>BSBK01006300.1:107500-852500 GCA_027943335.1 Chamaecyparis obtusa | reverse complement strand
GGTAATAATTGTTTCTTCAATCTTATCCTTTTCCTCATCAGTCCTTGTGTCATACTTGTGTCATACTTTAACTATTTCATGACTTTAAGTCCACCATACTTTTCAACTTTTTTCTCGGTGCAACCTTAAATTGTGGTAAGTGATTTGACTTAGTATCACTCTCTTTTAGTAATTTTAATTTTCTTTTTGGCTTCCCAGTGGCCTTATTTTCTCTAACATATCTTTTTTTTCACTGGTTCAACTTCTACTTTCTTATTTCCTCTCGATGTAGAGGTAGACCTTGTATATGGTCTTACACTGACTAGACTAGAGATTTCTTTCTTAACTTTTATTTTCTTTCCCTTTATCTCTAAAGGATCAGAAACTTCTTCATCTTCAACATCAATAGTGCCTAATATTTTAGATAATGCACTCATCATTTTACTTGTTTTCATGATTTCTTTCAGTATCAATATACCTTCTCTTATTTTCTCCTTAACCTCTTCATAAGTTTCATACTGAGTTGAACTTCTATCAACCAGTTTCTCCAATAGTCCTTTTATTTGAATAGTGGCTACATCTATATTCATTTCATATCCCATTGGTGGTAATCACTCAATTCTAGGTTCCACAACCCTTATGATACATACATCAATATCAACTTTAAAACAAATTTCATCCTTGTATTCCTCCACTAACTGAGGTGGAATTATATACCTCTTGTGCATTCTAGATTGAAACTTGTTAAAATAATCATCTATTATAACATTAAAATTATCACCCATGCCTTGAATAAATTCACTAATCTAATAAACTATGGGTTTATCTGCTTTCCATGTAACTTCACCGACTATAGGAAATGAGTTTTGGAAGTAAAAGAATATACATACCAATGGTGGTACAAAATTTAATGTATTTTTATTTTCTTTTTAAATGGTATTCATGTTGTCATCTAACTATTTCAATAGAATATCACACAAGTCAATCTTCATTTCCTTCTTGACAATTTTATAGGCAACGTCTACAGCTCCATAGGGTACACTATCTATCCAAGATGATTGGAAAATCCTGTAGGATATAATGTTTGATGAAAAATTCAATTTGGGGTCATCATCTATAGATAGCTTCAATCATTTTCCATCCCACTTAGCTTTAGAAAGCTCACATAGTTTGTTCTTATTTGTCTTCTTGTAAGCCCTCGGTCTATCACTGACCGGAAATCTTGTTACAATGTGTAAAACATCCTTTGTTATTTTCATTGGCTCAGAAAGCCACATAAAATAATCATGTTCTCTACTCAATAAAATTCTCATCCACTCATGTTTAAAAACTACAAATACATGCATTTCATGGACCAAACCCTTGGTTTGCAAGTGTGTGTAATCGCTCTTCAAATTTCCATTAACACAGAAGTTTCTAAATGATGCATCAATCTCTCTGTAACAAATATCTTTGGTCTTACAGTGAATGAAGGTGTGAATGTCTTTAATCAATATGAATCTTGGTGGGATCAAGGATAAAGCTCTAGTTTTATCAATCTTAGTAGCAACGGGGGGTGGAAGCTTATACTTCAGATTTACTAGATCAATCTTTTCAACTATGACTAGTTTCTAAAACTTGGTAGCCATTGTGATCTTGCAATACTTCAATAGATACTAGGGTTCAAGTAGAATAGGAAGTATAATCTATAATTTCATCTTGGTGAACACTAGAAATACCTCAAATGATCTTGTAGATGTTCATAATACTCAACTGAATGCTCAGAATCGCTCTGTGTTCTCATTTCTCTCAATGCTCAAAGGTGCACTCAAAAGTGTAAAGTAAAAATGAAGTATCAAACCCTCTATTTATAGTTTTTCCTTTAGGTTAGGGCTTCCAATGGATATAATATGCATTTAATTCTTCTTATCTAACTTTATTTTATCATTAATCAAATTATGGTTTTCTTCACTGAATGCAAAAAAATAGCTCAAACACTTTACCGATCAACATATGAAATAATAACTTCAAAACTTATATCCAAATGCATCTTAGTATGTTGATATGGATCTTTCCACTAGGTCTATGAAACTATTTAAGATAAGCTTTAAGTTATCAACTCCTATACATACCTTTGACTGATTAAGTGAAGATAGGTGTGCACCCGATCCAGAGGATGTGGTGCCATCCTTAGTTCTCAATTCTATTCCACCATCTTGAGACTTACTTCTCTAAGTATTATTCATTTATTCTCTAATTTCATCAATTCTAACTTGAGTCTTTTAACTAGGTTTCTCCTCGGTAGAATCCTTATTTTGGTACTTGTAGTCCTTAGCTAGGTGATCAAGTCTTTGACAAAGGAAAAAATCCATTCCATGATTTCTCCATGATTTCATGTTGTCCATTCCATGCATCCTAGTGCAATTTTTAGTAATGTGACCAAATCTTTTCCATGTAGTACAAGTGATCCTTGTATTATAATCCCATGGTATAGTAGGTCCTTGTCGGTTATTGTCAACATTCTGTTAGTTAGGGAACCATTTCTCATTTTCCCTTTGTGACCTGCATTCTCTAGATTTATGACCATATCTCTTGTAGTTGTTATAGTAATCTTCAAATCTTGGCTTCCTTGGATTGTTAATAACTCTTGATCTACATTCAAATGCCTTATGTCCATACTTATTGTAATTGTAACAATAGCCTTTAAACATAGGAGTATTCAGTGGATTACCTAAGAACTCTCTTACTTCTATAGATTTTAGCTGTGTGTCCTAGTTTCCCACAATGATAACATGTTGGATTCTTTGACTTTAGTGGGGTAGAATCTTTATCTCGGCTGGTTGCTTGTTTGGAGGACTCACTCTTCTCGGTAGTACTATTTTCATTGTAACTGAGTCCAGAAGTGTTATTTGGTTGCCTTTGATTTCTCAATTGTTCATCCATAATATTAAATGCTTCTTCATTCATTTTCATGACATCATTAGCATCTCTCTCATCTTTCAGATTGTTCTTCAGATGTTCATTTTCATATCTCAATTCTGCAGTTTCTCCAACTTTCCTTACAACATCCTAATTTACAATAACAAGTTGATTTATCAAGTTGTAGTGAGTTTTTGTTAGCCTCATTATTTCCCTATCTTTCCCATCTAGTCTTGTATTCATTTTCCTTCTCTGTTCTTCAACAATTCTTTTGTGATCCTCAACTTTTCCTTTTTTGTTCCATTATTTCACACATCCTTATTGCTTGTGCTTCTTGTTCTATTTTTAATATTTTCACCTGATCAAATAGATTCTTGTTCTTTTCAAATAGTTTTAAAATGAGTGCATCAGATTCATCATACATGCTTCCTTCTAATTGTTTTTCAAGTTCCTCAACTTGATCTTGAGTATCTTTCAACTGATGTTCTAGTTCTTTTCTTTTGCTGATTGAATGTTTCAATTTCCTGCTCAATTCTTCAATTTTCTCATTGGCCATCTTTAGTTATATTTCTATATTTTCAATTATTCTTTTTTACTTGTAGCTTTCCATCTTTCCAAATCTTTCCTCTCAAGTTACTAAAATCCTTAATAAGAGACTGAGCTCTGATACCAATTGTTGGATTGGGTGTGGATAGGTAAGTACTGAGAGAGGACGGGTGAATCAGTACTTTAAAACACTTTTAAACTTATTTGAACTTTCTTCACAATCATTTACTGATTCCTTCACATTTACATGCATCACATGAAATAAATAAAATATGTAATAATCAACACATAACACAAATATTAGGTATCACAGAAATCATTGTTAGAGGATAAAAACTATGGTGGGGATGACACCCACAAGACTTCACTACTGCAGAATAAAGTTTTCTCAATTAGAGATACAATGCTTATCTATTTCTTATAGCTTACCTTGTTAAGAGTATTAACCCAGTAAGAGTCTAAAGACTTCTAAGTCTACTTTGTTAAGATATTTCACAATTCTAATTTGAGAATTGCACCTAGTTAAAGGATTTACAATTAAGATTTGGTAGGATCTTCTTAGTTAAGAGAATTTACAAAATTTGATTACTCTTTAATCGGTAACAATAAAATTTCTATCAAAATTGCATCAACAAATTCTATTCAAACTCTTTGTTATCACTTATTACCTCATACTGTGTATCCTTCACACTATCAACTCAGTACTTGGTAGCTCTCAATTTCTGAGTGTTCTTCACTACTCTATTACTCAGTGGCTTCGCTACTTATTTACCTTCTTAGTAATCTAATTCATACATACAATCTCCTCTTGCATTCATATAATGCTTAACCACCATACTGCTCTTCATACTCTAATCTTCTTATATACAATTCTAGAAGAATTGCTAGATGTTTTAGAATCTTCTCATCAAGCGGTGCTAGCATTGGTTACACTTCCAATGAATATTTCATCCTTAATTCTCATTGGTTAATCTCACCTTATAATCATGTGTAATCATAATATTTCAATGTCTAATGTTCTGTTATACAATCTCCTAATGATTGGTAAACCATTTTTTGATCGGTGTCCATGTTCAATGTATTTAGAAATTCTTCTGGTGCCAACATGTTCTTCTTGGTAACACATTTTCCTTAACTCGATAGCTATCTTCTCTTCTTATTTTGGTGCTCCATAGAACTTGTTTCTCGGTGCTTGGTTCTACCTCACTCGGTGCCTATGCTTGCTTCTTCTTTATCAAAATTCCTTGTCTACTTATTCCTTTATTGAATATATTTCTCTACCTTACCAACTTATCTTCTTCATTACCGAATGACTTTGACAAACAATATAACTTCCTTATAACTAATGACAACAAAATTAACTCTTAGGAGTATCAAGTATCAAAAACCTCTTTGATTATTTGATTGTATTTGTCCATGTTCTCATTTTCTTTCATTCTCATCTCATCATATTTGATGAAGGGTGCTCCCCTCAATACCACAAACACATAACAGAAATAGAGAAACAACAACAGTAATAGCAAGAACAGAAAATTGGCTTCTTATTATCTCCACAAATGTGGAATTACAAACTTTCAGAATTACAATATGCAAAGCCACATGGGCATTCCCTTACAATATTCTGTAGGACAAAGCCTTGAACTATTACCCAGATCTACTACCCAGAACTATTCTGAACTGCCTAAGACAATAATACAGCCTTCCTTATATAGGCAATTATCCACCGCCTGGGAAGGTTCCAGAATTTTAGCCAATAAGGCCGACCAAACTTAGAATTATTTTATTTTACATTTTATTACATCATAGTCAGCTCAAGATAACCTTTGAAACCCGAACAGAAATTTTGAAGAAAATTATTTTTCGCCATTTCAGGTGGCCCAACTTCCGAAGACCATAAGTCATCACCAGTTGACCCGCTCGGCTATTATAACCCCATTTCGGAAATGCCACAAAGCGCTCTACAGGCTTGACCCGCGCAAGCGCCCGTCACCCAAATTTTTGACCTCATCCGGGGCCTCTAAAGCCTTCAAAACTGAGTTCAAAGTTTCTGTACCCTGCTGCCAATACCGAAAATCTTCAATATCTTCCAATATACACTTGATCTGGCAATGAAACTTTACTGGCAGAATTATATGACCAAAATGAACCTCTAAGAAAGAAATCAGATCATTCTGAGCACATACAAAAATTACCAAAAATAGTAACTTTCCATAAATAGCAGCTCTGCACAAAATAACCCTTATTGAATAAAAATAGAAATATTTTTGGGTGATGCAAGATTGCTCTTACACCCAGGATGCTCCTGCATCAATATTTTCCTCTCAAGATATCAAAATTTTCCATTTTCACATGTGGATCACCACTATAGATAGTTATTGGCTTCTCCCACATCTCATGAGCGGTATCCAAGTCTTTGACATTGATAAATTCTACATCTAACAAAGTAATTGCAATGGCTTCCATAGTAGTAGTGTGTTATTGTCTTTTCTTCAATTAATCTGGAGTTAGGATTCTTGATGGGACAACATACTTATCAACCACATGATTCCAATTTTGATCACCCATACCTTTGAGGTATAACTTCATTCAGTCGCATCATATTGAATAGTTTTCTCTTGTAAACTTAGGACCCTCATTTCACATCATCTTTGGATCTTTTCCTCAAGCTGTTAAGCTTCACCACAATAGAGGAACCATTTCTTTGATACCAATTTTTAATCCTAAGACCATATTACTGAGAGTGGAGGGGTGAATTAGTAACCTAATAATTATCCAACTTTTTATCCTTTTAAAAATTTACCACAATATTCAAAATTTTACCTTTAACAAAAGAAAATAAAAATCATAACCATAAGTTTATCCAAAAAATAGTGAAACACTTGACACATATATTTACCTCATGGAAACCCATATCAAGGAAAAACTACGGTTGGGATTAGTACCCACTAAATAATGTTCTTTTATGAAGTACGTCATGTAAGGAGCTTAACCCTATTAGGAGTTTTACAAAAGCACTATTAGGTGCTACCCAGTTAAGGGATTTACCTTAGGCCTATTAGGACCTTTATCCTGTTAGGAGTATCCTTGTTACACAATCTAATGTGCTACCTTTTTAGAGGATTTATAATAGGAACCTGCTAGGATCCACCCAATTAAGGGGTTTTGACTATTGTAACTATTAGGGAATAATAGAAAAAATTATCCTTTGAATAACACTACATTTTGCTTGATCAAATCCACTAAAGCACACAATCACTTCTTACCACACTTATCTCTTCCCTGGCTTGATCACAACTCACACTTCACACCGCACTTTCCCAACACACAATCAACAATATAAACTACCAACTTCATCCTTTATATACTTGTTCATCAAGCCCTTAATTTTTCCACTACCTTAGGTTTTCCCTAAATAGCTTACAATTCAAATTTCAATCTTCTCTCTTCAATCCAGTGCATCACACAAAAAAAATAAATATATACAATAAATTTCCTATACCGCGTCGGCTATCAAAATTATTTACATAGAAATTTGAATCTAGTTGTTAAACACATTTTTACTACACATATGCTTCCTCAATAATATTATTCACATGCTAGCATCGAATAATGTCATGCCATATCATCACCTCTGATCTTTAATACACATCACCAGATCATGACTCACTTAACCAAATACACCACAACACCTTCATCGATCACCCATCAAAGACTTAATCATTGTCGCTCAAGAAATTTGACACTTCAACATGTTAACAACTCTAACTCTATTTTTAGTAATCTAATATTTACTCTGATTACTCAAATCAGTTACAATTGCAACTATAGCATCCAAACACTATTAGAAACAATATCCTATAACTGGATTACAAGAAACATTGAAGATTTTACAAACCACCCAAATCACCTACCACATGTCACAAACTGTTCTAGTAGTTTTATGATTAACCTTCCGCTAATAAAATCTTACTTACCAGTCAATATCAACAATAGAGGTCATGCATTTAATATTCTGAGACATCCCTTAGCCTCCTGGATAAATTATTACAACTGAAACTTATCAAAACACCTTTATCATCATTCTTATATCCTACAACATACCTGACATCAATGACAACTCAATAACTCATCATCATGAAATAAAATCTATCTCATTAAAACACTAGTAATCACTTATCATCATTCTATCAGTTAGTATCAGTTATGCCAACATAAAAATCATATATCATATTGTCAATATTAAATATTATTAACTTTTGAACATACCATTATTCTTGTCACTTATTTTTTGCCAACTTTATAATCTGTTGACTCCCTTTATTTCTCCTTATTTTTCAGTGATAGAATATGGTATTTCCTTCTTACTTTGATTCATATATTGATCACCTTTTATTCCTATATATTTCTTCTATATTTTCCAAACTCTATTTATATATTACTTTTTCTATGAGTTGCAGACATAGACCCTCTCTTGACCCATTATTTGAAAGTTGATGAGTTCCAATGGTATTCAGTCATTAATATTACCAATATGTGTATAAATTACAAGTTTATTTATTAATATTATTGATTTAGAAGCATCCTTGGTTTGTTGGAAACCTTGCATCACCCAAAAATATTTCCTTTAGCTTGTTTGTTGTTCAATTCTAGTGAGGTAGTTTTCTATGTTTTAGGTAGACATCATTCCAGTTGGCTTGTTATCTTATGTGATCCTTATGTTGTGATCTAGGCATCATTAATATCCTATGTCTAGATTCATAGATTGGTCTAATGTTTCAAAATGAAGTTATCTTATGATAAGTTCGATCATATATTACTTTCTTGTTCTTACGGTCAGGTTGGTGAGATTAGGCTTGCAATAGAGATTCACAATGTGTGAAGCTTCATGGAACATAATTCTATGTTATTATACATGTGACCAACCTCCTTGCATATTTACATGTCATGATATATCTATTTGGGGGTGTTATTATGGGTTTAGGTCTTGACCTATATGTTGTAATACATTTCCTTTATCTTGGAGATTGTTGATCGGATAGGCTGACTTGTGATTGGTGATCTTGTATATAAGTAGGGTAGTAGTTCTTGTTTAGGAGAGATAATTTTTGGAAATGAGGATAGCCAATATATCTAATAGTGCATATCGAGGATAAGGCTTATTTCCTTAGTAATGATGCATGTCTATTGAAAATCTATAATCTTCATTTGCAGGCCAACTTGATTATAATTAAAGAGCATTATTGCTTATTTGCTGGTGTTGATTATTTCTTTAATTTTTCATTTCTACTGTGTAATATCTAGCTTCAAGATTGGACATCTGCATTGGGAATTTCTCCTCCCTTGATTGTGTCACATGGTATCAAAGCATAGTTTCATTTCTTGAGGTTACAGATCTAAATTCTTGAGCTTGCAAATTTGTAGATTTGTTGTTTGTGGTGTGGCAGAACCAAGGTTCTGACCTACATCAACTGATGTCTTGTGCAAGGTGGTTAGGAATAGGATTTGTTTATGATATGACCTAAAATTTTAGAAGGTTGCGCAAAGGGAACCACATGAAGAGTTGGTGGATCAGTTCAGAGGCAAGTTGGTGATTTTCTATACAGACAGATTGTTTGAGGAAAATTGTGCATGTTGGTATATTCTTGTTTGTGCTAGGGAAATACACATTGGTGATCAGATTGCCGAAGATAAGGAACTTGAAAAATTGATTCTTACGTTTGCAAGAATGTCGCCTTAAAGAATGAACCTTAGAAGAGTAGAGAAAATGATGGAGGTATTTAGGAATGAGATGAGGACTAGGATCCAAAATGCTTTGACTAGGGTCAAAAGGAATCTTAAAACTAAAGATGAATATGAATAAGTTGTTGACGATCTTGAGACAACTAAGGATGAGATCCTTGTAGATAAAGAAATATTAATGAGAGCTATGGCACAAATGTGTAAGAGTCATATATTGGATGTTTCTTATTTTGTTGGTTCATTACATCTTGAGGATTTGATAGATAGGATTAGTGAATTAGAATATTTATTTGATCTTGAAGATATTAAGGATCCACAGAGGTTTAGGTTAGCACAAACTAAGTTGAAGGGTCATGTTGCCTTATAATGGAAGGAATTAGAGAAAGATAGGGAAGATAATGGTGAACCTAAGATCACTGGGTGGAGAGTTATGATTTCTAGACTTAAGGCCAAGTTCATACCGGAGGATTATGAATTGGAATTGTTTAAGAAACTATAGAATCTAAGGCAAAAGGATTTGATTGTTAAGGAGTACACCGAGAGTCATCTAAAGAGAAGGTGGCTAGATATATCAATAATATGAGACTTAAAATTTAGGCAAAAGACAAGTTGAAGAGAAGACAAGGAAACCCTAAGGGAAGGGAAAGGTTGGTTGATGAGAAAAGAAAAGAAAATATTTTTGTTTAAGGGGAACCTAATCAAAAGATTCTTGGAAGGAGTAGTAACAATAGTGGTATCAAAGGTACTTGTTTTAAGTGTGGTAATGTTGGTTATAGGGATTTCCAATGTTCTATTTTTTAGTAAAGGTAAGGCCAAACATAACTTGGTGGTACATGAGGAGCAAGTTGGGGATGAAATTGTTGAAAGATAGGTTGCACCCGAGATGGGAGAATTAATTATGTTCTAAAGAGTTATTCTGAGTAAGAAAGAATCTGAATCTATTCAAAGAATGCATGTTTCTGGATAGTTTTAAAATCAAAAAACAAATGTTGCAAGGTGATAATGGACATTGGTAGTAATAAAAAACTTGTATCAGAGGAGATGGTACAAAATATTGGATTGATGATACATAAACACCCTTGTCTATATGGGAAAAGTAGGTTTCAGGATGACCATATGGTTGAGGTTAAAGAATAGTTTTGGATTAAGTTCGACATTGGACCATCAAGATGAAGTATTATGTGATGTGGTTAACATGAGTGCTTGTCATTTTTTTTCTTTGAAGAACTTGGCACTATTATGTTGGAGCTATTCATGATTTTTGAAGGAATATTGTGTCTATAAAGAAGGATGGAAGGAAGTTCACTTTAATTCCTTTGGAAGAGGGAAGGAATGCTAAGAACTTGAGTGTAATGAGGACTTAGACCTTAGGAGATTAGTTTTCTTCATATCAAAAGGTGATGAAATTGTAGTAGGTAGATGAGATGATTTTTTAGGTTATTCAATTGTTGAAGGATCTGATGAATGAACCTAAATTGATGGAGTTGAAGGTTAATAGTGACTGGATTATGTTGTAATGGCACATTATTGAAGTGGTATGAAATAAGTAGTAGAAAAGGAAACTGACATAAATTTTTGAGTGTAGGAGTGACAAAAGAAGAACTAATTGGTGTAAATTTGGTAATCAAAGTAATGGTTGTGGAAGCAATAAAAGAGAAATACCTGATGAGGGATTTTATACTCTACTAAGTCTGAAGATTTGGATGGTAGGCGTAGCCATTTGCATAATATGATGGTTGCAAACAAGGAGGATATGTGGTTAAAAAATGAGCATGGGATTTATATCTTGAATCCTATAAGATGTTCATAAGTTTTTCTTATGGAACATATTATATTCACTTGGGGTGTCTAATGTAGGAGCATCCTTGGGTCATTGGAAATCTTGCATCACACAAAAATATTCCCTTTAGTTTGTTTGTTGTTCGGTTCTAATTGGGTAGTTCTATGTCTTTTAGGTAGCAATCGTTCCAGTTGGCTTTTTATCTTATGCAATCTGTATGTTGTGATCTAGGCATCATTAAAATCCTATGTCTAGCTTTGCATCTTGTTGGTAAAAATATTGTTCTTCTTCTGATTCTCCTTCTAATTTTCCCAATTTGTGATGAAGAACAACTTTACACAACAATTGGGAAACTGTTTCTACTAATAACTAGCTTCTCTCTGAATTAAGGTACAACTCCCTATGTGAATGATATTCAATGAATTATGTTTTATTCCTAATTCCTACTGCAGGGTATGTTCTTAACCAGAGAACAGCAGAGGGAAACCAAGCTAATCCTATACAGGACTAACTCAGGCAAATTTTAGATCCTAATCCTAGCCAACTTCAGGAATTCACACATCCTATGACTTCCCAATATTGGTAATGAAAGAATGCTATTAGTTTTGTAAATGCAATGACATGAGATTAAAAATGAAGATTAAACATCCAAATCTTTGCAACAAGATCAGATGACAGTACTCTAATCTACCACCCAATCACCATTTGACTAAGAATACAAGAAAGTGCTCAAAACTGACCATAACAATACTTTAATTGAAAGTAATCAGAAAAGTGTTGCCCAAATACTCTGATTCATAACAAAACTTTCCTTGTTTTAAACACACAAACACAATACTCTGATTATATTTGCTTGTAAACTATGGCCAAATCTATTACAAAAATTGAACATCAATCTCTATGCATGAATGAAAATGCAAAAATTAAAAGTGCCCTCTCCTCTACTCCAGCTCTCTGACTATATGCAGAAAAAGGAAGCACATGGACAGTAAAGAATTGACACCAAGTATGATTGTCTCTGCAACCTCTCTTCATGCCAAAATTTTTCCGACCCTTGCATTTAATTTTGTAACAGTTTATATAGGGATTAAAATGTATGATCTTCATGAGAATCTAAAGTGTTTCAACTTCCAGAATCTGGAAAGGTAAGAGAATAATACTTTTGAAATTACAAATAAAAGAAGCTCAAAAGACACTGTCTCTTCCTGTAGCTTGCCTTTGAGAATATGAAATGAATAGTCTTCATCAATAGAATACCACTTATAGAAGCTAAACAATATTGATATGCTTGCTTCCCAGCTACTGCTTCTCTGTGCATATTTGATGTCTCTATCATATTTGAAAATAATATCACATATATCTCCTTCTCGATTTCAACTTGTCATTACATTTCTCCTTGCCTTGAAATGTTGTTGATCTGACAAAGATAGCATACTCAGACCATTATCGAATTCCATATTCAACAGCCAGATCCAAGGAAAGTTTACTTTCAAGGGCACATCATTGACCAACTACTGCATGTTGAAAGACCTCTGATGTGTGTGCCAAATACTCTGTCACAAGTTTTCCAAATAGTGACCATTCTCTCTTCATCAGCTTCAATGGCTTATTAAACTTCTAACTTTCACATTTTGAAAGCCATTATATGGTTGTATCAATTCATCTCAATCAAGAAAACCTCTGAGAATCATCTAGTGGTATCTCAATAATATCAGAAGTCGCGGCTCTACTACATGGTCGTTATGACTTTGGAATAAAAACTGAGAATTCATTTATGATGAACATCTTTTTTTCCTTTCTGAGATAATAATCTTTACTTCTTTTATGCATTGGACACGCGTCGAGATCCCGCATTGCCTTTATGAATTTTTGGTACCATAGCAGCAATACGGGGGCCGTTGATCTACTTTTCGAGAGCCACCTTGTATGGATACCTTTGGACCCACCGCGAGACACATGTTCACATCTTGCATGATCACATAGCATGTTTTAAACTCTTGCGATCATGGGACCGCTTTGCCGCTTAGAATCTTCCCTATCATCCCGACAAAGCGAGAGCCGTAGATCGAGCATCTCATAAAATTTTTGGACAACTTTCCCCAACCCCATTGTGCTACGTGGAGGGATCCCGCTATCCCTCTATGAATCTCTGGTACCAAAGCAGGATGGTGGGGATCGTCGATCAAGGATCTTTAAACCTTTCTACTGCAAACAATTCTTTCAGACCCACCGAGAGACACGTGTTCGCATCTTGCATAATCGCAAGGCTATTATTATATTCATGCAATCATGTGACCACTCCTCTTTCCTTCGCCTATTCATTGGATATCCACCTGCCAATCGCCAGACCTCTCTATCTGCGTGGGACCCTCCTCTCCTTCACCTTTCGCATGATCGCATAACACTTTTTTAATCCATGTGATCATGTGACCGCTCTGTTATTGGTTCTTGATATAATATCAAATAACTTAAAACTTTCACTTGCCCCGTCTATGTTGTCACATTTGCACTGTTGGCGTATGTGGGTCCCAACAGAGCATCTTTTACTTGGTCTTTCTTGTCGTTCATTAAATTTTCTCATCTGCCTGAGCTTCCATTGTCGCATGATCACATAGCAATATTTTAATCCATGCGATCATGCGACCGCTCTATCTTTGGCACACATGGACTGCATTGTTGGCAGAGGGATGTTCTTGGTGGAAAATGTATGCAGAGGGTGCGAAATCTGCATGGAGTAGTCACTGTGCCATTTTTTGCCTTGCATTATCTTCATTGTTTTGACTTCAAACTGCAATCATTAAGCACTGTTCTTTATTTCAATATAACTTGGTAATCCATTCATCACTGTCTTCTGATTAAGAGTTAGAACCAACGTGACTTGAGACTTTTCAGGGATAAATTTTTGCCTCAGCTCTGTTACTGCATCATCCACATGAAGAATCTTTTTCTTTGATTTCTTATGAGTGTCCTGAGATCACGACTCCCAATTGCCATTCTACCTGAGAAAGATCACCAGTTAAGAGCACATTATCCTTGCCGGGTTGGGATCTATAACCTACCCATTGTGTCAAAACTTTAAAACAACCCACCCGGTGAAGAGAAGAGGGGGCAAAAGAATGGAAACCCAACAAGGATAACCTATCCTGAAGGGAACCTAGATTTAGACTCAGACATGACTAAATCTGACTTGATATTACCAAAAAAAAAATGATGGGTGACTGAAAGTCAGCCAACACATCTCAATCCAATGTTTCTAGATGATTTTATCTTATGATAAGTCTGGTCCTATATTTCTTTCATTTTCTAATGGTCAGGTTTGTGAGATTCAGCTTGCAATTAAGATTCACATTGTGAGAAGCTTCATAGCACATCATTCTATGTTCTTATACATGTGGTTGACCTCCTTGCATGTTTGCATGTCATGGTCTATCTATTTGGGGGTGTTCATATGGATTTAGGTCATGACCTATATGTTTTAATATGTTTCCTTTATATTGGAGATTGTTAATCGGATAGGCTGACTTATGGATGGCAATCTTGTATATAAGTAGGGCAGCAGTTCTTGTTTAGGAGAGAATTTGGGAAATGAGGATAACCAATGTATCTGATAGTGCAGATCGGGGATAAGTCATATGTCCTTAGAAATGAGGCATGTCTATTGAAAATCTATAATCTTCATTTTCATACCAACTTGATGATAATTAAAGAGCATTGTTCCTTATTTGCTAGTGTTGATTATTGCTTTGTTTTTTAATTTCCATTGTGTAATCTCTAGTTGCAAGGTTGGACATCTCCATTGGAGATTTCTCATCCCTTGATTGGGTCAATTATATATTAAGGTTATTGATTATAATTATTAATATTATTTATAGATATTAATATTAAAATTATAGATTAGTATTAATATAATTGTAGATTTATAGATTACATTGATTAGATTATATTAATATTAATTGATGTATTATAGATTAACAATATTAACAATAAATTACTTAATTAATATATTAATAGCTAATTAATTATACATATTGATTAATTATTGTTTATATTAATTATATATTGATTAGTATCGATTAATCATATATATACTGATTAATAATAATATCAAGTAACTATATTGATTAGTTATAATGATTTTAATCAATAGTTGATTAATTACTCTTAACATAATTGATAGTTTAAGAAGGAATTTACAATAATCAAACATATTGTATATAAATATATATTTGTATATGTATTATCTTTGGTTCATGACATTCATGATGGAGGAAATTTGTTACTTTGGGTGGTCTCCTTTTTTCAACAAC
The DNA here is from genome assembly GCA_027943335.1 of Chamaecyparis obtusa. Taxonomy (NCBI): domain Eukaryota; kingdom Viridiplantae; phylum Streptophyta; class Pinopsida; order Cupressales; family Cupressaceae; genus Chamaecyparis; species Chamaecyparis obtusa. The sequence continues at coordinate 837,251 of BSBK01006300.1, read as the reverse complement.
TACTTGGACATGGGATGGATTCATGGTTGGCTCTCTAGTCTGATAATCACTTCCTATTCTGATCTTGAGGTGAGCTCCCTTTCTATTACTATGGAAAGGAGTGTTGTAGAAGGGGACTGCTTCTTTGGTTGGACAGGTGTTGTTTTCATTGTGAAGGCTTGGGGAGCCTTTCAAAATCCCTATGTTATTTTGTACCACTTGTTTGGGTGTTGTTTGTCTACTATTAATGGTCATGATTGGCCTCTCTTGGCCTTTGTACTATAAGTGGCCAATCGTTTCCCTTTTTCCTTTAAGAGGCCTTTTTAAGAAAGGTGGGAAAATCTACTAATAGTGTGCCCCTCTTGGCCTTGACATGTAACAACTAGCACTTGTGTAATGTGTTGTTGATTCCTTGACAACCCTATGACAATTGTTTTCTGTTGTTTGTGTGTTGTGATAGTACACCATCAAGTTGAAGAGCTGTAAGGGGTCTTTGCCTTAGTTTCTACTATTATCAATATAAAAACTATCATACTACAAAACCATGTTCTTGATTAGAAACCTACATAAAGTTCACGTGATACATTAACCTAATTCTACAATCCTATGTGTTTGTGATAAATAATTTAGTTTTAATTTTCTTAGTTTTTGTATTATTATATGCTATAGTCATTATTTGTGTCTTCTTTCCTTAGTATTGATTCTTCTTCATGTTCTCTTTCTTTGACTTATTTTTAGTAAATCTATGTTAGCTTTAGAAAAAACATTATTATAGACTTTTAGCCTAACGATATTGTTCAAGTTTAATCTTTTTTTTTACTCAATTTATCAATGTTTGTTAGGTGATATCATAATATAATAAACCATACAACAAAGATCTTACATGAGGCTTACATGCAAGTGATTATGCTTTATTTTATTTTATTTTAATTAAATTAAGTGTAAAGTAAAATTAGCATATCTTTATAATTTTTTAGTTTAATTTGTATATGTTCTTATGAAGACATATATTTGTAAATGGTATGTATTGTGGTTTCTATCTTTTTATTTATCTTGATCTTTGTATAATTGTTGTCTTCTTCAAAATCATTATATTTTTAAAGTTATTTTCATGTAATCCAACATTAATAAAAAATCAATTCTAACAAGTTCAAGGTATTCAAATTTAAATTCTATTGTTCTATTTTATTAATCATTGTGAAGTAGTCTAATATATTATTCATACTTCATTTTGCTATGTCATGATATATGATGACATTCACCATGTATTTAATTCTATATATACCAATAATCATCACATGTTCAAAGGAGAACAATTTAAGAACAAATCATTTCTAAAGACTATTAAAATATTTCAAAATTGTAGAAACATCATATAGCACATCAACATGGTTGCAAATTTTGTCTTTAATATTTCTTGTTGTCATTAATTTAATTCATTAAGGGGTTTGGCCTAGAAGAATTTGTTCACTTACCAAATCAACAAGATCTTAAATAGTATCTCTAGACACCACTTTAACATATGTATATAAGACAATGATGAAACACATTTCATGTACATTCTATTAGTTCATTCCTACACAAGATAGATCAAATTTGTGCATCAAATAAAGTTCATTAATTGGGATAAAATTCATAGAACTATAGATTCATCTATAATATTTTCTTTATCATCTTAAATTGAAACAATGATAAAATTAAGATAACTAATCTTTCAATAGTAATAAATTATTAGTTCCTGCCAAAGGCAGGATACTACTGCATTCATTCAATTCAATTTTTAATTAGATTGACCAATCACATTTCAGAATTTAAAGAATTAAATGAAACTTCTATTATGTATAACTATTTTTTATTTTACATCATTATATAAATCTCATTTTACTTAAATTCTATTGGACTAAAGTAATTTCTGTAGGGAAAATATTCAATTTTCCTCAACAGAAAATACAAAATTATCGTTAATTAATGGGAGCCTTATCTAAATCAATCGTCCCGAAGAGTCTGTAAAGCCACTTTAACAAAAACAAGGATTTTTTTGATACATTCGTATGACAAGTTTACCAAGAGAGAGTCGAGTCCCATTTAATGACCCAATTTTTTGGCACACATTTTAAAATTTGATTGGTATTTTTTAGTATTTTATTGAATTCTCCAATTCTTTTCAATATGTCCAACTAATTATAGGAAATCACATGGTATGTCAAAAAGAAAATTAAATTTTGTTAAAATTTTATTAATTAAGTTACTCACAGATTTATAAAGTATTAATACTATTTTTTAAACTTATAAATTATAAATAGTTTTTACCAAAAAGTATGAATTGTAAATTGTTAATATTATATTCTTAATAAATTATAAAAATTGAAAGTTAAATATAAATGTAAATAGTTAATACTATCTTTTTAATAAATTATAAAATTAAAAGTTAAATATTAAAATTTAAACAATAGTTTAAAGTTATATAAAATATGTAATTATATTTTAAAATATATATTATTGTAATAGAATATTATGTGAAAATTCTAAAAAGAGAATTTTAACAAATTACAAATTATAAATGTACATATAAAAAAATTCAAAAATTCAAATAGAAACTCACACAAAAAAATGATTTATAATTTTGTTGTCAACTTAGATCTCTTATTAATTTTTACCTATTGAAAATAAGATCATGAAAATCAAAATAAAATTGAAAGATTTTTTACATAACTTTTCATATGCTGGCAAGTGTAAGGTGAGTTGAAGTGAAGATATCTCTCAATCTTTAAATTAAAATTTTTAAAATTATCAATTGTTATAAAGTATTTTTATGTTTAAACATTTAAATGTAAATTTTAGATAAAAATATTAATTCAGTAATAAAAATAAAGAAAAAATAGAGTTGAACATTTCAATTTCAACATAAAAATAGAATAATCTAAAAGAAGTGAAAGTTGAAAATATACTTTTTAAAAAATATATTTATTTAGAAAATTTTAAATATTTGTTAATAATTTACATGCAAAATTTAGGTAAAAATATTAATTAAAAAATAAAAATTAATTTTTTTTCAATAGCTTCAAAATAAGTTGAAATATTTTTTTTAAAAAAATGAGCATTTTTATATGGTGTAAAATTTTTCAACACAAATAACATAGCATGAACTTGTTCACAATGGAACCTAGTTATCTCCTTAGTTTAGAGGTCTTCTTTCAATCATGGTCAAATTCTTATAAATGGATACAAAGAATATTATTTGTACATTAAAATAAATGGAATGTTTCTCTTGATTAACATTCAATACTTCTTTTTTAATGCAATTTTATGTGTTGCCTAGGTATTCTTAATGATAGAAATGAATAATTCGCTATGATTTAATTCAAAAGTTGTATTTGTTATTTAAATATTTCTTAAAATGACATAAATATCCATACTTTTCAAAAGTTTGATAGTTTTTATTTTTTATTATACTCTAACTATCTCTATCATTATATCTTGACTCGTCTCTATACCACTTGCTATCTCTATCTTTATAGTTATTTCTCCGATTCTTTCATATTTTCATCTATAATACATATTGTTCTATCCCTTTTATGGCAGGAACTTTGACGCATTACGTCTCTTGTTATAACTAACACCAACATTATTTATTTGTCATTGATTCTATAACTACTTATATTTATCTTCTTATTTAATTATAATATATACAAGAATTTTTGTTATCGATCCCAACTCAATTATCTACATCAATGTTTTGTATCCATTTGTTTTTAACAATAGACCAACTTACATTAACAATTGCACAACTAGATGAAAATTTTAAATAATGAAAATAGTATACCTACTAGAGTCCATGGTAGTAGGGAAAAGGCTATCCATGTTATGCTTGTAATACACTCCAAGTGCCAAAAACAAATAAACATTTTGACAAGTTATTTCATAAAATGGAATAATGAGCTTATTCCTTTTGTCTTTCAACTTTATGTACCGAGATGCACAATTTTTTGTTTGTTTTCTTTTGACATGGTTTTTATTAGATTGAGTTTCTCTTTCTCACGAGTGGAAGATACATGCATAAATACTATTTTTTTCAATAAAATTTAATAATAAAATATGTCTATGGTTTGCTTCCATTTGAAAATATTGGTTTTGAATTTCATAAATTAGGTTGTGATTGAACTCCACATAATATAAAGATTATTTTTAAAAAAAGTACAATTTAACTTATTTCAATAAAGTTTCTAGGTAAGTATAAATTAGTTGAAGTTAATTCATAAGAGTTGAATTGATTGGTTGTTAATAATGATTAAAATAATTAGATGTAGAAAATATAAATAGAAAAATTAAATATATTTCATTAAGTGATGAAGATGGTTTTAAAACATGGGCATAGATTTAAGATGGTGTAGTTTAGAATTTATAATATTTAATAGATTAGTAATTTGTTTAAGAATAAATATATTTTAATTAGTTATGATTATCAAAGATAAATTTTATCATCATGATTTGTTTTGTATATACAATCTTGACTTTTATTAAGTTGTCATAAAACCAAGCTATAAAGGCATTTTACTTTGATCGATTCCTTGAATTTTTTTTTAAATCAATCATTTAAATGTCTTTCGAATGATTTTGTGATGTTAATTTCTTCATAAATTATAAATTATAAATTATAAATTAAAGTCTCCATAATGGTCATCTTTGATTTGGTGCAAATGTCCTTGACCTATTATTTAAAGCACATGGGACAAGGTCTCACTCTCAATTTAGGGTGTTCTGAATGGAAGAGCATTGCCTAACAAATGGATTTACAGGTTAGAGGAAGAACATGGAGGCAAGAATAGGTACAAGGCTAGACTTGTGGTAAAAGGTTTTTCACCAAAAAAAAGGTATTGATTTTGATGAAATATGTTCTCTTGTTGTTAAAATGATTTCAATTCAAACTATCCTAAGTCTTGCAGCCACATAAGATTTGCCTATGGAACAATTAGATGTCAAAACAACTTTTCTCCATGGAGATTTAGAGGAAGAGGTTTATATGTAACAACCACGAGGATATGAGGTCAAAGATAAGTAGGACTTAGTGTGTAGGTTGAAGACGAGCTTCTATGGACTAAAAAGAGCACCAAACAATGGTATTACAAATTTGATAGTTTTATGGCTAAAAAAGGTTACAACATATGTCATTTTGATCATTGTGTTTATTTCAAGAGATTGGATAATGGTAGCTATATTATCCTGTTATTATATGTTGATGATATGCTTGTTGTCAGGTCTGATATGCAACATATAAATGACCTTAAAAAAATAGCAAAATCATTTTCTATGCAGGATATAGGTGCGACAAAACAAATCTTTGGTACGAGAATAACTAGGGACATGAAAATTCACATATTGACATTGTCTTAGTGTGATTACATAGAAAAGGTGTTGAATAGGTTTCAGATGCAAGATGCAAAACTAGTTAGTACACCTTTGCCTAGTTACTTTAAATTGTCCAAGGAGATTGTTAGATAACTAAGAGGGGGTGAATCAATTATGTTTAGTTATCCTACAATCCCAAATTCCTTTCTGATGTATAATATCAACTTGAAGAAATAAACTAAACATCTCGGTAATAACTTGTGTTCCGATTTACTGATTAATTAATCGACTGTCAGATAATGTAAACCAACTAGTAGTTAACATATACTAATCTAACTAGTTACTGTAATGTGTAAAGTAAAATATCAAAACATTACATCCATACACATTTACCACTTGATTTAACGTGGAAACCCTGTTAAGGGAAAAACCAGCTGGGACTGGTAACCCAAAATATTTTTACTCTTCTAAAGTGAGCTCAGTTAAGAGCCAACCCTGTTAAAGGTTACAAATACACTGTAAGGTGTGACCCTATTAGAGGATTTATCACTAACAGTTCTCTGTGACCATACATTCACTTGGGTCAACAAGAAAACAAGTAACATTCATAGAATTTAAACAGAAAATAAAGACGGTTAAGTCTCATTCGGTTAAGAGATTTTGACTGCAGCAATGGTTAGAAAGCAACAATGTATGACCTGATTCAAATGAAACTTATTTTTCTCATATTCAGATCTATGCTAAGCTCAATATCATTCTGGTCATAATAATCTCTTCATTCTCCTTCTTCCTCTTACTATGTTATGCTCGGTTATCTCCTTATGTTACTTAGTTTGGTCTGCAGAATCATTTGGTTCTCACTTCAACCTATTTGACCAGCTTCACATGTATACACAAAAAATTTTCATCCCTCATGCGATCTTCTCTCTCCTCCTTTCAAATTTCTTGTCTCCTTATATAGACATGTAAACCATTTTTATTTCAACCATAGATTTTCCCTCTTAATCTCCATCGTTGCTTTTTCCTCTTTAACCTTCCTCTAAACTTGTGCCTCAAACCATTTTGAATCTTCATATCATCGTTGAATTTTTCCAGCCGTAGATCTTCATAAAAAAATTGTCTTTATCCTTGGAATCTTTTACATTCATCCAGCTCATCATCTCATGTCAGAAATCACATGTTCCTCCTTATTTCTCTTGCTCAATCAATACCGTGATATGTTAGTTTCTTTCTACTTGGTTAATATCATGATATGTCGATTTCTTCCTACTCGGTTAATACCACACTCGGTGTACACAACATCTTCTTAGTGTACACTAAGTTCTTCATATACCGAACAAAGTAATTTATACACTCTTGATCTTCAACACTTAGTAAAATCATGTAAGCCAATCAAATCCCTATCATATTGTCATAGACTCATCAATAAGTTTCCCAATGAATAACTTATTCATAACTTACTCATACATCTCATCCTCATTTTAATATCTCCTTTCCTTCACCAACATCACCTCCTTCAGATGTTTGCAACTATCATGATAAGTAAAGTCAAAGCTAATTGACATCAATGACAATATAGCAACTGATCTAATGTCTCACATATACCTTAGTAACTCAGTGATCATCATCATATTCTCCCATTTTTTTTTCCAAGTTGTCTATCAATTGTAGTTCTAACAATCTCTCTTTTTCATTGATGGAAACACAATATGAAATATATCATTGAATACCAAACAAATTTTAAGTGTTTATAAATTAGACTTTATGATATGACTCGGCTAGCTCTCCCTTAGCTTATGCTTTTAATATGTTTAATCACTACATAGTATCATTTGTATCTCTTGTAATATTTCTCTTTACTATAGAGTATTTTTCTCCTTTTTTGTTGAATGCATATTCTCTCCCTTTCGGTTAGCTTCTTTCCTAACTAAACATTTCATGCATAATCATCTCTCCCTTTGACATAAATGCCAAAAATAAGCTCTTCAATAGCCAAATAAGTATCTTTGTTATTCTTTTATAGATTCTTGTACCTTGCATATACATATGTTCTATGTTTCATCTTGTCTTCCACCTTCTTCATATCCTTAGGAATCCCAAAGTGTGAACATCTTTCATCAACATAATTAGATCTTTTGATAAAGAATGGGTTGATGCAGCCCTATATCACCTTAGTGACTATTAGATAGGGGAAGGAACCCTAGTCTACTTCTCAAGTACTCAAATGTATCCTTCGTTAAGGGCTTTGTGAATATATCTACAAGTTGATCTTGTGACTTCACATATTCCAATTTGACTTGTTTCTCCTAAACTTTCTCGCTTAAGTAATGATATTTAATGGATATGTGCTTTGTCTTTGCATGAATCACTGGATTCTTTGAAATGTTAATAGCCCTTGTGTTGTCACAATATATTGTCACTGGATCTATTACTTCTTCAATCATGCCTTCCAACAATTATCATATCCATGCAATATTAGAATAGTTGGCTACAGTAGCTACATATTAAGCTTCAATAGTGGATTGAGAAATGCAACTTTGTTTCTTGCTTATCCATGTTACTAATATTTCACCTAAAAAGAAATCTCCTCCAGTAGTGCTTTTTCTATCATCAATATTTCTTACCCATTCAGCATCTGTATAGACTTTAAGTTCAAAATTGTCTTCTTTCTTATATCGCAGTCCATAGTTCTTGGTCTTCTTTAGATATCTCAAGATTATTTTTACAGCAATCATATGTGTCTCTTTAGGATTTGCAGAAAATGTAGCTACAATTCCAACATGTGCAATATCTGGTCTACTATGCACAACATACATTAGTTTTCCTATCATATATTTGTATAAGGTTTGATTTACCTTTGTTGTCTTGTCATCCTTGGTTAGCTTGCACCTAGTTACCATAGGTGTACTGTCTGCCTTTGAGTCTTCCATACCAAATGTCTTCAAGACCTCTTTAATGTATTTAGATTGTGTGATGCAAATACCTTCCCTCAATTGTTGAATTTGTAAACCAATAAAGAATTTGATCTCTCCAAACATTGACAATTCAAACTCCTTTCTCATTTCATCAACAAAAGATTTACATAATGTATCATGACCTCCAAATATGATATCATCAACAAATATTTCAGCAATAAGGATTTTATCATAAGATTCACCTTTAAAATATAGATTATTATTATCACTTGTTCTAACAAATCCAATCCTTATTATATAAGACTTCAATATTTCATATCATGCTCTTGGTGCTTTTTTCAATCCATAAAGTGCCTTGTGCAGCATACATACCATGTTCTTCTTACTTGGATCTATAAAACCTTCAAGTTGTTCAATGCATACCTCTTCTTCAAGTATCCCATTAAAAAATGCAGACTTGACATCCATCTGATATACCTTGAATCATTTATAAGCAACATATGCAAGAAGAATTCTCACTCCTTGTCCAACAACAGGTACAAATTTTTCTCCATAGTCAATTCCTTCTTCTTGTGCATAGCCTTTGTAGACTAATCTTGCCTTGTTTCTTGTAACACCTTCATTCTCACTCAATTTGTTTTTGAAAATCCATTTGGTTCCAATCACATTTTTGTCTTTAGACCTCGGTACTAAATTCCATGTCTTGTTTTTCTATATTTGCTCGATATCTTCACTCATTTCTTTAATCCAATCATCATTTTGCAATGAATCCTTAATAGTTCTAGGTTTAAATTCATAAATCAAACATATATTGTTCCTCAACTTACTTGTTGTCATCATCCCTACTCCTTTTTTACCAATTATTTGATCCTGTGGATGGTGTCTTCTCACATATTTTTCTATTTCAGGCTCAGATCTTTGTTCTTCAATGTTTTCTTGACTCAGTGCATGATCATCATTTTCCTCGGTAACAATTTGTTGTTTCTTGGTCTATAAGGATTGTTACTCAGTAGTAGTATTCTGTTTCTTGGTGACACTAGGTTGTTGCTTGGGTAAAGTGTTAGGATCTTCACTTTCTATGTAAAAAAACCTTCTCCAGTCTTTGATGCAGTCAAGGATGGTGGATCCAATTAAGGACAATCCAACCTTGTAGCCAAACAAAAACATAGCAGAATAACACAACACAACACAGATATGTGAATCAAAAATCATATTTTATTCATCACTTACCAAGCTCACAAGCAACATGCCAAGCTGTAAGGCCTTCTCAGTTATGGCCAAATAAATTAGGATTACAATTAGAGTTCACTATCCTCTAGCTAGTCCATCTCTATAACACATCAGCAACTGGTAGAACACTAAGATAGATCTAAACTTGATCTCACAAGCCATCAAGAAATATCCTTCTCTCCAAGCATGCAAACCACTAGCTCTGCTATTACAAATATCATACAAACAATCTGATTTGCAAGATCTTGCAGGATCTAGTTACTATTCCCTCAATTCCATCTCACTAAATAACTACCCAGACCCATGCTTTTATACTACTTCAGCCACAAGTCGGCTAGAAGAAGAAATAAATCCAAAAACCTAGTCGGCTTCCAAAGACAAACAAATATTAAATGCAACATCAGTCGGCTCTCACATAGCCTTTACAATAATTAATTCTTCATTTTAGCCTTCAAATAGTCATCAGATCCACATAGAGAATGTAACAGACTAGATTTAGGTCCCCACATGTCCAACAATCAATCCATAACTCAAGGAGTGCGACCCAAATTAAATGCACTAGTCATCCAGCTGATTCATCCAAACAAAATAAGTTGGTAAGAAAGAATACTAAGTGTCAGTGTCGATCGGTAACCATAACACTGAGACCTAGTCAGTAACCGAGCACCAAACTCTTCCATCGAGGAAAAAATACACTGAGTCACCGAGTCTATCAGTGAAGCCAAGAAGACTCCCAATCAAGAACCATAACTGAGTGACCACCAACCACCAAGCTCCATCAGTGAATCCAAATAAGCTTACAATCGAGAACCAACACAAAGAGACTGAGAATCTCAGGTCTCCAACCAAGATACCACAAAAATCCAAAACCAAACAAAACATATTTTTGGTTGATACAGGATTTCCAGCTACCCCAGGATGCTCCTGCATCAGACACCCTAGGTGACTGGTCAAAATAATATCCTAGTAACTCAAGGATTAGACATCCTTTGACAATGATTCATTGCTTAGAATTATCACGTCTACTTAGAACATCATGCTAAACTTCATTAAATATATCAATTCAAAAGCGTGAACTTGAGATGATGGCTGAAAAGTTTATGCTTTAGTTCTTCCAAGAGTCATCACTACTAAAGTAAAAGCTATTGCTACAGGAGATTTATACTTAGAAACTGAAACTACAGATTAACTCACAACTCAAAGGAAAAACTTAGCAGTAAATGGACAATGCTTCAAAAGTAAACCTATGCCGCAAGAAACAATTAGTGGTTCTGTTACAAATGGCTGTAGGAGAAACTGATGAAGGGTGCTCCCCTTAGTACCACAAACACATAACAGAAATAGAGAAACAACAACAATAATATGCAAGAATAGAAAATTGGCTTCTTATTATCTCAACAAATGTGGAATTACAAACTTTCAGAATTACAATATGCAAAGCCACATGGGCATTCCCTTAATATATTCTGTAGGACAAAGCCTCGAATCAATACCCAGATCTACTACCCATAACTGCCCTAGACAACACTACGGGCCTTCTTTATAAAGACAATTTCCACCGCTCGAGAAGGTTCTAGAAATTTAGCCCTTAGGGAAAACCAAACTTAGAATTATTTTATTTTACAATTTATTACATCAAAGTCAGCTCAAAATGAGTTTTGAAACCCAAACAAAAATTTTGAAGAAAAATTATTTTCTGCCATTTCAGGTGACCCAACTTCCGAAGACCATAAGTCATCGCCCGTTGACCCAATTAGCTATTATAACCCCATTCTGGAAATGCCACGAAGCTCTCTATAGGCTTGATCGGCGCAATGCGCCGGTCACCCAAATTTTCAACCTCATCTGGGGCCTCTAAAGCCTTCAAAAATGAGTTCAAAATTTTTGTACCCTGCTGCCAATACTGAAAATCTTCAATATCTTCAAAACTAGACCTGATCTAGCCATGAAACTTTGCTGGCATGCTGATATGACTGAGATGAACCTCCACATGTAAAATTAGAACATTTCGAGATCATAAGACCAACTTACTAAAAATAACAAGTTTCCATAAATAGCAGCTTTGCACAAGATAGCCCTTATTGAATACAAAAACATAAATATTTTTGGGTGATGCAAGATTGCTCTTACACCCAGGATGCTCCTGCATCAGACACCTGGGGTAATTTGAGAAGTGACCCTATCACGACTCAGGTGTGCAGAGGAAAACCAAGATGGTTAACCTCCTCCTTTGTTAAACATGATGAATCTTCAACAGGTCATCCTTTCCATTTGACCAAATACTCTTCATATGTCCTATTCCTTGTGCTTCTGCCAACACAATTGTCCAGTATGTCTTCAATCTCCTTGATATCTGAACTGGTTGCTGGAATACTCCACTGTGCTGCTGCAACCTCATCTTCAACACCTCTTTCATGATACTCTGTCAAATCTAAAATGTTAAACACTGGTGAAATATTAAGCTCAGTAGGCAATTCTAGCTCATATGCATTTCCTGAATCATGCTTCTTTAGTATCTTACATGGCCCAAACTTCTTCATTTTCAACTTGTTATATGTACCAACCAGAAATGGCTCCTTCTGCAAATGAACCATGACTTCATCTCCAACTTGAAATTCTTTATGCCTCCTTTTCTCATCTGCCTTAGCCCTATACTGCGCATTCATCTTGGTAATATGCTTCCTCACCTCGTCATGGATGTTCTTCAAGTGTTCTGCAAAATCCTCAGCTTCAGCACTACTTATTTCTCCTTTATCTATCTTTCTCAATTCAGATGCATTTCTTGGACTACTTCCATATACAATCTGGAATGGTGATTTACCAGTGCTCCTATTCACAGAATTATTGTATGCAAATTTTGCCTATGATAAAATCAAATCTCATCCTATTGGCTTATCTCCAACCAAACATCTCAGTAGATTTCCCAAACTTCTATTCACCACCTCTGTCTGTCCATCAGTCTGTGGATGATGTGATGAACTGAACTTCAAATCTATCTTCAACTTCTTCCATAATGTACGCCAGAAATATCCAACAAACTTAGTGTCTCTATTTGAAACTATGGTCTTTGGCAAACCATGTAGTCTCACCACTTCTCTGAAAAACAATTTTGCTACATGAACAACATCATTAGTCTTCTTGCAGGGAATGAAATGTGCCATCTTTGAAAATCTATCAACTACAACAAAGATTGAATCATGTCCCCACTGTGTCCTCGGTAAACCAAGAACAAAGTCCATACTAATATCCTCCCAAGGCTTCTCTGGTACAGGTAACGGCTGATACAACCCTGTATTTTGCTTCACTCCTTTCGCCATCTGACATACTCTAAAACTCTATAAAAACTTCTTCACATCTTGCTGCAATTGTGGCCAATAATAATTCTCACCAACCAAAGCAAGGGTTTTATCACGACCAAAATGTCCAGCCAATCCTCCACTATGCTTCTCTTTGATGAGATTCTCCCTTATAGAACTTCTTGGAATGCACAACTAACTCCCTCTGAATAGCATATCATCCTAGATGATGAAATCCAACCATTTCATCATATCTAGAGTAACAGGCTCTTTACAAGCTTTTCAAGCTCCACCAAAATCAAGATCCTCTAGATACAAATTCTTGAGTTCCTTGAACCAAACCACTTCAATCTGCATCTCTGTCAGCAATAGTTGCCTTCTGCTAAGAGCATCCACAACCCTATTAGACTTTCCACTCCTGTGTTTCAAAATAAATGTATAACTCTGCAAAAACTCAACCCATTTCAAATGCCTCTGATTCAATTTTCCTTGACTATTCAAATATTGCAAAGCTTGATGATCAGTATACAAAACAAACTCCTTAGGAAGAAGATAATGTCAACACTTCTTTAATGCCTGAACTATAGCATAAAATTCTTGATCATAAATATAATACTTCCTCTTGGCATCATTTAACTTCTCACTGAAATACGCAACAGGTTTACCTTCTTGGCTCATAACAGCTCCTATTGCAGTACCACTAGCATCACAATCTACTTAAAACACATTATTAAAATCTGGAAGTGCTAAAATAGGTTGTTTTGTAACTTTTTGTTTCAACAATTGAAAACTCTTTTTTGCCCCATTAGTCCACTTAAACTCTTTTCTATCCCCTCTCATTGTCTCAGTCAAGGGACCACAAATACTGCTCTAATTTTTGATAAATTTTTTGTAAAAACTAGCTAGACCACGAAAAGATCTTACTTCAGTAGCACTCCTTAGAGTAGGCCATTCAAGGATAGCCTGTACCTTCTCTGGGTCCATTTTTAGACCTTCTATTGAAACTACAAATCCCAAATACACTAACTCTTTTTTCACAAAACTGCACTTCTTCAAATTAATCAACAATTTCTCATCTCTCAACTTCTCAAACACCATACGAATATGCATCATATGTTCCTCCAATGTCTTGCTAAAAATCAAAATATCAGTTAGGTAAATAATGACAAACTTACCCAGAAATTCTTTCAGAACCTTGTTCATGAGCCGCATGAAAGTGCTCATTGCATTGGTTAGCCCAAAAGGCATGACTAACCACTCATACAGTCCTTCCTTTATCTTGAAGGCAGTCTTCCATTCATCTCCTTCTCTGATCCGAATTTGGTGATATCCACTCTTCAGATTTATCTTTGAGAAATACATAGCTCCACTCAAACAGTCCATAATATCATCGATTCGTGGCAATGAAAACCTATACTTGATTGTGATCTTATTTATTTCTCTAAAATTTGTACACATCCTACATTCTCCATTCTTCTTTTGGTGCTAATACTGCTGGTACAACACATGGACTCAGGCTCTCCCGAATCAATCCCTTCTGTAACAACTCATGTACTTGTCTTTTCAACTCTTCACTTTCTACTGGTGTCATTTTGTGTGCTGCCTTGTTTGACAAACTGGCTCCTGAAATCAAATCCATCTAATGACTAATCTTCCTTACGGGTGGTAATCCATCAGGTACATTATCAGATACAATATCCTAAAACTCATTCAACAAATCTGCAACCTCTACAGGTACATCCTCTACTTCTTCTTTACTAACTTTTAGAATTAAAGCAAAACACACATGCTCATGCCTCATACCATCTAGGAATTTTCTTCCATCAACAAATGTTATTCTTGCATTACCACATACCTTTTCTTCGGTCTCCTTCAATGACTTTAGCTTATGTCACACTCCATCTTTTGTTAGGGAATAGGTATTCACACGACCATCGTGTATAGCACATCTATCAAACTACCACGGTCTACCCAACAACATATGACATGCATCCATAGGGATGATATCACATAGTACCTCATCTTGGTACCCACCGATCTTGAACTTTACCAAGCACTATTCACTGACCATGACCTTGTGGTCATCCTGCACCCAGGCAATCTGATATGGATGTGGGTGTCCACCAGATCTTCCACCATGACCTCTTCCATTTTGTTTGCTCTCAAACTTCTTGTTCAACTTTTCCTCTATTTTTAGGGCAAACTGGTATGCCTCCTCAATACTTTTCATTCGAACTAGATTCAATGCCTCCTGAATGCTTGGGCTTAACCCATTAAGGTATCGGGCAACTTTCTCCTTATCAGCTTCTACATGGCCTGTTCTGATGAGGAGTCGATAGAACTCCTTTGTATACTCCTGAACAGATCTTCCTGCTTGCTTCAAACTTTGCATTTTTTTTAGTAGGTCAAGCTCATAATCAACAGGAATGAACTGTCACTTTAATTTATCCACCATCCGATCCCATCTTGTGATTTTATCTTTCCCTCTTCTATTTCACTCCAATTGAATTTCTTGCCACCAGATCTTCGCATGAGCTTTTAGTCTGGCCTTTGCAAATTTGACCCTATCAGGATCCTCAACATCTTCATACTCAAAATATTCCTCACATTCATTGATCCAGTCGATCAATTCCTCTGGGTTAAACTTTCTAGAAAATGTAGGAACCTCAATCTTAGGTCTTTTCCCAATCTTGGAAATCGACTGAAAAAGTCTTTCTTCCTCTTGTTTCACAATTTCAGCTTCTCCTTCTTGATATTCTTCTTCGGCTTCATCCCCGCTTTCATCTCTGACATTAAGATTTATTCCTCTGTGAATCTCTTCTTGCAATGCTCACACTTGTCTTTTTAGCTCTCTAACCTCAGTGTCACAGCACCAGCTCTTCCGCCATATTCTCTTCGTGGAGGCATTTTCGCGATGCGCGCTGAAACCCTAACCACGGTCCTGGTGCAAACTGCCTCACAGTCGGTGATCTGTTTACACACTCAAGAACTCCTACTCTGATACCACTTGATGAAGGGTGCTCCCCTTAATACCACAAACACATAACAGAAATAGAGAAACAACAACAATAATATGCAAGAACAGAAAATTGGCTTCTTATTATCTCCACAAATGTGGAAATACAAATTTTCAGAATTACAATATGCAAAGCCACATGGGCATTCCCTTACAATATTCTGTAGGACAAAGCCTCGAATCAATACCCAGATCTACTACCCAGAACTGCCCTAGACAACACTACGGGCCTTCTTTATATAGGCAATTTCCACCGCTCGAGAAGGTTCTAGAAATTTAGCCCTTACAGCCGACCAAACTTAGAATTATTTTATTTTATAATTTATTACATCAAAGTCGGCTCAAAATGAGTTTTGAAACCCAAACAGAAATTTTGAAAGAAAATTATTTTCTGCCATTTCAGGTGACCCAACTTTCGAAGACCATAAGTCATCACCCGTTGACCCAATTGGCTATTATAACCCCATTCTGGAAATGCCACGAAGTGCTCTATAGGCTTGACTAGCACATAGTGCTTGTCGCCCAAATTTTCAATGTCATCTGGGGCGTTTAAAACTTTTGAAACTGAGTTCAAAGTTTTTGTACCCTGCTAGCAATACCGAAAATCTTCAATATCTTCAAAACTAGACCTGATCTAGCCATGAAACTTTGCTGGCAGGCTGATATGATTGAGATGAACCTCCACATGTAAAATTAGAACATTCTGAGATCGTAAGACCAACTTACTAAAAATAGCAAGTTTCCATAAATAGCGGCTCTGCACAAGATAGCCCTTATTGAATACAAAAATAGAAATATTTTTGGGTGATGCAAGATTGCTCTTACACCCAGGATGCTCCTGCATCAGACACCTGGGGTAATTTGAGAAGTGACCCTGTTAAGACTCAGGTGTGCAGAGGAAAACCAAGATGGTTAAGCTCCTCCTTTGTTAGCCATGACGAATCTTCAACAGGTCATCCTTTCCATTTGACCAAATACTCTTCATATGTCTTGTTCCTTGTGCTTCTGCCAACACGACTGTCTAGTATGTCTTCAATCTTGTTGATATCTGAACTGGTTGCTGGAATACTCCACTGTGCTACTGCAACCTCATGTTCAACACGTCTTTCATGAAACTCTGTCAAATCTAAAATGTTAAACAATGGTGAAATATTCAGCTTAGTAGGCAATTCTACCTCATATGCATTTCCTGAATCATGCTTCTTCAGTATCTTACATGGCCCAAACTTCTTCATTTTCAACTTCTTATATGTACCAACCGAAAATCGCTCCTTCCACAAATGAACCATGACTTCATCTCCAACTTGAAATTCCTTATGCCTACTTTTCTCATCTGCCTTAGCCTTATACTGCACATTCATCTTGGTAATATGCTTCCTCACCTCCTCATGGATGTTCTTCAAGTGTTCTACAAAATCCTCAGCTTCAGCACTACTTATTTCTCCTTTATCTATCTTTCTCAATTCAGATGCATTTCTTAGACTACTTCCATATACAATTTGGAATGGTGATTTACCAGTGCTCCTATTGACAGAATTATTGTATGCAAATTCTGCCTATGGTAAAATCAAATCTCATCCTGTTGGCTTATCTCCAACCAAACATCTCAGCAGATTTTCCAAACTTCTTTTCACCACCTCTGTCTATCCATCAGTTTGTGGATGATGTGATGAACTAAACTTCAAATCTATCTTCAACTTCTTTCACAATGTACGCCTAAAATATCTAACAAACTTAGTGTCTCTATCTGAAACTATGGTCTTTGGCAAACCATGTAGTCTCACCACTTCTCTGAAAAACAATTCTGCTACATGAGCAACATCATTAGTCTTCTTGGAGGGAATGAAATGCGCCATCTTCAAAAATCTGTCAACTACTACAAAGATTGAATTATGTCCCCACTGTGTCCTCGGTAAACCAAGAACAAAGTCCATACTAATATCCTCCCAACGTTTCTCTGGTATAGGTAACGGCTGATATAACCCTGTATTCTACTTCACTCCTTTCACCATCTGACGTACTCTGCAACTCTGTACAAACTTCTTCACATCTTGCTGTAATTGTGGCCAATAATAATTCTCACCAACCAAAGCAAGGGTTTTATCACGACCAAAATGTCTAGCCAATCCTCCACTATGCTTCTCTTTGATGAGATTCTCCCTCATAGAACTTCTTGGAATGTACAACTGACTCCCTCGAAATAGTATATCATCCTAGATGATGAAATCCAGCCATTTCATCCTATCTAGAGTAACAGGCTCTTTACAAGCTTTCCAAGCTCCACCAAAATCAGGATACTCTAGATACAAATTCTTGAGTTCCTTGAACCCAACCACTTCAATCTGCATCTCTGTCAGCAATAGTTGCCTTCTGCTAAGAGCATCCACAACCCTATTAGACTTTTCACTCCTGTGTTTCAAAATAAATGTATAACTCTGCAAAAACTCAACCCATTTCAAATGCCTCTGATTCAATTTTCCTTGACTATTCAAATATTGCAAAGCTTGATGATCAGTATACAAAACAAACTCCTTAGGAAGTAGCTAATGTCTCCACTTCTCTAATGCATGAACTGTAGCATAAAATTCCTGATCATAAACATAATACTTCCTCTTGGCATTATTTAACTTCTCACTGAAATACGCAATAGGTTTACCTTCTTGGCTCATAACAGTTCCTATTGCAGTACCACTAGCATCATAATCTACTTGAAATACATTATTAAAATCTGGAAGTGCTAAAATAGGTTGTTTTGTAACTTTTTGTTTCAACAATTGAAAACTCTTTTCTCTCCCATTAGTCCACTTAAACTCTTTTGTATCCCCTCTCATTGTCTCAGTCAAGGGACCACAAATACTGCTATAATTTTTGATAAACTTTTTGTAAAAACTAGCTAGACCACGAAAAGATCTTACCTTAGTAGTACTCCTTGGAGTAGGCCATTCAAGGATAGCCTGTACCTTCTTTGGGTCCATTTTTAGACCTTTTGGTGAAACTACAAATCCCAAATACACTAACTCTTTCTTTACAAAACTGCACTTTTTTAAATTAATCAACAATTTCTCATCTCTCAACTTCTCAAACACCATACGAATATGCATCATATGTTCCTCCAATGTCTTGCTAAAAATCAAAATATCAGCTAGGTAAACAATGAAAAACTTACCCAGAAATTCTTTCAGAACCTTGTTCATGAGCCGCATGAAAGTGCTCGGTGCATTGGTTAGCCCAAAAGGCATGACTAACCACTCATACAGTCCTTCCTTTATCTTGAAGGCAGTCTTCCATTTATCTCCTTCTCTGATCTGAATTTGGTGATATCCACTCTTCAGATCTATCATTGAGAAATACACAGCTCCACTCAAACAGTCCGTAATATCATCCATTCGTGGCAATG
This sequence comes from Chamaecyparis obtusa, assembly GCA_027943335.1. Taxonomy (NCBI): domain Eukaryota; kingdom Viridiplantae; phylum Streptophyta; class Pinopsida; order Cupressales; family Cupressaceae; genus Chamaecyparis; species Chamaecyparis obtusa. The sequence goes on along the minus strand of BSBK01006300.1, from coordinate 818,072 downwards.
GAAACCTATACTTGATTATGATCTTGTTTATTGCTCTGGAATCTGTACACATCCTCCATTCTCCATTCTTCTTTGGTGCTAATACTGCTGGTATAGCACATGGACTCAAGCTCTCCCGAATCAATCTCTTTTGTAACAACTCATGTACTTGTCTGTTCAACTCTTCACTTTCTGCTAGTGTCATTCTGTGTGTTGCCTTGTTTGGCAAACTGGCTCCTCGAATCAAATCCATATGATGACTGATCTTCCTTACGGGTGGTAATCCATCAGGTACATTATTAGATACAATATCCTGAAACTCATTCAACAAATCTCCAACCTCTACAGGTACATCCTCTACTTCTTCTTTACTAGCTTTTGGAATTAAAGCAAAACACGCATGCTGATGCCTCATACCATCTAGGAATTTTCTCCCATGAACAAATGTTATTCTTGCATTACCACATACCTTTTCTTCGATCTCCTTCAATGGCTTTAGCTTATGTCGCACTCCATCCTTTGTCAGAGAATAGGTATTCACATGACCATTGTGTATAGCACATCTTTCAAACTACCACGGTCTACCCAACAACATATGACATGCATCCATAGGGATGATATCACATAGTACCTCATCTTGGTACCCGCCGATCTTGAACTTTACCAAGCACTGTTCACTGACCATGACCTTGTGGTCATCCTGCACCCAGGCAATTCGATATGGATGTGGGTGTCTCTGTCTCTTGAGCTTCAACTTTGTCACCATCTCTTCTGACACCAAATTTTCAGTGCTTCCAGTATCGATAATCACATCAAAGCATTTACCCTCACACTTGCATCTAGTGCGAAACAGGCTCCTCCTTTGTTCAGGTTCATTCTCACCACTCATCAAGACTCTTTTATTAATTAGCGTTTCTCCTCTTTCAGCATCTTCAGAATTTGATGATCTAGCATCTTCATCTACATGTGCAACTCTGGCCTAGCCTTCATTTCTCCTGTCTATTCTGCCTTGGCATTGAGGACATTCAAATGCCCTATGACCTTCTCCATAGTGAAAACATGTTCCACGGAAGCCTCCTCTTCCAGATCCTTATCCTCTTCCTCTTCCTCTCTGATCTCTATTATTCTGATCTTGGAAATGATTGGAATTGTTTCCTCTCTGATTCTAGCTACTACTGGCCTCATCTTTCTTTTTCGGATCTTCATTTTGGCCACCATATGACCATCCACCAGATCTTCCACCACGACCTCTTCCATTTTGTCTGTTCTCAAACTTCTTGTTCAGCTTTTCCTCTACTTTTAGGGCAAACTGGTATGCCTCCTCAATACTATTCATTCAAACCAGATTCAACTCTTCCTGAATGCTTGGCCTTAACCCATTAAGGTATCAAAAACTTTCTCCTTATCAGCTTCTGCATGGCCTGTTCTGATGAGGAGTCGATAGAACTCCTCTGTATACTCCTGAATAGATCTTCCTACTTGCTTCAAACTTTGCATTTTCTTTAGTAGGTCAAGCTCATAATCAATAGGAATGAACTGTCGCTTCAATTTATCCACCATCCAATCCCATCTTATGATTTTATCTTTCCCTCTTCTATTTCACTCCAATTAAATTTTTTGCCACCAGATCTTCGCATGACCTTTCAGTCCAGCCTTCTCAAATTTGACCCTATCAGGATCCTTAACATCTTCATACTCAAAATATTCCTCACATTGATTGATCCAGTCGATCAATTCCTCTGGGTTAAGATTTCTAGAAAATGTAAGAACCTCAATCTTAGTTCTTTTCCCAATCTTGAAAATCGCCCGAAAAAGTCTTTCTTCCTCCTGGTTCACAATTTTAGCTTCTCCTTCTTGATATTCTTCTTCGGCTTCATCCCCGCTTTCATCTCTGACATTAAGATTCATTCCTCTATGAATCTCTTCTTGCAATGCTCGCACTTGTCTCTGCAGCTCTCTAACCTCAGGTGTCACAGTACCAGCTCCCTTTAATACCACAAACACATAACAGAAATAGAGAAACAACAACAATAATATGCAAGAACAGAAAATTGGCTTCTTATTATCTCCACAAATGTGGAATTACAAACTTTTAGAATTACAATATGAAAAGCCACATGGGCATTCCCTTACAATATTCTGTAGGACAAAGCCTCAAATCAATACCTAGATCTACTACCTTGAACTGCCCTAGACAACACTACGGGCCTTCTTTATATAGGCAATTTCCACCGCCCGAGAAGGTTCTAGAAATTTAGCCCTTAGGGCCGACCAAACTTAGAATTATTTTATTTTACAATTTATTACATCAAAGTCGGCTCAAAATGAGTTTTGAAACCCAAACAAAAATTTTGAAGAAAAATTATTTTCCGCCATTTCAGGTTACCCAACTTTCAAAGACCATAAGTCATCGCCCGTTGACCCGATTGGCTATTATAACCCTATTCTAGAAACATCACGAAGTGCTCTACAAGATTAATCGGTGCAAGGCACCTGTCACCCAAATTTTCAACCTCATCCGGGGCCTCTAAAGCCTTCAAAACTGAGTTCAAAGTTTCTGTACCCTACTGCCAATACCGAAAATCTTCAATATCTTCAAAACTAGACCTGATCTAGCCATGAAACTTTGCTGGCAGGCTGATATGACTGAGATGAACCTCCACATGTAAAATTAGAACATTCCAAGATCGTAAGACCAACTTACTAAAAATAGCAAGTTTCCATAAATAGCGGCTTTGCACAAGATAGCCCTTATTGAATACAAAAATAAAAATATTTTTGGGTGATGCAAGATTGCTCTTACACCCAGGATGCTCCTGCATCAGAAACAGTGCTTATAAACTTCAAAGAAACTTAACTGAATCCTACTTGAACATAAATAGGGAATTCACCTCCCACGTGGGCCCCCACGGAAGTGTGAATGATTTACAACTCAGAGATTGAATTCTGGAACTATCATATATTCATTTAACAAAACATAAGTACAATAGGGAATATCAAAGTAATTCACTTTGTTGCTAAATTATAGTATGAATTCCTCAAAACATCTAACTAGGTCAGAATCATAAGTTCCAGCTTATTTAAAAACAACTGAAAAAAAATAGAACACCTAAAAACTAGGTCCTTCATTACATAGCATAACAACTTAAGTTATAAGAATGACATCATCATTTATGCAAGATGATAAGCCATATTTAGTGCGTCAAGAATATAGGAACACTTAGTAACTAGATTGACTTGGTCTGAACCAACAACCACAAAGTTATGGAAGTAGTGGAGCCATGATAAAATCTGAAATAGTTACTCACCTTAAAAGACCCACTCATCCTTGAGTCCGTGCTCTTTGTTAACTTATTCTTCTCCTACAAAAGGTTAGCATACCAGAATCCACAACACAAATACAAGGGAAAGATTATAATAAGTTTTCCTATTTTAACGTATCCTTGTCACACGGCTGCAGGAACACTACCCATTAAAACTAGAGAAGAGAAATACTAGATTTTATCACAATATCTATTAGTCTATACATATATATTCAGTGTTGTCCTTAGTTTCCAAAGTATCAAATATACATATGATTAAAGCATAGAAACATAAAAGTCTGCATAATTTTTATGAAAAACCATAAGATATTTAAGTCTAGATTTAGAAAATCATAAACAAAACATCCCATAAACTTGACTCATCATTCCCCCCAACTTAGCTATTTGTTGGTCCCACAGCAAACAAATTCTTCAACATAGTTGTTAATCTATAATCAGCAGCTATCCTCTACCTAGTACCTCCTTCTGCAAGACTCCAATAGAATCCCTTTGTCTCTCTGTGTCTTTTCCACCTGTCCTTCTCTTTCTTCATATCAAAACAGTCCAAATTTTATGAGTTTGCAAGGAGATGAGACATCATTAATGGAGGCTGAATGGTTAGTGGAATCCAAAAAATTTCCCTCTCTCTTCCCAAGGAAATATACCAAGGTGTGCGCTGGTTTTCCATAGAAAAGTTGAGAGGTGAATGTGGTTCTTTGTTTCTCAGTTCCCTAGATAAATTGTTCCAGTGCCACTAAATGGCATTTCTAGCCTCAGGCAATTCAAAATCTACCAACTATTCATATGCATTAAATGCTTCATTCCTGAGTGGATAGATGACTTTGCTACTTGATTCAGAGGGGGCAATTCTTAAACAATTATAATAGTAAGTTTGAGGATCTTTGGCTTCAGGTCTTAAATATAAGGGAATTTCTAGCTCCAAATCCTTATACACTTTGGCTCGAGTGTCTCAACTAATTTCATTCTATACCCAGGACATAAGGGCTCTGAGCTGAATATCCCTAACATAAAGTAAGGGATTCTAAACTCGATCATTTGGGACTGTAAGGTTGTGGAGATAGAGTTCACATAATAGATTCTGAATGGTTGCAGAAGAGTTATGAAAGGATTGAGAAAATTGAGTAGGCTCTTGCAATGAGGGAGATTTGTCCTGCATAATGCAGGTCATCTGATAGTTTAACAACTATTCTTTGAGAAACAAGGCATAGACAGGTGATGGGGATCTACAACCCATCAGGTCAGGAATTAGAGTTGTGATTTTGTTAAGTTTCATACTCAGTTGTTCTATTTTTTCCTCCTAAACAATTGTCTCCTGATAATGATAGTCTATTACCCTATTTAGTTCTTTTCGTTGCTGTTTCCACTGCTCTCTCTCAGAATTTAATTGCTTACACAATTGAAAGATAATAGATAACAAAGATGCTAAACCAGATTGATCTATTATTGAACTAATGCAAGAATTGTTTTCTATTTGAGGAACAGGGGACTTACCATTATTTGCACTTGCCTTCTTCAAAGGATCTGTCCAGATGATCATAGACTACTCGGTATTAGAGAATTGTTGAGCCACTGAGGCTAATGTATCTAATCCTTCATTAAAAATTTTCTCTACTACCTTATTCACAAGGTCTGCATCAATATTTGGGTTTTCTTCATAGGGACTCCTTTCTATTGTAGGAGATTCTACTGTAGGAGAAAACATTGTTTCATCTGCTTCCTTGATGTAACTATCAGAGTCATCACTATCTAAATCATTTTCCTGAGGGCTCCTAGAAGTTGAACCTCTTCTTTGAAACACATAAGCTTGCTCTTTTGAGCTGGAGTCATCACAAATTATGATGACTTCTACATTTACTGGCTTACTAGGAATTTGCTATGTTTCAGTATCAGGAAACCCCTCAAAAGTTTCCTATTGCATAATCTCAGTCCATTGTTCTTCCTACTTAGAAGTTTCAGGTTGTATTTCAGCTTCTTTCTGAATGTTTCTATCCTCTTCTTCCTTCCATCTAGAAGCTTGTTCTGCATTTGGCTCATCAACTGGAATATCTGTAGTTGTATTTGACTTCCTCCTATTACTTCTCCTTAATGGAGTTTCCTTCTTCTTTTTCAAAACTTTCCTTTTTCTGGAAGTGCTTGTGGCTACAGGAGATGCCTTAGCCTGTCGACTAGTACTAGGGTTATTTTTATTTTTCTTGTCTTTTGGGGAAACCATTTCCATTGCAAGAGAAACTTCAGCCATTTTTGCAGAAGTCTCCAATTCCTGTTCATGAAATGACCTTGAAGTAGAGGAATGAGGGGAATTAGGGGTCTTAACCCTAGATTTCTTCTTGGACGAAGAACATTGTCCAAGTTAAATAAAAAATTTCCTAACCCCCTTACTGGTTTGAATCCTCTATCCTACTCTTTTCCCAATTGGTTCTGGGGTTGGTTCCTTAAACCCTTATAGTAGAAATTCATCCCAGGAGATTTCTTACTACTCCCTTAAGGCTTTCTCAACTATCAATTTGATTAAATAGTGATGTGAGACAAAATTACGTTTACTCTACTGAACTAGAGTGGCCTATTTCAACAAGATGCTAAACAAGAAACTAGGAACATTGTGTTGGGACTAAAAAATGCAACATGGGTTTTGAGTACCATGTTAAAATTTCATAGTTTTTAGCTCCTATAAATGCTCTTCATGCATGTGTACCTGACTGTCATTTTGAAGCCTATGAGGTGCTCCAGATGTTCAACACACTCCATTTAGTGTATGCATGCATTCTATGATGTTGTTTTGTCATCCCGATTCATTTGGTGAAATCCCATTTTGAGCAGGTGTTAAATTGCATAATTCTGCCTAAGTGTCAAACAAAGTACAGTAGCCCAATTTGCCTTTGAATATATTGCATCCAAAAATGTTTCATGACCCACCACTTTGAGGATGTTTAGTGTGCATATCAAAGAACCTATGTTCCAATTTTCAAGTCATTTCAAATCCGTTTGATTAGGTTTCGAACCCCTCAAAGTTGGTAGTTTGTTATTGTCATGTACTTGTGTAATTGTTCAGATTTCTGGAAGGGCCTATTTGACAAGTCATATCTTTGACCTAGATGACCCTATTCAGAAAATTAATTTTGCATCATATTCTAGGGGTCAAATAATTCCTATGTTTCAATTTTGAGGTCATGCCGAATCCGTTTGCTCAGTTTCCAAATGCGATTCCAGACACAACTTCTGTTGTTTTACAAGTTGTGAATTGTGCAGATTGATCTGTACCCCTGTTTGTGATGTTATAACTTTTGATCCATGATTGATGAGCCTAAATGGGTTGTACCACTCTGTTCTACTATGAAAATACTTAAAGTATGCCAAGTTAGAAGTCTTGAAAAATTTTTTAGCATACTTTCCCAGGGTCATTTTGTATGCACAAATCACTGTTTTACTATGTTTCTTAGTTTGCAATTCTGAGAGCCTATCTTTGTCAAATTGCCAAATGCACCCTATTATTCATCATGAGCCCTAATTGTGGAATTATACTCTCTATATGACAAAGAACACATGCCCCTATTTTTAGATCCTGATGCCATGTTTAGCCTAGTTTCCAAAGCCGTATCCAAACCTAGTTTCTATGATTTTCACTGGTTTATATCTTGAATGCTATTAGTAAGCTGAATTTTTTGATTGAATGTGTTTCACCATGTGACTCTCTAAGGAAGCTAGTTAAGGTTTTGTATTCCTTGTTTGAGAGAAAATCAATGCGTATGCTTCTGGTTCCTGAAAGTTTCAATGGGTCAGTTTTAAAAGCCAGTTCCAGAGCCAACTTATGTGATTTTGGGCAGCGCAGATAGAATTTGTTCGAAGTGGCCATGTTTGATCATTAAAATCTTTGTGCTAGGGTCTTTTCATGATTTATCCTTTGGCGAGCATGTAATAATGTTGGAGGTTAGTGTATGCTCCTAGTGGAACTTTCATGTCTGATCCTTCGGTCACTTTTTAAGGCCGCTCCCGGATACCGGTTAGTATGGTTTGGAAATTGTGCAAAAGTGTAAAAAGCAAGCTATATGGTTGAATCTTTGAAGGCATCATCACTCGTCTTCACTTGGTGTTTGTAATTTTGGGTGAAAGGGTCAGGATGTAGGATGCAGAATGTCAATCCTCTACTTGTGATCCCATATTATGTGCACATACAGTTTGTATGTTGTGTGCATTTATTTATCCTTGGTTATGGTTTTATGATTGTGCGCACCAAGTGAGGTGTAGGTTCTGTTTAGTTTTTTTCATTAACAATTTGTTGTGGAAAGTATCCGAAGTGTCAAGAACTACTCCTTCAAATTCAAATTCCAAGAGAATGTCTTAGCACAGGTTCAACAAGACATAGCTTTACAGAAGCTTGTACTTAAAGTTGGGACTTTTGGACCTCCAGAAATACCTACCAAAGTTGTTTGTTTGACACAGGTGGTGTCACCAAATGAACTGAGATAATGATGAATATAAGGAAATACTAGAAGATATGAGAGAAGAATGTAGAAAACATGGATCTATAGTCAATCTTGTAATTCCACAGCCTGATCCAAGTGGGCAATTAACACCAGGTGTTGGGGAGGTCTTTGTGAAATACGTTGATACTGATGGTTCTGAAAAGGAAAAGCTTCTCGGGGTGGATGGAAGTTTGGTGGCAATGTTGTTTTGGCAGTATATTATCTAGAAGACAAATTTGCAAGAGGTAGCATGTTTAATGCACCAGACTACGTAAATGAAAGGAGTGTGTTGCTAAGGGAAACACAACAATGAGTAGTGAGGCATGCCAGTATGTTGAGGATCTCCAAAACATGGTGTGCATTACAGCCAACACAAGAGAAAATATCAGGATTGGAAGTTCATAAAATAACAAAACAAAAACAAATAAAATTGGTTGCTACATGTGTTGACAGAGGTTGATGTGCCTTTCTTTTCTTTGTATTATGAACTCTCCTGTGCCTGTATTTTCTTTCCTATTGTTACGCATATTGCAACATGTTAGTGGGTGAATTTAAAAGGGAGACCAGTATATAAAAGAGGGCCTACGTATTACATTGGTGGATGCTAGCACAATAAAAGAAATGGTGTGTGGGGCTACCAAAGAAACATACTAGTGCATTTCAAATAGAGCCTCCATTTTGAGAAAATGATGAGTCATTGGCCGCAAAGCTACTTGCAAATATAAGACAAAGAGATGCCAGTTAATATAATGAAATGGATTCAGCAAGAAAAATAGCTAATAGATTGGTGACTCTACTGGGGATTGAAATAAGTTTACCATTAAGAGTATCCCAGAGTCTTGTTATATTCAGTTTGGGGAAGAGTCTCATAAATGTCATAATCTGAAAAAAAATTTTAGATCTGCAAGTGTATTACATGGATTTGTTGTTGTAAAAATTTAAAACTATATGTGACTTTGCTGTGAGGAATGCCCAGAATCTGTTGATGTTTTAAGGAAGACCAGTGAAAATTTGTGTCCTCTAAAAAGAGGTGGTGACTCTATGCTAAAAATGAACCTGAGGTGTGAAGCCTTGTTTCAAATTTTAGTCTAATGTGAAGAGAACAACAACAATTAGCAAAGGCTTCCAGGTATTCTCCATTCAGTTTTTATGTGTTCACATGGTCCTTATCAAATGGTTTTTTCATTAAAGAAAGGACATATGGGTGTGAAATTACATACTTCTGGTTTAAACTGTGAGTTAAGTAAAAGTTTGTGAAGTGTGTTTGAAAAAATTAATTTGGTAGAAGGTATATAGATCTGCTGCAAGATTAAGAGGGAGAATTATTGTTGGTGAATGAACTCCAAAGTTTCAAAGAATGTCAAATTTCTTTTTATCAAGCATGCAACCGGTTAGTGAAGTTCCTAGATCTATTTCTACGAGGAGATATATGCCATTATGTTTTGATGGTATTCATGGTTTCCCAAATGTCATTCCTAATGATATTAGGAAAATTTTACCTAAGTTTAATGGGAACCATCTTGTTTCAGCCAATCATCATGTTTAGTTATTCAGTGACTTGATGTGTGACTATGAAATTGCTCATGAGGATGTGCATATGAAATTGTTTGTTCAAACTTTAGAAGGTGATGCTAGAGACTGGTTTTATTTTCTACCAGCATGTTCTATTTCATCTTGGAGTGAGTTAAATTCAGCCTTCATGGAGAAATTTGGAGAAAGGGTAAGCATATCTGATTCTTATAGTAAGTTTTTGAAGATTCATATTGAGAGTGATGAACTTGTTCCTCAATTCAATATCAGATTTGCAAAAGTTTTGAATGAGATCCGTAAAAGTTATAGACCTAATGATCAAGTGTGTGTAAGTGTCTACTTTGATGCATTTGATAAGAAAATGAATTACTTATTGAGAGATAAAGAACCTAAGTCATTATATCAGGCATTTATAACTAAAATGGATATTGAAAACAATTTGAAGTATGGATTGACTAGAGGTCATTTTTCCATGAATGTTTGCTGGTATATTGAATGTGAAAGAAAAGAAGAATGTAGTGTTGATACCTTAGTTTCAAATTAGCGTATCAACACTTTTGTTGTAGTTTATAATCAAGTTGAAATTTTAGATCAGAATATGTGTATAAATGTTGTTGAGTCTTTTGCTATTGAAGAAACATGTGTTCATGATGCTACAACAGTAAGATATATTTCAAACTTTGATAGAATTGAGCAATGTGCTGATATTTTGAATTGTGAATTAGCTACAATAGTGAGTTCTTGTAATGTTGATTATGAACATTATTTTGCTAATGTTTCTAGACATGAAGTTACTGCATCTATATCTCAGTCTTGTGCAAATGAAGAGACTGAAAGTTATGTCTCTAATGATGAATTTAAAGTTGCTGCATAAGATAAAGAATGTGATTCACATGCATATTAGTCACAGTTAGAGGAACATAGTGCTGAAAGTGGTCATTCAAGTGAGAATGATGAAGGTAGTGATGTTGAGATGTCTTCGTATGAGTCAGATGCAACATGAGAAGAAGAAAGTAGTGATGGAAGTGAACACTCATTTGAAAGTGAAGGTATGATTGCTTTTTCTAAATCTGAAAATGAAAATGCATCTCAGTTTTTGCATTATACAAATCAGTTTGAATATGAAGATTTTGAGAGTGATTTGTCCTCAATGTATGAAGATAAGGAAATAATGATTCAATGTGATATCAATGAGGTTGAACATGAAGATTTGAATGAAAGGTTATCTAATGGTTCTACATTATATAACGAAGTTGCAACATATAGTAGAGCGTTTAGGGGTGAATCATGGTCTTTCTGTAATGGTTATCCTAAACAAGGTAATGAAGAGGATGTAATTATAGACACTATATGCTTGGTAGGTGATGTTGATAGTGAATCTTCATATAATTCTGATTTTTCTTCATATACTGAGAGTCTCCATAAAAATGAAATGGGTAGTGAGTTTAAGGTGTTCACGAATGCCTTATATGATGAGAATTTTGATGATGATCATCCCATTTTTTGTCATAATGTTAAAAGTGGAGTGTTACATGGAGTTATCAATCTGTTGTTTGAAGAACACGTGGAGGTTTCAGATTTGGTTGAGCTAGATGTAAATGATGACATACTGTCATACTGTTGTGAGAAATTAGAATGTTCTTCTTCCATGTGTGATAGAGTTTTAAATGATGATGAAATGTGTGAGTATAAATCTGATTATTCATTTGAACTCCAACCAGCTACACTTGGGGATATGCAAAGTCAAGCTATGAATGATTATTTTTATCAAGTAGAGTACGAGACTTTTGCATTTTAGATTGATAGCATGCATGAATCAGTAGATAAAGTCAGTTCCAGTCTGATGGTAGTATTCATGAGCATGTTGAGTCTTATTTTCATAGTGAGCAAGATGAAGAAAGTGTTTCAATTTTTTACATGCACTATGCAAATGAAGATAGTTATTTTGTTTTGCCTAATGAGCTGATTGAAAGTGTTGATATGCTTGGTGATCAAACAAATTGGAATAAAATGTCCAGCTTACCTCAAGAAGAAAGAATTGAAAATCAGGTATATGACAGAGGTAAGAAGTTTTGAAAAATTTTCAGTGACTCGGGGCCATCGTTTGTACATAGTAGGAGTAGTTTTCTTGTTTTCAATAAAGATGTTTGAGAGGGGTTCTTGTTCAATTTTTTGTGAAAAGAAGTTGTCAACCTATTTCTCTTTGGGTGGTCTACTTCTACCATGAGATTTTGAGGTTCTCTGCATGCCTGCATGGGGCACGCGTCCACAGTTAGAGCCACTGTTGGGACTAAAAAATGCAACATGGGTTTTGAGTACCATGTTAAAATTTCATAGTTTTTAGCTCCTATAAATGCTTTTCATGCATGTGTACCCAGCTATCATTTTGAAGCATATGAGGTGCTCCAGATGTTAAAAACACTCCATTCAGTGTATGCATGCATTCTATGATGTTGTTTTGTCATCCCGATTCATTCGGTGAAGTCCCATTTTGAGCAGGTGTCAAATTGCACAATTTTGCCTAAGTGTCAAACAGAGTACAGTAGCCCAGTTTGCCTTTGAATATATTGCGTCTAGAAATGTTTCATGACCCACCACTTTGAGGATGTTTAGTGTGCATATCAAAGAACATATGTTCCAATTTTCAAGTCATTTCAAATCCGTTTGATTAGGTTTCGAACCCCTCAAAGTTGGTAGTTTGTTATTGTCATGCACTTGTTTAATTGTTTAGATTTTTGAAAGGGCCTGTTTGACAAGTCATATCTTTGACCCAGTTGACCCTATTGAGAAAATTTATTTTGCATCATATTCCAAGGGTCAAATACTTCCTATGTTTCAATTTTGAGGTCATGACGAATCTGTTTGCTCAGTTTGCAAATGTGATTCCAAACACAACTTCTGTTGTTTTACAAGTTGTGAATTGTGCAGATTGATCTGTACCCCTGTTCATGATGTTATAACTTTTGATCCATGATTGATGAGCCTGAAAGGGTTGTACCATTATGTTCTACCCTGAGAATACTGTAAGTATGCCAAGTTAGAAGTCTTGACAAATTTTTTAGCATACTTTCCCAGGGTCATTCCGTATGCACAAATCACTATTTTATTGTGTTTCCCAGTTTGCAATTCTGAGACCCTATCTTTGTCAAATTTCCAAATGCATCCTGTTATTCATCATTAGCCCTAATTGTGGAATTATACTCTCTGTATGAAAAAGAACAAATGCCCCTATTTTCTGATCCTGATGTCATGTTTAGCCTAGTTTTCAAAGCTGTATCCGAAACCAATTTCTATGATTTTCACTGTTTTATATCCTGAATGCTATTAGTAAGCTGACTTTGCTGATTGAATGCATTTCACCATGTGACTCTCTAAGGAAGCTAGTTGTGGTTTTGTGTTCCTTGTTTGAGAGAGAATCAGTGCATGTGATTCTGGTTCCTGAAAGTTTCAATGGGTCAGTTTTAAAAGCCAGTTCCAGAGCCAACTTATGTGATTTTGGGCAGCGCAGACATAATTTGTTCGAAGTGGCCATATTTGATTGTTAAAATCTTTGTGCTCAGGTCTTTTCATGATTTCTCCTTTGGCGAGCATGTTATAATATTGGAGGTCGGCGTATGCTCCTGGTGGCACTTTCATGTCCGATTCTTTGGTTAGTTTTTAAGGCCGCTCCCGAATACCGGTTAGTATGGTTTGGAAATTGTGCAAAAGTGTAAAAAGAAAGCTATATGGTTGAATCTTTGAAGGCATCATCACTCGTCTTCACTTGGTGTTTGTAATTTTGGGTGAAAGGGTCAGGATGTAGGATGCGGAATGTCAATCCTCTACTTGTGATCCCATATTGTGTGCACATACAATTTGTATGTTGTGCGCATTTATTTATCCTTGGTTGTGGTTTTATGACTGTGCACACCAAGTGAGGTGTAGGTTCTATTTAGTTTTTGTCATTAATAATTTATTGTGGCAAGTATCCAAAGTGTCAAGAACTACTCCTTCAAATTCACATTCCAAGAGAATGTCTTAGCACAGGCTCAACAACACATAGCTTTACAAAAGCTTGTACTTAAAGTTGGGACTTTTGGACCTCCAGAAATACCTACCAAAGTTGTTTGTTTGACACAGGTGGTGTCACCAGATGAACTGAGATAACGATGAATATGAGGACATACTAGAAGATATGAGAGAAGAATGTAGAAAACATGGATGTATAGTCACTCTTGTAATTCCACGACCTGATCTAAGTGGGCAATTAACACCAGGTGTTGGGGAGGTCTTTGTGAAATACGTTGATACTGATGGTTCTGAAAAGGAAAAGTTTCACGGGGTGGATGGAAGTTTGGTGGCAATGTTGTTGTGGCAGTATATTATCCAAAAGACAAATTTGCAAGAGGTAGCATGTTTAATCCACTAGACTACATAAATGAAAGGAGTGTGTTGCTAAGGGAAACACACCAATGAGAAATGAGGTGTGCCAGTATGTTGAGGATCTCCAAAACATGGTGCGCATTACAACCAAAACAAGAGAAAATATCAGGATTGGAAGTTCATAAAACAACAAAACAAAAACAAATAAAATTGGTTGCTGCATGTGTTGACAGAGTTTGACGTGCCTTTCTTATCTTTGTATTATGAACTCTCCTGTGCCCGTATTTTCTTTCCTATTGTTACACATATTGCAACATGTCGGTGGGTGAATTTAAAAGGGAGATCAGTATATAAAAGAGGGCCTACGTATTACGTTGGTGGATGCTAGCACAAGAAAAGGAATGGTGGGTGGGGCTACCAAAGCAACATACTGGTGCGTTTCAAATAGAGCCTCCATTTTGAGAAAATGACAAGTTATTGGCCACAAAGTTGCTTGCAAATATAAGACAAAGAGATGCCAGCTAATATAATGAAATGGATTCAGCAAGAAAAATAGCTAACAGATTGGCGACTCTACTGGGGATTGAAATAAGTTTACCATTAAGAGTATCCTAGAGTCTTGTTATATTCAATTTGGGGAAGAGTCTCATAAGTGTCATAATATGAAAGTTTTTTTCAGATCTGCAAGTGTATTACATGGATTTGTTGTTGTAAAAATTTAAAACTATATGTGACTTTGCTATGAGGAATGCCTAGAATCTGTTGATGTTTTAAGGAAGACCAGTGAAAATTTGTGTCCTCTGAAAAGAGGTGGTGACTCTATTCTAAGAACGAACCTGAGGTGTGAAGCCTTGTTTCAAATTTTAGTCTAATGTGAAGAGAACAACAAAAATTAGCAAAGGCTTCCAGGTATTCTCGATTCAGTTTTTATGTGTTCACATGGTCCTTATCAAATGGTTTTATCATTAAAGAAAGGACATATGGGTGTGAAATTACATACTTCTGGTTTAAACCATCAGTTAAGTAAACGTTTGTGAGGTTTTTTTGAAAAAATTAATTTGGTAGAAGGTATATAGATCTGCTACAAGATTAAGAGGGAGAATTATTGTTGGTGAATGAGCTGCAAGGTTTCAAAGAATGTCAAATTTCTTTTTATCAAGCATGCAACCGGTTAGTGAAGTTCCTAGATCTATTTCTACGAGGAGATATATGCCATTATGTTTTGATGGTATTCATGGTTTCCCAAATGTCATTCCTAATGATATTAGGAAAAGTTTACCTAATTTTAATGGGAACCATCTTGTTTCAACCAGTCATCATGTTCAGTTATTCAGTGACTTGATGTGGGACTATGAAATTGCTCATGAGGATGTGCATATGAAATTTTTTGTTCAAACTTTAGAAGGTGATGCTAGAGACTGGTTTTCTTTTCTACCAGCATGTTCTATTTCATCTTGGAGTGAGTTACATTTAGCCTTCATGGAGCAATTTGGAGAAAGGGTAAGCATATCTGATTCTTATAGTAAGTTTTTGAAGATTCATATTGAGAGTGATGAACTTGTTCCTCAATTCAATATCAGATTTGCAAAAGTTTTGAATGAGATCCGTAAAAGTTATAGACCTAATGATCAAGTGTGTGTAAGTGTCTACTTCGATGCATTTGATAAGAAAATGAATTACTTATTGAGAGATAAAGAACCTAAGTCATTATATCAGGCATTTATAATTAAAATGGATATTGAAAATAATTTGAAGTATGGATTGACTAGAGGTCATTTTTCCATTAATGTTTTCCGGTATAATGAATGTGGAAGAAAATAAGAATGTAGTGTTGATACCTTAGTTTCAAATCAACGTATCAACATTTCTGCTGTAGTTTATAATTAAGTTGAAATTTTAGATCAAAGTATGTGTATAAATGTTATTGAGTCTTTTTCTATTGAAGAAACATGTGTTCATGATGCTACAACAGTAAGATATATTTCAGACTTTGATAGAATTGAGCAATGTGCTGATATTTTGAATTGTGAATTAGCTACAATAGTGAGTTCTTGTAAAGTTGATTATGAACATTATTTTGCTAATGTTTCTAGACATGAAGTTTCTGCATCTATATCTTAGTCTTGTGCAAATGAAGAGGCTAAAAGTTATGTCTCTAATGATAAATTTGAAGTTGCTGCACAAGATGAAGAATGTGATTCACATGCATATCAGTCATAGTTAGAGGAACATAGTGCTGAAAGTGGTCATTCAAGTGAGAATGATGAAGGCAATGATGTTGAAATGTATTCCTATGAGTTAGATGCAACATGGGAAGAAGAATGTAGTGATGAAAGTGAACACTCATTCTAAAGTGAAGGTATGATTGCTTTTTCTAAATCTAAAAATGAAAATGCATCTCAGTTTTTGCATTACACAAATCAGTTTGAATATGAAGATTTTGAGAGTGATTTGTCCTGAATGTATATAGATAAGGAAACAATAATTCAATGTGATATCAATGAGGTTGAACATGAAGATTTGAATGAAAGGTTATCTAATGGTTCTACATTAGATAACAAAGTTGTAGCATATAGCAGAGAGTTTAGGGGTGAATCATGGTCTTGCTGTAATGGTTAGCCGAAACAAGGTAATGAAGAGGATGTAATTATGGACACTATATGCTTGGTAGGTGATGTTGATAGTGAATCTTCATATAGTTCTAATTTTTCTTCATATACTGAGAGTCTCCATAAAAATGAAATGGGTAGTGAGTTTAAGGTGTTCACTAATGCCTTATATGATGAGAATTTTGATGATGATCATCCCATTTTTTGTCATAATGTTAAAAGTGGAGTGTTACATGGATTTATCAATCCATTGTTTGAAGAACACATGGAGGTTTCAGATTTGGTTGAGCTAGATGTAAATGATGACATATTGTCATACTGTTGTGAGAAATCAGAATGTTCTTCTTCCATGTGTGACAGAGTTTTAAATGATGATGAAATGTGTGAGTATAAATCTGATTATTCATTTGAACTCCAACCAGCTACACTTGAGGATATGTAAAGTCAAGGTACCTTGGAAAGTGTACTAACTAGAATTGCTGATGAGGTGGTAGTCATTGTTATCCATGAATGAAGAATAAAATGAGGTGGATGGGTGATAGATAAGAAATGAAATGCAATTTTATTATGGAGAAGTGACTTTCATTAAGAAAGTGTTTATTATGAAAGTGACAAGATCTTCTAGAGTGAGGAAGGTAAATGAGAAAGAAGCTCATTAAAAGTTGCTGCAGGAAGTGTGTCGCTAGCGGTAGAAGAGAATTGCTCCAGGAACTCATCCTTACTCTAGGGTTTGTGATATAACTTCAATCGGTGACCATTGACCACTAATTTGAAATGAATTGGATCAACTGTGGAAAGTTGAACCGCTCCATTTAGAAATACTACAATTATCTCATATGGTCTGAGCCACCTGGTTTAGAATTTCCTGGGGTTATGCTGATACCTAGAGTCATAGAGGAGTGCCTAGTCACCAAAATAAAAGACTTTGTCCTTAACATACTTGTCATGCCATTGCTTGCACTGGTACTGTATCAATTCTATGTTGTGCAAGTTATATTTGCACTATTCATCAAGGCCATTCAAACTCAGTATCCATTCTTGTTGTGATGTAGTGAGATCCATCCCAAGATCAAACTTTCTTAAGTGTCTTATGTTCAAACTCTATATGCATGACTATAGAGTGACCATATACAAGATCAAATGGTGTGAAACCGGTTGTAGACTTCCATGTAGTTTGGTAAGCCCAAAGTGCTTCAGGAAGTCAGATAGCCCAACCTTTCTTATGGATGGCTACTATTTTAGTGAGAATAGACTCCAACTCCCAATTGGTAACTTCTACCTACCTGTTAGCTTGGGGGTGATAGGGTGAAGATTTACCATGCCTGATGTTATATTCTTCCATCAGAGCAGCAATCAAATTGGAAGTAAACTAAGGACCTTGGTCAGATTGAATCTCCCTTGGTACCCTAGATTAGGTGAATATGAATTCATAAAGAAACTTTGCAACATTTTTATCCCTTGGGTGCTTCATAGGTTTAGCCTCAGCCCACTTTGTAACATAGTCAGTGCATATAAGGATATAGGACTTACCTTGTGAATATGGCTCAATAGGAATGACGAAGTCAATCCCCCATTTATCAAAGGGTGCAACAATTACCTATGGCTGTAGGGGCATTTCATCTATCTTTGTAGGTCATCCCATGCATTGGCATTTTTCACACTTTTTGGTGTACTAAGAAGAATATTTGTGTAAAGTGTGCCAATAGTAGCCTATAGTCAAGATCTTCAGCATTGTTCATTTGGGAGAAAAATGACCACCACAAGGTTCATCCTGACATACCCTGAGGATATCATATGTTTCATCCTCTCGTATGCATCTTCTAGTTACTTGATCAGGACCAGTATACAACATGAATCCAGATATCCATGAATAATTAAAGTTCTTTTCAGTCAACAATCTTCTTTCTTTAGTAGAGAAATGATCTGGAGTCTTACCAATGGTGAGATAATTGGCAATATCAGCATACCAAGGAATGTGTGTAGACAGGAGGAAGAGATGTTCATCGGGAAAACTATCATCAATGGCTATAGGATCATCAGGTATATGCAACCTAGAATGAAAATCAGCTACCACATTGGTCTTACCAGGTTTGTCTATTATGGTAATGTCAAATTCCTGCATAAGAAGCAACCAACGAGCCAGTCGTCTACAGATTGTAGGCTTGTTCATGAGATACCTAATAGAAAAATGGTCGGTATGCACATAGATCTCATATCCAGTAATGTAGTGTCTGAATTTATTCAAGGCATAGATGATTGTAAGTTCTTTTTCAGTGACAATGTAATTAAACTCAGCTCCTTGCAAATTTTTACTGATAAAGTAAATTGCATGCTCAACTGAGTCCACCTTCTGACCAAGCATGACACCAATAGCATAGTCTGAGGTGTCAGTATGAATGTGAAAAGGCAAGCCCCAATTAGGTCCTCTCAAAACTGGTGTTGTGGTGAGAACTTCTTTAAGCTACAAGAAAGACTTTGCACACTCAGAGTCCCAAGCAAATTCAACATCCTTCTTGAGAAAGTTATACAGGGGTGCTGCAAGCTAATTGAAATCCTTTATAAACCTTCTATAATACCTGGCATGTCCAAGAAAACTTCACACATCTTTTTGTTTTTTTGGAGTAGGAAAAGTGCTAATCACTTCATTCTTGGCAGGGTCCACTTGAATACCTTTTGAAGATATGAAATGTCCTAAGACAACCCCTTCTTCCATCATCATGAAGCACTTTTCACTATTTAGAGAGAGATTATAATCATGACATCTCTGAAGAACTTTCTCTAAATTTTCTTTTCCCTCATCAAAAGTATGCCCATATATGGTAAAGTCATCCATGTAAATCTCCATGCAATCAATAGAGATATCAGAGAATATACTTATCACAGCTCATCGGAAAGTGGCAGGAGCATTGCACAACCCAAAAGGTAACACTGAATAGGAAAATGTTCCCCATGGGTAGGTGAATGTTGTCTTCTCCTAGTCTTCAGGTGCTATTTGTATCTGATTATAACCACTGAATCCATCCAGAAAAGAGAAGTATTTCTTACCAGCTAGGTTATCAAGGACTTGGTCTATGAACAAAAATGGAAAGTGATCCTTCTTAGTAGCTGAGTTAAGTTCCCTATAGTTGACACAAACTCTCCACTTCCATCCTTTCTTGGGTACTATAACAAGAGGGAAGACCCACTAACTATAAAAAATGGGATAAATGAAGCCAACATTTAACAACTATTGCAACTCATTCTTAACTATATCCCTTAGAGCTGGATTAACCCTTCTTTGAGGTTGACAGACAGGTCTAAATTCAAGACTGATATAGATTTTATGAGTGTAGAGTTTAGGATCTAGACCTTTCATGTCAGTGTAATCCCAAGAAAAAACCTATTGATGTTTTTTTAGAAGCTATAGGACAACTTGCTGCTAAGAGAGGGTCAAAGAACTGTTTATATTTAACTCCCATCCTAGGCTGACTTCTAGCTTAGTGACCTTTTCTACCATGGACAACTGAGCAATTGGAGAGGACTCCATTTCATGAGGCAATAATATATGAAGGAATTATGAAGTTTCTAAATAATGTGGAGCATTTGAAGGTGGTAACAAAGTTTCAAGAACATAGTCTTCATGGGAACACATTGAGGATTGCACTCCATACTCATTCATGATAATGGAGGAAATTATTTCATCTTCTTCCCTAGAAGCTAAAAATGGTTCCCTAGATATCATCATTAACTGGTGAATGGAATTGACCTTAGGTTTAGTATCACCCAAGTCTAGCCAGATTATCTGGTCATCTTGCAATAGAGGTTGAGATGGGGAATATAGAGTCATATTTTTAGTGTTGACTCCATTGGATATAGTCATTTTTCCTGACCGACAAGCTATATAGGCATCTACAGTAGCCAGCCAAGGTCTGCCTAGAATTATTGGATACCCTCCCATACTAGCCTTTGGAGAAAGGAAAACAAAGTCAACCAGATATTCCCAAGAATTCAAGGTGACTATTACATCCTCTACCATCCCATTAGGTGTAATGGTGGAACTATCAGCAAGCTGAAGGATGGTGGGGGTTTCCCTAAGATCGATGATATGCAACTGAGACATTACTTCCTTGGTCATGACATTTATGGATGCACCTAAGTCAACTAGAGCATTTTGGACTTGTACTCCTTGAATAGTGACTATGATCACAGGGCTACTAGGATCATAATACTTTGGAACTGTCAATTTTTCCAACATTAGATCAGATAACTATCCTAGGACATGTATGGTTTTGGGATCCTTTTTCTTCCTCTGGGGCTATTTTATACAGGCTTCTTTTATGGCTTTAGTATATGCAGGCACTTCTTTTATGGCATCTAATAGGGGTATTTTAACTATCATTTGCTTTAGTTGGGTAAGCAAGTCCAATACTACTTGGTTCTCTACTGGCTTAGCTTGTTCCTCCAACCGATGAGGAAATGGGGGTTCTTGAGTTACGAGTTAAGCAGGGTGTACTAACACCTTAGTTGGTTCTGCCGAGGCATCCTCAAATTTAGTGATGATAGGCTGTTGTGGTGAAGAAAGGGTTGTGCCTGATCTTAATTGGATATTATTCAAAGAAATAGCATAGCTTTGCTGTTGTGCTATGGGCTTAGTACTATTGGGATTAGGGGTAGGCTGAGAAGGCAGTTGAGTTTGTTTAGGGGAAGTAGTGTTGGCTGTAGGAGGAGGCATTAGAGCCTACTGCTGAGGTGGTGGCATTAAAGCTTGCTGGCCTGATTGGTTCATCCAATTGTGTGGTTGTTGCCACCCCTACTAAGACTGTTGCCAGGGTTGCTAAGGTTGTTGCCAACCTTGGTGAGGCTACTGCTAGCTCTATTGAGGTTGTTTCCAGCCTTGCTGAGGTTTTTACCAACCTTGATGAGGTTGCTGCTAGCCTTGATGAGGTTGTTGCCAACCTTCCTGAGGCTGCTACCAACTATTATACCCACCAAAACCACTATGCTACTGATTTTGCCATGCATTATTATTATTAAAATTTTGAAGAGGATCTTGGGGAATACCTAGTCTCTGAGACCATGGCCTTCACTGGGCAATGTAGAGCACCTCTCCATTCTCATCAATGGCTTTGAACTCATTAGGCATAGGTTGGGACTCCAAGCTTGCAACAGACTTACACTAGCAATTATTTTTCTTCTCCTTACAGTGTGGACAGTACTCTGCTAGCATAGCATCATCTTCATCTTTCTTTCTTCTTGCTTCCATGGTATCTAGCTGTGTTGCAACATCATTGATGATGTCTTACTTAAATTTAGATAGCAAATTAGATAACTCCATTTTTTATACTCCTGAACCACCATTGGACTTATGCGGTTAGTTTCTCAATCCTCTTCCCTTTTTTACTGTAGCTCTAGAATAGTTCACACATATATCCTTTATGTCAGGCCAAGCTTTCTGAGTAATATCACCTCTTGCCATGAGGTCGAGGGCCTCTATACTTCCATCACTCACACCTTTCAGAAAAAGATGTTTCTGAGATTCCTCATTCAGATTATGCTGTGTATTGCGCTGCAGGTTGAACATGAACTTGGAGACATAATCCTCCAAGGTTTCATCATCTCTCTGAGACATTTTTAAAATGTCATCTCCTTTTAGGTCTTCCTCTGCAATAGTCCTTATACTTTGTAAGAAAAAAATTGCTCATCCTAGGCCAATCTTGTACATCGTTGGAACCGAAGCTCATGAACAATCGCAAAATAGCTTCCTTCAAGGTAGAGGGAAACATCTTCAGCTTATGGGCATCAGTTGAGTAGTCATAGCTCTTACAGAGTATGTCAAACTCAAAAAGAAACATCTCTGGATCTTTTGTGATGAGGCCATAGAATTTTGGAAGCACAACAAAAGGTATATTCTTCAGGTTTTGGTTAACTTGCTGATTAGGAATAGGAAAAGGGAAGGTAGGCTGGGCCATTATTGGTTGACCTTCAGGTTCAGTGAACAGGTCATTCAAATGGTATGATTCCTCTGAGGTTGTAGGTGAAGGAAATTGTTCATAGGCATTCACAAATATATTCTCAAATGGTTCATCTTTGTGTATGTTATCAATGTGGGATTCTTTAGATTCTTGATTAAAAACCTCAAATGGTTCTACTTGGATAATATTAGGAAGGAATCTCCCAAGATGATCCCTATGTCTATGCATACAAATAATGCAGAATGCAAACTAACTTAATGACTTCTGGGTCAAACTAAATTGACACCATCCCCGATAATGGTGCCAAAAATGATTGGTCAGAATAATATCCTAGTAACTCAAGGATTAGACATCCTTTGATAGTGATTCATTGCTTAGAATTATCACATGTCTACTTAGAACATCATGCTAAACTTCATTAAATATATCAATCTGGGAGAGTGAACTTGAGATGATGGCTACAAATTTTATGCTTTAGTTCTTCCAAGAGTCATCACTACTAAAGTAAAAGCTATTGCCATAGGAGATTTATACTTAGAAACTAAAACTACAGATTAACTCACAACTCAAAGGAAAAACTTAGCAGTAAATGGACAATGCTTCAAAAGTAAACCTATGCTGCAGGAAACAGTTAGTGGTTCTATTACTAGTGGCTGTAGGAGCAACAATGCTTATCAACTTCAAAGAAACTTAACTGAATCCTACTTGAACATAAACAAGGAATTCACCTCCCTCGTGGGCCCCCACAGAAGTGTGAATGATTTACAACTCAGAGATTGAAATCTGGAACTATCATATGTTCATTTAACAAAACATAAGTACAATAGGAAATATCAAATTATTTCACTTTGTTGCTAAATTACAGTATGAATTCCTCAAAACATCTAACTAGCTCAGAATCATAAGTTCTAGCTTATTTAAAAACAATTGAGAAAAATAGAACACCTAAAAACTAGGTCCTTCATTACATAGCATAACAACTTCATTTATAAGAATGACAACATCATTTATGCAAGAGGATAAGCCATATTTAGTGCATCAAGAATATAGGAACACTCAGTAACCAAATTGACTTGGTCTGAACCAGCAACTGCAAAGTTATGGAAGTACTAGAGCCATGATAAAATCTGAAACAGTTACTCACCTTAAAAGACCCACTCATCCTTGAGTCTATGCTCCTTGCTAAATTATTCTTCTCCTACAAAAGGTTAGCATACCAGAATCCACAACAAAAATCCAAGGCAAAGATTATAATAAGTTTTCCTATTTTAATGTATCCTTGTCACAAGGCTACAAGAACACTACCCATTAAAACTAGAGAAGAGAAATACTAGATTTTATCACAATATCTATTAGTTTGTACATATACATTCAGTCTTGTCCTTAGTTTCCAAAGAATCAAATATACATATGATTAAAGCATAGAAACATAAAAGTCTGCATAATGTTTATGAAAAACCATAAGATATTTAAGTTTGGATTCATAAAATCATAAACAAAACATCCCATAAACTTGACTCATTAGCAGGTGCAAAAAGATGTTCTCAGAGACTGGAAGAACATCTTACAGGATTCAAAACATAAACCCCAAATTGGTTCTTCACATTCATGTCCTCCAAGTTCTCACCTTGCATAGTTTTCCACTTCTACTTTCTCTATCTTTTCAAATCTTTTCTTGACAATCCACAGGTCTGTTCTCTATACTGATCTCTAACCCTTCTAGGATCCTGTTGGGAGTATTCTTAATTTTCTGAGGTTTTTGTCCAAACGTTGGTTTAGTCCTCTGGTCTGTGAAGTTGTCCTAGGTACAAGTGCCGGAATGTCTTCAAAAAATTATCATAACCCTATTTCAAAAATCCTTACCCTAGGTCTTATCCTTGAAGAATTTTGAATTCATGTCAAAAACCCCAAAATGTTTGCCATTTTCAAAATAAATCCTAAGTCAATTACCTTATTTCTTTTCGAGCGTTACTTTTTAAGTCACTTAGGTCCATTAAAGAGCACATGCATTTATTTTTACGCGGGGGTTATATTTATTCCTAAGTCTAGAAACCCGGTACAATAAATAACATTTCTTATGAACCAATTACCTTCTATTCTAATGTTTCAAGTTCATCCAACTATGAATCTTCAAAGAAGATCTAACGGTGGTCACGTGTTCACATGGAATATTTCCAAGCCATGCGAACATGCGAAATAATCGTTGATCTTATAACAAAATCCTGATGCGGAAACAAGGTGGGACCACCGACAAGTATCTCACAAGTGGCGGCCTTCTATTTGTCGAGAATAGTAGGGCTGATAACAGAAGAATCTCCAAGGGTTTAAAATAGTAAAGGGAAGATCGGACGGCTGTCGTATAATCGCATGGGATCTTCCAAGCTATGTGATTATGCGACAGACCGTTGATCTTGTGTTGAATCAAGTGTGATTCTCTGATGAAACCTTTGGCAGATGTGCATAAATAATGTTTTCTCATTGGTTAGCTTCAGCAAATACCGGTGCTTGAAAAGAAAGAAAGTACCTGACATTCTGCCAAGTGTTGCAAACATGGAATTTCTTTATTGACAAAGGCGAGGTGGGACCGGTGGCTTAAAAGAAGACAGTGACGGTGAATGCTAACGGGTTTTTGCATGTTCACATAAGCTTCTTTTAAGCTATGCAATCATGCGAATAGCATTTTATGTTAACGGAGGAAAGTTACAAGAGACCGCCAGGAACATAAAGGTAGTGTGACAGTTAGTCACATGTTCGTGTGAGTGTTTTTTATGCCATGCGATCATGTGATAAGCCGTTAGATCATCTGCTAATGAGGATTGACGGTTCTCATTCAAACTGAAGATAAAATGGTGCAAAGTGAGGCTTCCCATTGAAGAAGTGACAGTTCGCTCTTCCAGAGGAGTAATTGTTTCAATCGTGCTGAATTAATTGTTGATAGGACTACTTTAAGTGGCTCATATATCAGAATTTTGTGCACTTTTAGAAGCACAAAGAGATCAAAAATTTTTAGAGACTCAGGCGTGAAGATTTCTGAGGTTTGGCTACTATTCCTAGGTGGTTTCTGAGAAAAAAGGTTGGTAAAATTCTTGTGCGATTTGCTTCCTTATTAAAAGAATCACAGTTCTATATTTAGTCTATCTTGCAAAGGTTTCTTTTAAAGATAAACCTTAAAATGGCCCCAAGGAAAGAATTGTCAGGTAAAATAGAGTATAGTGAAAGAGGTTTGCACGAAGATTTATTGCAGTTACTTCCCGACTCTTCCACTACCCCGGTGAAAAATAAGAGTCTGATTCCCAAAGACCCTAGGGTAAAAATAGCAGAAGGTTTATATGACACGGAAAGTTTTATTAGAGAGGCCAAAATTGGTACTATCAACGCAAGAGGTGACTCTGATACCACAGGACTGGAATTATTCAAAGTAGGTTTTAGTCAGAGAAATGCCCCTCACCCTGCAAGTAATATATGGCAGTCTGACTTAGGAAAACTTGTCGTGCTTGGTGTCTTTTTAGATGTAGATTTGATGACCTAGGTTGCAAAGAATTATGATCCAATCACTAAAGAAATTAGGGATGCAAAGGGAGTGTTACTGTTTAAAGTTTTAGCTGAAGAAATTAGGAAGGTGTTCGGGTTAAGTGAACCTTCAGAAAGTTTGGAAAGCATTAAATTTGAAGAACTAAGGCAAGTGTACAATGCACAAAGGAACTATTTTAGAGGCAAGTTGTTGAAGGATTTCTGCACCAAAATTGGAAAAATGGTTGTTGTGGGGCAGAACACTCTGGAGCCTTTTAAAATAGAATATTTTGATCTCAGAGCTAGGGGTGCATATTGGTCATTATGTCAGGTTTTTGGAGAGGATGTTAGTGAAAGGATGCCAATACACTTGATGTGCATGATGATTCAAATTTTACATGCACACGTGTCTATCACTTTTGATTTTGCTCCTTTTATTGCTGAATTAATCCATAATGGATTAGTAAAGATTCAAAAGAATGAAGGTGACAGGCCCTTTTGCTGGTACTCTTTCATAATGTACATGTTTCTCTTCAAAGGAGCAAGCTATTTTGAATGAGAAATGGAATTGGTGAGAAAGAAGGATGGTGAAGACATGCCAGTCCAACTATGGAGCCTCACAATGACCTGGGATAAGAAGGATCATAGTTTCATCAATTTTGATAAATGTTTTGCAGCTAGACTCAAGAAGCTGTTTGTCTTAGATAACCCAAGAATCCCAACAATGTTAGCACAACTTGTTATGCCAAACCAATTTGCTAAGAACCTGAACATTGTACACAATTGGGGAGATGTTATTTTCTACAATGTATCAACTGTTATCAGGTTGTATGGTTTTAGGGGGACCCCTTTTATACTACCCTATCAAGTACCCCTTAGGATTGGAATTGCAGAGTTTTTGAGGTAATTAGGAGATATTGAGGAGTGTGCCCTCACTGGGAAAGGCAAGGGAACTTTATTCCCAAATGTTACAATTGCCCATAAATTCATAATTACCAAGGGTGGATGGGTCTACATGGATAAAATTCTAGCTCCATACCATATGGCTACTGCAATTGCTAGAACAATAGATCGAGAAGGTTTCTATAATGAAATGTTTAAAAAGAGAGCCAAGTGTGCCATGATCAACCATATTTTTAATTTCCTTGAAGATATCATTAGGAATATAGAAAAGATACAAGAACAAGAGGTTATGAAAGAAAAATGGTTGGTATACAAGAAGACACTAGATTTTATCCAGCAATTTGATTCAGGATGGGATCCTCTGAAAAGCATAACTCCAATGGGGAAGAAAATAGACACTCTCATGAATTGTTTTCAGGATATTTTTTAGACTTTAAATGAGACAAAGGAAAAGGTTATGAAGGATGATCTAGAAAAGGCTAGACAATTGTTGAGCAAGCCTGTGTTTTCAAAAGGGTTGCCCCCAGGGAGGTATATGGTACAAAAGAAGACTGGTTACAATGTGGTGATACCAAAACAGAGCTATCAAAAGTAGATGGATAAAAGGGATATCCCATCAACCTCACAACAGGTTGGAAAACAAAAGGAGATAGTAGAGATCCCCGATTCTCCTCGTCCTCAGACTTCTGAAGATATAATTGATTCTCCACCCCCATCAAAAAGGCAAAGGTTGGAAGAGAGACCTGCACATGTGGAAAAGGAGTACTCCCCATCACAGTCTCCTATAAGAATTTTTGATGACCAAGAGATTGCAGAACAAGTACAGTAAGTAGATGCTCTAGGTCAGATCTTTATGACTTATGAAGAAGTAAATGAGGGAGTGCCAGAACTACCAGAAGAACCTAAGTTGGATCTAACAGCAGGGGAGTTAGCAGGTACTGAATTGGACCCTATAATCAAGCAAGCTTGTGAAGAATTTTTGGTTGATGATACTTTTGTTAAAACTAGGGCTTTTATGCAGTTTCTTTGGAAATTAAACATCAAACAATTTCAAGAAATATGTGAGAAGAGACATGAAGAGAATCCAGAGAAGGCTTTACAAGTTATAGAGGAAGAAGTGAAAATAGAGATGATTGCAAAGTTTAAACAAATCACTCCAGAACAGGGAAGAGATATGGTAAAGATGTCAGGAGTACTAATCCTCCTAGAATGGGATATAGCTGATGCAGTAGTGTTTGATGCAGTTAGAAAACAAACCACTCCTCTCCATAGGACTCTAGAAGAAGCAGAACAAGCTGTTAAAGGAGTCAATTTCAGTGATAATCATCAAGCATTGGTAATGTGGTCTTTGAGGAAGAATGAAAGTGATAAAGGAAAGCAAATTGTCAAAGATGACCTCTCAGGGAGTTTAATTGTAAGAAGAGTTACTGATACATCTTTGGTGGAAGCATCAGGTATGGTAATGGCCATGACATAATTAATAGCAAAGGTGGTAGAAAAGGAAGCTAAAGAGAAGGATGAGCTCACTGCAAAACTGGAAATAGTTTTGAAGGTTTATGGTGAGACGAAATAGGGGATTCTTGAGAGAGATATTCTGATTACAGATTTAAGAAAGAAATTGGGAGAACATGGCCCAATACAATTATCAGAGAAAATTTAGATAGCTTCCTCCTTTGTAGGGCCTTCCTCATCAAGCCCTATTATTGAACTTCCCCCTTCCCCTTCTCCTCCTTCCATAGATGAAGAAGATATTGATCAAAAGGTAAAGAATAAGTTAGCTGATAAGATAAAAGGTGTTGTGTCACATTTTTTTGCAAAGGTGAGACCTAAAGAAATATACAAATCTACAAAACAATTGGCAGATATCTTAGCGAATTTTAAGAAAGAGGTGGCAACTATGGACAAAATTTTGGAAAGATGGACTGCAAGGAAAGATACTCTGAGGTCATGGTTTGATCAAAATAAGGATAAGTGTGTTGTAAATATTGAGCTAGCAAGTACTTACAGGGTTATCAAGGATCTTTTTGACTTTGAGGTAAACAGGGAGAGTATACGAAGAAGGTCAGAAATCTTAAGGACAAGATATTTCCAGGATGATTTCCAAATTTTCCCTAGTCTTATTAAGGCAGATGGGGTAATCAAAGATAAAGGTCAATGGATGGAGCAAATAGATAGATGAGTACTGACTAAAATAAATGACATTCTAGGTACAGATGATAATACCCCATTTGTACAATTTTTTGAACTCCTTCAGGATGCTAGGTTATACTTTGTTAATGTGAGAATAGAGGTTCATCAGTTGGTTGCTGAGTGGGAAAAGTTGTCCCCAAAGAAAGATGAGGTCCTTGCCTTTCATTGGCCAAGTGAAGAAACCTACATGACTTGGGAATCTACATATCTATTAGGAGATTCAAAAGAAAGGGCAATCAGGTGAAGAAGCGGCAGGTGTTAGTATTCCAAACTTTTGAAGGTCAAGGTAAAAAGGGACAAGGATGTCAAACAAGTTATCATAGACACGAATGTGACACCTGGCCAAACAGAGCTGCAGATGGAATCTGATCCAGAAAATGAGGGAGAGGAAGTTTCAAACAAAGGATGATGTAAATTAGCCGAATGGCGATCATCATTCATGCAACAAATTTAGCAACTGCTCTAAAATATCTTTAGACAAAGATGTCACCTGCGGGATTGTTGGAAATAGATATTTGTAATCTGTTGTTGCAAACAACTTTCTCTATTTGTAATCTTGTTTTTAGTGAAAGATCTTTTAATAGCCAATCTAAAGCTTGTTGCATCCTTTTGAGGATTCCAAGATGGCTGATTGGTATAAGTAGTAAGTCCTTGTTCATTTCAAAAGAGGTTGAAAAATATACTATAGAGGCTTGGCGCCATTGTTAAAATCTTAGAATATTTTATCAGATTTTGAAATGTATTGATACAGTGAGATTTTATTGGAATACAATAGAATTCCCTTGCATGATTTCAATTGTCTTCTTGTTTGAATTATGTGGCTTTTGTGTATTGAATCTATAAGGTAGTTTTGATATACCATTTACAAGGTATCTGTGATTTTAATCTTTAGCTCCTTTCAAGGAAAGGGTAATGTCTTTAGGTTGATTTCTGAGAGCTTAAGGTTTGGCAAGAATTTGATGATCAAATGTGTTTAAGAGAGGATGAATTGTAAGGCACTTCATCTGGGATTTGTTTGTGTTTCATTTAGAAGATTTCTGTAAGTATATGTTTCACTGTTTGACTCTATACCCGAAGATAAGGCACTGGTCTATCCTCGATTTGCAGAGATCTCACCCTCAACAAAAATTAAATAATAATTTACTTTTGTGTATGTTGAACGATTGAGAAGATAAAGTTTGTATCAAGGATATAAGCTAGTGTTGTGATCCTTTAAAGAAGTAGATCAAAAAAGGGTTAACCTGCCTGAGTTCAAAGCTCGAAAAGAAGAAGGATTTTATCCTTGTCACACTTGCCATTTTTCTGCAATGAATGTTTACTTCCGTTAATATTATTGTGGAGCATTGAGTCTGAAGATAGGTACACCCACCTGGGTCTGTGGAGCCCAAAGTAGAAGAAGGACTTGGTCCTTATCAATTAGCCTTTTCCCTGTAAGAATCTAGAGTTGAGAACCCGAGAGTCAAGTTTGAAAACTATATTGGTGATTCTACATGAAAAAGAGCTAACAGATCCTTCACATCAATTTGGCTCCCAAATCTTAGGTTCCTCCTATCGAGTGTTGTATCTAGCAAAGGCATTAGGGAAAAATTCCTACCACCCTTCTGAATAGTAAACACATTCTTAAAATAGTCATGCATAGCCCTGCAATCATACTGCCAAGGTCTACTGAGCAATATGTGACAACTACTCATGTCCACAACATCACATACCACTTGATCAACATACTACCTAATCTAAAAATCAACAAGACACTATTCCCTCACTTCTAAAGCATGAACATCTTGCAACCAACCAATCTTATAAGGATAAGGATGTCTCACTCTCTTCAAACCAAGTTTCTAAACCATCTCCTCAACTACAAGGTTATCAGTACTACCACTATCCACAATCAAATTACAAAGTTTACCTCCTAACTTGCACCAAGTTCTAAACAAATTACTCCTTTGACAAGGTTCCACCTTAGTACCAAGCAATGTTCTTCGAACCACCAAGTTTTCTAACTTCACATCAGGTTCATTCAATATGTTTTCATTCACCACAACATTCCTTCTATTACCAACCTTCTTATGGGAACATTCAAATGATCAATTTCCATCTTCACGACAGATATAACAAGTACCCTTGAATCTAAATCTATATCTTCTTCTCCTTGGTTCAACAAGATTCTTTTCATCTTCCAACTTTAGTTTATCATTCACCATGTGCTCAAGCTTCTCCTTCCCTCGAGAATTACCATGTTGTCTTCTCTTCAACTTATCTTCTGCCTTCAGAGCATACCGATAAGCATCCTCAACCAATTCAACCTTCAACATACAAAGCTCATTTTGAATATTGAATCTCAAACCATTCACATACCGAGCTACCTTTTCCTTACCAAATTCTATGTCTAGACCGAATAGTCAACTTATTAAACTCCTCGGTATAGTCTTCAACAATCAATTCTTTCTGCTTTAAATTCTGTAACTTCTTAAACAACTCAAGTTCATAGTCAGTAGCTATGAACTTAGATTTCAATTTAGCCACCATCAACCTCCATTGATTGATCTTCATTTCACCTTCATCTTCTCTTTCTCTTTGTAATTCTTTCCACCAAAGAGCAGCATGTCCTTTCAACTTTGTCTATGCCAACCTCACTCCAAGAGGATCTTCAATTTCCTCATGCTCAAAGAAGTCTTCTAATTCACCAATCCAATCAATCAAGTCCTCAGGCCTTGAAATACAAGAGAAATTAGAAAATTCAATTTGGTAACTATTACTTAACCGAGCTCCAGATATCTGCAACCGACCAGTTCTATCTTCACTAGATATATTCCTCTAATCGGTTCTATCATCTCCACTGGATCCAATAGCTTCAAAGTCTTTAGTAGCTTCCTCATAGCCATCTTCAGTACCAAGATTCCTTGGTGTACCATCAATAGCCCTCATAATCTCCAAGACTATCTCGGTCTTCATCATCATCATCTCAGATCTGACATCCGATCTGACCTTCTTAGTAATCCTTTCTTCCACAACATCAGAGAGATCTTTGATTTCCCTAGGGTCCAATCTTCTTGGAGGCATCTCCAAAGAATTTTGAAAACCCTCTGCAGTGAACCCCAAACCAACCACCTTGTGGCAACCTCTGAAATGTCTACAAGTCAGATTGCAACCTTCTACCTTACATAAATAGTTAGACAAGATTCTACAAGAACCAAAACATGGATCGACAATCTCATATCTCTTCTTCTTCACTTGGAACCGATCAAAATGCTCTTCAACCTTTTGCCCAACAAGACCAAACTCACTCTGATACCACCTAATGCAGTCAAGGATGGTGGATCCAAGTAAGGACAATCTAACCTTGCAGCCAAACATGAACACAATGGAATAACACAACACAACATAGATATGTGAATCAAAAATAATTTTTATTCATCAGCAACCAAGCTCACAAGCAACATGCTGAGCTATAAGGCCTTCTTGGTTATGGCCAAATACATCAGAATTACAATCAGAGCTCACTATCCTCTAGCTAGTCTAGCTCTGTAATACATTAGCAACTGGTAGAACACTAAGGAAGATCTAAACTTGATCTCGCAAGCTACCAAGCAATCTCCTTGTCTCTAAGCATGAAAACCACTAGCTCTATTATTACAAATATCAGACAAACAATATGATCTGCAAGATCTTGTAGGATCTAGTTACTATTACCTCAATTCCATCTCCCTAAACAAATACCCAAACCCATGCTTTTATACTACTTTAGCTACAAGTCATCTGGAAGAAGAAATAAATCCAAAAACCTAGTCAGCTTCCAAAGAAAAACACATATTAAATGCAACATCAGTTGGCTCTCACATAGCCTTTACAATAATTAATTCTTCATGTCGGCCTTCAAATGGTCATCAGATCCACATAGAAGAATGCAACACACCAGATTTAGGTCCCCACATGTCCAACACTTAATCCATAACTCGAGGAGTGCAACCCAAATTAAATGCACAAGTTGGCCAAGATGATTCATCCAAACAAAATAAGTCGGTAAGCAAGAATATCAAGCGCTAGTGCCGGTCGGTAACCATAACACCGAGATCCAGTCCATAATTGAGCACCAAACTCTTCCACAAAGAAACAAATACATTGAGTCCACCCATGAAGCCAAGTAGACTCCCAATCGAGAACCATAACCGAGTGACCACCAACTATCAAGCTCCATTGGTGAAGCCAAATAAGTTTACAACCAAGAACCAACACAAAGAGACTAATAATCTTAGGTGTCCAACTAAGATACCACATAAATCCAAAACCAAACAAAACATATTTTTGGTTGATACACGATTTCCAGCTACCCCATGATGCTCCTTCATCAGTCTTTTGGTTCCTTCTTTCTTTCTTCATCATTTTTCTCAACAAACTCATCAACTCTCACATTTTCACTTTCAATCATCTTGTTGGTAGTCTTGTTCAAACATTTATATGCCTTACTCCTAATAGATTATCCTAGAAATATTCCTTCATCACCTTTAGAATCAAACTTTCCATTTCTATCATCTTTTAGAATAGAACATCTACTTCCAAATATTCTAAAATAGCTCACATTAGGTGTATAACCATACTAGAGCTCATAAGGTGTCTTGTTTGACTCTTTCTTCAATTGTAATCAGTTCAGTGTAAAGATAGCAGTACTGATAGCTTATCTCTAGTAAATTTGTGCAACCTCTTTTTCAAATAGCAATGTTCTAGCACAATCAACAATTGATATGTTCCTTCTTTCAACAATTCCATTCTGT
This sequence comes from Chamaecyparis obtusa, assembly GCA_027943335.1. Taxonomy (NCBI): domain Eukaryota; kingdom Viridiplantae; phylum Streptophyta; class Pinopsida; order Cupressales; family Cupressaceae; genus Chamaecyparis; species Chamaecyparis obtusa. The sequence goes on along the minus strand of BSBK01006300.1, from coordinate 784,486 downwards.
TGTGGTGTCCTCGATGTAGATACGTGTCTCTTGATTCCATGCTCATTACAAAAGTTAATAAATTCATCAGAAATGAATTCACCTCCTCTATCAGATATCAAGCATTTCAGTTTCTTACTAGTTTCTTTCTCTACTCATGCTTTGTTTTTTCTTAGGTTTTTTTTTTTAATAAACATAACAGACACCATTATAGAGAAGTCATCAACAAATAAGATGAAATATCTATCACCATAATAGCTCTAAATTCTGATTGGACCACATAACTTAGTATGAAATAAATCCATAATTGCATTAGATGAATAATGTTTTCTCTTGAAACTAGACTTTGTCATTTTACCCATTTGACATTGTTTGCACATCACTTCGTCAGGATTATATATACTTGGTAAACCTCTAACTTTTCTTTTCTTACTAATCTTTACCATGTTATCAAAATTCACATGACATAACCTCTTGTGCAATAACCAAACATCATCATTCTTAGACATTAAGCATGAAGGTTTAGCATTGTCTAGATAAAATAGGTTACCTTTTGATTGTTCACCAATACCGACCAGTCTTCCAGCATCAACATAGATCTCTTCTCTTCTATTCTCAAATGCAACTCAATAATTTGTATTATTCAACTATTCTACATTCAACAGATTATAGTTAATTCCTTTCACTCAATAATCATTTTTAGATCTGATCTTGTTGTTAAGCAATATTGATCCTTTACGTTTCACTTGACAAGGTGTATCATTTCCTATTTTTATAAATCCTCCATTATATTGTTCAAGATATTCAAACTTATCATCATCACTAGTCATATGATGTGTGCAACCACTATTAATAATCCAAGTATCATTTTCTCTTACTTTAGAAATAAGTGCCTTTTCTACATACCTTTCTTCTTCTTCAGAATCTTCCTTCATTACAATATACACCACTTCTTCTTCATCAATTTCAGTCTCGGTATCAACATAATCTTCAATTAGGTAGCATGCCTTTTTTCCTTTATCTCTGTAGTCTCGGTTTTCTCTGTTTCCTTACTTTCAGTTAACTCTATGATCTCGGTAATCTCTTCTATCATTATTTCTTTCATTTGATCTTTCACTTGTCCTCTCATTATCATTCTTGTCAGGACATCTAGCAACAATATGACCAATTTCTTTACATTTGAAACATATCAAGGGTAGTTTACCTCTGTATTTTCCTTTTCCCTTAGGTAGCCTTCTAGCCATTAATAGTGCAAGTTCTTCAAGCTCATCTTCTTCAGCCTCATAATCACTTCCATTTCTTATTTGATGTCTATTTCTTGATCTTCCAATATTTAAAGATGACATAAATGTAGATTCTACCTTAGGTAAAATACTACTATCAAAGTTTTTGAGCTCAAATGCAGTCAATCTACTTATTAGACTATCAAGGGAAACAACATTACGAAGTACTACTCTCATTTCATGTATTGTAGAGACTCTAATAGCATAGGTAGGAAAAAGTGTTCTAAGAATTTTTCTTGCCACAGTTTCTTCTTCAATAATTCCACCTGCTCTTCAAATAACATTCACCACTTCCTTGACTCGGTTGCTATACTGAGTTATGTTTTCACCCTCTTTCATCTTCATAGCATCAAATTTTCCTCTTAAGCTTTATGCCTTAGCCCTTAGCACATTTTTATTCCCACCATGAACTAGTGTCAACTTGTCCCACATTTCTTTTGTAGTAGTACAATTCTTAATGTCTTCAAATTTAGCATCTAATAGAGAAGAAGCAATCTCAATCATCATTATGTTATGCTCTTGTCTTTCTTTCATCTATGTGATAGTCAAAGGACCTATAGGTGCTATGAACTGATTTTATAGATAGTATAGTGCATAATTCCCAATGTCTAATAGATACAACTTAATCTTTCTTTTTCATGTTGAGAAATTATCCTTGTTCAGCTTCGGTACCTCTCTCTTCTACATGTTTGGATCTTTAACTTAAGTCCTTCAAACTTATTTCTTTAAGTACTTGTGCTCTGATACTAATTATTAGATAACTAAGAGGGGAGTGAATAAGTTGTGTTCAGTTATCCTACACTCCCAAATTCCTTTCTGATGTATAATATCAACTTGAACAAATAAACTAAACAACTCGGTAATAAATTATGTTCCAATTTACTGATTAATTAACCGACTATCAGATAATGTAAACCAACTAGTAGTTAACATATACCGATCTAACCAGTTACTATAATTTTTAAAGTAAAATATCAAAACATCACATCCATACACATTTAACACTTGATTTTTAACATGGAAACCCTATTAAGGGAAAAAACACCTGGGACCGGTAACCCAAAATATTTTCACTCTTCTGAAGTGAGCTCAGTTAAGAGCTAATCCTGTTAAAGGTTAAAAACACACTATAAGGTGTGACCTTCTTAGAGGATTTATCACTAATAGTTCTTTGTGACCATACATTCACTTGGGTAAACAAGAAAACAAGTAACATTCATAGAATGTAAATAGAAAATAAAGATGATTAAGTCTCACTCGGTTAAGAGATTTTTATTGTAGAAATGGTTAGAAAGAAATAGTGTATGACCTAATTCAAATGTAACTTTGTTTGATCATATTAAAATCTATGCTAAGCTCAATATCATTCTAGTTATCATAATCTCTTCATTCCCCTTCTTCCTCTTACGTGATTCTGCTTAGTTATCTCCTTCTGTTACTCATTTTGGTTTGCAGAATCACTTGCTTCTCACTTCAACCTATCTGACCAGTTTCGCATGTATGCACTAGAAATTCTCTTCTCCTTTCAAATTTCTTGTCTCCTTATATAGACATGTAAACCATTTTCATTTCATCCATAGATTTTTCCTCTTAATCTCTATTGTTGGTTTTTCCTCTTTAACCTTCCTTAGAACTTGTGCCTCAAAATATTTTCAATCTTCATCATCTAATCATTCTTGAATTTTTCCAGCCATAGATCTTCATAACTAACTTTTTCTTTATCCTTGGAATCTTTTAGATTCATCCAACTCATCATCTCATGTTGGCAATCACATGTTCCTCCTTATTTCTCCTGCTTGGTCAATACTGTGATATGTCAGTTTTTTCTTGCTTGGTTAATACCATGATATGTTAGTTTCTTCCTACTCGGTTAATACCACACTCGGTGTACACAAAATTTTCTCAATGTACACTAAGTTCTTCATATGTAGACCAAAGTAACTTGTACACTCTTGATCTTCAACACTTATTAAAATCATGTAAGCTAATCAAATCACTATCATGCTATCATAGACTCATCAATAAGTTTCCCAATGATTACCTTATTCATAACTTACTCATACATCTCATCTTCATGTTAATATCTCCTTTCCTTCACCAACATCACCTCATTCAGATGTTTGCAACTATCATGATAAGTAAAGTCAATGCTAGTTGACATCAATGACAATATAACTACTAATCTAATTTCTCACATATACCTTAGTAGCTTGGTGATCATCATCATATTCTCTCACTTTTCTCTCCAAGTTTTCTATCAGTTGTAGTTCTAATAGAGATGAGACCCGAGACATAGGAGGAGATGGAATACATGTCTAAGGTTCCATACTCTTCAGTGGTTGGCAACTTGATGTATGTCATGGTGTGTACAAGGCTAGATATTGCACATGTAGTGGGAGTTGTGAGCAAGTATATGAATAATCTGGGAAAAGAGCATTGGAATGTAGTAAAGTGGATTTTTAGGTATTTGAGAGGTACCACAACCCAGTCTTTATATTTTGGAGGCTCCCATTCTAATTTACGAGTCTATGTTGATTCAAATTAAGAAAAAGATATTGATAGTAGGAGGAGCACTACAAGGTATTATTTTCACAAAAGTTTGCACCCATACTTAGGGTATGACCCTCAAGCAACATTTTGAAACATGGAAACAATCTCCAAGTGTGTGACTTTTACATGTGAGGATAAATCTCTAGAGAACGTTGGTTTCCTTACAATCAGGGTGCACCTAAATTGCAACTTGAGAGAAAAGGGAAGACAAAATGTAGGAAATTAATAGGGGTGATGCACTAGATTGAAACATGGTTGTTCCTTGTCTATAGATACACATAAAATAGAGATCTTAACTATAATCTACCCTCCAAGGACTCATATGTAGGTGAAAACAAATGAAATGCTACAAGGAAAGACATATCCATAATACAACATTCATGAGTAGGTTAAACACGACATACAAACTTGAAAGATAGAATAAAAGAATTCAACACAAGGAAAAACATGCACAAGATAGTTAAATGGAAAAAAAAGGGAAAAAAAAAAGATTTATATTAATGCAATGTGAAAGAAAATTACAAATGTAGGGCATAGCCACTACAAGAAAACTAGAGAAAAATAATGAAAATATCTACAAGCTTGTCTTTTATAGAATCAACATAAATCTAATTACAACATGAGGCTCAAACCCCAACCAAAGTGAAGTTAGGTTATAGAAGGTGGAAGATATTATTATTAAATAAAGATTTGATCTTTTTTGCAACTTCATTCATGGAAGTGACCAAAAAGGCCAAGAATGCATCTGGTAGATGGAATTTACAAATCATATTCTTGCAAGTGATAAATGATCATGGTATTTGTTGGCTCCTTTTTCCATTCCAAACAGATTTACACTTTGTATGACAACTTAATTATCTTTGACTCTTTAAAACCCACTCCAAATCTGTTGAGAAAAAAGACAAATTAACAAGAATCAAGAGAATGATCCTTCTACACTTTGAGCTTTGATGCTTAGGCAGGTATACCTATGGATTCACTTCTTAAAAGGAATTAATAAAACCTATTTACATTTATTCAATACAAACACTATGCAGTAGTATCCTTGAAACATTTATTGAAAGATTTTATCATTTATAAGTTGATTGATGATGAAGAACTGCTTCCTAAGAATAGATCAGTGTCTTATCCAAGGCACAAAGTCAAATACAACATACATCAACATATAATTTAATTCAAACATACCCAGAACCCAGAATAAGTGCTTGGTAGATTATTCCTCTCACTCTCACATTCAGACATCAAATACTCACAAGAAACCTAAACTCTCTGAAAATTACCCCTCCCTTGAAAGGAGCTCAAAAATAACTTCACAATCTACTTTGTAAACCATACATTAATTTTTTTTTGCAATATTAACATATAAGAATTCAAGATGAAAATAAGAAGACATACAAAAATCTGAGATGGAATTCCACTATATTTTTATTAAATTTCTTTAGTATTAGTACATTGACAATGGTAGAATGTCAGAACAAAAATTTGCAGATCAAATTTTTTTCTCTATTCAATTACTAATTTCACCATCCTTAAACAAATAATACAACTGACTATATATAGCACTCACTAGCCACCTTGGAATGCTAGAAGAATCAGGATGCAACAAGCTTTGGGTGGCTAGGAGAAGGCAAAGCACAAGAAGTCAAAAATAGTTACAATCATTACAAAACATGGAGACTAAGCTGGAGGAATATATTTTCCAATCAATTCAAATCTTCAACAAGTGGAACCTTTGTCTGCATGCGTTCAAGGTAGCTTCAAAAGTTGTTACTGTTAGAATAAATGAGAGGGGGGTGAATCAATTATCCACAATCCCAATCACAAAATGTATATCCAAAAACAATTTACTAAAACTTTTGCAGCTCAGTAAACTAAAATAGTATTTTGTCTGTGCTTTTACTGATTACCAGTTAATAACATATAGTGATTACCGATCAAATTCAATATGCAACATGTAAAGTATGATAACAAACAATCCTCACAATCAACACATAACACAAGAGATTTAACATGGAAACCCTGTGAAGGGAAAAACCACCTGGGACTGGCAACCCAAAAATTGTTCACTCTTCTGAAGTGAGGTCGGTGAAGATCCAACCCTATTAAAGGTTACAAACACACTGTAAGGTGTGACCTTGTTAGAGGATTTTAGACCAACCGTTATCGTCCAACTAGCATTCACTATGGGGTTGACAGGATAACAAATGTACACTCTATGAATGACATTACAAGAATTTCTAGTCCACTCTATTAAGAGATTTCTTTGTTTACAATGGTTAAAATGTAACAACAATTGATCTGATTACAACACAAATTCAATTGTAGATTATCAAATCTATGTTAAGCTCATTCAAATCCTTTGATTAATATATCACTTCTATTTCAATCAATATTTAGTAAATTACTGTTGTAATACCCCAAAATTGGCACCTATTTAATTTCATCAATTTTGGTGCATTATCTCGATTTTACATCACCAAAGTCCTAGTTCCCTAGGCAATTTTCTCTCTCATATCTGACTTAATTTGACTTGATGTCAATTGCAAAGACCATAAATTGCAATAATCAAATGCTAAAATAATTCCTAAGTCCTAGACTTTATTTGGCTAAATAATCTCTATGATAAGTTAATTTAATTATGAAGTCCTAAGTACTTTTAATTAAATTAAACTCCACCCCCTTTAGCTAAATACCCTTGAAAGGAATTAATAAATATTTAGTTAATTGAATGGACACCTCTTTATTTGAATTTAATAATTCAAATTACTCGAAAGGTCACCTCCCCACATGTGGCAAATTCCATTCTTTTAATTAAATAATTCATTGTCTTTTTGTCTCAATTAGGAATGAAGAGTCCACCGTTTCGAATCAAGAAACTCTTCATTCCTCTTCTGGCTTGGTCTATTTATTTGACCTCTTTTTCTCATTCAGGAGAGCAATTTTTGAGAGCATCCTTACTATAGCACTTTTTAGTCTCATATCTCATTATTTTCAAAGCTCTTTTATTGCATTATCTAGTTTAATTTCTCATATTAGTGTAATTGCATTTCTCATTTAGATTAAATTTTCTTACTTGTTCTTGCTCATCTTTATTTGATTCTTGGAAATCCTCCATTGTTGAATTGGTCTCCTGGCTGTTGGCTCTCGTTCTGAGAGTATTCAAACACCCCATTCACATAGGAGGCAATAGGTCGCCTCACCATGGAATTTGGATTGAGTTCTTCATACTCTCTCCTGAATTCTATCAAGTGAATAATGACCATGTTGTGTTGTGCCTGATTTAGAGGTCACATTCAGTCACATACAACTGTTGCTTGGTAATATCTTTCTAATGCTCGGTATTCTCTTAGTTCAGTTCTCTTTAACCATTCTAATCAAGCATGCATGAAGTTTGTTCACATGATATCTCTGCAGTCTCCTTTTTTCGGCATGATTTCATTGTGAAATCCTAGTCTCTTAAATAGATGAGTAAACCATTTTAATTCCATCCATAAGATTTTTCCGCTTAATCTCCTTTGTTGATTTTGCTGCTTAAACCTTCCTCAGCTGATGTGTTAGTAACACATTTTGTTTCAATTCCTTAGATCTTCTTCAAATTATGTTAGTCATCAATTTTCATAACAAACATTATCTTCATCTCTGATTTCAAGGTACTTTACAGCTCATTAACTTCATCAGCTAAACTAGTCATTTAGTTCTTTTCTTCTGCTCGGTTAACAAAGAAATGCATCGGTGAACACAAGCTCATTTTGTACTGTGATCGGTATACACTACACTGTGTCGGTGTGTACTGAAATGGTTCTTTAACCAACAACACTACTTTGTGCATTTTTCTCTATCCTTCATCATATATGAATGCAACATAATCAAGTCAATAACATAAGGTCACTGACTCATCCACAAGTTACCCAATGTATTCCTTATCCTTATCTGTCATCTCCATCTTCTTCATGTAGGTATATTTGTTCTTCATCTCTTTTCTACTTCTTCTACAGATGTTTGGGTATAGTAACTTACAAGATAAGTACTGTCAAAACTAATTGACATCAATGATAAACATATTACTAATTTAATCATCTTACATATTTAATCAGCAACTCAATGATCTTAAATCATAGATCTTCAAGTTATATAATGTGTTCAAATCGGTTGTAGTTCATCAGTTACAAGGATAGTGACCGCCATCCGGCTAACTTACACTATCCTTTTCATGATGACTACACTCTCTGTGCTTAATGATCAGGTGCCAGATGTTTCCTAGTCCTCCTCCATTGCTTCCAAATCAGGAGTTGCAGGCTTCTTTTTCTTGGGCTTTGTGATTTTATCCCACCCTATAACCTCCTCTTCTGTTGGCCAAGTGTACTCTATTAAACTTTGTAACTGTTTCACCCACCTGTCCTACCTGGAATCAGTTATGGCCTTGGTGTCAGATACAAACCTAGTACAATCAGTCTCTACTTTGAACATGTCATCCAGGACATGATTACACCTATCTGTATCCAAAGTATCATCCTCAATCAAAAAATATTATGTCCTTGTCATCAATTAATCCATGTCATTTCTCCATTCTTCAACACTTTTTATAGTGCCATCTTCTTTATGAAATGGAGGTATATGTTTTTTATAATTAGGACCAAACATTTCCATTTTGGATCTGACCTGGATTGCCTTCCCTTTGAAAAAGGACAAGGTTGCATTGACCAGCTCTATCTTTTCTCCAACCTCCCCAACTGACTAAGGGATATATGTCCTATGGGGCTACAACATCTCTAGCTTCTCAAAAAGTGAGCCCCTACTAGACCATATATTAAATAATGGCTCCAAAGTAGCCATTGCTTCTTTAATACTCTCATTGGTCTTGTGCAACACCTTAAATGAATTATGTATTAAATCCATCTTCTCCTTTATTACTTGGCTTCTATGTTGCAATATGTGTGATAGGGCTTTAAGGGCCACCTTTTGCCTATCCTTATTTGAACTCTCAACTTCCATATTAGGATCCTCTGCCACCAAGGGAACAAGAGCTTCAATCTCAGGGACTAGAGGGGGGAGAAACCTTAGAGGCTTCTTCCAATTTGACCTTAAGGTCCTCAATTTCTTCCTCCATGACATGGATTCTCATTAAATTCTTCTCCCTATCTTTTTCCAGTAATATAGCCTCATCATACAACATGCCATATCTATTTGAGATTTGCATATTTTTTGCCTCATTAAGGTGAAAAATATGTGTGACAGCCTTGGAAATTACAAGGTCACTTGTGTTTTTCACAATCCAGATTATTTTATCCCCATCCATCTTTTCTTCAATACTGACAAGGGACGGCTTTTGAGTTCTTGGGGCAAGAGACCACATGGATAATGTATTAGGTCTGGGATCATATGCACATCCCCTTATCATGTCCCCAATTTGTGTCTCATGAGACAATTGGGCCTCTAGCTACCTCTTGATTTGATCAATGATAAATGCGAAGGCCAGATCACACCCTGGGACAAGTAACATCTCATTTGATAAGAAAATTCTTGAATTCATCATCTTGTAACAAATCTTCTTGGTAGAGCTCCCTCTCATCTTTTCACATTCAGAGGGTGTATACACTTAAAAATGGCTTCATTAATTAATTAAATATTTATTATTTAATTAATATTGACTTGATAAATTAATTAAATATTTATTATTTAATTAATAATTATTCCTCTATTTGTTAAATAAATTATTCAATTTATTTACTAAATTCACTATAGTCTATTCCTCTATCCTAAGTCTTCTAATTAGTCTTATTAAAGTGATTTAATTAAATACACAATCACCTAAATATGACTAAGTTCCCTAGTCCACCTCACTTACCTAGTCACCTGACACATCACTTTGGCTAAAATAAATAATTATTATTAATTATTTATTAGTAATTATCCTCACCCACACATGTCCTATTCTTAAGGGCTATGTGGCCTCATAGGACTTAGTATCTTGACCACATGTCCTCTCAACAACCAAGTCAAGAGACATTCCCTATTCCTAAGGGGCTTCTCAAGCCACCTCTAAGGGTCAAAGGTGACTCATGGGACACTTGTACAAAGAGTCTTCATGAGGAAAAGGTCTCTCCCTCTTTCTCTCTTTGGTCTTTGTGAGACACTTGACATGTGTCTTTCCCTTCCACCTTCTCCTCCTCCATGTCAATGTGAGAGATCATCCCTATTCTCCCTCTCACATTCCAACTACATCCCCCTTTCTCTCAAATCCTTCAACCAAGTCAATCCTAGCCCTAGGATCTTCCACCTTTCATTCTCAACCATAGGATTGTACCACCTAGGCCTAGATCCTCCAAAACTCTATAAAAGGAGCCTCATTTCCCCTTTGTAGGCTAATAGCTAATAGGTATTTTTGTAATAGGCATTCAAGAAATCAAGCATCCAAGCATCTAAGCATTCTAAGAGAAATCAATCCATATTATCATCATTTCATTTGCATTCCATCCATTAGATTGCATAAGCTATTGTGCACTCATTTCATAAAATCTCCACACTTTGGTAGCATCTTGGGAGAAGACTTCATTTGGAAATCTGAGAGCTCAACCTCTTCAAGAAATCAAGGCTAGGAGGACAATGGAGACAAGCTACATGGTAGGTGAAGGTAATTGATTTAGTTTCATCATTTTATAGTTACTTTGTATTCTTCATTGTGTTGCATTAGATTGATTTATTGGCTTTCAATTGTTAATTTGTCATCTCTAGTTATTAGACATCTAATTTGCATACATTTTTGGTGCTAGAAGGAGGGCCCAATCGGATTTTTCACTTTCAATTTTTAGTTTTCTGTGTGCAGATTTTTCTACAAGATATTTCGGTGCATTCATACACGATTCCCGCGCATCCATTCATTTTTGCTGTGCATCCATTTTCTACATTTTCACTTTCTGTCACATTTCTGCACATTCGTTAACCTATTTTGTGCATACGTATTTTTCTATTGTGCATCTTTAATAGTTGTGCATATACATCATCTCACTGCGCATTAGTATCTCTGTGCTGTGCATCCATATTTTTTGCACATTTATCAAACATTTCTACGCATTTAGTTCATTGTTCTGCGCATTTGTCATTTGTTGTGGTAGACTTCAGTTTTACAGTTATTTAGATTTTTAGCTAACATTTTAACAAGTGTCTGTTCATTCTGGTAGTATTTATGCTATTTTTGCAAGATTTAATCTTGAAGACCCCATTGCTAAAATTTTTTTCTAACAATTTGATTGCAGATTGCCAAGGGGTTTGCAAAATAAACTACAATCTCATTTGGGCTTAAAATAAGACACGTTTTTGCTTTGTGTGTCTTCTTTAGCATAGAATCAAGTGTCTATTGTGTTTTTCTTAATAAGCTATTTGTAAACCCAAAATTATAACAACGTATCCTCTCCCCTTGCCATTTGTGGACCTTGGGTGTAAGAGAAACTATTATAATTTTTAGAGGGCGATCTTTGGTGGGAAAAGAGGTACTCACCCCAAGGAATGACCCAACTGGTAACAGGCTAAAGCCAAGCCCTTCCAAACTGGTATATAAAAAATGCTAGTGTGATTAGCCTCACATTAGACAAGTGTGAATTCATTGTGGCAACCAAAATCTCCTCCAGTACCCCAGTGGTGCGTTAAAGTCCTACATAGTAGAGGTGAAAGCCTTGCTTTGAAAGGATTGGGAGAGCCCCCTTAATTGGAAAAATGACTTGATCACAACCACTTGAATGGATGTCCTTACTAAAAGCTTTTGTTTAGTGGCGAAAAACTTTCTATTTGCTGGCTCAAGGGGTCATCCAAGCCCATGAAGACACCCCACATTACTCATGGTTCATAGTAGAGATAGCAATTCTTTGGGAAGTAATGACCCATTGAATTCAAAACTTGGTGTGCCTGAGAAGTGAGTGCACTGTAAGGAGGAGCCTATGCCTCCAAGTTCCTAGGCTATTTGCTATGGATTTGCATGGCTAGATTTTATTATCCTAGTGGGGATTTAGCAGATATCGTCCTTGCCAACCATAGGATTGTAAGCATGTTTGTGCATTCATATTAGCATAGTAAGATTAAAATCATTTTTGTCTTGCGTGCATGTGTTTATGCATTTTTCATTTGCCAAAAACCAGAAAACATCAAAAAGTCAGACAAAATTTCCAAATCTTGCAATTCAAAATCAATCAAAAACAAAAACCTATGTATTCATACCAATTTGTTGCGCATACATTAAACTATTCTATGCATTTGATAATTTTTCCACGCATCGGTTACAATTTGCTGTGCATCTATCTCATTTTGTTGGGCATTTATCAATATGTCTTGTGCATTTGTTGTTGTGCATTTACAATAGTGAGCATTTCCACAAACTTTGACATTTTCAAAATCACTTTTTCAGATACCCATTTTTGTCCTTAGTAAGATTCTAGAAAAATAGTTGAGTTACACATACCTCTGATCTTTAGTTTGACCATTTTCATCACTTTTCATCAATTTTCATCACCCTTCCTTCATCAAAACTCATCAAATCATTTTATTCCAATCTTTGAAATTATCAATTTAGTGTTGAAACATTACCTTATCTATCAGATTTTCATCTTTGTGAGTTTAACATATTAGGATATATCATCCTTAACCACCAAACTTACTTAGGTTATTATCTCTTGATTTCCCTTTGTCATATCATAGTGAGATCTATACCTCCTATTGACTTAGAGTTTATCAAGTTGTCTTATCACTTTTCAACATGTTTCAATATCTTTTCTATCAATCACTTTCCATATCTTATCATCAAAAATCTTTCATCTCATAATCAATTCTCTTAATTTTATGGTTCAAACTCGATCTCAAAAACTCAAACGAGCCATTAATCCAGAATCCCTAAACAAGATGGAAGGAAATACTAGCAACGAAGAAAACCCTTGGTCAAAAGAGCTTCCTAAGAAAACTTCACTTTTTACATCCAATGACGAACCCACCGATGATGAACTTAGGGAAGCTTCACAAGATCCTCAATTTTATAATGTCATGGAAAGACTCTTAGGCTTGGATAGAGAGATGTATTTCCTCATGCTTTCTCAACAAGGAGCTAAGTTACCAAGTGATTTTGATGTTTCCCATCTTAGAGAACCAGTTCATGCAAACAATCAAAAAATCCCTAAGGGTTCTCAAGATACTCATGGAGCAAAGGAACCCAATCAGCAATCCAATGCTTCTCATAGCCATGAACAACATACTACTTCTCAAAATGATCAGCAAAACCATGCTTCACAAAACAATGCTTCCCACAACAATGTTTCCCAAAACTCTCAAGGAAACATGTAATCTTTGGATCCCATTCTACAAAAAATCCAGATGCTTCAACAACAAATCCGTGACATCCAAACTAGATCATCAACAAAGAAGTATTCCTTGGATGATATATGTCCTTATCATTTTGATAAACATTTAGCAATGATTCCATTCCCTCCTCATTTTGAGGTACCAAAACTTGACAAATACAAAGGGAATTCAGATCCACAAGACCACATTCATGAGTTTTGTGCTGCTTGTATTGAAGTCGCTCACAATGACACTTATCTTATGTGACTATTTCCATGAGGTTTAGGAGGAAAATCTATGGAATGGTTCTCCAAACTACCCCCAAGCATCAAATCTTTCAATGAGCTTCTTGAAAAATTTGTGACTCATTATTCATATAACATCAAACATGAAGTCACTATGCTTGATCTTTGCAATGCACATCAAAAGAATGTAGAACCCTTCCTTACTTTTTTGAAAAGATGGCATCAATTGTTTTCCAAATATCCATGAATGATTCCTGAATAAGAAAAGATGGATATCTTTGTGCATAACCTTACACCACAAATGAGTTATAGGTTACAATTGCAATGTCCACCAAACTTCAATAAGCTCATAGAAAATGGTATCAAGATTGAAGAAGCCATGGTCAGAAAAGGTGAGATAAAACTTTATCCCAAGGACAATGTTGGGTCCTCAAATTCCAATCCCAACAACTATAACAATGACAAATCAAAATTTTGGAATAAAAACAAAAAAATTGTCAATGATGGGATTGTTGATAATCGTAATGTCAAACCAACACAACCCCTTCTCAATCTCACAAGTCAGGCCAATACTACTCAAGGTACTTACATCAATCAATCAGCAAATCAAAACACCAACAAAGATTCATCTAAACCATGGTTTCCTTTCATGTCACCTCGAAGAAACTTTACTCCTTTAGGGGAATCTCTCAAATCAACATTAGGGAAGTTAATCACAAAGAAACTCCTTACGCTTCCTGACACGAAAGTTTTCAAACCTAGAGTGAAGCCTTCTTGGTGAGATGAGAATGACTATTGTGAATTTCACAGAGGCAAAGGACATAAAACCAATGATTGCAAAAGGCTCAAAAATGTAATTCAAAACTTAATTAAAAGTGGCAAAATTAGTGTTGATGGACATACCTCAAATGAATCACATACGGCTTTCAAAGATCCACTTCCTGAGCATGAAAAAGGAGGTTATTCCAATACTAAGAGTGATAATCAAGCCAATTATAATTCCACTCCCTATCGATATGTTGGTAACATTTCTGAATGTCATCCTTCTAAGTATTATGCCAATGTCATTACCATGAAAGGAAAATCAGAGAGTCAACCAGTCCATGTTACTACTCGTGCTCAATCCAAAGTTACTCTCCAAGGAGTTTAGTCTAAACCAAATGCACCTCACAACAAGTTTGTTTATGTCCCAATGTCTAAAATGAATATTTCCAACCAATACAATCTTTTGGAACAACTCAAGAAAACACCTGCCTAGATATCCATCTTAGAGCTTTTGCATCTATCCCCATCTCACAAAGATATCCTTGAAAAAGCTCTCTTAGAAACCCAAGTCCCCACAAATCTAGATCATGATCAATTTCAAGCTATGGTGGGCCATTTAACAACCCCACATTACCTATCCTTCACTGAGAATGATGAATTAGCTACTACCCAACCTCATAATGCTCCCCTACATATCGAAGTCCTTGTCCAGAGTCACAAAATCAAACAAGTACTAATAGATGGAGGAGCTGGCTTAAATATCTGTACATTGAAACTAGTCCTTGCATTGGGATTCTCTGAAAATTCTATTGATCCCAAGAAGAAAATCATGATACAAGCTTATGATGAGGAAGAGCGGTCATCTAAGTGGTCTATTGTTTTACCAATCAGAGTAGGTCCTATAATCAAAGATGTACCTTGCCAAGTTCTAGACATGGATCTTGCTTATAAAATTCTCTTGGGAAGACCATGGATTCATTCCATGCAAGCTATACCATCAACCTATCATCAATGCTTGAAATTCCCTTATAATGGTCAGGAAGTCACTATCAAATGAGACACTAATTCATTCTAGTATTGTAGCTTTGTGAAGACATCTGACTCTTTGATACCTTATAATTGTACTGGATCTTCTACAACTACACCCAGGGATCCTAGTAATATAGCATCAACTTCAAAATCAAATGGGATCAAAATAGATATAAAAGAAAGAAGTATGGGAGAATACACTTTAGGTCAAGATCTTTGCATCATAGAGTTACCTTTATCTCCTAGATCATATGGTAGATCTTTGATCACTAAACAACAATTAGAACCCCCTTCAACACTTATTTATGACACATTTATAAGTGGGGGTACAATATCCAAAGAGGTAGCTGAGCGTAATGCTAATCATTTTCTTAAGTCACTACAGAAGGAAGAGGATATCAAACATGAATATATATCACCTGATGTCTATGGTAAAGGGTATACTTTGCTACAAAAGATGGGATACCAAGGTGTTGGACCTATATGGTTACAAAGAGAAGGTGTTATCAAACCGATCTTGCAAAATCCAAACTATCAAAGAGACACTACAGGATTAGGATACAAAGGAGAAGGACCAAAAGAACCAAAAGGAAAAGAAAAGATCACACCTTTTCATGAGATATCTAAAGCTCCTACTTTACAATTCAGAAAGAATGGTATGTATGTCGATCTAGAGAAACAAAGGATAGCACAGAGAATCATTGATAGACTTGGGGATAATGATGATTCTGACTCAAATGATTATGAATGGGATTCATTATCTGATTGTACTAAAGAGATAAGAGTTGATTTTATCCATCACCATAGTAACGATTACCATGAGGGAGAGAGTTCAAAGACTGACTCACTAGGATTAGTCCCACGAGATACTACTTTTGTCAATTGTGAGGAAAGTGACCTTTACCTTGCGATAGATGCAGATGAGAGTATGGAAATAGACCTCACTGATACCATCATAAACCTTGACCATTTTTCCATCAATACCATCTCTACCTTTGAAACAGACCTGAATGATCCAATCCCCTTGTACATCCCAAGCTTATTGATTGGGATTCTCCCGATCATCTAAAACTTGATGTATTCCACAATGATGATGCAATCATTGACTATCTTGGAATCAGAGATCATTTACCACTAGGGGATCACAAGTCAGGATTTCTGATAGAACTCAATGACATGGACTACTTTGGTGAGAGTGCCAATCCTTTCAGTCATAAAAATATAAAAATAATCAACAGATCTAATGGTGAAAACCACTCAGTGGCAATATTAAATCCAAAAATAGTAAAAAGAAATGACACATCTGATGGTGAAAACCTCTCCGAGGTGCCTAATGATGGAAGGATTGACACTCTTCCCAACTATCTGCATCAAGAGAAATATTCTATTCTTATAGAACCAACAGTACCTCTTAACATTGGAACAAAAGAGTCTCTGCACATCCTCAAAGTAGTAGCATCCTTGACAGAATCAAAGAAAGAAGCTTTTGCAAAATTTTTCAAAGAAAGACAAATTTGTGATCTATCCTTCGAAACATGACTGTTTATCTATCGAATCTTGACTATACATCATCACTTCAACTGATCACTATATCTTACACTATCTTTTGGCAAAAGGAAATGTATATTCATGACAGGCATGTTAGAATGATTTGTTGTAAATTATGCATTCATATCTGGATTTCATTGTTATCATGTTTCCTATGCTATTCCATGATATCTTTGACATGTGTTTGAAACTCTAAAATGTCATTGATTAGGATAGCCATGATGGGGCATGGTATTTTCTTTGATTGCTGTTTGTGGGATATTTTCTGATGAAATTGAAGGAACAAATAATTGGGGTGTTTTCACATAAGTGCCTTCATCCATTTAATAGTATTGACAACATCCAAATCATGTTTCTCTACATATGCTATTTATGGTGATATGCCAGCACATACCTCGACTCCAAATGTTTGTTCCTCAATGGAGGGGGGGAATATTCCTTGTCTATTATGCATATGAAACTCAGGTCATCTCGGTTTAATTATACCTAGATGCTTGTCAAGTTTGCTACATTAAACTCCATGCAAGAAGTGCTCAGGTCATCTTGGTTTAATTATACCATGATGCTTGCATTTTCTTGCAACATAACAAGCTCAATGATGAAAATCAAGTTCCAGTTATTATGAAGTTCTAAGATGTTACCTAAAGTTGTGGAGATACATTCATTTCATATTGCATTTTATTTAAAGAGTTAATGACTTGCATATCAGTGCTCCTTTTATAGAGATTTGTAAGTTACCTTTATCATTAGGTTATCTATTCTCCTAGTCTATTCTTCTTGTGTCAGATACATTGTTATTTAAGTTGAGGACATTTGGACAACAAAAACATTAAGTTTTATTTTGCATTTTACAAACATCAAATTCATTTAGGCCATGCATTATCTTTATTTGTTATGTTCATTTGTATATTATCCATCTATATTACATGCATGTTTCATGTGTAGTTATAGTTGTTATTCATATCTCATTATCCTTTCGTTAGGGTGAACATTGTATATTTTAGTTATCTTACGAACATTTTCATTTATTATCCATTATACACATTATATATCATTCATTTCTTATCCATTATATGCATTTTATGTCATTTATTTATTATCCATTATCCACATTGTTCATTACATCATTTCATTCATCATCACATAAGTATTTGTATAGTGTAAACTCATTTAAGACATGCATTTATATCCACATCATATGATTAACCATTGAGCATCAAATATATCAAATAGAATATAAAACACTTTGCATTCTAAGACATACATTCTATGCATATTAAAGTAAATCATCACATCCTGCATATGTTAGAACGCACATGTATATAAATCACCAAAGAAAATCATGATAGAACTGCATCACTGTAAATATAGAATCAATCATATAGAGTCCATCATATAAAGTCCATAAAACAACAAAACTATCCAAATGTCCAATGATATAAATCAACAACAATATATCCAATGTCCATGACCATCAAGTAAAAAATATAATGATACAATGAAACATAATGGTACAACAGTGTATACAATGATCTCTCAAATCTATGAACCACTGCCTCCAGATTCTATCTGTCGCTATCTACGAGATGCAATGTGGCCCTGTGCTGCTGAACTACTTGATGCTGAGGATCTACCCTGATCTCCCAAACCCGTCGGTACTCTAGGAGGGCATGATGATACACCTCCTCCACCAGCTGGTGCCTCTCTATCATGAACTACTATCTTGATAGCCACTGAGCTCTCCCTGTAGCTCCCAATCCACTGATCCCTTGGGACCGCCTGTCTGTACGCCTCTCTCTAGTAGGATATCTCCTTCCCAGCATGTATCATGGCTCTAATGCTATCTCCATGAGGACCCAAATCCTCTGTGCACTATAGCTCATCTAGTAACATCTCCGACTCCCCAAGTCTCTCAAGCACTGCATCTTGCTCAGCTCTCAGCACTCCCATCTACCTATCCATCCTATCTATCTATCTCTCAAGACCAGGAACATGGTCTGCTTGCACCTGTGTCATTGCTAGTCAGACTAGCAATGAGTCTATATCAGGATCCTCCTCCTCTGCAACATCTCTATAAGTAGGGATCATGTCCCCTGATATCCATCTCTGCGGCCTACTCCTGAGCATCCACATCCTCCATAGGGGCATCCTACTCATCTAATCCATCACCAACAATCTATCCACCCTGTACTACTCTACCCTGAGCTAATAACACATCCACCTCATCTTGTACCTACTCGACCTATATCAGCACCTGTACCTGTATACACCTAAAAATGGCTTCATTAATTAATTAAATATTTATTATTTAATTATTATTGACTTGATAAATTAATTAAATATTTATTATTTAATTAATATTTGTTTCCTCTATTTATTAAGTAAATTATTCAATTTATTTAATAAATTCACTATAGTCTAATTCTATATCCTAAGTCTTTTAAAAAGTCTATTAAAGTGATTTAATTAAATACACAATCACCTAAATATGACTAAATCCCCTAGTCCACTTCATCCACCTAGTCACCTGACACATCACCTTGGCTAAGATAAATAATTATTATTAATTATCTATTCATATTTATCCTCACCTACACATGTCCTATTCTTAAGGGCTATGTGGCCTCATAGGACTTGGTCTCATGACCACTTGTCCTCTCAACAACCAAGTCAAGAGACATTCCCTATTCCTAAGGGGCTTCTCAAGCCACCTCTAAGGGTCAAGGGTGACTCATAGGACACTTGTGCAAAGAGTCCTCATGAGGAAAAGGTCTCTCCCTCTTTCTCTCTCTGGTCTTTGTAAGACACTTGACATGTGTCTTTCCCTTCCACCTTCTTCTCCTCCATGTCAATATGAGAGGAACATCATCATTATTCTTTCTCTCACATTCTAACTACATCCCCCTTTCTCTCAACTCTTTCAACCAAGTCAATTTTAGCCCTAGGATCTTCCACCATTCATTCTCAACCGTAGGATTCTACCACCTAGGCCTAGATCCTCCAAAACTCTATTAAAGGAGCCTCATTTTCTATTTGAAAGCTAATAGGTATTTTTGAGAACAAGCATTCAAGCATTCAAGAAATCAAGCATCCAAGCATCCATATTATCATCCCATCATTTGCATTTCATCCACCATATTTGCATAATCAAGTTTTAATTGTGCACTCATTTCATTCAATCTCCACATTTTGGGATCATCTTGGGAAAGAGCTTCATTTGGAAATCTGAGAGCTCAACATCTTCAAGAAATCAAAGCTAGGAGGACAATGGAGACAAGTTGCATTTCTAGGTGAAGGTAAATTGTTAATTTGGTTTCATTTGTTATTGCATTCTTCATTGTAGTTTGCTTATTAGATAGATTTATTAACCATTTTATTAGTTAATTCATCATTTAGAATAGTATCCAACTAATTTGCATACATTTTTGGCGCTAGAAGGAGGGCCCATCCGGGCTTTTCACTTTCAATTTTTAGTTTTCCGTGTGTAGGTTTTTCTACAGGTTCTTTCTGCGCATCCGTCCACGATTCCTGCGCATCTATTCATTTTCATTGCGCATCCATTCTCTGGCATAAAATTTTCATTTTTTTTTTTTCTGTTATAATTGCTGCGCATTTGTCTGCTGTTCCTGTGCATTTATTCATTTTCGTTGCGCATCCATAGTAACTACGCATACATTCCACTAGGCTGCGCATTCATTAAACTATCTCGCGCATACATCATTCCTGCGCATACATCCATACTTACTGCGCGTATATCACACTGTTCTGCGCATTTATCAGTTTCTGTAGAAAAATTTAATTTTCTGTTAGATTTGTTTTTAGCTAACATTTTGACGACTGTCTGTTCGTTCTAGTAGTTTTTTTTAGGCTGTTTTGTAGGACGTAATTTTTGAAGACCCCATTGCTAAAAACATTTTTCTAACAATTTGATTTGCAGATTGCTAAGGGGTTTGCAAAATAGACTATAATCTTATTTGGGCTTAAAATATGACATGTTTTTATTTTATGTGTTTTCCTTAGCATAGATTCACGTGTCTGTTGTGTTTTGTTTAATAGCATAATTGTAATCCCAAAATTATAACAATGTATCCTCTCCCCTCGCCATTCATGGATCTTGGGTGTAAGAGAAATTGTTATAATTTTTAGAGGGCGGTCTTTGGTGGGAAAAGAGGTACTCACCCCAAGGAACGACCCAACCGGTAACAGGCTAAAGCCAAGCCCTTCCAAACCGGTATATAAAAAATGCTAGTGTGATTAGTCTCACATTAGACATGTGTGAATTCGTTGTGGCAACCAAAATCTCCTCCAGTACCCCAGTGGTGCGTTAAAGTCTTACTTAGTAGAGGTGAAAGCCTTGCTTTGAAAGGATTGAGAGAGCCCCCTTAAATTGGGAAAATGACTTGATCACAACCACCTGAATGGATGTCCTTATTAACAACTTTTGTTTAGTGGCCAAAAACCTTCTATCTGCTGGCTCAAGGAGTCACCCAAGCTCTGAAGACACCCCACATTACTCACGGTTCATAGTAGAGATAGCAGTTCTTTGGGAAGTAATGACCCATTGAATTCGAAACTTGGTGTGCTTGAGAAGTGAGTGCACTGTAAGGAGGAGCCCGTGCCTCCAAGTTCCTAGGCTGTCCGCTGTGGATTTGCGTGGCTGGATTTTATTATCCTAGTGGGGATTCAGTAGATATCATCCTTGCCAACCTTAGGATTGTAAGCGTGTTTGTGCATTCATACTAGATTAAATTAGATCAAAATCATCTTTGTCTTGCGTGTGTGTGTTTATGCATTTTTAGTTTGCCAAAAAAAAACCAAAAAACATCAGAAAAACTAAAAATAAAAAATAAAAAATTCCCTATCATCAAAACAGCAAAATCATCAAAACTTTGACAACTTGTGCATACATTCAAAATTTCTGCGCATACGATTCAAGTTACTGCACATTTGCATTTATCAGTGCGCATCTATCAAAATTTGTTGCGCATTTGTTTCATTTTACTGTGCATATATTACACTGTCCTGCGCATTTACAACAAAGAGCATTTTCACAGGCTTTTGGATTTTCAAAATCACTTTTTCGAATACCCATTTTTGTCTTCAGCAAGATTCTGGAAAAATAGTTACGTTACATAGACCTCTGATTTCTAATTTGACCACTTTCATCACTTTTCATCATCATTCTTTCCTCAAGAGTCAACAAATCACTTTCTTCCAATCTTAAAATTTTCAGTGTGGTGTTGAAGATTTACCTTATCTATCAGACTTTGATCTTGGTGAGCTTATCATATCAGGATATATCATCCTTAACCATCAAGCTTACTTAAATTATTATTTCTTGACCCCAATTTTCAATACTTATCATATCTTTTCTACCAATCATTCTCCATATCTTTTTATCAAGAATCTTTCTTTTCCGCAATCAATTTCATCCATTTTATGGTTCAAACTCGATCTCAGAAACTCAAACAACCTATTAATCCAGAATCCCTAGACAAAATGGAAGGAAATAACAGAAATGATGAGAATCCTTGGCCCAAACAGCCTCCTAAGAAATCTAATCCTCTCACATTTGATGATGAACCTATTGATGAGGAACTTAGGGATGCTGCACAAGATCCTAAATTTTTACAAGTCATGGAACGACTTATAGGCTTGGATAAAGAGATGTATTTCCTCATGCTTGCTCAACAAGGAGCTAAGTTACCAAGTGATTTTGATGTTACCAATCTTAGAGAACCAACTCCTACACAAAATCAAGACATCCTTAAAGGTTCTCAAGATCCTCAAGGAGAAAAGGAAATCAATCAACAATCCAATGCTTCTCAAATCAATCAACAATCCAATGCATCCCATAGTGATCAACAACAAAATGTTTTTCAAAATAATCAGCAATCCAATGATCCTCAACATATTCAATAGTGTAATGTTTCCCAAAACTCGCAAGGAAACACATTATCTTTGGATCCCGTCCTACAACAAATCCAGATGCTTCAACAACAAATTTGTGATATTCAAACTGGATCATCAACTAAGAAGTATTCTTTGGATGATATATGTCCTTATTCTTTTGAGAAGAATTTAGTAATGATTCCATTCCCTCCTCATTTTGAGGTACAAAAATTTGACAAATACAAAGGGAATTCGGATCCACAAGACCATATTCGTGAGTTTTGTGCTGCTTGTATTGAAGTCGCTCACAATGACACTTATCTTATGCAACTATTTCCGTGAAGTTTAGGAGGACAAGCCATGGAATGGTTCTCCAAACTTCCCCCGAGCATCAAATCTTTCAATGAGCTTCTTGACAAATTTGTGACTCATTATTCATATAACATCAAACATGAGGTCACTATGCTTGATCTTTGCAATGCACATCAAAAGAATGGAGAACCTTTCCTTACTTTTTTGCAAAGATGGCGTCAATTATTTTCTAAATATCCATGAACAATTCCTGAACAAGAAAAGATGGATATTTTTGTGCATAACCTTACACCAGAAATGAGTTATAGGTTACAATTGCAATGTCCACTAAATTTTAATAAGCTCATAGAAAATGGTATCAAGATTGAGGAAGCCATGGTCCGAAAAGGTGAGATAAAACTTTATTCCAAAGACAATGCTGGATCCTCAAATTCCAATTCCAACACTTATAACTCCAATTCCAACAATGACAAATCGAAATATTGGAATAAAAACAAAAACATTGTCAATGATGGAATTGTTGATAATCGTAATGTCCAACCAACAAAACCTCTTCTAAATCTCACAAGTACGACCAACGCTACTCAAGCTACATAAAATAATCAGTCGGCAAGTCAAAATACCACCAAAGATTCACCTAAACCAAGATTTCCTTTTATCTCACCCCGAAGAAACTTTACTCCTTTAGGGGAATCTTTCGAATCAGCATTACGGAAGTTAATCACCAAGAAACTCATCATGCTTCCTGAACTGAAAGATTATGAACCTAGAGTGAAGCCTTCTTGGTGGAATGGAAATGATTATTGTGAATTCCACAGAGGAAAAGGACATATAACTAATGAGTGTCAAAGACTTAAAAATGTGATCCAAGACTTAATCAAAAGTGGTGAAATTAGTGTTGACGGACATGTCTCGAATGAATCACATACGGCATTCAAAGATCCACTTCCTAAGCATGAAAGGGAGGTTCTTCCAACAATAAGAGTGACAACCAAGCCAATTATAATAACACACCCTATAGATATGTTGGTAACATTTCTGACCATCATCCTTCTACATATTATGCCAATGTTATTACCATAAAGGAAAAATCAGAGAGTCAACCAATCCATGCTATTACTCATGCTCAAGCCAAGGTTACTCTCCAAGGAGTCCAGTCTAAACCAAGCACTACTCACAACAAGTCCGTTTATGTTCCAAAGTCCATACCCAATACTTCCAACCAGTACAATCTTTTGGAACAGCTCAAAAAGACACCGGCCCAGATATCCATCTTAGAGCTTTTGCATCTTTCTCCATCTCATAAAGATATCCTTGAAAAAGCTCTCTTAGAGACCCAGGTTCCAACAACTCTAGATCCTGATCAATTTCAAGCTATGGTAGGCCATTTAACAACCCCACACTATTTGTCCTTTACTGAAAATGATGATTTAGCCATTACCCAACCTCATAATGCTCCTTTACATATCGAAGTCCTTGTCCAGAATCAGAAGATTAAAAGAGTATTAATAGATGGGGGAGCTGGCTTGAATATTTGCACGTTAAAGTTGGTCCTTGCATTGGGATTTTCTAAAAATGTCGTTGATCCAAAAAAGAAAATCACAATAAAATCCTATGATGAGGAAGAGCGATCATCCAAGGGGTCCGTTGTTCTTCCAATTAGAATTGGTCCTATTGTCAAAGATGTCTCTTGTCAAGTCCTGGACATGGATCTTGCTTATAATATTCTTTTGGGAAGACCATGGATTCATTCCATGCAAGCTATGCCATCAACTTATTATCAATGTATAAAATTTCCTCACAATGGTCAGGAGATCACTGTCAAAGGAGATTCCAATCCTTTTCAATATTGTAGCAATGTGCAGATTTCTAATTCTTTGGTTCCCAATAATCGTACTGGATCTTCTACAACTACACCTGGTGACCCTAGTAATATAGCATCAACTTCTAAATCAGACGGGATCAAGATAGATATCAAAGAAAGAAGTATGGGAGAATATACTTTAGGTCAAGCTCTTTGCATCACTGAGTTACCTTTATCTCCTAAATCATATCGTAGGTCTTTGATCACTAAACAACAATCAAAACCCCCTTCCACACATGTTTATAACACATTTATAAGTGGGGGCACAATATCCAAAGAGGCAGCTGAGCATAATGAAAATTATTGGCTTAGGACACAGAAGATTGAAGATGATATTAAATATGATTATATATCCCCTGATGTCTATGGAAAAGGGTATACTTTGCTACAAAAGATGGGATATCAAGGTGCTAGACCTCTAGGGTTACAAAGAGAAGGTGTTATAAAACCAATTTTGCAAAATCCAAATTATATACGAGATACTATAGGATTAGGATATAAGGGAGAAGGATCACAAGAAACAAAAGGGAAAACAAAAATGCCACCTTTTCATGAGACATCTAAAACTCCTACCTTACAATTCAGAAAGCATGGCATGTATGTAGATCCAAAAAAACAAAGGATAGCTCAAAGAATCATTGATAGACTTGAGGATAATGATGATTCTGATTCTAATGATTATGAATGGGATTCCTTATCTGATGGTACTAAAGAAATAGGAGTCGATGTTGTCCATCAATATAGTAACAATTACCATGAGGGTGAGAGTTCAATGAGTGACTCACTAGGATTGGTCCCACGTAATACTACTCATGTTGATCATGAGCGAAGTGAGTGTTATCTTGTGACAGATAATTCAGATGAGAGTATGGAAATAGACCTCACTGATACTATCATAAACCTTGGAAACTTTTCCATTAATACCATCTCTACTTTTGAAATCAACCCAAATGATCCAATGCCCCTTGTCCGTCCTGACCTTATTGATTGGGATTCTCTTGATCACCCAGAACTTGATGTCTTCCATAATGATGATGCACTCATTGACTATCTTGGTATCAGGGATCATTTACCACTAGGGGATCACAAGTCTGAATTTCCGATAGAACTCAATGACATGACCTATTTTAGAGAGAGTGCCAATCCTTTCAGTCATAAAAATATAAAAATAATCAGTAGATCTAATGGTGAAAACCACTCAGTGGCAGTATTAGATCCAAAAATAGTAAAAAGAAAACATACATCTGATGGTGAAAACCTCTTTGAGGTGCCTGACGATGGAAGGATTGACACTCTTCCAAACTATCTAGATCGAGAGCAATCTGCCATTCTTATAGAACCGACAGTACCGCTTAACATTGGAGCAGAGGAGTCTCCACGCATCCTCAAGGTAGCAGCATCCTTGACAGAATCAGAGAAAGAAGCTTTTGCAAAATTCTTCAAAGAATGACAAATCAACTTTGCTTGGTCCTACGTTGATATGCCTGGTTTGGACCCCAATCTCATTATGCATCATTTATCTATCAAACCAGGTGTAAAACTAGTTAAGCAGAAGCTCCACAAAATGCATCCTCACATTGCTCTAATGGTGAAAGAAGAATTGAAAAAGCTCCTAGATGTTGGATTCATTTGGGCTATTGATTATGTTGAGTGGATTTCAAATATTGTCCCGGTTTCAAAACCAGACAAGTCTATCAAGATTTGTATTGATTTTCAAGATCTAAATAAAGCTTGTCCTAAAGATGACTTCCCTTTGCCAAATATTGATATGATTGTTGACCTAATAGCTGGGCATGAGATGTTATCTTTAATGGATGGATTTTTTGGCTATAACCAAATCAAGATTGCGCCAGAAGATCAGGAAAAAACTACTTTTACTTGTCCGTGGGGTACATACTGCTGGAATGTAATGCCTTTTGGCCTAAAAAATGCTGGAGAAACTTGCCAAAGAGCCATGACCATGATCTTCCATGACATGATGCATACCATCATGGAAGATTATGTTGATGACATTTTAGCAAAATCCAAAGATAGAGTTGGTCATTTGAGAGTGTTAGACAAAATATTCACCCGGATGGAAAAATATCAGATTCAACTCAATCCAAAGAAATGTGCATTCAGGGTCACATCTGGCAAACTGTTAGGGTACATTGTCTCAGCTAAAGGAATCGAAGTAGATCCAGAAAAGGTTAAAGCAATATTAGAGATGGCTTCCCCCACTAACATCAATCAGCTAAGATCTTTACAGGGGCATCTACAATCAATCTGAAGATTTGTTTCTCAATTAGCAGATCGCAGTCATCCTTTTCAACATTTGCTGCATAAAAATATCTTATTCCAATGGGATGATAAGTGTGAGGAAGCTTTCAATAAAATCAAGTAGTATCTAGTGAATCCTCCAACTCTGATGTCACCAATTCCAGGCAAGCCACTCTTACTCTACATTTCAGCCACGATAGCCTCACTTGGTGCTCTTCTCGCTCAGCAAGATCATGAAGGAAAAGAAAAAGCCATTTACTACATCAGTCGCACTCTAGTGGGATATGAGTTAAACTATTCTCCTATTGAAAGAGCATGTCTAGCTATTGTCTTTGCTTCACAAAAGTGGTGACATTATATGTTGTCACATTCTACTCAGCTTATTGCAAAGATTGATCCTTTAAAGTATTTGTTAAGCAAGACTACATTGATAGGCAGGTTGGCTAAGTGGGTCATGCTACTTAGTGAGTTTGATATTGAATATGTAGATAGGAAGGCTATCAAAGGTCAAGTGATTGCAGATCAACTAGCTAATGCTCCATTAGCGGATGACCAACCTATACACATAGAGTTTCCTGATGCTCATATCTTAGCTTTGTCCGTGCAAACATGGAAATTATACTTTGATGGCTCATACACTCAATAGGGTTCAGGAGCTGGTATACTTTTTATCACGCCACAAGGATACACTATTCCAAAATCTTTTAAGTTGTTATTTCCTTGCACTAATAATGTGGTAGAATATGAGGCTTTGCTGATTGGGTTTAAAATGGCTTTACAATGGAATGTATCTGAAATAAATGTCTACGGAGATTCTCAGCTGATTGTTAACCAGGTTAATGATGATTACTAGACCAAAGATGATAAGTTATTTCCATATAAATGTATGGTGGATGACTTTAAAAAGTATTTCTCTGTCATCACTTTTGAGCAGATTCCTCGGCACGAAAACAAGGCTGTTTATGCCATGGCAACGATTGCTTCTTTATTTGATATCGAAGATACCAAGGCCCGTTTTGAGTTCTTGGTGGAATCCCTGACTTGTCCTTCATATGATGACCCTGATACGAGTATTATATGTCATCTGATTGGACATGACTCCCCAACCTATGGAAAGATCTATTCTTACCTCAAAGATAACCCTTTACCTCCCGACCTATCCCGCAATCAAAAATGAACTTTTCTCCGCCAAACCTCCCACTATATTTTACTATCCGACACCCTTTATCGGTGAGGTTTTGACGGTACTCTCCTGCAATGTCTCAAACATGATGAAGCTCAAATTTCCTTATGGGATGTACATGAAGGTATTTGTGGGACACATTCGAGTGGTCCCTCTTTGGCTAAGAAACTCATGCGTATGGGTTATTATTGGCCTACCATGGCAGCAGATTCCTTTCATTTTTCTAGGGCATGCAAGAAATGTCAGATACATGGAAACCTTATCCATGCTCCAGCATAAGAGTTACATACTTTTACAACTACTTTTCCATTCATTTGGTGGGGACTCGACCTTGTGGGCACTATCAATCCTCCATCTTCCAATGGTCACAAATGGATCCTCACTACCACAAAATACTTCACTAAATGGATTGAGGCCGTTCCATTGATTACCGCCATAGGGAAACAAATATCCATGTTTATCTTAAACTATATCATCTCCAGATATGGTATACCTATGTATCTCATTACTGATCATGGGAAACAATTCCAAAATCAGGACATGGATAAACTGTGCGCCAAATTCCACATTACCCACAACTATTCCACCATCTACTATCCTCAAGGAAACGGCCAAGCTGAGGTGTCAAATAAAACAATTGTTAAAATCCTACAAAAGATTGTCAATGACGCTGGCTGTGATTGGCATCTTCAACTTAATCCTACCTTATGGGCTTACCGCACCTCCATCCGTACTCCTACTGGAGCCACTCCATACTCCCTTGTTTATGGATCTGAAGCAGTCCTGTCCCTTGAGGTCGAGTTGCCTTCACTTCGTGTTACTCTTAAAGATTTAATTCCTGATGAAGAGTATAGAGTTGCACGCTTGACTGAATTGGAACTCCTAGATGAACGCTGTCAGCGCACCTATGATCATTTGAAAGTTTATCAGCAGCGTTTGTCTTGTTAGTACAACAGCAAGGTAAAGATTAGAGACTTTCAGTTGGGTGACTTAGTCCTTCGAGAAAATCCAAAGAATCAACAACACCGTGAAAAGAAGGGTAAGTTTGAACCTAATTGGTTAGGACCTTTTGTGATCACAGTAGTCTATGGTTCTAGAGCTTATCAGTTATCTACACCTGAAGGGGATCCCTTGGATGAGCCTCTTAATAGTATCCATCTCAAGAAGTTTTATCCTTGAAATCCCAATGCAAGGGGCATGTATATAGGCTGTATATATATTCTGTAAATGAAAAATAATAATAAAAAAATAAAAAAAAATCACAAAATCAAAAGAAAAACTGCAATAAAAGCATATGGTGAAAACCTGGAAACAGGCGCTATATGTGACAAGTTGGCTCCTTTATCTATTAGGCTTCTTTTAGTGTGTCCGTTCATTGTATATATCCACAATAAAATGGTTAGTCAATCCTCATCCCCACCATGTATATATCATAATAAAATGGCCAGTTCATGCACCATTCCTTATATTTATCCATAACTAAATCTGATCATAGCTTGATCTTTTGTCAGGGTCTTCATCTAGTTTTGTTGTGTCTTTCTTCATCCATAATAAGTCAATCCATCACCTAGCTGGGGGCATGTCCTTGACCTAGTTTGGGAAGTGGATCTATGATAGTCGTGACTCTTAAAGGACATAATGTAGTTATTTTCACCAGGCAAGAAGACACAATCAAATGTCCTTTTACAATAATATCTTCATGCTGAATCCCAATCTATGATCTATTCTTTGACACATGACCACTTATCTATATATCTTGACTATACATCATCACTTGAATTGATCAACATGTCCCACATCAATCTTTTTGGAAAAAGAAATGTATATTCATGACAGGCATGTTAGAATGGTTTGTTGTAGATTATGCATTCATATCTGGATTTCATTGTTATCATGTTTCCTATGCTCTTCCGGGATATCTTTTGACATGAGTTTGAAACTCCCATATGTCATTGATTAGAATAGCCGGGATGGAGCATGGTATTTTCTTTGATTGTTGTTTGAGGGGTATTTTCCCATGAAATCAAAGGATCCAATAATTTGGGGTGTCTGTGTATAAGTGCCTTCATCCATTTCATAGTATGAACAACATAAACATCATGTTTCTCTGCAAATACTATTTATGGTGATACGCCATCGCATACCTCGACTCCAAATATTTGTTCCTTGATTGAGGGGGAAATATTATGTGTCTGTTACGCAAACGAAACTCAGGTCATCTTGGTTCAATTATACCTAGATGCTTGTCAAGTTTGCAATATTAAACTCCATGCAAAAAGTGCTCAGGTCATCCTGGTTTAATTATACCATGATGCTTGCATTTTCTTGCAACATAACGAGCTCAATGATGAAAATCAAATTCCAGTTATTATGAAGTTCTAAGATGTTACATGAAGTTGTGGAGATACTCATTTCATATTTCATTTTGCATTGC
Source organism: Chamaecyparis obtusa (assembly GCA_027943335.1). Classification (NCBI taxonomy): domain Eukaryota; kingdom Viridiplantae; phylum Streptophyta; class Pinopsida; order Cupressales; family Cupressaceae; genus Chamaecyparis; species Chamaecyparis obtusa. The sequence goes on along the minus strand of BSBK01006300.1, from coordinate 753,825 downwards.
ATTATACCATTTCCTAGATTTGCATATCAGTGCTCCTTTTATAGGGATTTATAGGTTACCTTTCTTATTAGGTTATCTATTTTCTTAGTCTATTCTTCTTGTGTCAGATACATTGTTATTTAAGTTGAGGACATTTGGACAAACCACACATATTATGACTTTTTGCATTTAACACTTAAATCATTTAGAGACATAATTTATCTATATTAGGAGTGTTCATTTATATATAATTTGATCATAAAACATAGCTATCATTTCATCTCATTTTCTTTTATCATGTTATCCGATCTTACATTTACATTATCTTAGATATATTATCATTTATTACATTACATATCATTTTCATTATATCATTTATTTATTATTCATTATCCACATTGTTCATTACAAATATTGCATTGATAATCACATAGCATTAACAAATTCATTTAAGACGTGCATTTATGACATCATCATATGATTATTAACCATTACGCATCAACAAAATCAAAACATACATATAAATCATTTTGCATTCTAAGACATACATTTTATGCATATTAAAGTAAATCATCACATCCTGCATATGTCAGTACGCACATGTATATAAATCATCAAAGTAAATCATGATAGAACTGCATCACATACAATCCATAAAATAACAAAAATATCCAAATGTCCAATGATATAAATCAATAACAATGTGTCTATAGTCAATGTGTCTGTCAAGTCAAAAATATAATAATATAATGAATCATAATGATACAATAGTGTATACAATGATCTCTCACAAATCTATGAACCACTACCTCCTGACTCTGTATGTCGCTGTCTACGGGATGCAATGTGGCCCTGTGCTGCTGCACTCCCTGAGGTTGAGGATCCACCCTGACCTCCTGAACCTGTCGATGCTCTGGGAGGATGTGATGATACCCCTCCACTGCCAGCTAGTGCCTATCACTCATATGCAGCTGATCTAATGCCAACTGAGCTCTCTCTGTAGCTCCTGATCCACTGATCCCTCAGGACTGCCTGTCTATATGCCTCTCGCCAGTAGGATATCTCCTTCCCGGCATGTATCATGGCTCTCATGATATCCCCATGAGGACCTAGGTCCTCAGTCCTCTGTAGCTCATCCAGAAGCATCTCTGACTCCCTGAGTCTCTCCATAGCTGAATCTCTCTCTACCCACAGCACATCCATCTATCTGTCCATCCTCTCAATCTGTCTCTCTAGACCTGGAACCCGGTCTACCTCTACTTAGATAACTGCTAGTCAAACTAGCAGTGCATCAATATTAGGCTCCTCCTCCGTAGCATCTTTGTGTAAATAGGGATCCTGTCCCCCGATGTCCATGTCTACCTGCTCAGCCTGTGCCTGTATATCTGGCATATCCACATCTGGCTCATCCTGTCTGCCACCTTGAGCCACATCAACCTGTGCCTGTACTGCAACAACTGGTATCTGTACTACAGCCACTGGTCTTTGTACCTAAGCGACTGGTACCTATAATGGCACTCCTGCAGCTGGCTGTGTTGGTGGCTGTCTCCATCCCTATCCCCTCTGCCTCACTCCACCTCCTCTCATCCGTGGGCCAACTCTCCCTCCATCTCCACCACCTCCGTCTCCACCACCATCTCCACCACCTCCATCTCCACCACCTCCATCTCCTCCTCCATCTCCTCCTCTCCCTCATCCCCTCCTATCTTAACCTCGCTGCCTCCCCCAATGTCTGTTTGCTAGATCTCTTTCTGGAGGTCTCGCTGCTGGATCTGTAATCCGTGGCACAGGATGATCTCTCAAAAATTGCTCTAAATCCACAGTCATCCTAGGGTCAACCACTGTATCTCTCATGGACCATGCCTGGTATGGTGCATCCAAAAACTCTTTCCATGCAACATCAAATGATGCCATGGGCCCCCAATCCCATCTCTCCTGGTGTGTCCGTGCAAACTCTGTCACTCCCTGGGGCATACCTTGTATCCTGCCAAACTGTCGCAAAACCTGGCTAACCAGTTGTCTCTTAATAATAAAGGGTGTCTGCCCTATTAGCCATCATGCCTCAAAACAAAAACCAAGCTGCCGCTCATCGTCTCATGGCTCGCACCCAAGGTAGGGTCTCCATGTCACTGTGTCTAGTGTGTCAAAAGTGTAGTGCCAAAACTCTAAATGTCCCAATTTTTCCTGAGACAAAACTGAGGAGTATAAATGAATATAGGGCTGCCCTGCACCCCAAAACTGAATCGCCAATGGTTTGGTCACTGCAATGTGCTCCCATGCCCAAACATGAAGCAGTGTCACCCCTGCTGATAGAGATGCACTCTCGTGGTACACCACCTGATCTAAATCATGGTATAAGTGTGCTAATAAACACACACCCCAAGAAAATCGGGTCCCCTCCATCACCCGCTGTAATGTCCAGCCCCACCCAACTACAAATCTATGTGACCTCCGATCTGGGCATACGAATCCCACAATAGTGCCTGCTAGAACCACTAGAAGAGGGTCATACATGTCGACCATCTCCTCCCAGCTAATCTCCGCATCCTCTATGTCATCATCTCCAAAGATGGCTCTGCACTCTGTCACTCTGCCGTGTCGATCATACTGCACTAACTCTCCTGTGATGGGAAGCCGGAGGATGCGATATACATCCTCTAGTGTCACTGTCATCTCCCCTATTGGAAGATGAAAAGTACTCATCTTTGAGTGCCATCTCTCTGCTAATGCGGTCATCATGCTCAGATTCGCCCAAATCTCAGGTGTGTAAATCACATGGTACAGTCTCGATGCTCCTATCACCCATCTCTCTGTCTCTGATAATGCTGGTCTCAGGTTCTGCATGACGGGATATCTCTCCCGTGACATCAGAACATCTATGATATCCTCCTATTCAAGTCAACAACAATCAACCTATTAGATTTTGATAAACTGATTTATCAATCTATCTATCCTATCATATCAATTTCAAACATGTTTATCACATGTTTCAATAGATGATTCTATCAATTGTCTATTTCAGACTGGCTAACTAGCGAACATGCTACAATGTTGCCACTCTTGATCAAATCAATCACAATCAACTGCTGACAGATCAAATCAGCTTATCGACATCAAGTTTGACCTAATTGACTATCCGTCATGACTAAATTCTAACACCCAAAAACATATGTGCAGCATTGAAATATGCATGCGCAACTTTACTTCACATTTGCGTAGGTTTTAACCTATGCACAGATTTCTTTCACATTTGCGCAGCTTGTTACATATGCACAGTTTTGTTGAGCAAATGCACCGCTTTTCATCACAAATGCACCGAAAGTATCAATGCACACTTTTAGTGCATACATGTGCAGCCCTTTCTTTTGTTTAGTATGAATGCGCAGCCATGCTTAATGAATGTGCAGAAACGTCAAATTTTTGTGCAAACATCTCAGGTTTCTGTGCATTGATGCGCTGAAACTGCGCATTCATTCCACGCTAAAAAATAAAAATTTTCCTAATCTAAATCTATCATTTCACCTACCCTAAACATGCTCAATTCTACTCTAAAATGCATCAAATCATGAAATCACAAAGCATGATCGAGTCACTTACCGGTTCACCCAAATCGGGTGGTCGCTGGAAGCGTCTGATTCTCTCGAAGCGGTGATCTGACAAGGGGAATGACATCCTGGCGGCTCTACTCTTCTCTCTCTCGTGCTCTAATCTCCAAATGACAAGTGTGCACAATGAGCCTATTATGGACCCCTTGGCCGTATTTATAGCTTGTGGACCCGATGTGCTTGGGGTGTGGACCCTACCTACCATTTTCCTTCCATTCTACCCCATTTTCATCCATATTTCCTACCGTTCGTTCGTGAGATTGATTGAACAACCCCATAAAAAAAATTTAAAAAAAATTCCCAAAATATTTTTACAAAATTCAAATAATCTTTTTTGTCAATCAATCTCTTGAGGGGGCATCCATAGGTCGTCTGAGACATTGTCTGGGGTAGGAGCAAAAATGCTTGATTTTTCTTTGAAACAATGTGACCATCACATTATTTCAAAGAGGGGCAAAATGTATACACCTAAAAATGGCTTCATTAATTAATTAAATATTTATTATTTAATTACTATTGACTTGATAAATTAATTAAATATTTATTATTTAATTAATATTTGTTTCCTCTATTTATTAAGTAAATTATTCAATTTATTTAATAAATTCACTATAGTCTAATTCTATATCCTAAGTCTTATAAAAAATCTATTAAAGTGATTTAATTAAATACACAATCACCTAAATATGACTAAATCCCCTAGTCCACTTCATCCACCTAGTCACCTGACACATCACCTTGGCTAAGATAAATAATTATTATTAATTACCTATTCATATTTATCCTCACCTACACATGTCCTATTCTTAAGGGCTATGTGGCCTCATAGGACTTGGTCTCATGACCACTTGTCCTCTCAACAACCAAGTCAAGAGACATTCCCTATTCCTAAGGGGCTTCTCAAGCCACCTCTAAGGGTCAAGGGTGACTCATAGGACACTTGTGCAAAGAGTCCTCATGAGGAAAAGGTCTCTCCCTCTTTCTCTCTCTGGTCTTTGTAAGACACTTGACATGTGTCTTTCCCTTCCACCTTCTTCTCCTCCATGTCAATATGAGAGGAACATCATCCTTATTCTTTCTCTCACATTCTAACTACATCCCCCTTTCTCTCAACTCTTTCAACCAAGTCAATTTTAGCCCTAGGATCTTCCACCATTCATTCTCAACCATAGGATTCTACCACCTAGGCCTAGATCCTCCAAAACTCTATAAAAAGAGCCTCATTTTCCATTTGAAAGCTAATAGGTATTTTTTAGAACAAGCATTCAAGAAATCAAGCATCCAAGCAATCAAGCATCCAAGCATCCATATTATCATCCCATCATTTTCATTTCATCCACCATATTTGCATAATCAAGTTTTAATTGTGCACTCATTTCATTCAATCTCCACATTTTGGGATCATCTTGGGAAAGAGCTTCATTTGAAAATCTGAGAGCTCAACATCTTCAAGAAATCAAAGCTAGGAGGACAATGGAGACAAGCTGCATTTCCAGGTGAAGGTAAATTGTTAATTTGGTTTCATTTGTTATTGCATTCTTCATTGTAGTTTGCTTATTAGATAGATTTATTAACCATTTTATTAGTTAATTTATCATTTACAATAGTATCCAACTAATTTGCATACAGTACCTATACAGCTAGTCCTGGTACTGGGCTAGCTGGTATATGCACTTGTGATACTGGTACCTATAGGGGAGCTCTTGTAGCTGGCTGTGCTAGCTATGCCAGAGGCTATCTCCATCCCTGTCTAACCAGGGGTGGCATCAATCCCCTCTACCTCACACCACCTCCTCTCATCCGTGGACCAGCCCTATCCCCTCTCCCTCCATCTCCTCCATCACCATCACCACCATCTCCTCCACCATCTCCTCCACCATCACCTCCACCTCCTCTCCCTCATCCCCTCCTATCTCATCCTCGAAGTCTCCCATGGCATCTATCTACTAGATCTCTCTCCAGTGGCCTCGCTATCAGATCTATCAATCGTGGCATGGGGAAGTCTCTCAAATGCTACTCAAGATCTGCGGTCATCCCAGGGTCTACAACTATTTGCCTCATGGTCCATGCCTGAAATGGCATGTCTGAAAACTCCTATCGGGCCACATCAAAGGATGCCATAGGTCCCTAATCCCATCTCTCTTGATGAGTCTTGGTGAACTTTGTCACACCCTAGGGCATGCCCTGGATCCTGCCAAACTGGCGCAGAACCCAACTGACCAACTATCTCTCCAAAATAAAGGGCATCCACCCTATAAGCCATCGTGACTCAAAAAAAATCCCAACTATCGCTCATCGTCTCACGGCTTACAACCTAGGTAGGGTCTCCATGTCACTATATCTAGTGTATCAAACATATAACACCAGAACTCTAAATGTCCCAATTTTTCCTGAGATAAAACTAAGGAGTATAAATCTATGTAGGCCTGTCCTGCACCCCATAATCTTATTGCTACTACTCTAGTAATTGCAATATGCTCCCATGCCCATACATGGAGCAATGTGACCCCTACTGATAATAATGCACCTCTATGGTACACCACCTGATGTAAATCATGATATAGATGTGCTAATAAACACACACCCCCAAGCAAATCAGGTCCCATCCATCATCCGTTGTAGTGTGTGGCCCTATCCAACTATAAATCCATGTGACCTACGATTAGGGCATACAAATCCCCCAATCACTCTTGCTAGAACCACTGGTAGCGGGTCATATAAATTGACCATATCCTCCCAACTGATCTATCCATCCTTAATATCATCATCCCCAACAATGGCTTTGTACTTCGTCACCCCACCATGCTGATCATACTGTACTAAGTCTCCTATGATAGGAAGCCGGAGGATGTGATATACATCCTCTAAGGTCGCTGTCATCTCCCTTGTCGAAAGATGGAAGGTACTCATCTCGGAGTGCCATCTCTTTGCAAAGGAAGTCATCATACTGCGATTCACCCGAATCTCAAGTGTGTAGATCATGTAATACAAACTAGACACTCCGATCAGTAGTCTGTCAGTCTATGATATCGCCGGTCTCAAATTCTGTGTGACGAGATATCTCTCCCATGACATCAGAATATCAGTAATGTCCTCCTATACAAATCAAATAAAATCAAGCTATCAGATTTTGATAAACTGATCTACAACATCTATCTATCCTATTATATCAACTACAAACATGTTCTATCACATGTTTTAACAGATGATTTTATCAATCATCTAGTATCAAGACTGGTTAACTAGCAACCATGCTACAATGTTGCCTATCTTGACCTAATCGATCATATTTAACCACCAACAGATCTAATTAGCTTATCGACATCTAGTTTGACCTATTTGACTTTCTAATTTGACCAAATTCTATCCATCAAACAAATACGTAGCACAAAAAAATGCATGCGCCATAATCTTTCACATTTGCACAGGAAATCATGTATCCGCAATTCTATTGCACATTTGCGCAACAAGTCATCACCAATGTGCCCAAAGAACCAATGCACACTTTTACACAACATTTGTGCCACAAAAAAGTGATCCTAACATGCATGCACCATTTCCCTAAACAAATGCGCAGAACTTTTGAGTTTCTGCGCAAACGTTGCTATTTGTTGTGCATTCATGCACCGCAATGGTGCATTCATCTTCCGGGCAATGGTGCATTCACATACCAGCTCACCCAATTCGAGTGGTCACTGGAACTGTCTGACCCTCTCGAAGCAGTGATCTGACAACAGAAATGGCATCCTAGCGGCTCTGCTCTTCTCTCTCTCGTCATCTGATCTCCAAATGACAAGTGTACACAATGAGCTTATTGTGGACCCCTTAGCCCTATTTATAGCCTGTGGACCCTATGTGCTTGGTGTGTGGACCCTACCTCTCATTTTTATTTTGTTTCACCCCATTCTCACCCATCTTTTCTCCTGTTTCTTTCGTGAGTTTGATTATCTAAGAAAACCAAAATAATACAAATAAAAAATTCCAATCATCTTTTTTGTTAATCAATCTCTTGAGGGCGCATGCTTAGGTCATTTCAAACATTTTCTAGGGCAGGGGCAAAATACTTGAAATTTTCTTTGAACCAATGTGACATGCACATTATTTCAAAGAGGGGAAAAATGTATACACTTAAAAATGGCTTCATTAATTAATTAAATATTTATTATTTAATTAATATTGACTTGATAAATTAATTAAATATTTATTATTTAATTAATAATTATTCCTTTATTTGTTAAATAAATTATTCAGTTTATTTACTAAATTCACTATAGTCTATTCCTCTATCCTAAGTCTTCTAATTAGTCTTATTAAAGTGATTTAATTAAATACACAATCACCTAAATATGACTAAGTTCCCTAGTCCACCTCACCTACCTAGTCACCTGACACATCACTTTGGCTAAAATAAATAATTATTATTAATTATTTATTAGTAATTATCCTCACCCACACATGTCCTATTCTTAAGGGCTATGTGGCCTCATAGGACTTAGTCTCATCACCACATGTCCTCTCAACAACCAAGTCAAGAGACATTCCCTATTCCTAAGGGGCTTCTCAAGCCACCTCTAAGGGTCAAAGGTGACTCATGGGACACTTGTACAAAGAGTCCTCATGAGGAAAAGGTCTCTCCCTCTTTCTCTCTTTGGTCTTTGTGAGACACTTGACATGTGTCTTTCCCTTCCACATTCTTCTCCTCCATGTAAATGTGAGAGGAACGTCATCCCTATTCTCCCTCTCACATTCCAACTACATCACCCTTTCTCTCAACTCCTTCAACCAAGTCAATCCTAGCCCTAGGATCTTCCACCTTTCATTCTCAATGGTAGGATTGTGCCACCTAGGCCTAGATCCTCCAAAACTCTATAAAAGGAGCCTCATTTCCCCTTTGTAGGCTAATAGCTAATAGGTATTTTTGTAATAGGCATTCAAGCAATCAAGCATCCAAGCATCTAAGCATTCTAAGAGCAATCAATCCATATTATCATCATTTCATTTTCATTCCATCCATTAGATTTCATAAGCTATTGTGCACTCATTTCATAAAATCTCCACACTTTGGTAGCATCTTGGGAGAAGGCTTCATTTGGAAATCTGAGAGCTCAACCTCTTTAAGAAATCAAGGCTGGGAGGACAATGGAGACAAGCTGCATGGTAGGTGAAGGTAATTGATTTAGTTTCATCATTTTATAGTTACTTTGTATTCTTCATTGTGTTGCATTAGATTGATTTACTGGCTTTCAATAGTTAATTTTTCATCTCTAGTTATTGTGTGCTATAATTGTGTCACACTTCTATGGATCATTATATGCAAGGAAACTCAAGAATGAGCCCTCACAAATCGATCCATAGCTCCCTAGGCATGGAGTGCAAGGGTTTTTAAGAATGCTCTCAGCTAGAGCTATTTAGCCTATAACCTTGCTAGTAAACCATGCAATGGGAGATTCAATGAAGACAAGGTCAAGAATGCGAATATCCTCAAGAATCAAGAATGAAATGCAATGCAATGCTATGGTAGAAATGTAAATGCAAGCTAAGCTATGAAAATGAAAGATGCAAGTGTTACAACCCAAGCTAATTAATCTATGTGAGCTAATCTAGAGCATAGAAATGAAGCTAATCTAAGAAAGCATAAATATGAAGCTAAGCTAAGGATACAAGAATGAGATGTAGAATGCAAGAATGCTCCAAATCTTCAAAAAGCTCCAAAGTGACCTAGAAAACCTGCAGCATAAAGTTAGCATAAAAAGTTGGGGCTCTAGAATGAAGAAGAGAGCTCTTCTTTTATAGGAAATGAGAAGGAATGGACCATGGAGATTAAGAGGCAAAAGATTTAATCAAAGGTGGAGCTTGAAAGAGGAGCAATCCATGTGCACAAATATCCTCCAATGAGAAAATAAGAGTTGACTTTTGTGTCCATATGAGACAAAAAGTGCTTTTCCCCTTTTTATAAAATAAGAATAATGCTTTATTTGTGCAACTTAGGATAAGAGAAAAAGTGGGGGCTTTTTATTTATTAAAAGGGGAGGAAATATTCCTTTTAAATAAATAAAAACTTAGGATAAAATGGTTAGCCCATAGAAAATAATCGAATAAATGATAGAGCTAGGATTTGATCAAGAATAAGCAATTGCTGATTTAGCAAAAGGGGCTAATAGTCTAGGTGACCATTTTTAGGTGTATACATTTGCCCCTCTTTCACTAATGTGTGATCGATCTGGGAACACATGCAGTCAAAGAATGAAGTTGAAATGTGAGATCGATTTGGGATCACAAAGTAACTCAGATCAGCCAAGAAAGCAAGCAGATAGCCAAGAAGGCAAGCAGATAGCGATCTGACTCCAAAGAATGAAGTGCAGAGAGATAGAAAATCCTGCATGATCAACCTGGTAGTGACAATACTGAACACTTAGGAAAGAGATAGCCAATAAGATATGATGTGTCTGCCCCCTCGGGATCGAAAGTGAAATCCAGGTAGAGGGAAAGCAGAAGCAAGAGAGACATGATCAAATCACTAGAAATCATAATCGAAGAAAGAGAATAGAATAACCATCAAGCAGTGAAGATATGCCCCACACATGGGATCCAGGGCACGAACCAAGTGGTCCCTCAACCCGAAAACACCACGAAGGGGGAAGAATTTGAACTTGAGATTGAAAGTGAATGAAAGACTAGAAGTTTGAAAGAGATGGAGATGAAGAGGTGAAGAATGCCCCAGAGAGGATCGAAGGATCAGGCCTCAAAAGGTTAGCCAACTACGCAGAAGGAGAAAGGTGATGGGAATAATCAAGGGGAACTCAGATTTAAGTTTCGATCCTGAAATGAAGAGAAAATGATGTGATATGAAAGACCAGAAGTGAAAGACATGATCAGGAAGAAGCGAAAGGTGAGCGCAGTTGATTAACAAATCCACGTAAGATGAAAGGAGAGCTCTCTCCATATGCAAGATGCAAAACTAAACTAACATGAACTTAAAAAAGCAAGCTACATGAAAAGTGGTTTACTTGCAAGGTCACAATGCTAATAGACATCTAATATTCATCATCAAGCATTATTGGTAGCATCGCAAGATCATACAATGCACACTAGTATAACTATGTGGATGTGAATATGATCTATATCAGATAGGAGTGTGGAAATCCCACCTAGGCATCAAAGACATGTAGGTGCAGATGACTAATGCAGTGAGATCACCTAATTTTGATAAAGCAAGATTATGCTCACATCGAGACATAAGAAAGTCAAGATGACTAGAAGCATGCACTCGCAAAACAGTCAAGGATAATACCTTGTCAATCCATAGTGTCAAGTAAGACCAGCATAAATGCTCATGACAGTTATGATCAACAAAATATACCCACAAGCAGATAAAGAAATAAAATATGTTCTCATACCCTCAGTCTTCTAGCTATGCATCATTGAAAACAATCATAGGGGGAGAACACTCAGCAAAGAAATCATCATAGAAAGCACGCAAAGAAATAAAGCCAAGCAAGTCTCAGTGAGTCAAATGCGTGTGTGTAGGTCATAGAGTCAAACTTTGAGTATCGCATCTACCAGTGAGAAATATTGCATCATCTAGACTATGGATAGGATATCTGATAAGTGTTAAGAAACACTTGATGCTAGGGTAGTGTTGAAAAAAACTGTTGGGGTGGTGTTGAAAAACACCATTTACGAGGTACCTAAGAAACTTAGATGCACAAAGAGACCCAAGATAAGCTCAAAACAACAAATGCCCCCTAGACTAAGATAAGAGTCAATTCTAGGCTAAGAGAGGCAAAGAGAGAAGTGGAGCGAAGGAGCGCCATGCAAGACTGATAGACATAGGTGTAGAGGGTCTCAAGCAGTGCCTATTTCCAAGTTTTCACCACTTGCTAGATTTATTGCAATTTTTTCAGGACTTTTTATAATTTTTTTTTATATTTTTTCTACCAAGGCGCCTGTTTCCAGGTTTTCACCAAGGTACTTTTTCAATTTATTTTTATTTTTTGATTTTTTTGAATTTTTTTGGTGAGACATCAAAGCGCCTATTGCTAAGTTTTCACTAGGATGCTCTTTTTTTTTAAGTACTTTTTATGCTTTTTAGGATTTTTTCAACATCATATATGAATTTTTTTGGTATTTTTTCAGGATCGTAAAATATGTACAAAGGATGCCCCAGACAGAAATGGGCATCAAGAATCTGCTTCCTCTGATGTAGAGAACTAATAGGCCCTAGGCCCAAATGCTGCAACTGTGACAATAAGAGGTCTCAACCAGTTCGACCAATAATAACCAGCCCTGAGCAATGTCTGAGCTAGCAGAGGATCGTTAGAATGTGATCCACATATGCCATCGTGGATTTCAGCTAGCACTTTTTCTGACTCCTCTATTTCTAGACACTTAAGGAGAGTTCCGTCTAGACCCTTCCTATACAAGTCACCAGAGACAAAGGCAAAGTGTAAGGGATGTCGGAAGGAATGGCATGGTGGATTTGCAAGAGGAATATGAGGTGGAAGATATGAAAAGATGGTAGGATTGTAAGATTTGTGAGCAGGATAGCGTAATTCATCCACCAGGAACTTGAAGCGAAATTTATGCTTTTTCATTTGTAAAATGGATGTTGAAGTAACCAAGGCATTAGCAACTTTGTTCTCAACTTTAGGAATGGGCTAAAGTATACCAGCTATGAGATCATGCTTGAAGTAATGCACCATTTTTTTGTAGAGAATCAGCTTGTCATCTTTTATTTGAGAATCCTTATTTTTGAGAAAAATTTTATTTTTACTTTTCTTAGGTTTGGATAGTGCCACAAGGTGGTTTTTGCCATCCGAACATTGCTCTTTTCTTTTGACTTGATGACCGTGATGTTTGATTGCTGATTCAATCTTTTTTGTTGCTAGTTCTTTGGGGGAAGAAGTAACAGGTGTTGATGTGAGATGAAATGAAGTGACTGGTTCAATAGTATTTATATGAGGGGTGTCATCTCTAGTAACAAGAGAGGTTGAGCCTATAGGGTAAGCTCCAAAAGTAGCTAGATCTAGACTTGTCATAGAAGAACCAGCAAGGTCCACTAAGGCAATATGAGGAACAAACTCATCAAACCCCACACAAGACCCATCAACCACGTCGGGATGGTTACTACAAGAATGAACCATATCAACATCCATATCATCAGTAGATATACATTTTTCTCCCCAAAGAAGTGAAGTAGAGGGAAGATCATCTCCCATGTGAGCCATAGTGTGTAGCGGTGACTCATCTGTATCTGTGTCTGAATTACTGAGCATGGGAGTATTTCTAGAATCCTCTCTATAGATCCACTCTTGAATAGCTTGTTCTTCTCTTTCTGCTTCTAAAGGAATGGATGAAGGAACAAAGGTATCAAAGATCACCATAGCAGAAGTGGAAGGCTTCATCTGATTGGAAGGTCTCCCATATGACCTAGGAGAAACAGGTATAGAAGCAAAGGAACCCAGTGTATATTCACCCATACCAAGGCTCATCATCTTAAGTGTTTTCTCAGTAGCAACTAGAGACGTACTAGGATCAATAGAAGGTTCATTGTGAGGAACAAATTTTTCAGCAGCAGCAAGAGCATTAATAGCAATAGTATGGTCTCCAGGAATCACAACTTCAGTGCCATTATATGGAAATTTGACGCACTGATGATAAGTGGAAGGAATAGCCTGCATGTCATGGATCCAAGGACAACCCAAAAGAATGTTATATGCGAGTGGGATGTCCAATACTTGGAAGCTAATATCTTTCATGATAGGGCCCACCTGGACAGGCAGCATGACAAGACCTTTGGAAGATCTTTCCACTTCATCGTAAGCTTTTATAGTAATCTTCTTTTTAGAATCCACAACGAATTTTGACAAACCCAATTGTTGGATGACATAAACAATATTTAACCCTGCACCATTGTCTATCAGGACTCAGCGGACTCGGGTATTGTAGACTAGAAATTCAATGTGTAAAGCTAGATTATGAGGGTGAGCAATAGATATGTCATCTTCTACAGAAAAGGAGAGAGATAGCGGAGATGAAATGTGGTTGACCATAGCCTGAAATTGATTCAGATCAATGTCATTGGGAACACGTGTTGTACGTAGAGCCTCATCAAGAATATCTCTATGTGAAGAGGATAATTGAAGCAACTCAAGGATAGATATCTATGTTGGTGTCTTTTGAAAATGTTGGACAAGATCATAGCTAGGGGTGGCTGAAGGAGCCACTTGTTTGGAAGGCAAAGCTTGCTTGGGATCTTGCGCAGTTTTAAGGACAATCTTGGCTTGCCCCCTAGTAACAGCATTCAGTGTCTCACTTTGGGAAGATGAACTATCACGTGTTTGCAAGATCAACTTTGGCTTACCATGATTGACTTTATTATCATCTTGAGACCTCATCATTAGAATGCTCTCAACGGGCTCTACCATGTTGATCACAGGTGTATTAGAAGGATACGTGTAATTGATCTTAGCATCATGATTCTTCTTATGTGTTTGAGAGGTTTCCCCCTTATCATGCTTAGGTAGAGGATCTTTGAAAGCTGTGTGATCAGAATTTTTAGTTAAGCCATCAGTGGAGATTGTGTCGTTCTCAATAAGATCCTGAATATCATCCTTAAGCCTAAAACAATTGTCTGTTGGATGTCCTTTGTTTCTGTGATAATGGTAGTAATGATCCTCTCTCCACCAATCAGGCTTATTTATCAGATCCCAGTTACCAGGTTTATCAGGAAGCGTAAGATATCCATTGTCAACCAAAGTCTTGAGGATTACATCGTAAGGTTCTGCCAACTTGGTATAGACTCGCTTTCGAAATGACTTCTTAGGCTTATCTGCATATTGAGGTTTAGGATCACTATGAGCATTGGCAGCTTCCTTTTGTTTAGCTGCATAGATAGCATTGGAAAGATTGAAAGTGGGCTCTTTAACTTTAGGAGCATCAACAACCCCATCATTAACAACATACTTGTTCTTATTCCAAGGTTTGTTCTTGTCTTTACCATTGCCTTTAGCATCTTTATTAATAACAATATCCCCTTTTCTTATAGCTACATCCTCAATCTGATATGCACTTTCAACCATGTCATTGAAAGAGGAGAACAGTTGCTTCCTTAGATCATAAAATAGCTCAGGCACAAGTGTGTTGACAAAAATGTCAATCTTTTCTCTTTTGGGTAGCTGACGAGGATATCAACAATACAATGACCTCCAATGTTGTAAGTAAGTTGCAAATGGCTCATCTTGATGTTGTCTTAGATTATTGAGATCTATCACAGTGACAGGTTATTGGATGTTGTAAGAATAATGTTGTGTGAAGCACATAGCCAACTCATCAAAAGTCTTCAAAGGAGGTGTCAACTTTGCAAACCATTCTAAAGCTTGTCCTCTTAAGCTTCGAGGGAATAATCATAGTAGAAATGTGTCTTCATGAAGAAATTCCATGCTAAGAGCATAAAAGTGACGCACATGGTCATGGGGGTCACCATTTCCATCATACTTGTCATATTTGGGAACCTCAATATCCCTAGGAAATGGGACCATGTATAGACTTTTATCAAAAGGAAGAGCACAAATTGATTCTACGAAAGAGACCTTTGGAGGCTCTCTTTCTATTTCCATTTGGGTAAGGTGTTGATTTGTCCGACGTAGTTCTTCTTGAAGGACTTCCAATTCAGTTGGTACTCTTTGTTGGACAATTTGTCTGACATCATAGCTGGGAGGAAGCTTGTATCCTCTAGAAGTCATATATTGAAAATATTGATCGCCATTACACTCTAAAAGCTTATGTATCATTCGTTGGAAATCCACATCTTGTTCACATCTCATAAGATCCTCACTAGAAATCTCATCATTAGCCTCTACCTCATGTTGAGAGGGAGGAGGTCTAGGTGGTGAAGAAGGCATAGAAAAAGTGGGCCTTGGAGGAGATCTTGGTGGCGTGTTGTTGTCATTGTTGCCATTGTTAAAAAGAGGTCTATGCTCATGATTACTAGTCTCAGGTTGCTCATGAAATGTCCCTCTATAAGCCATGCGCCTAGTAGCATCCATCCTTTGTTGATTGTGTTCTTTGTCTAAGCGGGCTTGATTATCCTTACGCTCAAAGTGTTCTTGCAAGAGTTGAAACTTTTCTTGTTCAGTCAAAGTGAGTGAGACACTGTCTGTGTTTTTGGGGGTCTTGAATGTGAAAAAGAGGAAACCTCCTTTATACCACGGTGTAGCCTTAGAATTCTCAGATTGGTCAGAACTAGAACTGTTGTTGCTAATGGGTGCTTTTGAACGTCTAGTTGGAGAAGGTAACTGTGTATAATTGAACGGAGGATGACTCTCCTGCTCAAATTGAGACCGAGTTGTAACTAGCATGAAAAGAGATGTTGGTTGACTAATAGAATGAGACAAAGTTTCTTAGATTTGAGATAAGAAAAGCTAATAAAGATCACTTGTCAAAGTAGAACAATAGAGAGATGGCTCGTCAAAAGTGCTCAAGCACTTACAATAATCAATTGACTAAAGCCGAGTAATGAGCAAGAAGCTCAATAAGCAAGTAGCTAGAGAGGTAACCGTGATGCGACAAGTGATCAAGAGTAGCATTCATTAAACTCAAACCCAATAGTTTTAGCTCATTTGTTTCAGTCTAGAACAAATCTAAGCATGTAGGTAACAAACCAGTTTCAGGTAAGAACAGAAAAAGACACTCTACGACAGGTTAAAGTGCAAGTTTAGCCACTCTGAATTGCAGCAATGATAGAACATTGAAAAGATTCTGGGCGATACTTTCCAAGCAGACAGGGTGATACTTCTTAGTTCGGGTGATACTTCACCTTAAGCCAGGTGATAGACTGCAGTATGGTTGGGTGATAGACTCCAGGCTAGCCGGCCGATAGTCCAGCAGGAGTGAACTATTGTGCGATATATCTCAGCAAAGCATGCGATAAAATAGTAGGGCGTGAAGTATCGCGCGATATTTCACAGTAAGGCGTGCAATACTGTTGTAGAATTAGGTGATTCTTTGACCAGTGAACATAAAAATCTTAGTTTTAAAGCATTTTGATCAATTTCAAAGATTGGATAGTGCAATTTCTCAGTTTGACAAGTAGTAGTAGCAGATAAAAGATAGGTTTGCAAACAGTAGGTGATCAAACATGTCATAGAACACTTGAAACAAGGGCAAAAGCAACCTTGCCAAGACAAGCACTTGTGATATCAAAATAGAAAACCTTATGAACGCTACTATGTGTTTGAATGTTGAGAATGTTTACACAGGCATAGCACAATCGAAGACAATTCAAGAAATTACTACCTAGAAGGACAAGGCTCATTACTTAGCAATGTGGCCCACAACTTGATGCTCCCTTGCCTCACACCAAGTGGTTGCCCACAAGAGATATTGGCATTGTCATGGAAGTGTCAAAAACACAACCAAAGGAACACATATGGTGAGTGTCTTGGGGTGATCCGGGTAAGTCCACTTGGATCAATCCTTGCACCAAGAAGCTAAGCGGCTAAAATAGGGTGGCCTCTATCTAATGGTTCATAGTAAGGGTTTTCATTCATAGCACCCCTCTTGCTCCTCATAAAGGACTAGGACCTCGCGGCCTCAAGAGTACCTTAAACATTCTTGCTTAATGCTTTCCTCATGGTCACAATCCCACAAGTTACTCACATCAAGCGAAGATAAGTACTATGTCTACCAAGGTTTTGTGTCCTCGATAGCCTTGAGATTATAGTGAGTTGGAATCACTCACCACCAAGGAAAATGATGACAAGGTTGTCCCCACTTGGGTCGTTCCTCTTGATTGCTCAAGAGCAGGCCCGCTAAAGGATCCTTATACTAAACAAAAAGTGGATTAACTCTTGAGGTTCAAATTTTTTGGTTCACCACAAGGGTGAAGAGCATACTCCCCTATCTCAAAAATCTCTCCCACACACACCAAGCAAAGATTCAATTACCCCCTTGCTTTCAAAATCTCAAGATGGGTCAAGATTTCTATTTCACCACAAGGGTGAAGAGCATACTCTCCTACCACCTCAAAATTCCTACAACAAGGTATTAAGTGCCTAATAAAGGAAACAACTAGTATATGCCACACTTAATAAAGAAATTAATTAAACAAGCACTTGATTTGGTTTTTATCCTTAGGGCAGCCCTGCAAAAACCATTAGTAGCCCTCTTTGACATGCGATTTTAGCAAATTTCAAGCAAGAAGCACCTACAAACACAACTTGTTAGACCAACAAGAGTTAGGAGAATCAAAATCCAAAATCTAACAATGATTAGTACATGAAAAATTAGATAATCTGCAAAAATAACTGATCAAATGATAAAATCTAAAAATTAAACCATCATGGTTGGATTGGGCTCAGAAAGACCTTTCCAATGATATATCACACTTAAACTTTTGATACCATTTGCAAAAATTCAAAAAGATAGCTAAGAACCTGAAACTTGCAAGATGGATAAAATAACTCAAAAATAGGTCACTACTAGGTACAGACATAGTATCGCATGATACTTCACCCGACACCAGGCGATACTTATCAGTCCGCGCGATATTTCACCCGACACCAGGCAATACTTCGCCCGAGACCAGGCGATATACTCTACTATGGCCAGGCGATACTTCTGACAGGCGAAGTATCGCACGTGCATACAGAAGTATATCACGCAATACTTCTAGAAAGTATCGCACGACAGTCTGAGACAAAAAATAGAGACTAAAAATTAAGCTAAAAACTTGCCAAAAAATTGACAAAAATTGATAAAAATGCAAAATTTAAAGGACAAAGTCTATCTACTCTGCCCCACGGTGGGCACCAAAAATGTGTGCTATAATTGTGTCACACTTCTATGGATCATTACATGCAAGGAAACTCAAGAATGAGCCCTCACAAATCGATCCATAGCTCCCTAGGCATGGAGTGCAAGGGTTTTTAAGAATGCTCTCAGCTAGAGCTATTTAGCCTATAACCTTGCTAGTAAACCATGCAATGGGAGATTCAATGAAGACAAGGGCAAGAATGCCAATATCCTCAAGAATCAAGAATGAAATGCAATGCAATGCTATGGTAGAAATAGAAATGCAAGCTAAGCTATGAAAATGAAAGATGCAAGTGTTACAACCCAAGCTAATTAATCTATGTGAGCTAATCTAGAGCATAGAAATGAAGCTAATCTAAGAAAGCATAAATATGAAGCTAAGTTAAGGATGCAAGAATGAGATGTAGAATGCAAGAATGCTCCAAATCTTCAAAAAGCTCCAAAGTGACCTAGAAAACCTGCAGCATAAAGTTAGCATAAAAAGTTGGGGCTCTAGAATGAAGAAGAGAGCTCTTCTTTTATAGGAAATGAGAAGGAATGGACCATGGAGATTAAGAGGCAAAAGATTTAATCAAGGGTGGAGCTTGAAAGAGGAGAAATCCATGTGCACAAATATCCTCCAATGAGAAAATAGGAGTTGACTTTTGTGTCCATATGAGACAAAAAGTGCTTTTCTCCTTTTTATAAAATAAGAATAATGCTTTATTTGTGCAACTTAGGATAAGAGGAAAAGTGGGGGCTTTTTATTTATTAAAAGGGGAGGAAATATTCCTTTTAAATAAATAAAAACTTAGGATAAAATGGTTAGCCCATAGAAAATAATCGAATAAATGATAGAGCTAGGATTTGATCAAGAATAAGCAATTGTTGATTTAGCAAAAGGGGCTAATAGTCTAGGTGACCATTTTTAGGTGTATATAGTTATTAGACATCTTATTTGCATGCAAATTGGAAACCCCACCTCCTCCTAAGTTTCTTTCTTCTTCCCTTCCCTGATTTTTTTGCTTATCTTGTGATGGTAGGGCCTATCACCAGGAATGAGGGAAAATACTCTATCAATTATTTTCTGTGAGCCTTTTCTCTTTGATGGCTCACCTTTTTCAATAATTTGCCTCTTCTAAGGAGATTCTTGTGTATCCCATGTTTCCAAAACCTCTTGTCCCTATTCTTGTCTAGGAGGTTCATTGGCCTAAGGAGTACTATCTTCCTCATAAGACCCTTCACTATCTTCCTCATACTCAGAAGATGAGTATTTCTTTTTTACTTCCTGCTTCTCTTCAAGTTGTGCCTCCAATTGATTAGACAAAGTGTCATACATTTCCACCATCTTATTTATTCTAGAAATGTAAGGCAAGTGAGGGAAAAATCCACTAAAGGAAATTCCAGCCTTTTTCACTTGAGCCTCTAATTCCAAGAGGTCATAAAACTTAGTGGCCCTTCTTCCTACTTCATCTTCATCTAACATGTTTCTTACAATATCTTCCTCATCCAACCCCTCATGGTCATGGATGTTTCCAATACTAGGAATCATCATCCTCATGACATTTTTTATGAAGTTCTTAGGGTCTACATATCTGTAATCTATTGTGCTCATTTTGAATTGGCCTAACCACATACTGACTGCAGGAAGAGCTCTCTTCCCTATTGTGAAATTTGTTATCTTAAACTGTTGGGTAGTGAATGTTCCCTTTCTGTGTAGAGCCAAGTGCTCCTTATCTATCCATATGACTTTCCAAATGAATTCGATCATAGCCACCCTTGGTGGCACAAACTTTGGGAGTAAAGGAGGAGGTTGGGGGCAATTGTAGACTCTAATCAAGGTGAAATTCATTCCCAAGTAGAAGTCACCCCTGTGATCACCAAGCCATTTGTCAACATACTCCTCAGGCCTTAGGACTCTAAGAACCTTGGTAGAGAGCCTCACAATATTAGTACCCAATAAATTTAAAATTGGATGAACTATCCAATTCTTGAATCCACAAAATTCATTCTCATTTGAGGTATAATTCCAAACCTGCAACCAGAGTTGTAATTGGTTTGGTTGACCATTTATCATTGTTCTTTGTCTTAAAATATGCACATTCATGTGAATAATATATGAAAAATAGAATTAGGTGCATCAAAAGATAATAGTGCATGAAAGTGGCCGGCTTCTTATCTTCTTTGATGTTTACCAAAACCTCATGCATCATGTCGATCACATACTAAATGTAATCATAATCAGTATTCACATGTGAATTCTGTAAATCCAGGATGATCATAAATAGTTCTGAAGGCATCCTTTCTTCATCTCCATCCATACTAAGCACCCTACACAACTCATATTCTAAGTATTTTATGTAAAAATGGAATTCTTTGAACACATAGGGTGCATTCATCTTAGTAGGAAGAGGGGCAATATACTTTCATGTCTTTGGCATGTGGTGGGTAATCTGCGAATTTACCAAGTTCAATTGATTTGCATATTTTTCCTTCTCTTTCCTTAAATCAATTTTTGTGGAGGTGTTGGAAAGTTGGCTATACTGATGTATATGACTTAATATGGTGTTTTTATTTTGGAAACAAAGTCATATAGTAGTTTGGAGTCAGCGCACTTGATGAAGACTGGACAGTGTACAGAGTTCCTGTAGCTCAGAGCATCCGCGCACGTACGTACAACAAAATTATGGTGTGTGCCCTGGAAGTTAATTTGGTTGGACTATATTCATGCTTAGTCTATGAGTGCATGATCAGATATGCAAATATGAGAAAGATGCAGGCAGTTCAAGATGCACAGCTAGTGTGTGCCAGTGAAGAATAGAGTAAGCAGCCGCTTGTTATCATTTTGAGTTGCCGTTATATTCTAATGATGTAAAGGCTATGTCCCTATTGTAATTAGGTTTTTGACATGTATATATGTTTGATTGTAAACACACTTAAGCCAATTCATTTGGAAGAGTTGTATGCACATATAAATATAAGATGCACCCATTGTAATTAGTATGAATGTTGACATAGAGTTGTGATAAGCAAAGTAGAAGTGTGCAAAGAGTCTATAAGATGTATTAGAGCTTTTCAAGAGGTCAAAGCATCAGTGTATCAAAGGAACTAATTTGACAAGTAGTGTCATAGTGATAGTTCATCCAGCAGATATAGTGTGTATCTAAGATCAGAAGGTTGTAGCCTTCACCACTTGAGTGGTGAGCTCTAGGATAGTGCATCCACTCCCCTAACAGGGAATATTGTAAAAGACTCCTCACAAGGTTTGACCCTTGACAAGGTCTACTGTACTTAATGCATTGTAAAGAAAGCCCTAACAAGGTTAGGGATCTTCTAACAAGGATCACAAAACACTAGTACATAATATTAGTGGGTGTCAATTCCCACCGAGTATTTTACCTATTTGGGTTTCCCCATAACCATATTCGTGTCATGTTTTGATTTCATGTTTCATGTTTATGTGGATGTTTATTTTAGTACTTAAGCATTTAAGTTTAGTTTAAAGATTAAAACTAAAAGATAGAATACAATGAACACTGATTCACCCCCCCCCTCTTAGTGTTCCCATTCCTAAAAATTGGTATCAGAGCTTTGGTCCTCAGCAAAGAAGTTTAACCACTTGAGGAGATCATGGACAAAGCAGAAATGAAACATCTAAAAAGAAATCTGGAAGCTGCTCTTGAAGACCTAGAAAAATCTAAAAGAGAAATTGAAGAACTAAAAGAAAAAGTCAGTAATGCTCAATTAGTTATCAAAAAGCTAAGAAGGGATCTGAAAGAATGTTCCACCAATGAATTATGGATAATGGTCAAGAAGTTTAATTAAGAAAATGCATCCTTAAAAGATTAGCTTGAAGAATTTGATGATAAACTGATAAAAAATCAGGAAGTCTATAATGAACAAGTCAAAGATAACCTTCAACTCAATCAGGAATTAAGGCAAGAAAACATGGAAATCTTGGAGCTAAGGAACAAAAAAGAAAGCTTGGAGTCAAAATTAAAAGAAGCAAAGAATCATATTGACAAATTATACACAAGTTCTGATTTGATAGAATCTCAGTTATATGCAAGAAGAGCTAAAGGATATACTAGCTGCATCAGATACAATGAAGCATAGAGTCAGATTGACAACATGCAAGAAAGAATGAATGCACTAGAAGACTCTACTGATACTAAGAAGATTGAAGATCAAACCAAAGATAATGGTGAACCACCTAAGAATGAGCACAAGCTAGTAGACCACACTTGTTTTGCATGTAACAATCATGGACACATAGCGAGGAACTGTACAGAGGTAAGACCTTTTAATGGTTACTATTATTCATACAATAAATTTGGTCATAGAGCTATGAATTACAAGACTAGTAAAAAGAACAGGATTCAACATGATCAGAGAAATCAGAATCAGACAAATATAAGAATTTCTTAGAATGTTACATGTTAGATATGTAACTATAATGGTCACTCAGCTAGACAATGTAAAATGGTGACTTTTGTCAATGCACCGAGGAATATAAGGCCTCCAGTCATTTTTCACTCTTGTGACAAGGTTGGACATATCTCAAAGTTCTATAGACCAAGGATGCAAGGTTAGGAAAGCCCTAAAAATACTAAAGAACCAGTATTGGATCTTGAAGGAGAAGTTAATTTTGTAAGAGCCTTAGATGATGTGAGCTTGATTTGGTCAAAAGGAAAGAAGGACAAAGTTGATGAGTATGTATTGGATGCATCCACAGTGGATGCACCCTCTACATCTGGATGAATGGCCCTCAAGGTCATAGGGGGAGCTAATTTAGCTCTAGACCCCTGCGTGGCTTGTATACTCACTCTCTGAGTATGCGCCTTTGAACTTAAGCTTTTGGAGAATAAACGAACCTTCATGCAAGAGTGCACATATTGAATGTTTGTAGAACAAAAGTAGGAAATTCTTAAGTGATGGCCTAGTTTACACAGCAAGCATTAATGGCAGAATTTTCACTTTAAGTACACAAAGCCTTTTGATTACTCATTGCATTCAAATTCAGAGCAATTGGAGAGTAGAAAGAGCTTTAGAAGTTATTGTGAAGACTTAAAGATTGATCTATCAATGATTAGCAGTACATTTGATCAGTTGTAGAAACCCTAGTTCATCGTGCTAATTCAAAAGTCTTCAGATTATCTTAGAGAACATTTGGAAATCAATAAAACAATTGATGGACACTCCCATAGTATTTGATGTCACAAAAAAGAAAAGATATGTGTTTAAGAATCATCCATTTAATTCTACCCTAGATGATTTAGAGGGAGCATTCTCCCACATGCCTATGGGCGTTATGCATGTCGAAGACATTAGGGCATACATTTACTATAAGAAGGAACTAGTAGGATAGGACAGATTAAGGGCGCACATGGAAACCATGATAAAATCAGACAAAACCTTCTTGGATGAATATGTGAAGTGGAATGATCACCCTATAGTGGAGTATGCTATGGCATATGAGTTCTATGAGACAGAATGGATTAAAATACTTATGAGTAGAATTCATGATGACCTATTTTGGATAGGTGATGTACCAGTAAGAATCACTAGTGACCTAATATATGAGATGATAGGCCTATCTAAGACTGGTGCCATCCTCCCTGTGGGAAAGGATGTTAGAAAAATTGTTGAGAAAATATGTAAGTCAAGGAGTGATAGGTGCAGGATGAAAATTGAACCTATTGAGCAAGCTACCATCAAATTGATGTCCATGATACTTGGATATAGGTTTCAACACACCAGCAAGGTGAATAGTGCGTCTCCAGCCACAATTCTAGCAGCCATTAGACTTGTGAAGGAAGATGGAGAGTTCAATCTATGTGAGATCTTGCACACATAGTTGATTGATGACATCAAGGCAATAAAGCATGATAAGACCAAGATATTCAGGTTTGGGTCTTTGATCATTTACAATGTACCTTCATATAGTTGGGAAAGTATCAGATTCATATTTGGACAAGTCCATTCCAACCATGCCATAGATATCTTACAAGGCATCCACTGAAAGTACATTGAGAGATTACATAACATTGGAGTTGAAGACCTTCAGGGCCAAGATGCAAATGAGGTACATAATTCTAGAAAACATTGTTGAGAAATACAAGGATACTATTTGTTTCATGGTTGAAACAGATACAACAGGCATGGAGGTAGTTGTACCTAGAACAAAGTGGATTCATCCACTTGGATATGAAGTAGATGAACAATTTTTAGAAGCATATGCTCAAGTATTTCTTTCAACTCCTACTGACCCTAATGAGCCAAGATGGGGAACTTATGAGGAGAAGACAAGAGAAATAGATGCTAAACTAAACAGTGGAGCAAAAAAAAGAAATTTTACTAAATTCACCTCAAAGATCTTGAGAATACATGGTGTGTCTCAAGTAGATCTAGACAAAGCAAGAGAACAAAAAGATTTCTTTGGAATTAGAGAGCACAGATGCAACAAAGGCAGAATCAGATGATCCTAAGTTGAAGAAAGTAAAGATAGAGAAACATAATGAACAGAAGGGTAAAATTGATATTACTCCTTTTGCACCCAAGGAAACCATTGACCTTACTACTCCTCCTGAGTATAAGGCAATGCCAAAGAGGAAGAAAGAGATCAGCACTAGTCATCCATCCTCAAGAGTCAAAAGAAATAGAAGGAACTCACAAGCACCTCCTGAAGTAAGTTTCAAACCTAGTCTCAGTGTGCTAAGTGCAAGAATAATTAATGAGGGAAGAATTGATCAAGTAGGGAAGTTTTATGAAAAATATAGTGAAATAGACAAATCTGAGATACATGGTATGATAGTCAAACACATGCTGAAGTTCAAGAAGATAGTCTTGGAACTTAAGACTATGATCCTTGACAATGTGTGGAACATCCTAGAATTCCAAAAGAGATGGGCTATTGAAGAAGATCTATGGATAAGGGAGAAGATCTTAGATGAAACCCTTCTTGTATGTGAGCTAGAAGAGAAGAAGTTACTGTTAGATTTGGTGAAGCCTCACCTTAGGACCAAGACAAGAACATTGAATATAATGGATAAAAACTATGAATTAGTTTCCAAAGAAACAAAGAAAGCCTTTGAGAAGGTCTTTATGAACAGACACATGTATCCACCTTCTGTGCCCAAAGCACAAGTATCCATAAAGGAAGTCAAGGTGGTAGAGCCCACTAATGCATTAGTAATAGGTCCTTGGGATTCAATGCCTATAGTGGAAGCACAATCAGAGGCAAGTAAGTTTGCACCCATTACAGAGTCACAAAAAAATAGCACAATTATCATTGATAATGTGGAGATAGCCATGGTGGCCACAGATAAGGATCTGGACAAGTTTGAGGAAGCCTTTGTGAGCACTCAAGAAACTGAAATTCTCTGTGGTAGAAATTCTCCAAATGCACAAGAAATTTTGATTGAGGACATCACAGAAAAAGGAGAAAAGATAGAAAAAGAAACACAAAATAAAGAAAATAAAGTAAGAGTTAAGCAAGAAATAATGGACAACACTCCCATCAATCCATCACCCTCTGCATTGTTGTCAAGTTTGACACTTGAAACAACCAAATTGGACTCTTGGGGAGAAGAAGATCTGATAAAATTCAGTTTCCTAGCCATGGAAAAGGCCAAAGAAAAACAAGTAATGAGGAATCCCCTCCTGGTAGAATCAGTAAACATTCTGAACAATTTGTTGCCAGAGGACAAGAAAGTGTCACAGATACACTCTGTTAATGATGTGAGTATAGTCATCTCACATTTCAAAAGAAATTTCTCAAGCCTTGAAGAATTTGCATCCCTAGTTGCAGAAGAAAAGTATCTAAAGAAGAGGTTGAGTGAATTAATGAGAAAATTTTCACTTGACCTAAGCTCACTCAAGACCGTCCAATCATCCTTAAAAGAGTTTGCAGATCAAGGAAGAAGAATCATTGTAGAATGCATGGATCAGGATAAGCTTACCGATGCCCATTTCAAGAAAATACAAGAGGTAGAAGCTATGATTGAGCAAGTCAAGAGTTTATTGAAAGAAACATCCAGAGATGTAAACATGTGTAACAATGTATTCCAAGGGAAAATAGATATGATTGAGAAGGCAGAAAAAGAAATGTCAAAGATCAGGGCAGGGAAAACACGGCTTAGGAATGCTCTTGAGCCCTCATTAGATATACTTAATTATAACATCAAGGACATAGACACCACAATAGTAACATATGATCATGGTCCTAGCACTAACTTGGAGAAGATGGAGAAGCTATAGTATGCACTATGCACCCATCTCCAGATAGTAAACTCTTTGATCACATTTTGGAAGAAGGAGATCCAAAACCTAAAGATAGCATCTTTGGATGTTTTCCCTTAGTAAGTATGTGTAGATATAGTTTTTTGAAACACCTTTGTCATTAATGTCAAAGGGGGAGTTGTGTATAGAATATGGATCATAATATGTATAGGGAGATATAAGTGTATGTATAGAAGACAAAAAAAATTTTGTATTAAGGACAGTTAGCAACTTGGCCATATTCCTTTGTTGCCATCAATGAAAAAGGGGGAGATTATTGGAAAGTTGGCTATACCAATGTATATGAATTAATATGGTGTTTTCATTATGGAAAAAAAATCATATAGTAGTTTGGAGTTAGCGCACTTGATGAGAAGATCAGAAATCGGTTAAGTGTTGAAGATTGGACAATGTACAAAGTTCCTGTAGCTCAGAGCATCAACACACATGCATATGATAGAATTATGGTGTGCAACATGGAAGTTAAGTTGGTTGGACTATATTCATGCTTATTATATGAGCGCATGATCAAACACGCAAGTATGAGAAAGATGCAGGCAGTTGAAGTTGCACAGCTAGTGTGTGCCAGTGAAGAACAGAGTAAGCATCCGACTGTTATCATTTTGAGTTGTGGCTATATTCTAATGATGTAAAGGCTATGCACCTATTGTAATTAGGTTTTTGACATGTATATATGTTTGATTTTAAACATGATTAAGCCAATTTATTTGGAAGCATTGTATGTAATAGGTTTAAGGGCCAACCTAGTTGTTTATTTTGTATGCACATATAAATATAAGATGCGCCAATTGTAATTAGTATGGATGTTGACATAGAGTTGTGATAAGAAAAGTAGAAGTGTGTGAAGAGTCTATAAGATGTATTAGAGCTTTGCAAGAGGTCAAAGCATCAACGCATCAAAGGAACTGATCTGACAAGCAATATCACAGTGACAGTTCATCTAGCATATATAGTGTGTATTTGAGATTAGAAGGTTGCAGCCTTCACCGCTTGAGTAGTGAGCTCTAGAATAGTGTTTCCACTCCCCTAATAGGGACTATTGTAAAAGAATCCTAATAGGGTCTGACCCTTGACAAGGTCTACTATACTTAATGCATTATAAAGAAAGTCCTAATAGGGTTAAGGATCTTCTAACAAGGATCACAAAACACTAGTATAGAATATTAGTGGGTGTCAATTCCCACCGGGGTTTTTACCTATTTGGATTTTCCCATAACCATATTGGTGTCATGTGTTGATTTCATGTTTCATGTTTATGTGGATGTTTATTTAAGTACTTAAGCATTTAATGTTGGTTTAAAGATTAAAGCTGAAAGATAAAATATAGTGAGCACTAATTCACCCCCCCCCCCTTTGAGTGTTCCCATTCCTAAAAGGAGGAAGAGGCATAAGCTCCAAAATCTTTCATGAATGACCCTCAATCCAGAGAAACCAAGGTAGACTTTTCACTCTTCCTAATGGTCTTAGAAACAGGGTCATAGTTTCTATCCAATTTAAATAATAGGTCTACATCTAAAAGGACATCAAGGACAATTAATTTGGCCATGCCTAACTTCCAGGCATTACACACAGGGATCTTGTTGAATTGATTACTATAGAAATAATTGAATAAATGATAGCCATAGTACAAAGGAGTAATGGGATCTTTGCAATTTTCCATTGAATCCAAAAATTTCTCATCATTTACCTTTTTATTTTGAGTTGATCCCGGGAGCAAGCTGATGAATTCTTTAGAATAGTTGGGCTTCCCTTTCTACTCCTCTCCTTGTTCCTTAGCTCCTTCACTAAATGACATCCTGTTAGATTCTAGCTGACTCATTATGATAATTATGTATGTGATTAGTCTGCAACTTAGTCACAGAAATATTTCTCTTTACAATTTAATTGCACAATCTCTCAGTACGACTCTCTTCTCAACTGTAGCTTTCTGAAAGACTGCAATTTTTTTAAGTGTAAGAATAGTCTAAAGTCTTCTCCTTATATCATCATTCAATGAATGCAAAAGTGTCAAGATAACAAAAAATCCTTATGCAATCACTTCAGCATTCACCACTATGTCTAACCAATTTTCAAATTAGTTAGTCGTGTTGTGAAGTTGACATGTCTATTTAATTCTCGAAGGCAAGAAAAAAGGCCATCATTATTTTCTTTTGTCATAAACCCTCAAAAACTAATTAAAACCATTAATTTATACTGATTGGCCGTTACTTTTTTCTTTTTCCATTTAAGCCATGTACTTTTACACATCACATACTTTCTTTTATTTACTTGTCATGAAGACTAACCATACCTCTTTTGGAGATTCAGCGACTGAAGGCTCCTCACAATCTCTGAAGACTTTACTTAACCTTGGTCTGATTATGAGATCTAGTGACTAAAGCAAATCTTTGAGTCTCAGAACACTTATCTTGACTGGGGTTGTATTTGGAGAATGAGTGAACAAAGGCTTTGTGTGGTCTTTGAGCTTTTAACTTAACTCACTTTATTTCATGAGATCCAGTGATTGAAGAAATTTTTATAATCTCTAGATCTTTTCTTTAACCATGGTTTAATTTGGAGATCCATTGACTGCATACACTTCCTAGTCTCTAGGTGTTCACTTTAACCCACATTTGATTTGGTGATTTAGCGACCACAACATTGTCTTAGTCGCTAGATACTTTTCTTAACCCAAGCTTTGTCTCGAGATTGAGTGATAGTCGTTGATCCTGATCTTCATTGATGACAATCTCTTAATCTTTGAATGTGTAATCACTAACCGCCAACACTTAGAGATAGCCTCATTCACTGAGTGGTTGAATATTAAAACTTAACTATCAACTATCTAGAGATCTGGAGAGAACCGCAAACCATCAAGTCCTTCACCATTTATCTGAATCTTTGAATCAAAATAGACTTAACCATTACATCACAAGATTGAATGATCATTGTCTTTCTTTCCTTTATCGCTTGATCTCTGAATGATCCCTAACTTAACTGCTACTCTAAGAGACTATGAGAAAATCACCATGCCAAATCGCCAGATGTTTAGAGATCACTGCAAAGAACTTAGAGACTTAGAGAAAGCCTCTTTTCCAATTTACTACATAAAAGCACTTAACTACCCAGGACTTGGAGAATAAGAGATAACCATTAGACATTAGTCAATCGCTTAATCTCTGAATGAACATACTTAGCTCTTAGACTTTCTGAGACTTGGAGAATGAATGGAAATAATAACCATGTGCTAAAAAGGAAACTTAAGTGACATGGAAAAGCAAATGCACAATTAGACCTTGGGTAAGCTTTTTCATTTTAGGCAAGGAAAATCTATGAAACCCTACAAAAAGCATAGGACCTCTTTTCTCAAGCTAGGGCATTTTTTCAAAAAAATCCAAAAGTATGAAAATCTGGCTAATATTGGCTCTATCTTGGCATCATGGGTAACTTGTGCCCATGCAAGAAATTAGAATTTCCTAGGAGAGCAGACCGTAAACTTGACAACAATGAAAATTTTAGAGAGCACTGGGCAAAAAACTATTTACAAAGACCGAACCAGATAGAAAAGAAACACACCACACCTATACAAAATTTATAACATGTAAAAACCTAACTAATGTCCATGAAAAGAAAAATACCTCTAACAGAAGTATCTCTTGAAGAACTAATGCAGGAGAATCTCAAGTCCTTGGCAATCATGTGTCACCAAAAACATGTTTATGTTTTCTTGTGTTGCTTGGTTCCTTCTTTGACTGATTTGGTTAGGTGTTTCTCAATTTCCTTTGTTTACTGGGGTTGGTTGGTTATCTCTCTAGCACTCGGTGAATTTCCCTGGTGCTCGGTGATGCTTGTCTGGCACTCGATTATCCTTTCTTATTGAGTTGTTTTTTTTAGTTTCATGTTGAGGCTGACTCTTCCAATTAATTTTCATCATAGATTTAATGATGGTATCTTATGCAGGAGAGGATGGGGAGAGGGGCCAAAGGAACACCCTAACTAGATGCACCTTGCAGAGATCACACACAAAAGAAATAAACATAAGTGAGAGAGAGAGAGAGAGAGAATGCATAATACTTCATATATTTATTTCAATTGATTCATGCATGCCAAGTTGTAAGGCCTTCCTAATTTAGGCTAGATATTATAATTAGGTACAAAATTCCTCCAACATGTGAGGATCTAAAACAATCTTCTATCTCCTAGCTTCTATCTCTACTATCCTAATTGATCTCCTAAAACTACAAACAAAGATTACATTAAATACAAGAGGCTACCGAACAAGTCGGCCTTTAGATCCACCATCAACAAAAGAAAGGACCAAATCTAGGTCCACATGCTTCCCAATGATAGATACCATCATTAAATCTACAACCAAAATTAATTGCAAGAGTCAGCCTCAACAGGAAACTAAAACAAAAAACTCGGTAAGCAAGGATAACTGAGTGCCAGACAAGCATCGATGAGCACCAGGGAAATATTGAGAACCAAAGAGATAACTGACCAACTCGATTAACAAAGGAAACCAAGCAACTATCGAGACAACTTGGTCAACGTAGGAACCGAGCAACATAGGAAAACACAAACATGTTTTTGGTGACACAGGATTGCCAAGGACCCGAGATGCTCCTACATGAGACACCTGGGGTTATTTGAAAATGATTCTCAGAATCATGAAGTAGGTACAACCCAAGTTGAATCCAAATTAGATTGTGAAATCCATAAAATATCTTCAATTGGTCTATTCTTCCACTTTACCATATATTCCATATACTATTTTCCTCTTCTACTTCTGCCAATTCTTTGTTCCAAAATCTACTCAACTTATTCCATTTGTTTCTAAGGATAATCATTTGGTACTATCATCTCTTCATCTGACTCATGATACTCATATAAAATAGCAATGTTGAAATAGGTGATATATCCATATCATCAGGTAACTCAATCTCATAAGCATTTCCACTGTCAAATCTCCTCAAAATATTGCAAGGACCAAACTTCTTTAATTTCAACTTCCAATATGTTCCAATAGGAAATCTGCCTTTCTTCAAATGAACCATTACTTCATCACTGAGTGCAAAATTCTTATGTCTCCTTGATCTATCAGCTTTGTCTTTGTATTTATGATTACTTTTCTCCAACTTATGTTTCACATCTTCATGCAAAGTCTTCATGTACTCAACAAACTTTACTCCTTTAGCACTTCTCTTTCCTTCATCAACAATGTCCCTCAAATCTGATATACCTCTCAATTGTATGTCATTCACAATCTCAAAAGGTGTTTTCCCAGTACTCCTATTCACTAAATTATTGTATGCAAAATCTTCTTGTACCAACACAAAATCCTAATTACTCGGTGTGTCTCCAACTAAACATCTCAAAGATTACCCAAGCTTATGTTCACAACTTTTGTCTGTCCATCGGTTTGTGGGTGAAATGTAGAACTATATTTCAACTTGGTGCCAAACTTTCTCCAAAGGGTCTTCCAAAAGTATCCAACAAATTTAATGTGTCGATTAGAGATAATACTCCTTGGTAATCCATGCAATCTAACAATCTCCTTAAAGAAAAGATATGCTATATGTGCTGCATCTAATGTCTTTCTACAAGGTATAAAATGTGCCATTTTAGAAAATCTATCCACAATAACAAATATAGAATCATTACCTCTTACTGTCTTCAGTAAGCCAAGAATAAAATCCATACTGATATCAATCCAAGGTTTCTCAGGAATAGAAATTGGTGTATACAATCTAGTATTCTGACTTATTCCTTTTGCAACTTCACAAATTCCACAACTTTTCATAAATTTATGAACATCTTTATACAACTATGGCCAAAAGTATTTCTCCTTAAGAAAACTCAATGTTTTATCAACACTAAAATGTCTAGCCAAACCAATACTATGTTTCTCTTTTATCAAATTAGTTCTCATTGATCCTCTTGGTATACACAATTGGATACCTTTAAACAACATACCTCCTTGAATGAAATATTCTTCCCATTTAGTACTCATTTGATCTTCAATAGGTGCTCTGCACTTTCTCCACGGATTAGAAAAATCAAGATCAAATTCATAAGAATATCTCATGTCATCAAAACCAAGAACTTCAATTTTGATCTCGGTCATCAAAGATCTCCTTCTACTCAATGCATTAGCAACTTGGTTAGTGACTCCACTCTTATGATTTATCACAAATATATAACTCTCTAAATACTCAACCCATTTCATATGTCTCTGATTCAATGTATTCTAACTATCCAAATACTGTAAAGCTTTATGATCAGTATACAATACAAATTCACTCGATATCAAATAATGTCTCCATTTCTTTAGTGCTTGAACAATAGCATAGAATTATTGATCATACATAGAGTATTTCCTTTTTGCATCATTCAACTTTTCACTAAAGAAAGCAACAATTTTACCTTCTTGACTCAACACAGTTCCTCTTGCACTTTCACTTGCATCACATTCCACTTGAAATACCTTATTGAAATTAGGCAATGCCGAAATAGGCAATTCAACAACCTTTTCCTTCAAAGTCTTGAAACTTTTATCAGCTCCATGTGTCCACTTGAATTCTCTTTTATCTCCTCTCATAGTCTCAGTCATAGCATTACAAATTGAACTAAAATTCCTAATGAACTTTTGGTAAAAACTTTCCAAACAGTGAAATAATCTTACCTTAGTAGCATTCTCAGGTGTAGGCCAATTCAAAATAGCTTCAAGCTTTTCAAAATCCATTTTCAAACCATCAGCTAAAATCACAAATCCCAAATACACAATCTCCTCTTTCATGAAAGAACACTTTTTTAGATTTATCAGCAACTTTTCTTCTTTCAATCTCTGCAATACTTGTTTTACATGAAAAAAATGTTCTCTAGTCTTACAAAATATCAAAATATCATCAAGGTTAAAAAGTTGCAGTTGAAAATGTTGGAACATCTAAAGCCC
Organism: Chamaecyparis obtusa; assembly: GCA_027943335.1. Classification (NCBI taxonomy): domain Eukaryota; kingdom Viridiplantae; phylum Streptophyta; class Pinopsida; order Cupressales; family Cupressaceae; genus Chamaecyparis; species Chamaecyparis obtusa. The sequence goes on along the minus strand of BSBK01006300.1, from coordinate 720,213 downwards.
TATCAGATTTCATGGATCAAAGATGAGCATACACTCTTGGTAAGTGAACAATGTTATGTGAATTTGAAAATTGGAAAGTACTATGATAAGGTATTATGTGATATCATGCCTATGAATTGTTGTCATATTTTGTTGGGTAAACCTTGGCAATATGATAGACATACTATATATGATGGGAGATTGCACAAATATAGTATTTGGGCTTATGGAAGAATAAAAATCTTGTTACCTTTGATTGAAGAACCTGCTAGTAATGTTTGTACATCTGTGAAAGTTTTCTTGATGGAAGGAAGAAAGTTTGTTAAGGATTTGAAGAAGAATGATGTATGTTTTTTTGTGATTCCTAACAAACCGAGTAAGAAAATAGAGGATAGTATCCCTAAGGAGATTAATAAATTACTCACCTAGTACAGTGAGATCATTTCTGATAATGTACCTGATGGTTTTCCACTGAAGAGAAGCATTGATCATTGCATGGATCTAATCCCTAGAGCTAGTTTACTAAATAAGGCACCACATCAATTGACACCTATTGAGAATAAGGAAGTGAACTGACAAATTAATGAATTATTGCAGAAAGGTTTAATCTGGGAAAGTTTGAGTCCTTGTGCAGTACTTTCTATATTGGCACCTAAGAAGAATGGTGAATGTCTACTGATTCCAAAGCAATCAATAAGATAATAGTAAAATATAGGTTTTCTTTATCGAGAATGGATGATATAATGGATAGTTTGACAGGAGCAAAGTATTTTACCAAAATTGATTTGAAAAGTGGGTATCATCATATCAAAATTAGAGAAGGTGATGAGTGGAAGACTTCTTTTAAGAAAAAAGAAGGTTTGTATGAGTGGTTGGTTATGCCTTTTTGTTTAACTAAAGCACCGAGTACTTTTATGAGGTTGATGAATGAAATTTTGAAGAAATTCTTAGGTAAATTTGTGATTGTATACCTAGATGATATTCTAATATTCAGTAAGACCAGAGAAGAAAATTTGTTGCATGTAGAACAAGTATTGCAGAGGTTGAAAGAAGAAAATTTGTTGATAAATCTGAAAAAGTGTTCATTCATGAAAGAGGAGATTGTGTATTTGGGATTTGTGATTTCAGCTGATGGTTTGAAAATGGACCCTAAGAAGGTTGAAGCTATTCTGAATTGGCCTACACTTGAGAATGCTAGTGAGGTAAGATCATTTCATGGTTTGGCTAGTTTTTACCGAAAGTTCATTAGGAATTTTAGTTCAATTTTTAATGCTATGACTGAAACTATGAGAGGAGATAAAAGAGAATTCAAGTGGACACATGGAGCTGATAAAAGTTTTGAGACTCTAAAGCAGAAGGTTTCTGAATTGCCTATGTTGGCATTGCCTAATTTTAATAAGGTATTTCAAGTGGAATGTGATGCAAGTGGAAGTGCTATAGGAGCTATGTTGAGTCAAGAAGGTAAACCTGTTGCTTTCTTTAGTGAAAAGTTGAATGATGCAAAAAGAAAATACTTTGTGTATGATCAAGAATTCTATACTATTGTTCAAGCACTAAATAAATGGAGACATTATTTGATACTGAAAGAATTTGTATTGTATACCAATCATAAAGCTTTATGATATTTGGGTAGTCAGAGTAAGTTTAATCAGAGACATATGAAATGGGTTGAGTATTTATAGAGTTATACATTTGTGATGAAGCATAAGAGTGGAGTCACTAATCGAGTCACTGATGCATTGAGTAGAAGAAGATCTTTGATGACCGAGATGAAAATTGAAGTTCTTGGATTTGATGACATGAGAGATTCTTATGAATTTGATCCTAATTTTTTTCAGCCATGGAGAAAGTGTTTAGCACCTATTTAAGATCAATCGAGTACTAAATGGGAAGAATATTTTATTCAAGGAGGTATGTTGTTTAAAGGTATTCAGTTGTGTATACTGAGAGGATCAATGAGAACTAATTTGATAAAGGAGAAATATAGTAGTGGTTTGGCTGGACACTTTGGTGTTGACAAGACATTGAATTTTCTTAAGGAGAAATACTTTTGGCCGTAGTTGTATAAAGATGTTCAGAAATTTGTGAAAAGTTGTGGAATTTTTCAAGTTGCAAAAGAAGTAAGTCAGAATACTAGATTGTATACACCGATTTCAGTTCTTGAGAAACCTTGGATTGATATCAGTATGGATTTTGTTCTTGGCTTACTAAAGATAGTAAGAGGTAATAATTCTATATTTTTTGTTGTGGATAGATTTTCTAAAATGGCACATTTTATACCTTGTAGAAAGACATCAGATGCAATACATATAGTAGATCTTTTCTTTAAGGAAATTATCAGATTCCATGGATTACCAATGATTATTATCTCTGACTGAGGCAGTAAGTTTGTTGGATACTTTTGGAAGACCCTTTGGAGAAAGTTTGGCACCGAGTTGAAATATAGTTCTATATTTCACCCACAGACCGATGGACAGGCAGAAGTTGTGAACATAAGCTTGGGAAATCTTTTGAGATGTTTAGTTGGAGACACACTGAGTAATTGGGATTTTGTATTGGCACAAGTAGAGTTTTCATACAATAATTTAGTGAATGGAAGTACTAGAAAAACACCTTTTGAGATTATAAATGGCATACAACTGAGAGGTATATCTGATTTGAGGGACATAATTGATGAAAGACAGAGAAGTTCTGAAGGAGTAAATTTTGCTGAGTACATGAAGCATTGCATGAAGATGTGAAATATAAGTTTGAGAAAAGTAATCAAAAATACAAAGACAGAGTTGATAGATCAAGAAAACATAATACTTTTGAAGTCAGTGATGAAGTAATGGTTCATTTGAAGAAAGGTTGATTTCCTGTTGGAACATATGGGAAGCTGAAAATGAAGAATTTTGGTCCTTGTAAGATTTTGAAGAGATTTCATAGTGGAAATGCTTATGAGATTGAGTTACTTGATGACATGGATATATCACCTATATTAAATATTGTTGATTTATATGAGTACCATGAGTCAGATGAAGAAATGACTGTACTGAATGATTATCCTATGAAACAGATAGAAGAAGTGGATCAGATTTTGGAATAAAGAATTGGTATAAGTACAAGAGGAAAATAGTATATGGAATATTTAGTAAAGTGGAAGAATAGACTGATTGAAGATAGTTCATGGATTTCACAATTTGAGTTGGATTCAGCTCAGATCGTACCTACTTCATGATTCAAAGAATCATTTCAAATAACCCCAAGTGTCTGATGTAGGAGCATCTTGGGTCCTTGGCAATTCTATGTCACCAAAAACATGTTTGTGTTTTCATGTGTTGCTCAGTTCCTTCTTTGATGGAGTTGGTTTGGTGTTGCTTGGATTCCTTTATTTACTGGGGTTGGTCAGTTATCTCTTTGATGCTTGGTGAATTTCCTTGGCGCTCGGTGATGCTTGTCTGGCACTCAGTTATCCTTGCATACCGAGTTTTTTGTTTTAGTTTCCTATTGAGGCCGAATCTTGCAATTAATTTTGGTTGTGGATTTAATGATGGTATCTACCATTGGGAAGCATGTGGATGTAGATCTAGTCATTCCTTCCATTGATGGTGGATCTAAAGGCTGACTTGTTCGATAGCCTCTTGTATATAATGTAATCTTTGTTTGTATTTTTAGGAGAATCAATTAGGACATCAGAGATAGAAGCTAGGAGATTAGAGATTGTTTCAGATCCTCACATATTGGAGGACTTTTGTACTTGAATTGTAATATCTAGCCTAAACCAGGAAGGCCTTACAGTCTGGCATGTATGAATCAATTGAAATAAATATATGAAAGTATCTACATTCTCTCTCTCACTTGTGTGTTTGTTGCTTCCACATGTGATCTCTGCAAGGTGGATCTGGCTAGGTTGTGCCTTTGGCCCCTCTCCCCATCCTCCCTTGCATCAAGAAATATCTATGAATAGGCAATTATTGAATGTCGTCAGTGATTTCTTTGACAATGTGTGAATCTTGTCCCCATTTTTCATGAATCAAATATGGCAATAACCAGATTGGATCAAATTTTCCATGTTTTCCTTTGTCTTCCAATTTGTCATTCTAGAGTAATACCAATTCATTGATTTAAAATTTCCTTTCTATAGCTTTCCTGTCATACAAGTTCTTGACTTGCAACTGCATCTTAGCATTCTTCAAAGCTACTTCTATTCTAGTTTCATCCAACTTGATCAAGTCTTCAATCCTCAGCTAGATTTCATCATCTAAATCTTCATCATAGAGCTGGACAAACTTATACATTTCTAACAAGTTGTTTTGAGGCATCCTTGCATGTATTCCATACACCAGATCAAATGGTGCACACCCAATTGCCTTCTTAATAGTTACTCTGTTAGCCCACAAAGCCAATGGAAATTTTGAATTCCATATTTTTGTATTCTTTTCTAGGATCCTCTTAAGAATCTTTATCAGGATTTTATCGGTTGATTATGCTTGTTCGTTCCCTTATGGATGATAGGGTGAAGAATATGACATCTGGATCCCTAGAATTTCATAGAATTCCTTGTACTCATTAGATCTGAAGCACATTGCATTATCATAGACAATTATTTTAGGACAACCAAACCTTGTAACAACATTATTCAATAGGAAATTGGTCACCACCTTGCTATTAGTATTCCTTGTGGGAATAGCCTCTACCCATTTTGTAAAATAATCAGTGGAAACTAAGATCCAAGAGTGTCCTCCACTAGACTTGTTTGGTATCTCTCCAATAAAATTCATTCCCCATTGTTGGAATGGGGCTTGTACTTCTACTGGCTTCAGTGGCACATTTCCTGAAAACTTTAGCTTGCCAAAAAATCTTTGACATGCATCACACTTCCTTACCAGTCTTTCTACATCTTTAAAAATTGTCAGCCACCAAAACATTGCTCTCAGAATCTTTTGAGCAGTAGTTTTACCCATGTAGTGTCAACCACATATCCCTTCATGCATTTCTTTTAGTAGTTTTTTATCCCGACTTTCATCTACACACTTCAATAAAATTCAATCCAGATCCCTTCTCCATAGTTTGGATCTGATGATAACATACTTAATTGCTTGCAACTTTAGAGCTCTTTTCTTGCCATCATCAAATCCTAATGGATACTTCATATTCCTTAAATAATAAATTACATCTTGATACCAGATACAATCATCCATATCACATGTGTAATCAATTTCAATCTGATTTATCTGATTTGTATCAAGATTATATTGAGCCATCAACTTTGCCAATCCTTGGCCTTTGACCAATTTGGTGATCTAGATATCAATGTTGAACTCCTGGATTTTGTTTATCCACCTACATCTCCTCCCAGACACTTTCTATTGTAAAAAGATGTCCTTAATAGTAGCACTTGGTACAAAATAAATCATTGTTGCACCCATGAGATAACATCTAAAATCTTTCACAACCTTTATAAGTGCATAAGCCTTCTTTTTATTAATATCATACTTTAGTTCAGCAGCTTGTAAAGACTTACTGAAAAATCAATAGGTTGTTCAAATCCCTTGCTATTTTTATGTAATAGGACTACAGCAACAGTGTGAAAAGAATCAAAAGAGAATATATGCATTGGAATACCATAGTCTGGTGCCTTGAGTACTAGTGCATCTTTGATTTCCTATTTGATATGTTGGAAACTGCAATTGAAGCAATTGTTGTATTGTCATTGATGTCAAACCTTAACTGGTAAGACTTTTGCTATTTAAAAGAAAGTACAATAGCTATTTGATTTTTGTTAAGGGGTAAGGCAAGGTTGGTAACAATAGCACCTAAGGAAAGGTTGAGTTATCTTGATACTAATGAACTACAACTGATTTAGAACCTAATTGAAGAAGCTATGGTTAAATTAGTATTATGTTGTCATTGATGTCAACTATTTTGACAGTACTTATCTTGTAAGTTACTATACCGATACATCTGTAGTGAAGGAGTGAAAGAGATGAAGAACAAAAATAGCTACGTGAGGAAGATGGATATGATAGATAAGGATAAGAAATACATTGAGTAACTTGTTGATGATTCTAGAAATTCATGTTATTGACTTGATTATGTTTCATTCATCTATGATAAGGAAAAGAGCTAAAAGATACAAAGCAGTGTTGTCGATTAATGAAGCATTTCAGTATACACTGACAGAGTGTAGTGTATACCAAGCATAGTGCTAAGTAGCCTTGTGTTCACCAACACATTTATTTGTTAACTAAGAAGAACATAATGAACCAAATGATTAGTTTAGCCGACAAGATTGATGAGCTAGCAAGTGTATGAATTCTAGGTAATAGATAATGTTTGTTATGAAGATCGACGACTGACAAAATTTAGGAAAGATCTAAAGGATGAGAATCAAATGTGTTATTGACACAAGTGTTGAGGTATGTTTAAGAGGAAAAATCAATGAATATGATTAAGCGACAAAATCTGATGGAGAAGAAGAAAATGGTTTACATGTCTATATAAGAGACTGAAGATTTCACATTGAGTGTGATGTTGAAAGAGAAGGAAACCGTAGAATCATCGCATGAAAAAATTTTCATGCATTCTGATCATACTGGTTAAGAAGAACCCTACTGCAGAGCATTACTAAGTCATAGAGAGTGATTACCGATGGACAGTAAGTTCAACAGTGTTTGAAACAAAATTGATTTATTGATCAAAAATATTTGTATGAGTTGAACATTGATCTGTAATTTGCAATTGAAGTTGTATTAATTCAAATCACCTATTGTTACATATTTAACCATTTTACACAGTCAAATCTCTTAATTGAGTGGACTAAGAAAGTCTTATTATGTATCATTGATAGAATGAGCATTGTTATCATGTCAACCCTAGAGTGACTACTGGTTGGATGATAACGGTTGGTCTTAAATCCTCTAACAAGGCCACACCTAACAGTGTGTTTGTAACCTTTAACAGGGTTGGGTCTTCACCGACTTCACTTCAGAAGAGTGAATATTTTGGGTTGCCAGTCCCAGGTGCTTTTTCCCTTCATAGGGTTTCCATGTTAAATCTATTGTGTTATGTGTTGATTGTGATGTTTGTTTTGATGTCATATTTACATATTGCATATTTGATTTGATCGGTAAATGCTATAAGTTTTAGACTGGTAATCAATAAATGCACAGACAGTAAAAGTATTTTAAGTTACCAAGTAGCAAAAATTGAAGTATTTCTTTTTGGATTATACATTTTGTATTGGGACAATGATTAACTAATTCACCTCCCTCTCAGTTATTCTAACAATTGCTATCAGAGAGTTGGTTGCTTTGAACAGAGTTTTAAGGACTTCAGTAAAAAGATCTCAAAATGTATAAGAGGGAAGTGCCAAAGCTAAACAAAGAGAACTTCGTAGTATGGCAGAGCCAGATGAAGTTGCACATATCTAAAATTGGGAATGCAGTGCTAGAATTGATGGAGAATGGTTATATAGAACCGACACCAGGTCCCTTGACACTTGATCAACTAAAAGATAGGCATGAACACAATGTTACTATGATGGAACTTGCTGCTGCCTGCACCAATGCCAAATTTGAAGATATCAAAATTTTCACTACTGTAAAAGCCATGTGGGATGAACTTTCTCAAGTTTACAGTGGAGATGTGCATGTTAAAAGAGCCAGAGTAGAGAGCTTAAGAGGTAGATTTGATGATATGAAGATGAAAGAAGGTGAGAATATTGTGCAATATACAAATAGACTGAAAGAGGTAGTACATGCTATTAGAGCATTTGATGGACTCATTAGTGAAGAAACAGTTGTAAGAAAAGTACCCAAAACCTTACTGTCGGTTTATGCAATTAGAATATATGCTATTCATGAGACAAGGTCTGCATCTACTAATCTGATTGGTAAACTTACAACCTTTGAGTTAAATAATTTTGATAATAGTGTTGTACCATCTGTGGAATCCACTTTCATGTCTTCTCTAAAGATTAGTAAGTTTAGTAGGAGTAATAAAAATGATAGTGACAGTAATACCGATGATGAGCTTGATGAACTTGAAGCTCTTATGGCCAGAAGATTACCCAAAGGGAAAGGAAGGTATAGATGTAAGCTACCTTTGGCATGCTTTAATTGTAAAGAGGTTGGCCACATTGCTGCTAGATGTCCACATAAGAAAGATGATGATAGAACCAAAGACCAATCTGAAGGAAGCTATGGGAGAAGATTCAATAGAGGCTACCGACACAATAGAGATAACCGAGACAAAAAATGACAAAGGGAAAAAGGTATGTTTCATAGCTGAAGATAATGAATATGAATCTGATTCTGATGATGATGTAGAAGTTGTATTTGTTTCTTTGAAAGATGACTTGGAGGAAGAAGAAGAAAAGAATGAAGAAACAACATTGATCTCTAAAGTTAACAAAAATAATACATGGATCATAGATAGTGGTTGTACACATCACATGACTGGTGATGAGGAGAAGTTTGATGTACTTGAAGAATACAATGGAGGTTCAATTAAGATGGGTAATGACACACCCTATATGGTAAGAGGTAAAAGAACCTTAATGATAAATGATATGATAAAATGTGATAATGCTTATTGGGTAGATGGATTGAACTATAACTTATTAAGTGTGGCACAACTGAATAATTCAGGTCACCAAGTTGCTTTTGAGAGAAATAAAGTGAAAATCTTTGATGATGGAGGAAGACTAGTTGGAACTGGAGTGCAATCAAGAGGTAATCTATTTTATCTTGATACTGATAAGTCTTCTTTCCTGATGATGAAAAATGAAGATGCTTGGTTGTGGCATAAAAGGTTATGACATGTGAACTTTGATAACATGATTAAGATCAGTAAAAGGAAAAGAGTTAGAGGGCTACCTAACTTGTCAAAACCAGATCATGTTATGTGTCATGAATGCTAGAAGGGTAAGATGACTAAATCTAGTTTCAAAAGTAAGGATTAATCAACAAAGAAGATACTTGAGTTGGTTCATACCGACCTATATGGTCCTATGAGAACTTAGAGTTATTATGGTGATACGTACTTTATTCTTTTTGTTGATGACTATACTAGATTGATGACTGTTATGTTGTTAAAAGAAAAATATGAAGCATTTAAGATGTTTAAGTGGTATAAGGCTAAGGTAGAAAAATAAAATGGAAAGGAATTGAAATGCCTCAGATCTGATAGAGGAGGTGAATTTATCTCTGATGAATTTAATAATTTTTATAATGAGCATGGTATTAAAAGATAGGTCTCTGCACCGAGGACACCTCAACAAAATGGCATTGCTAAAAGAAGGAATAGGTCAATAGTTGATTGTGCTAGGACATTTATGCTACAAAATAATGTTTCTTAGACATACTAGAGGGAAGCTATCAATACAACAGTTTATGTGCTTAACCGACTACAATTAAAGAAGGACACCAACAAGACACCTTATGAGTTGTGGTTTGGACACAAACCTACTGTAAGTTATTTTAGAATTTTTGGAAGCAAATGTTTATTTTGAAAGATGAGAGAAATGGAAAATTCAACTCAAAAGGTGATGAAGGGATATTCCTAGGATATTCTAGTAAAAGAAAAGCATATAAATGTCTGAATAAAACTACTAATAAAATGATTGAAAGCACTGATGTCCGTGTTGATGAGTTTGATGAAAAGAACATCGAGGAAAGTACAAAGGAACTAGAAGAATATGGTAGTTTCACTTACATTGAACAACCAGAGTATTTACTGAAGCCTCAACCTGTGATAACCGGTCAGCAGGAAAATAATACCGAACAATAGGAAAGATAAATCGATGAGCAGAATGGCCATACCAATCAAGAAAATGAAACTACACAGGATGAATAGGAAAGGAGAGATAGGATACTAGTGATTTTTTTTAGAAGACACCATCTTGAATCAAAAATCATTGGAGACAAGCAAGCTAGCATGCAAACAAGGGGCAAACCAAGATAAGGTACATGTCTAGTTTGTGATTATGAGCCGAAAAATGTAAAAGTTGTATTAGAGAATGATGAATGGGTTAATGCAATGAAGGAAGAAATAAAACAAATAGAAAAGAAAAAAACTTGGACCTTAGTACCCCACCTAAAGATAAGAATGTTATCGGTACTAATTGGATATTCAGGAATAAGAAGAATGAGAATGGAGAAGTGACAAGAAATAAAGCTAGATTGGTATGAAAAGTATATGCACAAGAGGAAGGCATAGACTATGGTGAAACCTTTGCACCTATTGCTAGATTGGAAGGATTCATAATGCTACTTGCATATGATGCACACAAGAAATTCAAGGTATACCAAATGGATGTGAAGTCGGCGTTTCTGAATGGAATACTTGAAGAAGTCTACATAGAACAACCTGAAGGGTTTGTTGATCCAGAAAAGAAAGATATGGTATGTAGACTACATAAAGATTTATATGGTTTAAATCAAGCACCGAGAGCTTGGTATGAGAGGCTACATACTTATTTGTTAAGTATAGGATTTTTAGGAACAAGTGAGAACAACAATTTGTATATCAAAGGAGATACTGATGATACAATTCTTATTGCTGAGATTTTTGTGGATGATATCATATTTGGAGGACAAGATCAAATATGTAAATCCTTTGCTGATGATATGAGGAATGAATTCAAAATGTCTATATTCAAAGAGATTAAGTTCTTTCTTGGACTACAAGTGATCCAGCAGAGTGATGGGATTTTCATCACACAGTCTAAATACATAAAATAAGTATTGAAAACATTTGGCATGGAAGATGCTAAACCTGTGGGAACAGTGATGGCTACTGGATGTAAATTGACTAAGGAAGATGAAACTACATAAGTAAACTAGACACTATACCGATCAATGATTGGTAACCTAATGTATGTAGTTCACAGTAGACCAGATATAGCACATGTTGTGGGAATAGTTGCTAGATTTTATGCTAATCCTAGAGAATCACACATGATTGCTACTAAAAGAATCTTAAGATGCCTGAAGAAAATAGAAGACTATGGATTGTGGTATCCTAAGGAGGGAAAGTTTGAACTCAGAGTCTATACCGATACTGATTGAGCTAGAAATGTGGATGACCGAAAAAGCACCACTAGAGGAGCATTCTTCTTTGGTGAAAGACTAGTTACTTGGACAAGTAAGAAGTAGGCTTGCCTTTCTCTGTCTATAGCTGAAGTAGAGTATGTTTTTGCTGCTACAAATTGTTCAAACATTTCATATATTAAACAACTTCTAGAAGGTATGAATGCGATAATCACTAAGCCAATGATTATATACTATGATAACACCAGTGCAATAAACATTTCAAAGAATCCAGTGATGCATTCTAAAATGAAGCATATATCAATAAAGTATCACTACTTGAGAGAACAAGTACAGGAGAAGAAAGTTAAGCTAGAGTTTGTTACATCAAAAGAACAACTTGCAGATATATTTACAAAAGCTCTACCGAAAGACACATTTGAGTATTTGAGAACTAGACTTGGGGTCCATCCCCTATCTATCAGTCACTAAGGTGATTCAGATGTTGCATCAGCCTAATCTTATCAGAAGATCATACATGTTGATCTAGCATAGTTCACACTTTGGATCATGTCTAAGGTTGTGAAAGGTACTAGAACACATTGGCATATCAGTATACAGAGATACATAGTATGCACCAGACAACAGAGAGTTACTTGGTTGCTGAAGAGCTATTTGTTTATTTATTTCTTTGGCATTGTTGTCAAAGGGAGAGATAAACAATATGAAATAAAGGGAGAGATAATCTGAATATGCACTGATGAGAACTATTTGAGGGAGAGACAAATTGAAGAAAGGGAGAGCATTGAAGATCAGTTACTGTGAGAACAAAAGAAGGAATGCAAGAGCTAAAAAGATCATATTTGCAAATTGACAAAGCTGTATTTTGTAATGTTGTTGAGTAATGCAATGATTAAACATATTAAGCTAGGGAGAGCTTGTACAAAAATTGTTCACAGAGTTGTAGAATACATGTTTGGTATGTGTATGGTATATTTCATATTTCTTGAGTTTCCATCAATGCCAAAGGGAGAGATTGATGAACTACAATTGATTTAGAACCTGATTGAAGAAACTATGGTTTAAGATCACCGAGAAGATTGATTAGATATGTAATATGATTAAATCAATATTATGTTGTCATTGATGTCAACTAGTTTGACAGTACTTATCTTGTAAGTTACTATATTGATACATCTATAGTGAAGGGGTGAAAGAGATGAAGAACAAAAATATCTACATGAGGTAGATGGATATGACAGATAAGGATAAGGAATACATTGATTAACTTGTTGATGAGTCTATGACTTCATGTTACTTAATTTATTATGTTTCATTCATCTATGATGAGGAAAAGAGTTGAAAGAAACAAAGCATTGTTGTTAGTTGATGAAGCATTTCAGTATACACCAACGGAGTGTAGTGTATACCGAGCATAATGTTAACCGAGCTTGTGTTCATTGACACATTTCTTTGTTAATTGAGAAGAATAGAATGAACCAAATGATTAGTTTAGCCGATAAGATTGATGAGCTAGCAAGTGTATGAATTTGAGGTAACAGATAATGTTTGTTACGAAGATCAACGACTGAGAAAATTTAGGAAAGATCTAAAGGATGAGAATCAACCATGTTATTGACACAAGTGCCAAAGTATGTTTAAGAGGAAAAATCAACGAATATGATCAAGCAACAAAATTTGATGGAGCAGAAGAAAATGGTTTACATGTTTATATAAGAGACTGAAGATTTCACATTGAGTGTGATGTCGGAAGAGAAGGAAACTATAGAATCATCACGTGAACAAGTTTTCATGCATTCTGATCATACTGGTTAAGACGAACCCTACTAGAGAGCATTACTGAGCGACAAAGAGTGATTACCGATGGACAGTAAGTTGAACAGTGTTTGAAATAGAATTGATTTATAGATCAGAAAGATTTGTATGAGCTGAACATTGATCTATAATTTACAATTGAAGTTGTATTAAGTCAGATCACCTATGGTTACATATTTAACCATTGTAAATAGTCAAATCTCTTAACCAAGTGGACTAAGAAAGTATTATTATGTATCATTCATAGAATGAGCATTGTTATCCTGTCAACCCCAAAGTGACTACTGGTTGGACGATAATGGTTGGTCTTAAATCCTCTAACAAGGTCACACCTAACAGTGTGTTTGTAACCTTTAATAGAGTTGGGTCTTCACCAACCTCACTTTAGAAGAGTGAATATTTTGGGTTGCCAGTTCCAGGTGGTTTTTCCCTTCACAGGGTTTCCACATTAAATCTCTTGTGTTATATGTTGATTGTGATGTTTGTTTTGATGTCATATTTACATATTGCATACTTGATTTGATCAGTAACTACTATAAGTTTTAGATTGGTAATCAGTAAATACATAGACAGTAAAATTATTTTAAGTTACCGAGTAGCAGAAATTGAAGTATTTCTTTCAGATTATACATTTTGTATTGGGATAGTGATTAACTGATTCACCCCCCTCTTAGTTATTCTAACAGATACTTCAATGAGTACTTTATTATGTGTCACATTGATAAGACAATATATTGTTTATCTAAGTAAGAATGAAGCCTAAACTAGTAGGCTTCACTGAGCAAAAGTGAAGAAATCTAGTTTAAGCCGAGTGTTGTTAGTGTTGACCGAGCTAGTGTATGCCGAGTAAATTTAGTGTTGACTGAACACAATTTCATTATTGAGGAAGATAGTATTAGCCAAGGAAATAGTTTACGAGGTGACCGAGCTTTCTAGTGAAGACCGAGAATTATTGACCGAGCGTCAGTATTTTGCCTTTGAGGAAGAATTTAGATTTCCAGTCGACATCATTGAATTCTTGGATTATGTAAAACATGTTGACTTTATTTATTTATTGTATGAAAGCATTTAATACACTGTAAAATGTTTTATTATAAATCTATTAAGAGACTCGAGATATTTCTAGAAGGATAGCCAAAGAACATAATGTAGGATGGATTCGATGAATCTGACCTAACCATAAGATCTATGAAGGAGATTAAGTAGAAAAAGATGTATTGACCTAATAGAGGAAGTATTAAGGAACCCTAAGCTAGAGGTTGAAAAAAAAGAGAGAGGATGTTGGAAGTGTTGTTGATGTTATTGACTGTCTAAGTAGAGAAGGCTGAAGGAGAAGTGTTGTGATTCCTTGAAGAGAGTTCCGATCAGATCAGTGATGAAGATGGTAAAGGTTCACAATCAGTAAGCCAGCATATGTGTATGGAATTGGATTTGATATTTTCAAAGTGAGTTGTATGTTTTTCAGATCAATAATTTCTAACCATTGTAACGGTCAAAATCTTTTTAACAGAGGTTGACTTAATAGTCATAGGTATAAATCCTTTGAACAAGGTTGCATTCTAATGGAGTGTATGTAAGTCCTATAACAAGGTGTACTTTTAATAGAGTGGTTTAAATCCTTTAACTGGGTCACACTTGAGAGTGTGTTTGTAACCTTTGACAGGGTTGGCTTTTCACCGAGCTCACTTCAAAAGAGTGAACATAATAGTAACATGTTACAAAGTGGTTTTTCCCTAATTGGTTTTCCACTATAAATCTTGGTGTTGATACTTGTGTGAATGTTTTGGTTTGAACATTTCCATGTCTTACAAGTTAGATGCTATTGGATAAGTGGACTGCATTGTTATATGTTTCTGTTATGCAATCAGTAATGACCGAGTAGTTGTTGGTTAATAGATCTGATTTGTTGAAGAGTTTTAAAATTTTTTTTATACATCTGGACCTGAGAACAACTAATTCACCCCCCCTCTCTATTTTTCTAAATCATATTAACAATTGGTATTAGAGTTGTTGGTGCTTACAAAGAACAAGTTTGAAGGTACTTGAAGCAAATGATCAAGTTGTATAAGAAGGAGGTACCAAAGCTAAATAAGGAGAACTTCCCTGCATGGAAAAGCTTCATGAAGTTGCATCTGGCTAGTATTGGTGCTTCTGCAAAGTATTAGATTGAGCATCACTATGTCACACCTATTGCACCTCTGACTGCCAAGGAAATGAAAGCTGAATAAGAGCACAACCAAGAAATGTTGGAGATTATGTCTGCCCTAAGTTATCTATAATTTGAAGACATCAAAGATTGTAGCAATGCAAAACAAATGTGGGACACACTTGCAAACATTTATGGCAGTGACATAAATGTGTTGAGAGAAAAAGCTGAGAGCCTAAGAGGTAAATTTGATGAAATGAGAATGCAAGAAGGTGAGAACATTGCACAATATTGTTGTAGAATAAAAGAAGTTGTAAATGCTATTAGAGGAGAAAATGGAACTATTGATGATGAAACTATAATAGGAAAATTATTAAGAACTCTATGACCTATCTATGCAATCAAAATTTTTGCAATTCAGGAATCTAGATGTAACCCTACAAATGCTCTTACTTTGGAAAGTTTGGGTGGTAAGCTCACCGCTTTTGAACTTTCTAGCTATGATAACTTCACTGTTGGTAATATTGAATCTTCTATTAAGTCATAGATGGTTCTAAGTAAGTCAAAGAAGGAAAAAGAAAGATGCATAAGTGAAAGTGAAAGTGAAAGTGAAAGTGAAAGTGAAAGTGACAGTAAAACATCTGATGAAGAACTTGAGGATCTAGAAGCTCTTATGGCTAGAAGACTGAAAAGGGGAAAAGGAAGGTACAAAGGTAAACTCCCTATTATATGTTTTTCATGTAATAAAGTTGGTCATATAGCTGCTAGATGTCTTGATAGGGATAATAAGGATGAAAAAAGAGACAGCAAGCATAAATACAAAAGAGAAGATAGAGGTTACCGAAGATACAAGGACTACAAAGGAAAAGGTAAGAAATCAAGTTATATTGTTGAAGAAGAGACTGACACTAATAGTGATGATTTTTAAATTGAGGTTGTCTATGTTGCCATGAAAGATGAATCTGATGAGGATGAGAAAATTGCATTGATATCTTGTGTGAACAAAAATTATAAATGGATTATAGACAGTGGTTGTTCACATCATATGACTAGAGATAAGAGTAAGTTTGATACCTTAGATCATTATAAAGGTAGGAGTGTGAAATTTGGTAATGATGCACCATGCCCTATTAGAGGCAAAGGATTGATTAAGCTAACTGATAAGATCACTTGTGAAAATGCTTATTAGGTTGAGGGTCTTAACTATAATTTGTTGAGTGTTGCACAACTTAATAGCATTGGCTACCAAGTGGAATTTCATCATAGAAAGGCCAAAATATTTGATGTCACTGGTGACCTAATTGGAAGTGGAGAACAGACAAGAGGTAATTTGTTCTATCTAGAACTATATGAAGAAACATGTATGATTGCACAAATTGATGATATTTGGTTATGGCATAAGTGGCTATGTCATGTTAACTTTGATAATCTAGTAGAAATTAGTAAGAAAAAGAAAGTGAGAGGTCTACCTAGATTAAAGAAACCTAAGAATGTAATGTGCAAAGGATGTTAGCTGGGTAAGATGACAAAGTCTAGTTTCAAGAGCAAAACTTTTACTTCTAAGAATATCTTAGATTTGGTTCATATTGACCTTTGTGGACCAATGGGTGTACGAAGCTATTGTGGTGCTAGATATTTTATCTTGTTTGTTGATGATTATACCAGAATGATGCATGTAATGTTCTTAAAGGAAAAATTTGATGCTTTTCAAATTTTTAAGTGGTATGTGGCTAAGGTTGAAAAAGAGATAGGTAAGAACCTGAAATTTCTGAGATCTAAGCGAGGTAGAGAATTTATATCTAATGAATTTAATCTATTTTGCAATGATAGATGGATGAAAAGACTGATGTCTGCACCTAGAACTCCTCCAAAAAATGGTATAGTAGAGAGAAGGAACAGATCTATTTTGGATTGTGCAAGGTCATTAAATTTTTAAAAGAATGTTGCACATAAGTATTGGAAAGAAGCTGTAAGTACAACAGTTTATACTCTTAACTGAGTACAGATCAAAAAAGGTACAAATATGACACCTTAAGAATTATGGCATGGGTATGCACCGAATGTAAATTATTTTAGAATTTTTGGAAGTAAGTGCTACATATTAAAGGACAGTAGAAATGGAAAATTTGATGCTATAAGTGATGAGGGTATATTCCTAGGTTATTCCATAAAAAGTAAAGCTTATAAGTGTTTGAACTCTAACACTAACAAAATTGTGGAAAGTATGAATGTCAAAGTTGATGAGTATGCAGAGAAAAATGAAGCTGACAGTAAAAGAGAACCAGAAGATTATAGATCTTTTGTGTATATAGAGGAAGAAAAGGCAAGTGACAGACTTGCACCTGATGCTAAGTCTCAGGTAAGCAATGTTGAGCATCAGGAAAATAATGACAAGAGAGAAGAAGAACATGTCGAGTGACAAGAAGAAGCTGTCGAGTATTAGGGAGAGGTTGTTGAGCATTCAGAAGCTAAATCTGACAATCTTGCTGGTGAACCTGATGAGCAAAATGAAAGAAGAGCATAACCTATTCTACCACAATATGTAAGGAGACATCACAAGCCTAAATATATTATTGGAGATAAAGATACTAGAATTCAGACCAGAAGCAAGGCAAGAGATCCAACATGTTTACTATGTCAATTTGAACCTAAAACAATAAAGGAGGCATTAGAAAATGAAGATTGGATAGAAGCAATGAATGAAGAGATAGACTAGATAGAGAAGAGTGATACCTGGACTCTGGTACCGAGACCAAAAAATAAGAATATCATTGGGACAAAGTGGGTATTTTGTAATAACCTAAATGAGCATGGTCAAATAACAAGAAACAAAGCTAGGCTAGTATGCAAAGGCTACGTACAAGAAGAAGCAATAGATTATGGGGAGACATTTGCCCCTGTAGCAAGATTGGAAGGAGTAAGAACTCTACTTGCATATGCTGCCTATAAAGATTTCAAGGTATACCAAATGGATGTTAAGTCTGCATTTTTAAATGGTATATTAGAAGAAGTGTATATTCAACATCCAGAAGGATTTATTGATCCAAATAGAAGACACATGGTTTTCAAATTGAATAAAGTATTGTATGGACTGAAGCAAGATCCCAGAGCATGGTATGAGAGACTACACAACTACCTAATAGAGATTAGATTCTTAAGTACAAATGACACAAGAAATCTATATATGAAAGATGAAGAAGGTAAAGGAATCTTGTTATCTAAGATGTTTGTAGGATATATTATATTTGGTGGACAAGATGCCCTGTGTAAGAAATTTTCAAATAAAATGCAAACTGAATTTGAAATGAGTATGTTTGGGGCGATCAAATTTTTTGTTGGTTTGCAAGTATATCAGATGGAGAAAGGAATTTTTATCACCTAGTCTAAATATGTTCATGAGACACTGAAAACCTTTGGTATGAAAGATTCAAGGCCAGTAAGTACTCCCATGGCTACTGGACAGAAGTTGTCTAAAAATGATGATGTTGTAGAAGTTAACCAGACTTTGTATAGATCTATGATCAGAAAGCTATAGTATGTTGTACATAGAAAACTAGATATTGCATTAGCTGTTGGGATTGTGGCAAGATTCTCTGCCAATCCTAAGGAAATTCACATGATGGCTATTAAAAGAATCATGAGATATTTGAAGGGAACTGCTGACTATCGATTGTACTACATGAAGCATGACAAGTTTGAATTGAGAGTGTATATAGATGTTGACTGGGTAGGAAATGTAGATGACAAAAATAGTACTAGTGGTGGAGCTTTCTTTCTTGGATAGACATTAGTTTCTTGGACAAGAAAGACATAGAATTGCATTTCCCAATCTACTGTTGAAGCTGAGTATGTGGCTGCAGCTGTGAATTGTTCAAATTTGACATGGATAAAGCAATTGTTGGTAGGCATGAAAGAAGAAATCACTGATCCAGTTGTCATTTTCTATGACAACACAAGTTCTATCAACATCTCTAAAAATTCAGTGATGCACACAAAGACCAAACACATTGCCATCAAGTATCATTACTTGAGAGAACTGGTACAAGAAAAAGAGGTCCGAATGGAGTATGTGAATACAAAGGAACAATTAGCAGACATATTCAGTAAGGCTTTACCTAAAGAAGCTCATGAATACCTGAGAAGTCAATTAGGGGTCCTTCCCCTAACTAAGGCTGCCTAGTCAAGCTAGGAGCACTGCATCAAATGTGCTGCAAAGAGTATCTAACAAGTTGCTGTAGAAACAACTCACACTTTAGGAGCAGCCTAGAGTTGTGAAAAGTATAGCACAGACAAGAATCAGTCATAAGAAAATATGACAAAGGGAGAAATATTGTTACTGAACTGAAAAGATGATATCTACATCTGTAGGATGTATGTTTTAGTTGTTGCTTTGGCATTTTTGTCAAAGAGGGAGATGATCATAGATGAATACATAGAATGAGAAGATCAAGACAGAGGGAGAAATTCAGTGGACGGTCATACAAGCATGGCTAATTGATTATGTATTAGAATGAAGCTAAAGAACAACCCAAGTGGGGACAAGCTTTTCATTGGCTATTCTGACCCACTATAAACTCAAGGCTATCAAGGACACAAAACCTTGGTAGACATAGCATTTGTCTTCACTTGATGTGAGTAGCTTGTGGGATTGCGACCATGAGGAAAATGTCAAACAAGAATGCTTAAGGTACTCTTGAGGCCGCGAGGTCCCAGTCCTTTTTGAGGAGCAAGAGAGGTGTTACAAATGGAAGCCCTTACTATGAAACATAGATAGAAGCCACCCTATTTTGCCACTTAGCTTCTTGGTGCAAGGATTGATCCAAGTGGAATAACCCGGATCACCCCAAGATTACTCACCATCTGTGTTCCTTTGGTTGTGTCATTGGCACTTCCATGACAAAGCCAATATCTATTGTGGGTAACCACTTTGTGTAAGGCAATGGAACATCAAGTGTGGGCCAAGTTGCTAAGTATTGAGCCTTTGTCCTTCTAGGTTAGCAAGTGCTTAAACTATTCTCATTGTTACATACCCGTGCAAATGTTCTTGAACATACAAACATTGCGGTAGTCCTCATAGAATTTTTCATTTTGATATCACAATTGTTTGTCTTAGCAAGGTTGCTTTTTCCCTTGTGCAAGTGTTCTATGACATGTTTGATCACCTACTATTTGCAAACTTATCTATTAACTGCTATTACTATATTCTGAATTGTGAAATTGAACTTGCCAAACTTACAACATTGACCAATTGCTTTCAAAACTGAGTTTTTCACGTTCACTGGTCAAAAGTCACACTGCTTTCCTGGAAACTATCGCACAAACTTATTTTTTTGTCTCACAGTTGTTTGCAATCTGAAGTTGATTCTTTCCATTCCCAGTCTTCCTTGGTCAGTCCAGCTTGGATCTTAGGTGCCATGAACTCAAATGGTATCAAATTGCACAAAATGACTCTTAGTCTTCTTTCTTTCACTTCTTCCATGTCTTCCTAGTCTTCCATTTTCATCCTTTCTCTTCTTTCTTCATGATTCTTCCTAAATTCTTCATGTCTTCTTAATTCTTTTCCTCTTATTATCTAGTCTACCTTCTTCTATTTCATCTCCTCTATTCATTTCTTCCATGCTTGATTCCTCCTCTTTTGGAACCATGAATTTCAATTATCTTCTTATGGAACCTCTCTTGAGAATGGATGATCTTGAACACATTGCTCAATTTGAAGAGTATCTTTATTCCTCTAAAAATTGCATGGATGATAAACTTATGGCAAAAGTAGAAGAAAAATCGATTGAATCAAACGCCTTTGCTAGAATCCTACGAATGATCTTGGCACACCATCCTGCTTCCAAACATTCTTCATCTTCTAATTCTTCTCATCCTTCCTCATCCTCCAAATCTTATCATGACTCTTCTAAGTCTTATTCATATTCCTCATTATCCAAGTCTTCTTCATGCACTAGGTCTTCATTTTCCTCTTCTTCAAGATCTCATTCCTCTTCTACTTCTCCCAAGAGTCTTACTCCTTGTCTCAAGGCGTACCATGATGAGCAATATGATAGGCCTTGTGATACCTATGACACCTCTATTCCTAAGAGTCCTCCTAGTCGTAGGCTTGTGCTTACTAGAAATGGGTCACCACATTGGATAGATTGTGATGGTGATCCATATGATTCGGATTTTGAAAGGGAGTTTGATGATTTCTGAAAACAATACCTAGATGATGCATCCACTTATATTCAGGAATATAAAATGTACTATTCTAATATGAAACATCACTACTATGAGAATCCTTCCTCTAAGAACTCTCAAGCTGAAGATTATCATTACACTCTCAAGCAAGATCATGTTAATGCTGAACCTTTATCTTGTGATGGTCCCCTTCCATCCCCTACTTCCTCCAATAACCATACACTTCCTAAAGCTTCTGAGTCTTTCAAATCTTTTGCAAATCCTTCATTCAACAAAGATCCTAATGCTTTTCATGCAGTTCCCTACAGTTATCCTCAAGGGCTATCTCTTAAAGAAACTCAAGCTAACCTTCACTTGGCTGCAAATACTTCCAATAATGCTACACCTAGTGAGCCTAAGCCTTTATGCACTATAATGCCTACTTTAGCTAGTCCTTCACCATCTATTCCAAAATATTCCATGCAATTCCAACATGCTTCCTTGTCCTTATAAGTGGCTCCATGTCAAGAGGGTCCTTTAAAAATGATAAAGAAAATAATATAAAAAAAGATCAAGATCAAGAACCCTCCATGTCATCCAACCCTTTTCATGACATCTCTGATCTGCTTCATGGTTCTTTTGATCCTCTACACTCTTCCACATTCATTCCACCATCTCCTAAGAAAGATCAAGCTACTACTTACACTATTGAGCTTACTAATAATCAAAATAACCTTACTACACTTGCGCTTTCCAAAGATGATACTTCCATTAAGGTTATTAAAAATAGTGTTGTTACTTCCAATGTTAAGCCTATCAAACATCAAGAAGCTCCTTGTCAAGATCAAAGCCTTCCATCTTCTTATTCTACCACTCCATGTTTGCTTCCACTTTCTACTCTTCCTAAGTCTTTGCAAGCTCCAAACAATCCTATCGAAGAAGTTGCTCCTATTCAAGATGTTCACGATCCTATTGAAAATCCTAATGCTCACTCTAAATATGTTGATATCCTTGGTTGTCATATAGATGTTGATGAAATTATTGATTATCCTTTTGCATCTTCCACTTCCATCCTTGGACTTCCTCCACCAGTACCAAAGGCTTCATGTCTTCCTTCCATCTTGGGCCCTTATGTCCCTTCACTTTCCCCTCATAACTCTCCTAATTCATCATCCATCTTGGGTCCTTACATCCCTCCATCTCCTATCATTCCTCAAGATCAACATAGATGCATACCCTTGAATCCTTTTCATCCACCCACCCATCTAAACCAGTCATATCCTCCGTCTTCTTCCACAAGTCCCAAGTCTTTTGGAAGTAACTTGAATGTTCAATACAAGAAAAAGAAGCAATACAAGAATTGATCAAAAAAATAAGAGCACCATGTCTCTTCTAATTGACATGGAAGCATAAATTCAAAAGAGATATCTAAGAAGAAAACTACAAGACAAGTATGGGTTCCAAAATCCATCATTGAAGATATCCTCTCTAGATCATCAAAAAGAAATGAAAATCCTACGGCTATATGGATTCCAAAATCTCTCTTGAAAGATTCTAATGTTGAGAAACAAGTGAAGTTGACATTCAAGCTTCCAAAGGCTTCCACTTCATCTTCTGCCAAAAACATTCTTCCATTCCATGTGCCTAAACCGCAACCTCTGCTAAACATTCACCATATTCCTTCTCATATTCCTTCATTCACATTTCCTCCATCCTCTCGCCACCCTTCAAGGTATGTGTTGACATTGATCTTGCCTTCCTTTCCATTTACCCTTTCACACTCCTTCCATTCATTATCCTTCTACCTTCTATCATTTTTCCTCATTTTCCTATTCCTCCTATCTTCCAACCTCACTCGCTTTACATAAAACCTTCTCCTTCATTTTTCTCTTCCATCTTCCTTTCCCTATCAACATCTTTGAGCATATCATTTTGAATCCTTGGCATATCATGGTTTATCCTTTCAAGGAGCATTATCTAAAAAGCTTTCCTTCTTCGAAAAAAAAAAAAGAATGAAAAAAAATTGAAAATGTGCCTTGGTGGAAACCTGGAAATAGGTGCCTTGGTAGAAAAAGTAAAGAGAAATAAATTTTTCCTATAGTGAAAACCACTCCCTTGTGGTGCCCTGGATAAGTACCATGATGAAAACCTGGAAATCAGACATCATGCCTAGTTCTTCTACATATTTCATCGATTTTGTCTTCTCTCTTTGATCTTGACAGGGTTGAACTATACGCGAACATTTGGCTATCTTGTGAGCTATCTTATGATGATCTTGCTTTCATTCCATTCATGTTTAGCCTTCATATTTATTTTCCTCCATTCCTTCTAGCCTTTCACTATCCTTTTCCCCTTGGTCTTGATCTAATAAAAAAGAGTAAAACACGATGCTATGAAGCCTCTTGACATGTCTACTCCTTTGGACTGCATCCTTTCCTTCTTTTTCATTACGCCTTTGTGACTTATCCTATGTTGGCCTTTCATTGCTTGTCCAAATGTGCTTTGCATGAAATTTGTTTCCCTAGCTTGGGTACTCTTGAGGAGTTTTCCCTTGAGGATTTATTTCCTTCATTCTCCTTCATTCTGTTGTCTTCCATCTCTTCCACTAGCTTTCTATTCCCTCTTGTCCTCCACCTTGCTAGAAATTGGGACTTCACAATGTGATCTTGCTTGGGATTTTGATGCCCATTCTATCTAGGGGCATCCTTTGTACATATTCTTTATTGATCCTGAAATTTTTTTAAAAAAAATTCATATATGATGCTGAAAAAATCCTAAAAAGCATAAAATGTACTGAAAAAATGAGCATCCTAGTGAGAACCTAGCAATAGGCGCTTTGATGTCTCACCAACAAAAAAATCAAAAAATCTCCAAGTGGTGAAAACCTAGAAACAGGCACTACTTGAGGCTTTTGCACCCTATTTCTTAGCATACGTCCTCGACACTTAACCTTTTTCCATCATGCCTTGTCCTTGTTGCCTTGGTTTTGGAATTGGTCTTTGTCTTTGTCTAGGGGGCATAACTGTGTTTGCTTTGGTCTCTAGGATGCATTAGACTTTAGGACATCTTACAAATGGTGTTTTTCAACATCACCCAAATAGTCATTTTCAACACTGCCCTAGCGTCAAGTGTTTCTCAACACTTATCAGATATCCTACCCTACAGTTTAGCATGATATGATATCTCCCACTAGTAGATGTGATACTCAAAGATTGATTCTATGACCTACACACATGCACTTAAACACTTAACTCGCTGAGACTTGTTTGACTTTGTTTTCCTTGTGTGTTTTCTATGATGATTTCTTTGATGAGTGTTCTCTCCCTATGATAGTTTTCGATGATGCATAGCTAGAAGACTGAAGACATGAGGACATATTTTATTGCTTTTTCTACTTATGGGTATATTTTTTTGATCCTAACTATCATTATCATTTATGCTTGTTCCACTTGGCATTGGGATCTACAAGGTATTATCCTTGACTATTTTTGCAAGTGCGTACTTCTAGTCATCTGGACTTTCCTTGTTTCTCGATGCGAGTATAATCTTGCTATATCAAACTTAGGGAACCTCACTGCACTAGTCATCTTGACCTATATATCTTTGGTGCCTAGGTGTGATTCCCACATTCCTATCTAATATAGATCATATTCAGATCTATATAGTTATAGTAGTGTGTATTGTATGATCTTGCAACACTACCAATAATGCTTGATGATGAATATTAGAGTCTAATAGCTTTGTGACCTTGCAAGTAAAACACTTTTCATCATAGCTTGTATTTTTAAGTTCATGTTAGTTAGTTTTGCATCTTTCATATGGAGAGAGCTCTCCTTTAATCTTTCATGGACCTATCAATCAACTGCGCTCACCTTTCACTTCTTACCGATCACATCTTTCACTTCTTGTGTTTCATATGACACCATTTTCTCTTCATTTCGGGATTGAAACTGAAATCTGAGTTCACCTTGATTGTCAAAATTGCATTTCACCCTCTTCTGTGTAGTTGGTTGACCATTTGACACCTGATCCTTGGATCTTCGCTGGGGCATCTTCATTTCTTCATCTCCATCTCTCTCACCCTTCTAGTCTTTCATTCATTTAATTCATCTCTCTCTGAGGTCTTGACTGGGGCATATCTTTTCTGCTTGATGGTTATCCTATCATCTTTCATCTTTGATTATGATTTCTAGTGATTTGATCATGTTGCTCTTGCTTCTGCATTCCCTCTACCTGATTTCACTTTCGATCCTGAGGGGGCAGACACATCATATTTCTATCAACTATTCTCTAGAGCATATGCTTGACCATTCCATTTTCTCTGATCGATCTATCTTTTTTCTTGACATGTTAGTTCTCATCTTGAGTTCTGATACTGTCCATCTCTTTCCTAAATGTTTAGTACTATCACTACCAGGCTGACCATGCAGGATTTGCTATCTCTCTGCACTTCATTCTTTGGAGTCAGATCTCTATCTATTGCCTTCTTGGCTGATCTATTTTTTGACATAATGTGTTCCCAGATCAATCACATATTACTCAAAGAGGGGAAAATGTAATCATCTAAAAATGGTCATCTAGACTATTAGCCCCTTTTGCTAAATTATCAATTGCTTATTCTTGATCAAATCCTAGTTCTATCATTTATTCAATTATTTTTTATGGGCTAACCATTTTATCCTAAAGTCTTTATTTAATTAAAAGGAGTTTCCTCCTCTTTTATTAAATAAAAAGCCCCCACTTTTCCTCTTATCCTAAGTTACACAAATAAAGCATTATTCCTATTTTATAAAAAGAAGAAAAGGCACTTTTTGTCTCATATGGACACAAAAGTCAACTCTTATTTTCCCATTACAGGATACTTGTGCACATGAATTGCTCCTCTCTCAAGCTCCACCGTTGATTAAATCTTTTGCCTCTTAATCTCCATGGTCCATTCTTCCTCATTTCTTATAAAAGGAGAGCTCTCTTCTCATTTTAGAATCCAACCTTTTATGAACCTTTTATGCTAACTTTATGCTGCAGGATTTCCTGGAGACATTAGAGCTTTTGAAGACTTTGGAGCCTTTTGGAGATCTTTCTACATTTAGCTTTCATTCTTGCATTCTTAGCTTAGCTTCATGTTTATGCTTTCTTAGATTAGTTTCCTTTCAAGCTCTAGCTTGGATCTCACATAGTCTAAATAGTAAGGATTTGTAATACTTCTATCTTTCATTTTTATAGCTTAGCTTGCATTTCTATTTTTAGCATAGTTGCATTGCATTTGCATTTCCATTTGATTCTTGGGGATATTGTCATTCTTGCCCTTGTCCTCATTTGTATCTCCCATTGCATGGTTTACTAGCAAGGTTATTGCCTTAATAGCTCTAGTTGAGAGCATTCTTAACACCCTTGCACTCCATGTCTAGGGAGCTCTACATCGATTTCTCAAGGTTTCCAATCCATGAATTCTCTTGGAAGCAATGATTTAGATAAGTGCACATCTATTTGATTGTTGCTAAGGGGTAAGGCAAGGCTGGTAACAATAGCACCTAAGGAAAGGTTGAGTTATCTTGATACTTCAATGAGTACTTGATTATGTGGCACAATGATAAGACAATGTATTATTTATCTAAGTAAGAATGAAGATTAAACTGGTAGGCTTAACTGAGAAAAAGTGAAGAAATCTAGTTTAAGCTGACTGTTGTTAGTGTCAACCGAGCTAGTATATGCCGAGTAAATTCAGTGTTGACCAAACACCAGTTAATTGTTGAGGAAGATAGTATTAGCCGAGGAAACAGTTTATAAGGTGACCGAGCTTTCTAGTGAAGACCGAGAAGTTGAACATAGTATTGACCAAGTGTCAGTATTTTGCATTTGACGAAGAATTCAGATTTCCATCTGACATCATTGAATTATTGGATTATGTAAAACATGTTGACTTTATTTATTGATTGTATAAAAGCATTTAATGCACTGTAAAATATTTTATTGTAAATCTATTAAGAGACTCGAGATATTTCTAAAAGGATAGCTAAAGAGAATTATCTAGGATGGATTTGATGAATCTGACCTAACCCTAAGATCTACGAAGGAGATTAAGTGGAAAAAGATGTATTGACCTAATAGAGGAAGTATTAAGGAAACCTAAGCTAGAGGTTGAAAAAAAAGACAGAGGATGTTGGAAGTGTTGTTAATGTTATTGACTGTCTAAGCAGAGAAGGGTGAAGGAGAAGTGTTGTGATTGTTTGAAGAGAGTTCCAAGCATATCAATGATGGAGATGCTACAGGTTCACCATCAGTAAGCTAGCATATGTGTACGGAATTGGATCTGATATTTGCAAAGTGAGTTGTATGTTTTTCAAATCAATATTACTGCTACTTTATAATCATTGTAATAGTCAAAATCCTTTTAACAAAGGTTGACTTAACAGTCATAGGTATAAATCCTTTGAACAAGGTTGCATTCTAATGGAGTGTATGTAAGTCCTATAACAAGGCACACTTTTAACAAAGTGGTTTAAATCCTTTAACCGGGTCACACCTGAGAGTGTGTTTGTAACCTTTGATAGGATTGACTTTTTACCAAGCTCACTTTAGAAGAGTGAACATAATAGTAACATGTTACAAAGTGATTTTTCCCTAATTGGGTTTCCATTATAAATCTTGGTGTTGATACTTGTGTGAATGTTTAGGTTTGAACATTTATGTGTTTTACAAGTTAGATGCTATTGGATAAGTGGATTGCACTATTATATGTTTATGTTATGCAATCAATAATGACCGCGTAGCTTTTGGTTATTAGATCTGATTTGTTGAAGATTTTTAAAGTTTGTTTTATACATTTGAACCTGAGAACAACTGATTCACCCCCCCCCCCTCTCTATTGTTCTAAATCATATTAACAATGGGTATCAGAGCTGTTGGTGCTTACAGAGAACAAGTTTGAAGGTACTGGAAGCAAATGATCAGGATCTATAAGAAGGAGGTACCAAAGTTGAATAAAGAGAACTTCCCTGCATGGCATAGCTTCATGAAGCTGCATCTGGCCGGTATTGGTGATTCTACAAAGTATTATATTGGGCATGACTATGTCACACCTTTTGCACCTCTGATTGTGGAGGAAATGAAAGCTAAACAAGAGCACAACCAAGCAATGTTGGAGATTGCGTCCGCCCTAAGTTATCCAAAATTTGAAGACATCAAAGACTGCAGCAATGCAAAGAAAATGTGGGACATCCTTGCAAATATTTATGGCGATGACATAAATATGTTGAGAGCAAAAGTTGAGAGCCTAAGAGGTAAATTTGATGAAATGAGAATGCAAGAAGGTGAGAACATTGCACAATATTGTTGTAGAATAAAAGAAGTTGTAAATGCTATTAGAGGAGCAAATGGAACTATTGATGATGAAAATGTAATAGGAAAAGTATTGAGAACTCTACGACCTATCTATGCAATCAAAATTTCTACAATTACGGAATCTAGATGTAACCCTACAAATGCTCTTACTTTGGAAAGTTTGGTTGGTAAGCTCACTGCTTTTGAACTTTCTAACTATGATAACTTCACTATTGGTAATATTGAATCTTCTTTTAAGTCACAGATGGTTTTGAGTAAGTCAAAGAAGGAAAAAGAAAGATGCATAAGTGAAAGTGACAGTGAAACATATGATGAAGAACTTGAGGATCTAGAAGCTCTTATGGTTAGAAGACTGAAAAGGGGAAAAGGAAGGTACAAAGGTAAACTCCCTATTATATGTTTTTCATGTAATAAAGTTGGTCATATAGCTACTACATGTCTTGAAAGGGATAATAAGGATGAAGAAAGAGACAACAAGCATAAAGACAAAAGAGAAGATAGAGGTTACCGAAGATATAAGGACTACAAAGGAAAAGGTAAGAAATCCTTTTATATTGAAGAAGAAGAGACAGACGCTGATAGTGATGATTTTTAAATTGAGGTTGTCTATGTTGCAATGAAAGATGAATCTAATGACAATGAGAAAACTGCATTGATATCTTGTGTGAACAAAAATGATAAATGTATTATAAATAGTGGTTGTTCACATCATATGACTAGAGATAAGAGTAAGTTTGATACCTAAGATCATTATAAAGGTAGGAGTGTGAAATTTGGTAAGGATGCACCATGTCCTATTAGAGGCAAAGGATTGATTAAGCTGACTGATAAAATCACTTGTGAAAATACTTATTCGGTTGAGGGTCTTAACTATAATCTACTGAGTGTTGCATAGCTTAATAGCACTAGCTATCGAGTGGAATTTCATCACAAAAAGGCCAAAATATTTGATGCCACTGGTGAACTGATTGGAAGTGGAGAATAGACAAGAGGTAATTTTTTCTATCTAGACCTATCTGAAGAAACATGTATGATTGCACAAATTGATGATAGTTGGTTATGGCATAAGCGGCTATGTCATGTTAACTTTGATAATCTAGTAGAAATTAGTAAGAAAAAGAAAGTGAGAGGTCTACCTAGATTGAAGAAACCTGAGAATGTAATGTGTAAAGAATGTCAATTGGGTAAGATGACAAAGTCTAGTTTCAAGAGGAAAAATTTTACTTCTGATAATATCTTAGATTTGGTTCATACTAACCTTTGTGGACCGATGGGTGTACAAAGTTATTGTGGTGCTAGATATTTTATCATGTTTGTTGATGATTATACCAGAATGATGTATGTAATGTTCTTAAGGGGAAAATTTGATGCTTTTCAAATTTTTAAGTGGTATGTGGCTAAGGTTGAAAAAGAGATAGGTAAGAACCCGAAGTCTCTAAGATCTGACCGAGGTGGAGAATATATATCCAATGAATTTAATCTCTTTTGCAATGATAGAGGGATGAAAAGATAGATGTCTGCACCTAGAACTCCACCACAGAATGGTATAGCAGAGAGAAGGAATAGATTTATTTTAGATTGTGCAAGGACATTAATGATTGAAAAGAAGGTTGCACAAAAGTATTGGAAAGAAGTTGTAAGTACAACAGTTTATACTCTTAACTGAGTACAGATAAAAAAAGGTACAAATCTGACACCTTATGAATTATGGCATGGGTATGCATCAAATATAAAGTATTTTAGAATTTTTTGAAGTAAGTGCTACATATTAAAAGACAGTAGAAATGGAAATTTTGATGCTAAAAATGATGGGGGTATATTCCTAGGTTATTCCACAAAAAGTAAAGCTTATAAGTGTTTGAACTCTAACACTAACAAAATTGTGGAAAGTGTGAATGTCAAAGTTGATGAGTATGCAGAGAAAAATGAAGCTGATAGTAAAAGAGAACCAAAAGATTACAGATCTTTTGTGCATATAGAGGAAGAAAAGGCAAGTGACAGACTTGCACCTGATGCTGAGTCTCAAGTAAGCAATGCCGAGCATTAGGAAAACAATGCTAAGAGAGAAGAAGAACGTGTCGAGCGATAGGAAGAAGCTACAAAGTATAAGGGAGAGGTTGTTGAGCATTCAAAAGCTAAATCTGACAATCTTCTTGGTGAACCCAATGAGAAAAATGAAAGAAGAGTAGAACCTATTCTAGCACAATATGTAAGGAGACATCACAAGCCTGAACAGATTATTGGGGATAAAGATACTAGAATTCAGACCAGAATCAAGGCAAGAGATCCAACATGTTTACTATGTGAATTTGAGCCTAAGACAACAAAGGAGGCATTAGAAAATGAAGACTGGATAGAAGCAATGAATGAAGAGATAGACTAGATAGAGAAGAATGATACCTAGACTTTGGTGCCTAGACCAAAAAATAAGAATGTCATTGGGACAAAGTGGGTATTTCGTAATAAGCTAAATGAGCATGATCAAATAACAAGAAACAAAACTAGGTTGGTATGCAAAGGCTACACACAAGAAGAAGGAATAGATTATGGGGAGACATTTACCCCTGTAGCAAGATTGGAAGGAGTAAGAACTTTGCTTGCATATGCTACCTATAAAGATTTCAAGGTATACCAAATGGATGTTAAGTCTACATTTTTAAATAGTATATTAGAAGAAGAAGTGTATATTGAACATCCATAAGGATTTGTTGATCCAAACAGAAGACACATGGTTTGCAAACTGAATAAAGCATTGTACCGAATGAAGCAAGATCCCAGTGCATGGTATGAGAGACTACACAACTACGTAATACAGATTGGATTCTCAAGGACAAATGACACAAGAAATCTATACATGAAAGATGAAGAAGGTAAAGGAATCTTGTTAGCTAATATCTTTATAGATGATATTATATTTGGTGGACAAGATGCCTTGTGTAAGAAATTTTCAAATAAAATGCAAACTGAATTTGAAATGAGTATGTTTGGGAAGATCAAATTTTTTGTTGGTTTGTAAGTATATCAAATGGAGAAAGGAATTTTTATCACCCAATCTAAATATGTTCATGAGATATTGAAAACCTTTGGTATGGAAAATTCAAGGCCAGTGAGTACTCCTGTGGCTACTGGACAGAAGTTGTCTAAAAATGATCATGTTGTAGAAGTTAACCAGACTTTGTATAGATCTATGATTGGAAAGCTAAAATATGTTGTACATAGCATACCAAATATTGCATTAGTTGTTGGGATTGTGGCAAGATTCTCTGCCAATCCTAAGGAAACTCATATGATGGCAGTTAAAAGAATCATGAGATATTTCAAGGGAACTGCTGACTATGGATTGTACTACAAGAAGCATGACAAGTTTGAACTAAGAGTTTATACAGATGCTGATTGGGTAGGAACTATAGATGACAGAAAGAGTACTAGTGGTGGAGCTTTCTTTATTGGACAAAAATAACTTTTCTGGACAAGAAACAAATGGAATTGCATTTCCCAATGTAATGTTGAATCTGAGTATGTGGCTGCAGCTGTGAACTGTTCAAATTTGATATGGATAAAGCAATTTTTGGTAGGAATGAAAGAAGAAATCACTGAACCAGTTGTGAATTTATGTGACAACACAAGTTCTATCAACATCTCTAAGAATCTAGTGATGCACACTAAGACCAAACACATTGCCATCAAGTATCATTACTTGAGAGAACTAGTACAAGAAAAAGAGGTCCGAATTGAGTATGTGAATACAAAGGAACAATTAGCAGACATATTGACTAAGGCTTTACCTAAAGAATCTCATGAATACCTGAGAAGTCAATTAGGGGTCCTTCCCCTAACTAAGGCTGCCTAGTCAAGCTAGGAGCACTACATCAAATGTGCTACAAAGAGTATCTAACAAGTTGATGCAGAAATAGGTCACACTTTAGGAGCAGCCTAGAGTTGTGAAAAGTATAGCATAGACAAGAATCAATCATAAGCAAAGATGACAGAGGGAGAAATATTGTTACTCAACTAAAATGATGATATCTACATCTATAGGATGTATGTTTTAGTTGTTGCTTTGGCATTTTTGTCAAAGAGGGAGATGATCACAGATGAATACATAGAATGAGAAGATCAAGACAGAGGGAGAAATTCAGTGGATGGTCATACAAGCATGGATAATTGATTCTGTATCAGAATGAAGCTAAGGATATTATAAATATTTTTGATGGATAGATAAGATTTGGATTGGTTGGTAATTCATGTGATATTCATATGGTGTTTCCATCAATGCTAAAGAGGGAGATTGTTGGAAACTACAATTGAAGTAATTGTTGTATTGTCATTGATGTCAAACCTTAACTAGTAAGACTGTTGCTATTTAAGAAATTTCTATATCTATTTGATTGTTGCTAAGGGGTAAGGCATGGTAACAATAGCACCTAAGGAAAGGTTGAGTTATCTTGATACTTTAATGAATACTTGATTATGTGGCACAATGTTAAGATAATGTATTGTTTATCTAAGTAAGAATGAAGACTAAATTGGTAGGCTTAACTGAGAAAAAGTGAAGAAATCTAGTTTAAGTTGAGTGTTGTTAGTGTCGACTAAGCTAGTATATGCCGAGTAAATTTAGTGTTGACTGAACACCAGTTAATTTTTGAGGAAGACAGTATTAGCCGAGGAAACAGTTTGTGAGGTGACCAAGCTTTCTAGTGAAGACCGAGAAGTTGAACATAGTATTGACCGAGCGTCAATATTTTGCATTTGACGAAGAATTCAAATTTCCAGCCGACATCATTGAATTCTTGGATTATGTAAAACATGTTGACTTTATTTATTGATTGTATGAAAGCATTTAATGCACTATAAAACATTTTATTGGAAATCTATCAAGAGACTCAAGATATTTCTAGAAGGATAGCCGAAAAACATAATGTAGGATGGATTCAATGAATCTGAGCTAATTCTAAGACCTACGGAGGAGATTAAGTGGAAAAAGATGTATTGACCTAATAGAGGAAGTATTAAGGAAACCTAAGCTAGAGGTTGAAAAGAAAGACAGAGGATGCTGGAAGTGTTGTTGATGTTATTGACTGTCTAAGCAGAGAAGGTTGAAGGAGAAGTGTTGTGATTGCTTGAAGAGAGTTCTGAGAAAATCAGTGATGGAGATGGTAAAGGTTCACAATTAGTAAGCCAGCATATGTGTACAAAATTGGATCTGATATTTGCAAACTGAGTTGTATGTTTTTCCGATCAATACCACTTCTAATTTCTAACCATTGTAACAGTCAAAATCCTTTTAACAGAGGTTGACTTAATAGTCATAGGTATAAATCCTTTGAACAAGGTTGCATTCTAATGGAGTGTATGTAATTCCTATAACAAGGCACACTTTTAACAGAGTGGTTTAAATCCTTTAACCGAGTCACGCCTGAGAGTGTGTTTGTAACCTTTGATAGGGTTGGCTTTTCATTAAGCTCACTTCAGAAGAGTGAACATAATAGTAACATGTTACAAAGTGGTTTTTCCCTAATTGGGTTTCCATTATAAATCCTGGTGTTGATACTTGTGTGAATGTTTTGGTTTGAACATTTATGTGTTTTACAAGTTAGATGCTATTCGATAAGTGGACTACACTGTTATATGTTTCTATTATGCAATCAGTAATGACCGAGTAGCTGTTGGTTATTAGATCTGATTTGTTGAAGAGTTTTAAAGTTTCTCTTATACATCTGGACCTGAGAACAATTGATTCACTCCCCCTCTCTATTGTTCTAAATCATATTAAGATGATATTCTTGAAAGCTTGATCAAGCTCACCATCCCATTTTGTCTCATATCCTTTCATCAAAAAATTTGATATAGGCCTACTAATCTCAGCAAAAATTTTAACAAACCTCCTTAAGAAGTTTACCTGGCCAAAGAAGGACTGGATTCCTTTTACATTTTTTTGTCTCTATATTTTGTCAATGGATTCCACCCTTTCTGGGTCAATCCTTACTCCCTTCTTTCCAACTAAATGGCCCAGTAATTTTCCTTCAGTCACACCAAATGCACATTTCCTAGGGTTCAAAGAAATACCATATTCTAGGACTCTTAAAAATATCTTCTCTAAGTGTAAGCAATGATCTTCTTCCCTCTTGGAATATGTAGTTAGGTTATCTTGGTATACCACAAGAAAATCATCAATGAATTATGCAAACACAACATCCATTGATCTTTGGAAAGTGGCACCAACATTTGTTAGACCAAAAGTCATTCTCACATATACATAGGTCCTCCAAGGTATTGTGAAAGTTGTCTTGAACTATTTTGACTCTTTTACAATTACTTGATTGTAACTAAAGAAACCATCCATCATGGACATCAGGTCAAACCCAGTCACCCTTTGTAGCATTGCCTCCATGTTAGGAAAGTAGTAGCTTTCCTTCAAAGAAGAAATGTTCAAATTTATGAAGTCTACATATAATCTGATATCTCCATTCTTCTTTCTAATAGGAACTAGGTTTGACACCCAAGAAGAATGTCTAATGGGATCTATGATTCCAACATCCCTCAACTTCATCATTTCTTCTTGCATCTTAAGTGCTAGGGTGGGATTGATTGGTCTCTGCTTTTACCTAAAAGGTTTAGCATCTTTCTTCAAAGGAATGATATGCTAAAATAGATCTTCTCTATAAACCTTTAGGTCATCATATGATCATGCAAAAACATGCCTAAATTTTCTTAACAACTCAATCAATGACTTTCTCACCTGTTGAGACATTTCCTTTCCAATGTACACCTTTTTAGGTGTCTCTTGTGTACCAAGATTAACTTCCTCAAGGTCCATCTGGTCTCTTTTCTTAGTGTCCATTTGGACTCTATCTTGATTATCAAACACAGTTTCTAAAACAACTAGTCCCTTGGGAACTTTGTTAGTTTTGAGCTACAAAACTTCATTTCTGAGAATAATTTATTTTCCTTCTGCAGTCTCAACTAAAGTTGAACATTCCAATTCCTCACCATGATACTTATCTTCATAATTCATAAACCTCAAGATATCTTGCTCATCCTCAAAGACTTTCTAGTTCTCAATATTATCTGGTATACTGGGTCTAGTCTAAGTTTCAACTTTTGAGATACCTACAAAACTGATGTCACTAGGATTGATTGCTATATTGGCTAACAAGTCAGCCATTTTGTTGTTGCTTCTATCCTTCCATACAATATTGAATGCATCAAAACTTTCAATCATATCCCAAACAACATTCCTATATTGTTTCAACCTTTTATTCTTAGAAGCATATATTAGGAATGGGAACACTGAGAGTGGGGGGTGAATCAGTGTTCACTGTATTTTATCTTTTCTACTTTAATCTTTAAACAAAACTTGAATGCTTAAGAACTGAAATAAACATTCGCATAAACATGAAACATGAAATCAACACATGACACTAATATGATTACAAGGAAACCCAAATAGTTAAAAACCCCGGTGGGAATTGACACCCACTAATATTCTATACTGGTGTTTAGTGATCCTTGTTAGAAGATCCTTAACCCTGTTAGGAGTTGCTTTACAATGTATTAAGTATAGTAGACCTTGTTAAGGTTTAGACCCTATTAGGAGTCTTTTACAATAATCTTTGTTAGGGGAGAGGATGCACTATCCAAGAGCTCACTTCTCAAGAGGTGAAGGCTACAACGTTCTGATCTCAGATACACACTATATCTACTGGATGAACTATCACTACGACACTGCTTGTCAGATCAGTTCCTTTGATGCACTGATGCTTTGACCTCTTGCAAAGCTCTAATACATCTTATTGGCTCTTCACATACTTCTTCTCTACTTAACACAACTATCTATCAACTTTCATGCTAAATACAATGGGCACATCTTATATTTATACGCGCATACAAAATAAACAACTAGGTCGGCCCTTAGACCTATTACATACAACACTTCCAAATGAATTGGCTCAAGTGTGTTTAAAAAAAACCATATACATATGTCAGAAACCTAATTACAATAGGCTCATAGCCTTTACAAAATTAGAATATATTCCCAACACAAAATGATAACTATCGACTACTTGCTCTGTTCTTCACTAGCACATACTGGCTGTGCAACTTCAACTAACTGTATCTTTCTCATCCTTGCATATCTGATTATGTGCTCATAGACTAAGCATTAATATAGTCTAACTAACTTAACTTCCAAGGTGCACACCATAATTATACCATACGCATGTGCGCTGATGTTCTGAGCTGCAGGAACTCTATACACTATCCAATCTTCAACACTTAACCGATTTCTGATCTTCTCATCAAGTTCCCTGACTCCAAACTGCTATATGAATTTGTTTCCATAATGAAAACACTATATTAAGTCATATACATCAGTATAGCCAACTTTCCAACAATCTCCCCCTTTGTCATTGATGGCAACAAAGGAATATGGCCAAATTGCTAACTGTCCTTAATACAAAAAGCTTTTGTCTTCTATACATATACTTATATCTCCCTATACATATTATGATCCATAATCTATACACAACTCCCCCTTTGAAATTAATGAAAAATGTGTTTCAAAAAACTATATCTATACATACTCACTAAGGGAAAACATTTGGATATGCAATCTTTAGGTTTTGGATCTCCTTCTTCCAAAATGTGATCAAAGAGTTTACTATCTAGAGATGGGCCCATAATGCATACTGAAGCCTCTCCATCTTCTTCAAATCTATGGAAGGACCTTGATTATAGGTTATCATGGTGGCATCAATCTCTTTGATGTTCTGATTTAGAATGTCTAATGAGGGTGCAAGAGCATTCCTTAACTGAGTCTATCTAGCCCTTAACTTTTTCATCTCTTTTTCTGCCTTCTCAATTTTGTCTTTCTGACCTTGGTAGATATTATTGCACATGTTCACATCTATGGATGTGTCTTTCAATAAAATCTTCACTTGCTCAATCATAGCTTCTGCTTCTTTCATTTTCTTGAAATGAGCATCAGTAAGCTTATCCTGATCCATGCATTCTGTAATGATTTTTCTTCCTTGATCTACAAATTATTTTAGGGATTCTTGACTAGTCTTGAGTGAGCTAAGGTCAAGTGCAAAGTTGTTCAATAATTCATTCAATCTCTTCTTTAGATACTTTTCTTCTGCAACTAGGGATGCAAAACCTTCAAGGCTTGAGAAATTTCTTTTGAAATGTGAGATGATTGTACTCACATCATCAACAGAGTTTATTCTTGACACTTTCTTATCCTCTGGCAATAGATTGTTCAAAATGTTTAATGATTCTACCAAGAGAGGATTCCTCATCACTTTCTTTTCTTTGGCTTTCTCTATAGCTAAGACGTT
This sequence comes from Chamaecyparis obtusa, assembly GCA_027943335.1. Classification (NCBI taxonomy): domain Eukaryota; kingdom Viridiplantae; phylum Streptophyta; class Pinopsida; order Cupressales; family Cupressaceae; genus Chamaecyparis; species Chamaecyparis obtusa. The sequence continues at coordinate 682,396 of BSBK01006300.1, read as the reverse complement.
GAACTTAATCAGGTCTTCTTCTCTCCATGAGTCCAAATTGGATGTGTCAGGTGTCAAACTTGACAACAATGCTGCTAAAGGAGTGATGGGAGTGTTGTCCATCACTTCTTGTTTCACCTTCACTAGTTCAACTGATGGTTCATTATTATTTTCTTTTTTTATTTCTTTCTTTTCTTCTTCTTTTTCTATGTTTTCTTTTTCTTCCATCTTTTCTTCTTCTTTCTCATTTGTTATATTTTCAATCAATACCTCTTCTTGATGAATGGGAGGTGTGTTGCTGCATAAAATTTTAGCTCCTTGTGTGCTCACAAAAGCTTCCTCAAACTTGTCCAAATCAGTGTCAGTGGTCACCATGGCTATTTCCACATTATCATTGAAAATGGTGTTGTCCTTGAGTGACTCTTTCATGGGCACAGACTTATCTACCTCTAATTGTGTTTCTATTCTAGGCGTTGAATCCTGAGGACCTATTGATTGTGCCTTGATGGTCTCTAGCCCTTTGGTAACCATTGTGGGTACATGTGTTGTGGGCACAGTAGGTGGATACGTTCATAAAAACCTTCTCAAAGGCTTTCTCTATCTGTTTGGCAACTAATTCATTGTTTTTATACATTATATTCAAAGTTCTTGTCTTGGTTCTGAGGTGAGGCTTTAATAGATCTAACAACAACTTCTTTTCTTCTATCTCACATATAGGAAGAGTTTCAACTAAGATCTTTTCCCTTATCTGCAGATCTTCTTCAATAGCCTATCTCTTTTGGAATTCTAGGATATTCCATAGATTGTCAAGGATCATTGTTTTTAGTTCCAAGACTGTCCTTTTAAACTTGATCATGTGCTTTATGATCATGCTATAAATCTCTAATTTTTCTATTTCACTATATTTATCATAAAACTTCTTTACTTGATCAATTTTTCCCTCATCAATTAGTCTAGCACTTAGCACACTAAGACTAGGTTTGAAACTTACTTCAGGAGGTGCTTGAGTGTTCTTTCTGCTTCTTGTTGCTCATGAGGATGGACGACTGGTGCCGACCTCTTTGTTCCTCTCTGGCATTGCCTTATACTTAGGAGGAGCAGTAAGGTCAATGGCTTCTTTGGGCATAGAAGGAGTATCATCAATTATATCCTTCTATTCATCAGATTTCTATATCTTTACCTTCTTCAACTTAGGATCTTGTGATTCTACCTTTGCTGCATCTGCGCTCTTCAGTTCCAAAGAAATATTTTGTTCTTTTTCTTTGTCAAGATCTGCTTGAGACACACCATGTATTCTCAATATTTCTGATGTGACTTTAGCAACCTTTCTTTTTGTTTCTATTTTGTTTAGCTTGGCATCTACTTCTCTATTCTTCTCCTCATAATTTCCCCATCTAGGTTCATTAGGGTCTATAGGAGCTATGAGCAATACTTGAGCATATGCTTCTAAAACTTGTTCCTTTACTTCATATCCAAGTGGAAGAATCCACTTTGTTCTAGGTACAACTACCTCCATGCATGTTGTATCTATTTCAACCATAAAACAAATAGTATCCTTGTATTTCTCAACTATATTGTCTGGAATTCTGAACCTCATTTTCATCTTAGCCCTGAAGGTCTTCAATTCCAATGTGACATAATCTCTCAATGTACTCTCAGTGGATGCCTTGTTAGATATATGTGGCATGGTTAGAATGGACTTATCCAAATACAAATCTGATACTCTCCCAACTATATGAAGGTACATGTAAATGATCAAAGACCCAAACCTGAATATCTTGGTCTTGTCATGCTTGATTGCCTTGATGTTATCAATCAACTGTGCATGCAAGATCTCAAACAAGTTGAAATCTCCATCTTCCTTCACAAGTCAAATGGTTGCTAGAATTGTGCCCGCAGACACACTATTCACTCTACTGGTGTGATGAAACCTATATCCAAGTATCATATACATCAATTTGATGTATGTTTTCTCAATAGGCTCAATTTTCATCCCACACCTATCACTCCTTGACTTACATGTTTGCTCAAAAAATTTCCTAACATCCTTGCCCACAGGAAGGATGGTGCTTGTCTTTGGGAGTCCTATCATCTCATATATTAGGTCACTGGTAATTCTGACCGGCACATCACCTTTCCAAAATAGGTCATCATGAATTCTCTCAAGAGTATTTTAATCCATTTGGTCTCATAGAATTCATATGTCGTAGTATACTCTACTATGGGGTGATCATTCCACTTCGCATATTCATCCTCATAGGTTTTGTCTAGTATTAACATTGTTTCCATGTGTACCCTTAACCTGTCCAATCTTACTGGTTCCTTCTTACAGTAAATGTAAGCTCTAATGTCTTCCACATGCAGGAGAATGCTCTCTCTAAGTCATCTAGGGTAGAATTAAATGGATGCTTCTTAAAAACATATCTTTTCTTTTCTAGAACATCAAATACTATGGGAGTCACCATCACTTACTTGATTTATCACTTTCCAAGTGTTCACTATGATAATCCAAAGACTTTTAAATCGGCATGGTGAGCTAGGGTTTCTGCCACCGATCAATTGTATTGAAAATCACTAATAGATCAATCTGCAAGTCTTCACAATAACTTCTAAATCTCCTTCTACTCTTCAATCGCTCTAAATTTTAATGCAATGAGTAATCAAAAAACTTTCTATGTACTTAAAGTGAAAATTCTAACATTAATGCTTGCCGTGTAAACTAGGTTGTCACTTAAAAAAATTTATCTTTCATTCTGCAAAGAATCAACTAGTGCGCTTTTGCACAAAGGTTTCTTTGGTCTCCAAAAGCTTAAGTCCAATGGTGCATACTTTGAGAGTGAGTATACCAGCCACGTAGGGGTCTAGAGCTAAATTAGCTCCCCCTATGACCCTGCAGACCATTCATCCAAATGTAGAGGGTGTGTCCATTGTGGATGCATCCAATACATTCTCATAAACTTTGTCCTTCTTTCCTTCTATCCAAATCAAGCTCACATCCTCTGAGGCTTTCACAAACTTGACTTCACCTTCAGGATCCAAAACTGGTTCTTCGGCCTTTTTAGGGCTTTCCTAACCTTGCATCCTTGATCTACATAACCTTGAGATATGTCCAGCATTGTTACAAGAGTGAAAAATGACTAGAGGTCTTATATTCCTTAGTGCATTGACATGAGTCACCATTTTACATTGTCTCATTGAGTGACCATTATAGTTACATATATGACGTGTAACATTTTGAGAAATTCTTACATTTGTCTAATTTTGATTTCTCTGATCATGCTGAATCTTGTTCTTCTTACTAGTCTTGCAATTCATAGCTCTATGACCAAATTTATTGCATGAATAACAGTAACCATTAAAAGGTCTTACCTCTATACAGCTCCTTGTAATGTGTCCATGCTTGTTACATGCAAAACAAGTGCATTCTACTTTCTTAAGCTCATTCTTAGGTGGTCCACCATTATCTTTGGTTTGATCTTCAGTCTTCTTAGTATCAGTAGAGTCTTTTTGTGTAGCCTTTCTTGCTTGCATGTTGTCAATCTGATTGTGTGCTTCATTATATCCAATACAGCTAGTGTCTCCTTTGGCTCTTCTTGCATACAACTGAGATTCTATCAAATCAAAAATGGTGTGTAATTTTTCAATTTGATTCTTAGCCTCTTTCAATTCAGATTCCAAGATTTCCTTGTTGTTTCTTAGTTCTAAGATTTCCATGTTTGCTTTCCTCAATTCTTCATTCAGTTGAAGGTTCTCTTTGACCTGTTCATCATAGACTTCCTGATTTTTAGTTAGCTTATCATCAAACTCTTCAAGTTGCTCTTTTAAGGATATATTTTCTTTAGTCAGCTTCTTGACCATTGTCCCTAGATCAATGGAAGATCTTTCTTTCAAATCTTTCCTTATCCTTTTGATGACTAATTGAGCATCACTGAGTTTATCCCTTAGTTCTTTAGTTTCTCTTTCACACTTGTCTAGATCTTCAAGAGAAGCATCAATATTTCTTTTCAGATGTTTCATTTCTACTTTTCCCATGATCTCCTCAAGTGGTTAAACTTCTTTACTAAGGATCAGAGCTCTAATACCAATTGTTAAGAATGGGAACACTGAGAGGGGGGGTGAATCAGAGTTCACTGTATTTTATCTTTTCTACTTTAATCTTTAAATATAACTTGAATGCCTAAGAACTGAAATGAACATTCACATAAACATGAAACATGAAATCAACACATGACACCAATATGATTACGGGGAAAATCAAATAGGTAAAAACCCTGGTGGGAATTGGCACCCACTAATATTATGTACTAGTGTTTAGTCATCCTTGTTAGAAGATCCTTAACCATGTTAGGAGTTTCTTTACAATGTATTAAGTATAGTAGACCTTGTTAAGGGTCAAACCCTATTAGGAGTCTTTTACAATAGTCCCTATTAGGGAAGAGGATGCACTGTCCAAGAGCTCACTGCTCAAGAGGTGAAGGCTACAACCTTATGATCTCAGATACACACTATATCTATTGGATGAACTGTCAATCCAACACTGCTTGTCAGATTAGTTCCTTTGATGCATTGATGCTTTGACCTCTTGCAAAGCTCTAATACATCTTATTGGCTCTTCACATACTTCTTCTCTACTTAACACAACTATTTATCAACTTCCATGCTAAATACAATGGGTGCATCTTATATTTATACGCACATACAAAATAAATAACTAGGTCGGCCCTTAGACCTATTACATACAATGCTTCCAAATGAATTGGCTCAAACATGTTTACAAACAAACATATACATATGTCAAAAACCTAATTACAATAGGTGCATAGCCTTTACAACATGATAATATAGTCGCAACACAAAATGATAACTATCAGCTGCTTGCTCTATTCTTCACTAGCACATACTAGTTGTGCAACTTTAACTGACTTTATCTTTATCATCCTTACATATCTGATTATGTTCTCATAAAATAAGTATGAATATAGTCTAACTAACTTAACTTCTAGGGCACACATCATAATTCTTCCATACGCATGTGCACTGATTCTCTGAGCTACAAGAACTCTGTACATTGTCTAGTCTTCAACACTTAACCAATTTATGATCTTCTCATCAAGTACGCTGACTCCAAACTTCTATATGACTTTGTTGCCATAATGACAACACTATATTAAGTCATATACATCAATATAGCCAGCTTTCCAACATCATATACAGACCTCACTTGAGACACAACTAACTCAAAATCACCAACCACCTTTATACATTTGATTCCATGTTTGTGTCCCAATCTCATTCCTATTAACAATACTTCATACTCTGCTATATTATTTGTACATGAGAAGCTTAATGTAAAAAATAACTTATAAGTATTTCCTTCAGGAGAAATGAGTAGAATACCTACTCATGAACTATCTTTACAATTTTCACTGTCAAAGTACATCACCCACAACTCACCTTTCTTAGATCTGGCATTTACTTCCATAGTGATAGGAGGCAAGATAGGTTCTCTTTCAAGCATAGTGACTTCTTCTCTGAAAGCATTAATATTAGTATCTAAAAAAATAGGTAATTTCATTGTGAATATTTTTCTCAATCATGTGGGTAACTCTTGGTTCCCTTTCAATCTTAACAGAGTGACCATCTATTTTGAAAGTTGCATAAGACAGGTCACATTGCAAAATTCCACCCATGGAAGCACTCCATTTTTTGGATAATATCATCTCATAATGAGGAGGAATATTCACTACCAAGACACTCGTAGTTAATTTCTTTTTTAGATAGGTTTCCAGTTTGTAGGGCAGTACATTAATAGTCCCAATGACTATTACTTCTCTCTGGTCCATTGCAAAACATCTGCCCTGAACAATATTAACCTTGAGACCCAACCTTTCCATGATCTTAAAAGGCATAACAGTGTTTGATGCACCTGAATTAATTATGCAATTCTTTACTGTTATATTATTCACTATGATACTTAGGAAAAATGGATCTATGTTTTCTAGGAAAGTATTGACAGAGTTATCCAAATACATGGGTGGTATTTGAGACACCACTCCCTGGACTTCCATTTCTTTCTTAGCTTCTGCTTGGGGCTCATTGGTGTTGCAAGAAACATTATTATCATGAACATTATCTACCCATGCAAGAGCTCTATCTTTATGTTCAGGGATTCTTAATAAATCTGACAAAGGAACCTTAACAGTAATCTAAGATAATGCTGACAACATGTCAACAAGAGTATAAGAAGGAATTTCAATTTGCATTGCTCTATTATCCTACTATTTTTTAGATAATTAGTTGTTGTTGTCACCTTCAATTTCTCATTTTTGGCCATTGCATTAACTGGCTTCTCAACTTCCTTCTTATTGTCTCTGTTATGAATAGAAGACATCTTCACAGCTCCAACTCCTTTTGGTTCTCACTTCTTACCCTTGACATTTTTTTACTTTCACTACATAATCATTTTTCAGTTTGTTTCCAGTGGGTTCCTTGAAATTGATATTTTTTATGAACATACCTGCAGCTTTGCCAGTGGTATAATTTGTAGTCATATTTCTAGTTTTCACTTGGGCTACCATATCTATAGTGATATCATGCCCCGCAAGGGAACCGGGGAAGAGAACAAAGATTCTCTTTGTAAAAGAAAACCTAAGTAATGATTTATGAAAGATTTTGAACTTTTAAAAGAATTACATAAACAAAACATAATTTAACTTAGATCCCTCCAAGGTTCCCTTCTTATTTAATGCACAATTCGTTTAAGTCCATTATTGTACTAGCAACTTGATTTACTTCTTAAGCAAACTACATCACAACATTTGTAGATTCTTTATAAAGAAATACAAAGTACTTTCATTTCAATTTTCCATTTAAACCCATCTATATTCCTAAGTATCCTTTATGAACAATATAACATTTAAAGCATTAATACCATATAATAGAATCATCTAAACATTTGATACATTGAAAATATTAAAGCTTTTCCTTTATTCATCAATAATGAGAAACATACTACTTTACTTGAAATCTTACAAAATCCCTTTCCTTTCAACATACATCATATACATAAAGTTTGTGCTTTCCCTTTTCCTTTTTCCTAAGTCTACCCATTCCAAATACATCATTTTGAAATACATTAATGATTACATTACATTCATCTCCCCTTGGGAGATAACAATAAATTTGACATCATGAAAGATAAATACAAGTCTTCATTCTTCAAAATTGGAACATTACGCAAGCATGAATCCTTAAGCACTGCATCCACAAAAAGGTACCTTGATAAAAAGATTTACCACCCAACCACGTGGATACCAAAAGGCCCACTCCCCCGTGCTAGGAGATAAACACCAAGGTCCACAAAGAAGGGATAGCTAGGCTATACCTAGGGTTGGGTAACCTTTCCCAAATAGAAAATGAAAAGAAGATCAAATTATAAATATTTTCCCAAAGGTTCTAAGGCTTGGTAGAAAATCTAAGCAACAACCTAAGTGAGTGTCATCACATAGCCCTCACCCCTTGGGTTGTCTTGGTACTAGCCACTCCGGGCCCTAGGCCCCAAGTAGGCACATGCGGAACTAAATGCCTTTCATACAGACAAGTGTCATTTGATCATACCTACACATAGGCACCTTCTCCCACTCCCATCCATAGCCTTTACTACCACTAATGGCATGGGTGAGGCATATATTAATATTTTTAGTGTTTAAACCCATTCCCATAAGTTTTAATTAAATTATCACTTGTTAAATAACTCTTCAGTCGGTTATCCTGGTACTAGCCACTTAGGACCCCAGCCCCGCACTGAGAGCCACTCACTTAGTGTTCTTAGGTTTTCTAACCTTAACCCACACATCACAAGTACACCATACAAGAAATAAAACACCTCATAAGCACTTAATACATGAAGTAAAATCAATGAATAGAAAAGAATAGGAGAGTTTAGGGATGTTTAGAAACATTAGGAACGTTTAGGGAGGCCTAGAATGGTCTTGGTCCTCCTAGACAATCCTAAACCATAATCTTGCTTCCTACACACATCCTAACCCTATTAAAGCATCTAAATGCACCATATAACCTCCACCAAGAAATTAATGAACATATATAAATTTTACACAAAATTCCATAAACCAAAACACAATGCTCCATAACACCTCTCGTGCCTGAAATTTAACTAAGTCTGATTTTTTGAAAAATCTAAAATCTAGAAGTTGCATCTTATCTCCTATGAAGTTGAAACCTATCTCAAACATCCTGAAATGTACCTAATTTCTTTATACAAGTATAACTTAAAGTATAAGAAATTATTCTTATACTTAAATGTTATACTTGTATAAATAATCTAAATGTTATACTATGTTATACTTGTATAAATATTGAATAATCTAAATGTTATACCATGTTATTCTTGCCTAACCCTACCCCACACATATGTTTAATGACATAAAATCCGCACACATTGTTTAATGACAAAAAACCCATGCATATTGTTTTATGACAGAGAATTAAATACATGATATATTTGTATAACAAAACCTTAATAATACTAACTTGAACTCAAGATTAAATACAACTCTGGAATAATTAATAATGACATAAAACCCTAATACGAACATGGGAACAAAACAATCACAACTCAGGATTGAATCAATCATGACATATAACTACAAAATGATAGAAATTGTATAAACTAAAAATGGTTGACAGAATACAATATACAAAAAAACTATCATAAACATTAACGACAAAAATGGCTGAGAGAATACACTATATAATAAAATATCATAAACATTAATTGCATATTTGTATAAAATGGCTGACATTTGTATAAACATTCTACAACTTATGGAGACATGCAAAACATATAGAGAAGCATTCGAACAGAAAAAAAAAATGTTCATATTAGAAAAGAGAATTATCTCTCAGGATGGACTCCAACTTGGAGTCCCATGGGATTCGGTTGATGAAGAAGGATCCAATCCTCTCAAATGCTTCCAGCACTCCTTCAAATCCTTCTAGGTCCAATCTCTAGCCTCTACCGGAAGCAACCAATTGCTAACCTTAGAGAATAATGAATTCTCTCATCACTAATATAATTTCCTACAAATAAAAATGCTCAACCTTCCAATATTTCTTCTTGAATCCAAAATTCATATCCAACCCCCTCTCACACAGGAGATCTTTCTGTCTATAGATTGGAGGGAGTAGTTGCACAGGTATTCCAACCGATGCAACTATCCACTCGTTAATAATATGGTTAAAAAATATGGTTTGCAAAACCATTCCCATGAAGGGATAAACAAATTTTATTTAATAAGATTTTAATTTATGTCTCCTAAATTTAAGGATGACAAAATAGATAATAAATATTTTTGGAATACTTTTACTAACTCACTTATTATGGTAATTTACCAAAGACATTTCCCAAATATAAATATAACATAGATTTACCATAGTCTCATAATAATTTCCTTCACATAATTAATTTATTATATAATTATATATATTTATATATGTATTCATAGGCATATGTGTGCACCCATATGCCTATGGTACATATACCATAAGTAAGACACATTATTATTAATATTACAAATATTTAAATATTATGAATATTATTATTATAAAACATATTATTTATTTATACTCTAATCCATACTCTTTACAAAAGACAATGGAGATCTATATATTAGGTAGCTACTAACATAAGTTAGAATTTACCACTATTATTAAAACATTATTAATACCATAAATTCTTTATTATTATTGATATTAAAATCACATGATTTAATCACATACTAACTCATTCCTAACAAGATACACTAGTACATATAAGAAACTACTAATAAAGATAAATTTCTAAATCATACCCTCAAATGAACAATAATTCACCTCAATAATCTACTAACAAAATTGAACATACCATGAAGACAATTAGAGCTACCATACTCAAAACCTCATTCTCAATGAATGCAAAAGACAAGAAACTAGCTACAAGATCCACAAAACCAATAAACTAAGAGAACACAGAATACATCCACACAAGAGACTGACTCAAGAACTCCCCACCTAAGGATCAAAGGATCAGAGGTAGAGTTCCTTCCCATGGAACCTGGTGATATCTCCATAACAACAACAATGATCAAGGATTTTGAGGGATAATTCAGACCTGTGAAGCCCGGTGGAGACGATACCTAGTACCTGCAATCCTGCATCACCAAGAAGAGATACATATATACATATGGATATGCATACAAATCAGATATATGCAAATAGATGACTAGGATCGATACAACGCGTGGACCTCAACTAAGTGAGTAACTATGACTTTGTCTTGAGTCATGAAAACACATCAGACACATATACATGAAACATAAAACATCATGATAATGGTTAGATTCAAATCCTTGGGTTAGATCCATAAAACATATAAAGATAGATGGTTTTCTCATTTCATAAACATATAAATGATAACCATAAATGAGGATATCAATCATCTGATAAACATATCATCATCCACAAAACATAAATGTAAATGTATAGCTCTAACCATCATAATAGAATGTCCAAATCAGAAAGTCCAAGTATCACCATAGGAGAGGGTATTACAAGTGATCCTAGCAATTTCCTCTTTTGAGGGCCTTCTCAAATTTACTTTCTCTGAGGAAGAGTTCATGTTAAATGTCTTTCCATCAATGTCCTCATTGTCAAAAAAGAATTCTTGATGGAATAATGCTCCATTTTTTCTTTTCAAACACACATCAATTTATGCATCTGCGTCAGAAACATCTTCATGTCCCAAATATGAATCAGTTAGGTTACAAACAATTTCATCATTATCTTCTTCTTGATCTAATTATTCAGTACCATCATCTTGGTATGTAGCTATCGGTTGTGCAACCACACAGTGTTCTGCAAAATGAGGTGACTGACAAGCCATACACCATGGTGTATCTTCAACAACATTCACAATAGTTTTTTGTAAGGGATCAAGGATGGTCTTGTCATTATTTCCCTTTGCATCTAGGACAATAGGTTTTCCATCCTTCCATTGGGTGTTATAAGGATAATTTTTCAGCCTATTCTGCCTATTGAAATTGTTGTTGAAATAGGACTTTTCTATAGCATAAATCTTATCATTCTATTACTGGGTGTTTTCAAGTCTTTCGGTGCATTTATCACTTTATCCAACTTGTCTTCTTCTTGCCTCTTATTTTTAACATTCCTTTCATTATCCTTTTTATAGTTCTTGTTCCCAAACAACTTAGGATCATCTCTCTTCCCACCCAATTTTCCAGATATTTTTATATTTTTCTCAATGTTCACTGCAATCCTAAAGGCGTCTCTAAGAGTTCTTGGTTCTTTGTCTCTCAGTAGGTATCCAATCTTGTTGTCAAAGGCATTGAAGTACATGGTCAGACAAACAATGTCATCTAACCTCATAACTTGAAATAACATGTGCATACCCTTTTGAAACCTCATGTTGAACTCAGCTACAGATTCATTTTGATTCTTCCTTATGTTATTGAACTCAATTAGCATGAAACTAGAATTAGGTCTATCACCATATTTCCCTTTGAAACATTTTTCAAAAGCATCCCAAGTATCAATACAATGGTCAGGGATTCTTTTAAACCAGTCTCTAGCATCTTCTATGAAAGATTGAACAAATAGTTTCATGACTATATCCTCATGTTGTATCTCATAGTCATTTAACATGTCTACAAACAACTTAAGGTGTTCTTCACAATTGATGTATTATTTCTAGAAAAATTGGGTACCTTATCTCTTATTTCAATTTGAATAGCATTAGGGTAACCTGGTATTCCATCAAAACTAATTTTCCTATACCCTTCTAGTTGCATAGGTCTTCTTTGAAAACTTATTCTAGTGTTTCCACTAGGACCAATATTTACAGCTATATTCCCACCAACTTGTACATTTGATTGTTGCTTAGGGTCAACAATTAACTTAGTAGATAAAGCAGAAAGAAAGTTATGAGCATCAACATTACCAAGTGGAGCAGCATTAGAAGTTGTAGATGGCATACCTATTTCAGTTGTAGATGGTCCCAGAGTGTTTGCAGATGAAGCCTTCAAGAACTAGATCTTCCTTCTTGTTTTTGTAATGGATACTTCAACTTCAGCCTTCTCCAATTCCTTTGCTAGATCATCTATTTCCTTCTTTCTCCTTTCCATCTCCATGTCAAAACTTGAAATAGGTGGTGGGATTTTTAGTAGAACCACGGGCTCATTTATTTTAATCCCAACCATATTTTTCTTCCCCTTATTGCTATCAACAGAAGTAGGTTTAGCACTTTCATTTGCACTTTTCTCTTTAGGCTGAGAAGTATAACTTTGTACTTGTCTAATCACATGGCCCTCTTGTCCAAACTCCTAGTCCTGCAACAAGCATTCTTTCTCACTTCTTAGGGTAGCAAGGTCACCAAAAAGATCAGGCTGCAAAGATTTAGGAGCAGAAGAAAATATTATGTTTCTCTCCTTTAGTTCATTAATCTATCTAAGTAGAGAGTCTCTCTCCATTAATGCATTTATGGTCTCAACCTCTCTTTCTTTCTGTAACCTTTTGTATATTGCATCTTGCTCCACTAGATGCAATCTTAAAGAACCCAAATCATTTGGGTCTATTATAACATCATCAGAGCTCGATGATAGATCCATATTAGTGACTTGTTGATATGGAAAGTGAACCCTTCTTGGTTCCGTTGGTTTCCTTTCTAGGTTAACTCTATTTTGATGCATAATTGGCACATAATTTTTAATTCCTACCTTTGTACTTTGATTTGCATGGAGTATAGTCTTATCTTGAAATAATACCTTAGGGGTATCGTATAAATTGTTTCTAGAGAGACCACTATCAGACATTGAGCTTTTATACTATGATCCATCTTCATTAGTTGATGTATGCACTACCCCATCTTTAGCAATATTTTGTTCCCTTACAGGTGCACTGGTGGATTCTCCACCTTTTCTAGGCCAACTTGTCTTTCTTAACTAATGTAACTCTTCTAGATTGATCTATGGGTGTCTCTTGACAAAGGCTCCTATATTTTTTCTTCTATCCATGGTTTGTAGCTTGTAAAAACACTAGTTCTAAACCTTTGAGTCGCCACCCACGTTTAAATGGGAATTCTTAATAGACAAAACTTGTGAATCTAAATAAAATCTCAAATAGAACAGGAGAAACATGAGGACCCATAAATAAATTAAATGCACCAAATTGATTTTGCAAAAATTTAGCTAGAGACTTCTAAGAGTTTGTTAAACCTAATGGTTCTCAAAAGGTTCTAATACTTTGTACTGTTACGGTCCCAAGAAGAGTCACCATTTTGTTGACTTCTTTTTCATTCCAAACAGATTTACACTTTGTATGACAACTTAATTATCTTTGACTCTTTAAATCCCACTCCAAATTTGTTGATAAAAAGGACCAATTAATAAGGATCAAGAGAATGATCCTTCTACACTTCAAGCCTTGATGCTCAAGTGGGCATACCTATGGATTCACTTCTTAAGAGGAATCGGTAAAACCTATTTTCATTTATTCAATACAAATACTATGCATTAGTATCCTTGAAACATTTATTGAAAGATTTTATCATTTATAAGTAGATTGATAATAAAGAATTTCTTCCTAAGAATAGATCAGTGTCTTATCCAGGGCACAGAGTCAAATACAACATACATCAACAGAGAATTTAACTAAAACACACCCAGAACCCAGAATAAGTGCTTTGCATATTATTCCTCTCACTCTCACATTCAGACATCAAATTCTCACAAGAAACCTAAAATCTCTTAAAATTATCCCTAAGAATTACCCCTCTCTTGAAAGGAACTCAAAAATAACTTCACAATCTACTTTGTAAACCATACATTAAATTACTTTGCAACATTAACATATAAGAATTCAAGATCAAAACAAGAAGACATACACAAATCTGAGATGGAATTCCAGTGTATTTTTATTAAAATTATTCAGTATTCATACATTGACAATGGTAGAATGTCAGAACAAAAATTTGTAAATCAATTTTTTTTCTTTATTCAGTTACTAATTTCACCATCCTTAAAAAATATTACAAATGACTATATATAGCACTCACTAGCCACCTTAGAATCCTGGAAGAATCAGGATGAAACAAGCTTTAGATGGCTACGAGAAGGAAAAGCACAAGAAGACAAAAACAATTACAATCATTACAAAACATGGAGAGTAAGCTGGAGGAATATCTTTTCCAATCAATTAAAATCTTCAACAAGTGGTAGAGTGACTCCACAATAGTGGGTTACACTTTTTTAGACATGTTGATTTTTGCTAAAATAACACATTTTTAATAAAATATGATTATGTAAGCCTTGAGAGGTTCCATTTGAAGGAATTATTTACAAATAGTTATCTCAAAGCCTGTTAGATTAAAAAATCATTAATATAATATCTATACTCATCATTCATACCTGCAATGGATTCTCCTTCTCACCTATTAAAATGCTAACAAAAAATCACTTTGACTTTATATTTTGGGAGATCAAATGAATCCATTTGAAAAACCTATCTATGTAGTAAGGTACTACTAAGAAAAAACTTTCCAATTATTATAATGTTAATATATATTAAGTTTATTATGACTTTGTATTTTTAGTTTTACTAAACATAGATATTTCATTGTATGTCTACCTCTATGTTTGACGCTTATGGAAAAATAGTAAATGAGAGAAATAAAAATCTAAAAAATATCTATGCATTAGGTATTTAAGTTCTCTTTCTATCAAAAAAAATAAAAATGATTGGACAAATACATGACAATTTATACGCTATGTAGTCAAGGTATGTCAAAATTACAGTTTAGTCAACTTCAAATGTTAATAAACTATGAAATAATCATGATAATGTCATAAAACCAATTGCACACCCTATGTATGGATGTTACAAAACTAATTTTGAAAGAATCACATTGATATTTATTTTACAAAAAAAGTTATGCTCTATGAAAACAATGTAACTCTTTGAAAATGACGTTTTCAGCAACATACCAATTTTTGTGGGAGAAAGAAAAAACCATTCAAATCAATTCATAAATAAAAATAGAAAATATATTTAGAATCTAGACAGAAAATCCTAAAAGACTCTAATTTACTTCATCTTTTGATTTCCAACAGTTTAATGACAATATGCATCTGAATCTGAATTTTTTTTTCAAAATGTAGAGTCCAGTGTCCGTTCAGGCAAAAAAGTGTAACCTACTATTGTGGGTTCACCCGCAACCTTTGTCTACATGTGTTCAAGGTATCTTCAAACATTGTTACATGGATAGTGACCATCATCTGGCTAAATTAAACTATCCTTTTCATGATGACTACCCTCCCTGTGCTCAATGATCAGGTGTCAGATGTTGCCTAGTCCTCCTCCATTGCTTCCAAATCAACAGTTGCAGGCTTCTTTTTCTTGGTCTTTGTGCTTTTATCCCACACTGCAACCTCCTCTTTTGTTGACCAAGTGTACTCTCTTAAAAAATTTAATTGTTTCACTTGCATGTCCCACCTAGAATTAGTTATGGCCTTGGTGTCAGATACAAACCTAGTGCAATCAGTCTCTACTTTGAACATGTCATCCAGGACATGATTAAACCTGTCCATATCCAAAGTATCATCCTCATTCAGAAAAGATTATGTCCCTATCAGCAATTCATCCATGTCATTTCTCCATTCTTCAACACTTTTGCTTGTACCATCTTATTTATGCAATGGAGGCATATGTTTATTGTAATCAAGACCAAACATTTCCATTTTGGATATGGCCTGGATTGCCTTCCCATTGAAAAAGGATAAGGTTTCACTAACCATCTCTATCTTTTCTCCAACCTCCCCAACTGACTCAGGGATATCTTTCTTGTGGGGCTACAGCATCTCTAGCTTCTCAAAAAGTGACCCCTTGCCAGACCATACACTGAATAATTGCTCCAAAGTAGCCATTGTTTCTTTGATACTCTCATTGGTCTTGTGAAACACCTTAAATGAATTATGGATTAAATCCATCTGCTCCTTTATTATTGGCTTCTATGTTGCAATATGTGTGATAGGGCATTAAGATCCACCTTTTGCATATCCTTATCTAAACTCTCAACTACCATATTATGATCCTCTACCACCGAGGGAATAGCAGCTTCAATCTCAAGGACTGGAGGGGGAGAAACCTTAGAGGCTTCTTGCAATTTGACCTTAAGGTCCTTAATTTATTCCTCCATGACTTGGATCCTCATTAAATTTTTCTCCCTATCTTTTTCCAATAATATGGCCTCATCATACAACTTACCATATCTATTTGAGAGTTGTGCAATTTTTGCCTCATTGAGGTGAGAAAAATGTGTGACAACCTTGGAAATTTCAAGGTCACTTGTGTTCTGCATAGTCCAGATTATTTTATCCCCATCCGTCTTTTCTTCAATACTAATAAGGGATGACTTCTGAGTTATTGGGGTAGAGACCACATGGCTAATGTCTCGGATCTGGGATCATATCCACATCCCCTTATCATGTCCCCAATTTGTGTCTCATGAGACAATTGGGCCTCTGGCTACCTCTTGATTTGATCAATGATAAATGTGGAGGCCAGATCCCACCTCGGGACAAGTAACATCTCACTTGACTTGACAAGTTGCCTAGCCTCATCTACTATTATGCTCTCTAAGCTAGGATCATATGTAGTTAGAGCTTTTAAGGCTTAATTGTTGGGATCAGTCCCATCTTTAATTTGAACTTGACTCCTCAAGTCCTATTGTTTCTTCCAAATAAGAAAATTATTGAATTCATCACTCTTAATGAATTCATCATCTTGTAATAGCTCTTCTTGGGAGAGATCCCTCATCTTTGCACATTTAGAGGGGAAACTCCACCTCCTCCTATGTTTCTTCCTTCTTTCTTCCTTGATTTTCTTTCTTAGTTGGTGATGATAGGGCCTATCACCAGTAATGAGGGCAGCTACTTTGTCAATTCTTTTCTCTGAGCCTTTTCTCTTTGATGGCCTACCCTTTTCAATCCTCTACCTCTTCTGAGGAGGTTCATGTGTATCCCCTATCTCCACGGCCTTTTGTCCATGTTCTTGGATAGGAGGTTCATTGGCTTGAGGAGGACTATCTTCCTCATACTCAGAAGATGAGTATTTCTTTTTTACTTCCTACTTCTCTTCAAGTTGTGCCTCCAATTAATTAGACAGAGTGTCATACATTTCCACCATCTTATTTATTCTAGAAATGTAAGGCAAGTCACAGAAAAATCCACTAAAGGCAATTCCAGCCTTTTTCACTTGAGCCTCTAATTCCAAGAGGTCATAAAACTTAGTATCCCTTCCTGCTTCATCTTCATCTAGCATGTTTCTTACAATATCTTCCTCATCCAACCCCTCATGGTCATGGATGTTGCTAATGTTGGGAATCAACATCCTCCTGGCATTTTTTATGAAGTTCTCAGGGTCTACATATTTGTAATCTATTGTGCTCATTTTGAATTGGCCTAACCACATACTAACTGCAGGCAGAGCTCTCTTCCCTATTGTGAGATTTGTTATCTTAAACTTTTGGGGAGTGAATGTTCCCTTTTTGTGTGGAGCCAAGTGCTCCTTATCTATCCATATGAGTTTCCAGATGAATTCTATCAAAGCCACCCTTGGTGGCACAAAACTTTGGGATTACATGAGGAGGTTGGGGGCAACCATAGACTCTGATCAAAGTGAAATTCATTCCCAAGTAGAAGTCACCCCAATTGTGATCACTAGGCCATTTTTCAACATACTCCTTAGGCCTTAGGAGTCTAAGAACCTTGGTAGAGAGCTGCCTCATAATATTAGTACCCAATAAATTTAAAATTGGATGAACTTTCCAATTTTGGAATCCACAAAATTCATTCTTATTTGAGGTATAATTCCAAACCCTCAACCAAATTTTTACTGGGTTTGGTTAACCATTTATCATTGTTCTTGGTCTTAACATCTGCACATTCATGTGATTAATATTGAAAAATAGAATTAGGTGCATCAAAAGATAATAGTGCATGAAAGTGGTTGGCTTCTTATCTTCTTTGATGTTTACCAAACCCTCATGCATCTTGTCAATCACATACTAAATGTAATCATAATCAGTATTCACATGTGAATTCTGTAAATCTAGGATGATCATCAATAGTTCTGCAAGCATCCTTTCTTCATCTCCATACATACCAAGCACCCTACACAACCCATATGATAAGTATTTCATGTAGAAATGGAAGTCTTTGAACACATAGGGTGCATTCATCTTAGTAGACATAGAGGAAATATACTTTCCAGTCTTTGGGTTGTGGTGGGTAATCTAGGACTTCACCATGTTCAACTGGTTTGCATATTGTTCCTTCTATTTCCTTAAATCAATTTCTATGGAGGAAGAGGCATAAGCTCCAAAAGCTTTCATTAATGACCCTCGGTCCAGAGTAACCAAGGCAGACTTGTCACTCTTCCTGATGGTCTTAGAAATAGGGTCATAGTTTCTAACCAATTCAAATAATAAGTCTATGTCTAAGAAGACATCAAGTAAAATTAATTTGGCCATGCCTAACTTCCAGGCATTACACACAGGGATCTGCCTGACTTGATTACTATAAAATAATTGAATAAATGATACCTAGAGCATGAAGCAGTAATGGGATCTCTACAATTTTCCATTGAATCCAAAAAGGCCTCATTATTTACCTTGTTATTTTGAGTTGATCCTAGGAGCAAGCTGATGAATTCTTCATAATAGTTGGGCTTCCCTTTCTTCTCCTCTCCTTGTTCCTTAGCTCCTTCAATAGATGACATCCTACTAGATTCTAGCTGACTCATTTTTAGAATTCTATATGTTCTCAGTCTGCAAATTAGTCACTGAAATATTTCTCTTTACAAGTGAATTGCACTATCTCTCAGCATGACACTCTTCTCAACTAAAGCTTTTTGAAAGACTGAAAATTCATTAAGTGTAAGGAGAGGAAATAGTCTTGTCCTTATATCATCATGGAATGAATGCAAAATTGTCAAGATCATAGAAAATACTTATGCAATCACTTTAGCATTCACTGCTATGTATAACCAATTTTCAAATTAGTTAGCCATGTTGTGAAGTCGACATGTCTATTTAATTCTCTAAGGCAAGAAAAAAGGCCAATTATTTTCTTCTATCATAAACCCTCAAAAACTGATTAAACCCTTAATTTATATTGATTAGCCGTTACTTTTTTCTTTTTCCATTTAATCTATGTACTTTTACACGTCAGATGTTTTCTTTTCTTTACTTGTCATGAAGACTAACTACACCTCTTTTGGAGATTCAGTGACTGAAGGATCCTCCTGATCTCTGAAGACTTTACTTAACCTTGGTCTGATTATGAGATCTAGTGACTGAAGCAAATCTCTGAGTCTTGAAACACTTGTCTTGACTGGGTTTGTATCTGGAGAATGAGTGAACAAAGGCTTCCTGCGGTCTCTGAGCTTTTAACTTAATTCAATTTATATCATGAGATCCAGCAACTGAAGAAATTCTCATAATCTCTAGATCTTTTCTTTAACCATGGTTTCATTTAGAGATCTAGCGACTGCATACACTTCCCAGTCTCTAGGCATTCACTTTAACCTGCATTTGATTTGGAGATTTAGTGACCACAACATTCTCTTATTTGCTAGATACTTTTCTTAACCCAATATCTGTCTCAAGATTCAGTGATAGCTGTTGACCCTGATCTTCATTGATGGTAGTCTCTTAATCTCTAAATATTTAATCACTAACCACCAACGCTTAGAGATTCAGAGATAGCCTCATTCATCGAGTGGCTGAATGTTAACACTTAATTGTCAACTATCTAGAGATCCGGAGATAACCGCAAACCGTCAAGTCCTTCACTTTTTTGTCAAATCTCTGAATCAAAATAGACTTCACCATTACATCACGAGATTCAACGATCATTGTCTTTCTTTCCTTTGTCGCTTGATCTTCAAATGATCCTTGACTTAAGCACTACCCTGAGAGACTATGAGAAAACTGTTGCGCCATATTGCCAAATGTTTAGACATCACCGCCAAGAACTTGGAGACTTGGAGAAAGCCTCTTTGCCAAGTCACTAGATAAAAGCACTTAATTTCCCGGGACTTGGAGAATAAGACATAACCATTAGACATTACTCAGTCGCTTAATCTCTGAATCAACATACTTAGCTCTTAGACTTTCTGAGACTTGGAGAATGAAGGGAAATAATAACCATGTGCTAAATAGGAAACTTAAGTGACATGGAAAAGAAATGCGCAATTAGACCTTGGGTAGGGTTTTTCATTTTAGGCAAGGAAAATCCATGAAAACTTATGAAGAACACAGGACCTATTATCTCAAGCTAGGGAATTTTTTTTTTAAATTTCAAAAGTATAAATATTCAGCTAATAGCATTCAATGGTGTCATGTTTACAGAGCCAAGAAAGTCACTTAACATTGAATATTCAGTCATGTTGTTGTGTAATGCCCGTAAATAGTCAAAACGTGTCAGTGGAAAAAAACATCAAAATAGAAAACATGACATGTTATCCCACCCTATAAATCTTAACGTGGCGTTGACTCATTGACCATATTATTTTGCACTTAACTTCGGTGAGAAAAAAGAAGAAAATGCTAAATGGAAACACATTTTTCTATTTTAAAAAGAAAATTGTGACATTGGAAAACATGACATGTTGGCCCACCAGGGAAGATAACATGATGTGTTAGCCCTAACAGAGTTTTAGACCATGTGAAGATGTCTTAGATCGATTATGTGTGATGGGATTAATGGTGGAAAAAATAGCCAACATTTCTAGTGACTAAAATGGGATGTTTTATGTCTAAGTATAGGATCAATGGCTTAAAAAAATCCATTGGACATGAAGTCACCAACACTAAAATGACGTGTTGGCCACCTCTAATGATGCAGGAGCATCTCGGGTCCTTGGAAATCCTGTGTCACCAAAAACATGTTTGTGTTTTCTCTTTGTTGCTCGGTTCCTTCTTTGACCAAGTTGGTTTAGTGTTGCTCAGTTTCCTCTTCCTAGATCAATTTTCAGCCAACTCCCTCATCCTACAGGGATCTCCCTTGTAAATAGGTTGAAAGATTGGTTGCACGGGAAAATCAACCAATGCAACCATCCCAACCAAAAATCAGTTTATAGTTAGGATTTTAATTAAATTCATTAAAGCCATTCACAGAAAAGGAATGGCTAATCCTATTATTTAATATTATTAATAATAAAATCTAATAGGAGAGCCTCATAAATATTAATAAACTAATGTGATTTTCATTTATTTAAGGAAAAGGAAATAATTACTATAATTACTTATCACCTTATTTACTAAGGCTATGGTAAAAGATTTACCATATAATAATTAATCCCTCAAGTAAATAATTTATTTATTATTATTATTTAAAATAAAATTACTTTCACACACTAATATTATATATATATATATATACCATAGGCATACGTGTGCACCCATATGCTTATGTGTACATATATCACATAATTAAGATGCATTATTAAAAGTATCATAAACATCTAATTATTATAAATATTATTATCTAAATCAATTACTAAATCATATTCCACACAAAATATAATCATATATATATATATATATATATATATATATATATATATATATATATATATATAGGGTAACTACTAACATAAGATAGAAGATACCACAAAACACAATTTAACGTTACTAATCACAACATCATACTCTCATCAATGCAAGAAACAAGCAACAAGAACCACATAATCCAACAACTGCAATACACAACAACAATGCATCATCAACACAAGAACCTGACTCAGGAACTCCACACCTAAGGGTAAAAGGGTCAAAGGTAGAGTTCCTTCCTATAGGACCTTGATGATATCTCTGTAACAACAACAATGATCAAAGATTTTGAGGGATCACTCAGACTTGTGAGACCAGGTGGAGATGATGCTCGGTACTTGCAATCCTGCATCACCGAGAAGAAATACATGTGCAAATATATATACAGACATATGAAAACAGATGACCAGGATCAATACACCGTGTGGACCTCAACTAAGTGAGTAACTACGACTTCATCCTGAGTCATGAAAATACATCAAACATATATACATAAATACATAAGACATCATAGATAATAATGGTTAGGTTCAAATCCTTGGGTTAGCTTTATAAATCATGTAAAGATAGATGATTTCAAACTTCATAAACATATAAATGATAATCATAAATGAGTGTATCTAAGCATCTGATAAGTGTATCATCATCTAAATAAGCATAACTGTGAACATATAGTTCTAACCATCATAATGAAAATGTCCAAATAAAAGTCCAAGTATAATCGTCTGAGAGGGTATTACATCCTCCCCCCCTAGAGTTAGGCTTACTCTTGGAAGCCTACAAATAAATAAGGATAAGCATCTCTAAGTCTAACAACATCCTCCAAGTGGTCGTGGAATCATCATTGGGGTCCCATTGGACCCTTTCCTGGTCTATGGTGTGAACCCTGAGGGTCAGTGTCCACTGCTACAAAATGTGTACCAGCTCTAAAGCCAACTGCCCTGATGCAGTAGCACCCTGGCTTCTTGTCTAGCTCCTTGTGATTTTTTGGTACTCGGTGAAGGAGGTGGATAAGCTCAGTAAACATAGGATTTTACTCGATTATTTGGGTAATAGTTCTTGATCGAAGTTTGTTTTGAATCACCAATGGAGCTTGGTGGTCTTGGTAGTGATTCTCGGTTGGAAGTTCCAGTGGATCTCCGTGGGTGGTGGTCACTCGGTGACTTGGTGTTTTGTTTCACAGTGCTCGGTTACCAACAAGGTCTCAATGTTTATGTCTATTGCTCAGTCAGTGAAGGGATTTCAATCATTGAAGGAGACTCGACATTTCTGGTGCTTGGTAATGCTTGTAGAGCTTGGTTGGTATGTTTTCTCTGTATATTTCCTGGCACTCAGTAGTTTGGCTTACTGATGAGTGTTCTTGGATATTTGGGAGGCCAAATTGGTGCATTTATTATTGGTAGCTGATGTCACATTCTCCTATGTGGATCTAGAGGTTGACATGTTGAATTTAATGATTGTAAGGCTATTTGAGAGCTGACTTGTATTGCATTTAATATTTATTTGCAGGAGTTAATTGTTTCATCCAGCTGACTTGTGGTTGATGATTAGTATTTAAGGAGTGTTTGGGTAGATGTTTTAGGCATCAGATTAGGAGTCTGGTAGAAGATCTAGGGGTAGCAGATAAGTGAAGTTGTGGAAAAGATCCTGCGAGATCTTGCAGATCAGATTGGTATCTGATAGTTTGTGACAGCAGAGCTAGTGGTTGTTTACTTGGAGACAACAAGATTGCTTGGTGGCTTGCGAGCACAAGTTCAGATCTACCTTAGGGTTTCCATTAGTTATTGATTTATCTCAGAACTAGACTAGCTGGTGTTGCATTAGATCTTGTTGATCTTGCAGAATTACTTGTTGTTTATAATATGCCCTAACCCGAAAGGCCTTATAGTCGAGCATGTTAATGGAAAATTTGATTTGAGCATATCTTGTTGTGTTATTTCATTGTGTTCTTGATTGGCTGTAAGGTTGGACTATCCTTAATTGGATCTACCATCCTTGACTGCGTCAGATGGTATTAGAGCGAAGGTTGATCTTGAGTTGAGTTGATCTTGTGGAGCAAGGGTTAACCTAGCAAGGCTGGTCTTGCGAAGTTGATCTTGTGGGCGAAGAGATTGTATGATCTGAGTTGAAAATCCATGGCATTGAACTTGTGGAATATTGGCCTAGTTGTTTGTACGAGGTGATAGGTTGTGATCTGACTTGCATACAACTCAGAGGTTGTCACAAGGTGGTTAGTGTTGGGTTTTTTGTAGAGGGTTTTTGAAGATCTTTGGAGATGTCTCTAAGAGGATTGAACCCTGGTGTGATTGTAGATCTCTATGATGTGGTAGAAGCAAAGATTTCTGAAAGGTTTTCTTAGTTGGAAGCAGATTTTTTGAACTGTGTGGAGAACCGAATTAAGAACCTTGTGAAGGAAAGTGTTGTTGAGCTTTGTAAAGCTTACCAAAGTTGGGACATGCCAGTCTAGAAGAAATTTGTCTGGCCGGTTCAAAGACTGGTCTGAGAGAGAAGACATCTTGTGACAATATGGAGATTGAAGAGGTATGTGAGATTGGTTTTGATGTTCAGTTGGTGGAGTCTGACATGAAACTTGCAGAGAAATTTGTGACTATTGTTGAGATACCTATGTTCACTGACAATGTTGTTGACCTTGTTGAAGCTGGTGAGAAGATTGTTTTTCATGTTCAGTCAGTTGTGCCTGACATGGAGATTGCAAAGCATCTGGTTGTGCCTGATTAGGTTGTTGTTGATGAGGAGTTACCTGCTGTGGAACACCTTTGTGATGATGGTGTTACTGAATTGCCTTTATTTGGTGTTGAGGTGCAGATGTTGTTTGCTGATTACAGACTTGAGTTTCTGGTTGACAGTAATGAGTCTTGTGATGAGATTCTAAGATGGGATTCTGACTTGAAGGCTCAGTTTGTTTGGGATGTTGAACATGTTGATTGGGTGGGTTGCAAATTGGTTATCTTTCCTGTGATGGAGTGGAAACCTTTGGTGAAGATGAAGTGGAGTTAGTGTTGTTCAGATGTTCCCTTTGGTGAGAAAGTGTGGGACACACTTTTCTTTGTACCCTGGGAGTCTGATGTCATAGCATCCTAGCTTCTTGTCCAGTTCCTTGTGATTTTCTAGTACTCAGTGAAGGAGGTGGATAAGCTCAGTAAAGATAGGATTTTACTCAGTTATTTGTGTTAGAAAGTAAAGTCCACCAAGATAACTGAGAGGGGGGAGGGTGAATTAGTTATCAGAAAAATATAAATTTTATCAACTTCAATATATTTTAACCATGTAAGCAATGTAATCAACAACCATAGAAATATATGTTAGAGTAATTACCTATTCACTTATTAATTAGATCACTTTGATTTAATTAATTAAGTTAGTTATTACTCTATTTACTTAAGCTATCTCTTAGGTGCATTATAATTAATATCTTTATTAATTATATTGCGCAACCTAGCTTTTTCTTTTTAGGGTTTTCGTACACCTTATAGGTTGAACTCTTGTAATTATTTTTTATTCTGCTGAATACATTTTTCGCTCTCTCATTTTGAGCATAGAAGGGTTTCAATTTTTTCCATCTTTTGCTTCATTTATTGTAACAGGTATCTTGCATGCAGATTGGTCTTGGAAGTTGAATCTGTATTTCTTAGTTACTACATGGTATTAGAGCCATTCTGTTGCTGCTTGTTCGAGTTTGTTTGAAGCTGTGGATCAAGCAATTTTTCTATTGTTTTTATTGGATCTGGTGGGTCTCATTTTTTTGGAGCACTTTGGGCAAAAATTGACCTCAAAATTACGTTCGAAAGGCCCAAAACCCCCTATTTTCATATAAAACTTGACCTATTTGGCCTCCGGGGCATCTGGGATAATTTTTTGGCCTATTAGGGCCATATGGGCACAGAAATCGAAAAAAAATTCATTTTTTTCTTCAAAAAATAAAAAAATGGTGTTTTTTTAACACCTCCCATTAAAAAAACACCGTGTGCCACCACCAAACCCCGTCGCGCCACCGCACCGCAACCACCGCACCGCCACCACCGCGCCACCCAGCCGCCACCTTCGATGGTGCCACCACCAACCGACCATCGCCCTCCAGCCGGACGTCCCGTGATGGCCATACGGCCGTCAAAATTATTACCAGGACTAGTTTTTTTTCATAAGCTTGCATTTTGGAGGTACCTGTGCCTTTTTGGTCCTACAGGGCTCATACGGACTCAAAATTTGACATATGATATATCATCGAAAAGGTCTTTCCGAGCCCGTCGCTCTTTTACAATTTCATTTCATATTTTTTCCATTTGATCAGCTATTTTTAGTGTCAAGTGGAGGCTTCATTTTTTTCTCTCTACATTTGGAAATCAGGTTTTTTCCTTTTTTTTTTGTGCTTACATACTTATTTGAAGCATAGGGGAGATAGTATAATATTTTGTGGGGGGGGTGCATATTCTCTTTCTGTCATTTATTTCAAAGAGACCCTTCTACTTCTGTCTACTTTCTCTCAATGGCAGACTCTTCTGTCGCCTGCCTTACACCTCACAACTATCACACTTGGAAAGGACAGATGACCAGATTGCTTATGGAAAAAGGGTTATGGTCATGCCTCGATGAGGCTCAGCCAATTCTACAGTGGCCTTATGAGGCTCTTATGCAGAGAAATAGGATGGATGAGGTAATGGGCCTCATTGCAATGAATATCTCAGATGGATTTTTGTTCCACCTAGATGGTTTGACCACACCTAGGGATATGTGGAACAAGTTTTCCACCTTGTTTGGCACAAAGAATCGGTTCAAGGTTCTCCAGATAGATGCAGAGTTCACCTCCTTAGTACCTGTTGGTTAACAGTTTGTCCTCTTCAAGATTTCTAATCTTTGACTCTTAAATTACCCAATGGGAGAGAACAAAAGGATGTCACCAACAATTGGGTCAGCGTACGTCTTCTATCACTGCCCTCTGAATTGATAGGTACAGCTCCCTAATTATGTATGATATACAATGAATGTGTTTTTATCTTGATCACCAGGTTGTCTCTAATGTGTTTTAACCAAATTGCTTGTAGGCACAAACAATTCAGGCAAGAATTTATGCTTCTTATCTTCTAACTCTAATCTACCTATTTTAACCATGCAAAGTCTAACCAAGTGAACAGGAGCAAAATCATGCATAGGAGACAAATAGAATTGTTTTAACTACAACTTCTGTCATGAAATGGAATCCACACATACATCACAGCTCTACACACCACTGTACTTTCTGTCCAGTATGTAACTATTTAACTAACAGGATGAATAGGAGAAGAATCACATATGACAAGTAAATGGAATCACTTACTGCAACCACAGACATGAAATGGAATTCAAGACGTAATCATAGCTTCATACATAACTGTCCTTTCTATTCAAATGCATATGATTGACTACTAGTGGAACAACAAAACCAGAAACCTTGCTATAGTAAATGGAATTACTTTGCTCAAATATCCAGTTTGCCGACCATTACAATGAGTTTCTTCCCAATATTTATAGACTTCACAATACATAGAGTTTGTCAGAACTCATGACCTTCCAGCTTCCACGAATACAAACAGACTATACACCAAGTAGGAATATCTTCAATCAGAGGGTATGGAAGACGATCCTGATATCTCAACCTCTCGATCAACACCTGTCAAGCCAGAGTTCATTGGGCTTCCGGAGTCACTTAACTTTGATTTGTCCTGAGAATGTGAACAGACACCATCTATCGGCAAGAACTTTACCATCTGTTATCATGCAATCTCTTTCTCTATTCTTCCTTTGACATACTCCGTGACAGATGCTTTCTGTTTTACCACAACAGTCGACTTGAAAAAGAAATCGATGTTTATTTCTTTTCAATTCTCTTCCGTCACCTTTTATTATAACGTTCAAGCATCGCCGAGATCCTTAAAATCATAAGTTTTAATCCTTTTATTGTATGCTTGACACGCGTCACCATCTCATTTGATTTCCTTAAGTCTTTGGCCTCCTTGATAATATTCTCATCAGACGGTGGTCACATGATCGCAAGAAGGAAGAATATTCCTTGCGATCATGTGCCAGCCGTAGATTTCCTGCGGTGGACCCCTTAGCTTTACCACTCTTGAAAAAGCAAGATCTACAGTTGTCTGAAGATCACATACGTCTGAAACATCCCTTTCGAAAACACGCCCGCCGTTGATTCTCTGCCAATGTTAGGACCCTTCTGACAATATGCCAACAGGTCCCTCTGACAATCCGCCAACTCATTATCTCGTGGACCAACCACAGACTAGCTTATGTGTTCGTGAAACATCCGGACCCACTTCTTCACACTTGGCAGATTCGACGGTAGTCGCATGATCGTAAGAGCTTACAAGATTCCATAAGATCATGGACCGTCCATCGATTTGGAATCTTAAGATGTTCTGGCTTGATGATGTTTGCGGGGCCCAGCAACCTCATTGTCGCATCCTCAATTACATTTTCGCATGATCGCATACCATTATTTTAATCTATGTGATCATGCGACCACTTTACCATTGGTACACGTAGATTCCTACGGGGTCCATCTGTCTAATCTCTCCCGTGCTTGGCATATGTGGGTCCCAGTAACACAGTCAGCTCCTTGAATTTCTACTATCGCATGATCGCGTACCATTATTTTAATCTATGTGATCATGCGACTGCTTCGTTATTGGTGCACGTAAGCTGCTTTGTTGTCTTCGCAGGTCCCAGTAGGTTCCATTGTCACATGATCGCATACCATTATTTTATTCCATGCGATCATGCGACTACTTTACCATTGATACACGTGGATTCCAGGCATCCTCCAAATCAGCAAAGGTAGGCCCAGCCTCTGACATCAAGCTAGTCTTTCAAACAAGGAGATCGGACGGCCATCGCAACACCGTGATGTTAACTCGTTTGCATCTTAGGATCGAGGTAATGCAATAACCATCAAATTGGATCGACGTTTAACTTCTGAAGAACGGGACCGGGCCCGCGAGAGAAAAGACTTGACAGATGGCAAGATCTCCGCAAACCCTGTATGAGTCTTCAGTATTTTTGAGGAATAATGGGAACCGTAGATGCAAAATTTAGGTTATCGTATCTCCACCACCCTGAAACTTCATGATTATCGAACCAAATTACCTGCCGTTTCTTGCGCTGAGCTCGTAAAGACTTAGGCAATTCTGATATGCATCTGGATAACACGCAGGACACATGCACGTGAACTCGGCGCTTGTTATATTGTTTCTGCCATAGGTTCTAAAACATGACAGGAAGATTTTTAATACTATCAACTCCATGACTATCCACCCTTTGCTACTGATAATATCATCAGACGAGTCGGCAATTCTAGCACTCTCCATACAGAAAAAGTTTCCTCTTGATTCTTCTGAAAGAACAAACACCATCCATCTTGATATACAAGATTATCAATAGAGCAATTCTTCTTTGCCAGGATGGGGTCTATAACCTACCCAATGTTACAAGATCTTGCAGGAAAGCCCACCCGGTTCAAAGAAGGAAAGCAATGATAGGGAAACCTGGCAAAGAAAGCCTACCTAAGCAAGACTTAGACCTAGACTCGACCAACTTTACATGGAAAAATGATGGGTGACTGAAAATTAGGCAACAGCTGGCTCCGACTGGGGATTTAAGCATTACCATGCTTAAAAGGACTCTAGCAATCTCTGGTTTCGCAAAATAGCCAGCAACTTAACAAAGCCAAAACTACACACAGCAGAAGGAAAAACAACTAGGCTACAATAGGAAAAGAAAACCTACCTAACTAACCACTATGCAGGGATTACCTGCTTCTCAATTATGCATTTGATACAACTTCAAATCCTGCCCATTATAGGAACATGGCAGGGATTCTTCGGAAGGGTATGCCAACCTGAATGAATTATTCTGATTTGCTTGCACAATCTGGAATGGGCCTTTCCATAAGGATTGAAACTTAGAATGCATTCCTTTAGGTTCATATCTCTTGTCCCACAGCAGCACCATATCACCTTCCATAAATTTCCTCAGTCTAGCTCTTTTGTCAAACAACTTCTTGATTCAGTTTTGATGTGCAGTTATTCTGTCAACCATTTCTTCTCTCTCTTCTTGCAGTTTGGTCAAGTATAGGATTCTTCTCTCTAAACCATCTTTGAAAACATCATCTTCAATTACCGTTTTCAATTTACATGCAGCAAGCTCTAAAGGTAAAGGCAGATTTGCTTCAACCCCATAAACTAGTTCAAAAGGAGATATACCTATGGCTCTTTTAGGTGTAGTCCTGTCTACCCATAAAGCATCATGTAATTTCCTGTGCCAATTCCTCTGATTGTCATCAACTAACTTCTTCATGATATTAATCAAATTCTTATTACTTGATTCTGCTTGCCCATTCCCTTGGGGAAAGTAATCTGATGAATGACCTACCAGAATCCCATAATCATGACAAAAAGAAACAATTTCAGATGATGAGAAATACGAAGCATTATCCATAATCAATTTTGTAGGTATTCCAAACCTAACTAAAATTTGTTCTTTATAAACTCACAAACTGCATCAGAAGTGGTCCTCTTCATAGACTTAGCTTCCACCCATTTACTAAAATAGTCTGTAGCAGTCAAAATGTAAGAATGACCTTGACTTGAAGGAGGATTTAGGGGACCAATAAAATCTAGACCCCACTGCTGAAAAGGAGCATCAATTACAACTGGTTTCAATGGTAGAGCTGCCAATTGAGGTTTACCAAAAAATAGCTTACATTTTTCACATTTTGCTACCCATTTATATGCATCTTTAAACATTCCTGGCCAATAGTAGCATTGCCTTAGGATCTTGAATGCTGTAACAGTAGAAGAGAAATGTCCTCCACATGCCTCATCATGAAAAGTTTTCAACAACTGCATTTGCTGCTCTTTATCCACACACCTAAGGAAAGTACCATCTATTGCTCTTTTGTACAAAACATCATCATAAATAACATACCTGAGGGCTTTCTTTCTCAGATCTCTCCTTTGTTTTGCTGTCAATCCCTCTGGACACTCACCGTATGTCAGGAAATAAGCAATGTTTGAAAACCAAGGATCTTGTAAACTCACCATTAGCACCTTATGATCACTCTTCTCATTTGGCTGACCTTCTGCTATGGCTTTACAAAGTGCATTCCCCCTCACCAATTTAGTTGGCCTAATATCAGTGTCATACTCTTGAACTTTGGCAATCCAAGCTCCTCTATTATTACAACCAACTTCTTGTTGAGTCAAAATGCTTTTTACTGTTGCATCAGGCACATAAACAACTGAATGTGAGTGAAGAACATAAAATCTAAAAATTTTCAATGCTCTTACCACAGCATAAGCATGTTTTTCCATTTGGGAATACTTCAACTCATGGCTCTTCAAGGGTATACTCATGAAAGCAATTGGAGCTTGTATCCCCTCCTTGTTTTCTTGCATCAGTATTGCAGACATGGTGTGTTGTGATGCATAATAGTATAAAATGAATTCTTTTGTATAATCAGGGTGAACTAAAACAGGAGCACTAGCAATTGCATTTTTTATGTCTTCAAAAGATTTCTTACCATCATCAGTCCATTTGAAAGATTGATTTCCCTTCATCATATCAACTATACTTTTCACAGTTTCAGAAAAATCAGGTACAAATCTTCTTAAAAAGTTAACTTGTCCAAAGAAAGATTTAATTCCAGTTTTACTTAAAGGTAAACTTAACTGCTGAATAGCTCTAACTCTATCAGGATCAATCTTAACTCCTTCTTGAGAAACAATGTGTCCAAGAAGTTTACCTTCAGTAACACAAAATACAAATTTCTTTGGATTTAAAGAAATACCTTGGTCTCTACACCTCTGCAGGACTCTGGCAAGATCTCTTATGTGATCTTTTCTCTACCTAGAGAAAACAGTTAGATCATCAAGGTACATCACAATAATCTTATTTTTAAGATCACCAAAAGACAGATCCATTGCTCTCTGAAATTTTGCACCTGCGTTAATCAATCCAAAAGGCATTCTATTATAAGCAAAAGTACCCCATGGCATTGTAAAAGTTGTCTTGTACTTGTCTGATTCATCCACTTGGATTTGGTTATAACCTAAAAACCCATCCAACATAGACATCATTCCTGAACCTGCAACAATCTGTAATAAATGGTCCATGTTTGGCAATGCATAGTTATCTTTGAGGGAAGCCTGATTTAGATTTCTGAAATCTACACAAATCCTTATCTCTCCATTCTTCTTCCTCACAGGGATGATATTTGCAATCCAGGTGGAGTGATGAATAGGATATATGATTTTTGCTTTTAACATCTTATCAATCTCCTTAAAAATTGCTCCTTCTATCAAAGGGTTATAGTTTCTTTGTTTCTGTTTGACAGGAACTACCCCAGCCTTTAGAGGGATTGTGTGCCTAAAATCTCCATCCATGAAATTTTTAAGACCCTCATAGTCCCAAGCAAAAACATCTTAAAATTCCACTAATAACTGTTTGATCTTACCCCTTTCTTCAATGGAACAACACTTTCCAATATTAATCATTTTTGGACAATCATCAGTCTCTATATTGATTCCATCATACTCTCCACAAGTCTTTTCTTTTTCACTCCTTTCTTCCTTAACGTAAGCATCATGTTTGTCAAAAAGCTTTTCTAAAGATACAAAATGAGAAGGGATCTTATTACCTTTTAATTGAATGATTTCTTCTTATGATTCTTCCTCCTCAATCAGTGACTGCTCATCTTTACCATCTTCAAAGCACATATTGACAAAAGGGCCTGATCCTTCTAGGAACTGTTGAATATGTTTGTCATTATCAAAGACTTGCCATGATTCTTCATTATCAGGTACCTTTGACCTAAAAAGAACTTCCATCCTATATATCTGATCTTTAAATTTAGGATGAGGTAACAATAATGAGGCAGAGATAGCTAATGAATCAGCTTTTGAATTTTGGTCTCTAGGAACTGAGTTTATTGAGAATGCATCAAAATTTTCCATCTCATCCCATACTTTATTTCTGTAATTCCTTAATCTGTTATTTTTTACAGAATATAAATTTCTCACCTGCTTTACCACAAGCTCAGCATCACCTTGTACCTTAAGTAACTTTACTCCTTTTTGTTTTGCAACTTCCATTCCAAGGAGAAGAGCTTCATACTCTGCAGTGTTATTAGTGTTCTTAAAATTCAACTTGTAGGCCAGATGTGTGATTTCTTCATCAGGTGCAATTAAGACTACTCCTGCTCTTGAGCCTGCCTTAGCACAACTACCATCAAACTGCATTGTCCACAGTTGTTGTGAATCTACCTTTACCGTCTCTTCTTGAGCATTAGGTCCATCATATGTTAACATGTAATTACCAAATTGCATTTCTTGATATAAGATCTGAGATTTAGGATCATCTAATTTCAAAATAGTAAATTTAGCCTTACCTTCAAGTTCAAGCTTTACTTTCTTATTCCCAACTTGGATGTAAGCAGATGACCAATCAAGTTTAATCTCTCCTCCCAAGTCCTTGTAGAAACTTCTACTAAGCAACATACCATAGCTTTCAGGAATGTCAGCAACAAGAATTGTAAGCTTTAATCTCTTGGAAGGATATGCAACCAAAGCAACTTGTGCATCCTTGATCTGACCTATCAAAGGTACTTGCTTGGCATCCATTGAATAGCACTTTCCAAAGACTTTGGTTAGGGGTAGCCCTAGAGCTTTTGCAACTGACGCAGGCATTACATTATCTGAAGCTCCAAAGTCTATGATGCAATTACTTAGTCTGTTGCCATTAATAAAAAGAGACACATAAAAAGGCTCTGATTTCAAATATGAACAAGTAGCATGGATCACAGGTTCTTCTTCTTGAAATAGCCTAGGAATTGAGAAATCATCATCAATTGAATTCCCTTCATTAGCATTAACTCGCCTTTTATCACTGACATTGGAATTGATATGAATGTTTTCTCCACTTTTACAATGATTTATCAACCTTTGGAATTGATCAGAGTGTGATCTCAAATAATCCATAGTAGATATTTGAATTTTAGTTTCTTCACAAAATTGAATAATATCAAAGGAATGAGGAAACTTATCTTTTTATTCCTTTTGTGAAGAACTTGACGCTGGGTTATCATTCTTAGCTGCCTTGTGGGGAGGAACTTGATTCTTGACAGAAGCAGCATTGGGAACTTGACTTTTATTTTTCTGACCTCTAGTCATCACAGTTAGCTGAGGTCCTTCCAAGGTGGCAAAACAATTTCCTCCATTTTCTAAATCTGATTCATACTCACAATACAAATTTACGGAGTCTCCATGAGGAGCATGATCATCATCATCTTCTGGATATTCAATTCTTTGCACTTCTTCTCCTTTCATTTGTAAATGCCGGATCATGTCTTCACAGGTATCACCATCATGATTTTCTCTGAGGTGAAAAGCACAAGAAGTCTGACCTTTAGGAGGAGCTTCAATAGCTAATCTTTGCTGAGTAGGAGGAAGCTGTAAGTTCTTGTTCCCACTTTGATACCTTGGTCCTTCTCGGTAAGGCTGATATAATGAATGAGTTGGTCTTGCAACTTGTTTCTTTAATGCAATCATCTCATTGGACAATCTTTGTAACATGGCCTCAGTACTATTTGAAGTACTTGTTACATTGCTTGAAGATCTAGTATGATACTCTTTCTTCCATTTCCCAGAAGCTATCATGTCATCTTCCATCTCTACTGCAAGAGTTTGTGCAGCTTGTAAAGTAGCCACATTAGCCCTTCTTAGTTGATAACCAAGTTCAGGAGGCATAGAACTGATATAGAAAGTTTTTTGATTGTCTCCTATTGGAGCACTAGCAGTTGGTATCCTTTTAATAAGTTTATTGAATTTAGCATTAAAATCTCTCATAGAGATGGATGATTCTTTCTTAATTTGAGCTAGTTGTAATAACAAACTTTGAGCATCCTCAGCACTCTTATACCTTTCTTCAAATTTTTGCCTCATGTCATTCCAACCAGTGATACAACCTGCAGATAAATCTTGAAACCAATCTGCTGCATCACCCACCAGTGTGTCTACAAACATTCTGATTGCAACATCATCATGCTGAGGGTTCACCACACTACAAGCTTTAAGAAAGGCACTTAGATGTTGTTCTGCAGATACCAAACCATCACCATTGAATCTGGGAAAGTTCTTTCTGGAGGCCTTTGGCAAGTCATGATTTGCTGCAAGATTCAATGGTCCAATAGCATTTCCCCAAGGAACAGCCATAGTTGCTAGACTTGTATTTTGTGTAACTACTTGTATTGAAACCGAGAGGGGAAGTGCAATACCGTGCAATAACAATGAATTGCAAGTGGTAGAAATAGGAATCCTATCAACAGGAGGTGAAGAAGATTTGCTTCTTCTTATTTTGAAAGGTACTACAGAAGACAATTGAAAATCTTTAGGCTTGTTATCTCCAACTTCTCTTCTTGACTTAGTCCTTCATTTCCTATAAGTATTTTCAAGAATAGGGAAATTGACTTCTTTAAGTTCTTCGTACACTGGGTCAACCTTTCCCTTTTGCTTTGCACTCCTGGTAAATCTGGAATCTAGGATGTCTTAGATTATGAGGAACTTATTGATATATTTTCTTTCTAAGTGTCCCCAGTAGAGTCACCAAAAATTGTTGGTTAACAGTTTGTCCTCTTCAAGATTTCTAATCTTTGACTCTTAAATTACCCAATGGGAGAGAACAAAAGGATGTCACCAACAATTGGGTCAGCGTACGTCTTCTATCACTGCCCTCTGAATTGATAGGTACAGCTCCCTAATTATGTATGATATACAATGAATGTGTTTTTATCTTGATCACCAGGTTGTCTCTGATGTGTTTTAACCAAATTGCTTGTAGGCACAAACAATTCAGGCAAGGATTTATGCTTCTTATCTTCTAACTCTAATCTACCTATTTTAACCATGCAAAGTCTAACCAAGTGAACAGGAGCAGAATCATGCATAGGAGACAAATAGAATTGTTTTAACTGCAACTTCTATCATGAAATGGAATCCACACATACATCACAGCTCTACACACCACTGTACTTTCTGTCCAGTATGCAACTATTTAACTAACAGGATGAATAGGAGAAGAATCACATATGACAAGTAAATGGAATCACTTACTGCAACCACAGACATGAAATGGAATTCAAGACGTAATCACAGCTTCATACATAACTGTCCTTTCTATTCAAATGCATATGATTGACTACTAGTGGAACAACAAAACCAGAAACCTTGCTATAGTAAATGGAATTACTTTGCTCAAATATCCAGTTTGCCGACCATTACAATGAGTTTCTTCCCAATATTTATAGACTTCACAATACATAGAGTTCGTCAAAACTCATGACCTTCCAGCTTCCACGAATACAAATAGACTATACACCAAGCAGGAATATCTTCAATGAGAGGGTATGGAAGACGATCATGATATCTCAACCTCTCGATCAACACCTATCAAGCCAGAGTTCATTGGGCTTCCAGAGTCACTTAACTTTGATTTGTCCTGAGAATGTGAACAGATGCCATCTATCGGCAAGAACTTTACCATCTGTTATCATGCAATCTCTTTCTCTGTTCTTCCTTCGACATACTCCGTGACAGACGCTTTCTGTTTTACCACGAGAGTCGACTTGAAAAAGAAATCGACATTTATTTCTTTTCAATTCTCTTCCATCACCTTTTATTATAACATTCAAGCACCGCCGAGATCCTTAAAATCATAAGTTTTAATCCTTTTACTGTATGCTTGACACGCGTCACCATCTCATTTGATTTCCTTAAGTCTCTGGCCTCCTTGACAATATTCTCATCGGACGGTGGTCGCATGATTGCAAGAAGGAAGAATATTCCTTGCGATCATGCGCCAGCCATAGATTTCCTGCGGTGGACCCCTTAGCTTTACCACTCTTGAAAAAGAAAGATCTACGGTTGTCTGAAGATCGCATACATCTGACACATCCCTTGCGAAAACATGCCCGCCATTGATTCTCTGCCAATGTTAAGACCCTTCTGACAATATGCCAACAGGTCCCTCTAACAATCCACCAACTCATTATCTCGTGGACCAACCACAGACTAGCTTATGTGTTCGTGAAACATCCGGACCCACTTCTTCACACTTGGCAGATCTGATGGTAGTCGCATGATCATAAGAGCTTACAAGATTCCATAAGATCATGCGTCGTCCATCAATTTGGAATCTTAAGATGTTCTGGCTTGCTGACGTTTGTGGGGCCCAGCAACCTCATTGTCGCATCCTTAATTACATTGTCGCATGATCGCATACCATTATTTTAATCTATGTGATCATGCGACCACTTTACCATTGGTACACGTAGATTCCTGTGGGGTCCATCTATCTAATCTCTCCCGTGCTTGGCATATGTGGGTCCTAGTAACACAGTTAGCTCCTTGAATTTCTACTATCGTATGATCACGTACCATTATTTTAATCTATGTGATCATGCGACTGCTTCATTATTGGTGCACGTAAGCTGCTTTGTTGTCTTCATGGGTCCCAGTAGGTTCCATTATCACGTGATCGCATACCATTATTTTATTCCATGTGATCATGGGACTGCTTTACCATTGATACACGTGGATTCCAGGCATCCTCCAAATCAGCAAAGGTAGGCCCAGCCTCTGACATCAAGACAGTCTTTCAAACAAGGAGATCAAACGGCCATCGCAACACTATGATGTTAACTCGTTTGCATCTTAGGATCAAGGTAATGCGATAACCATCAGATTGGATTGACGTTTAACTTCTGAAGAATGGGACCGGCCCCGCGAGAGAAAAGACTTGACAAATGGCAAGATCTCCCCAAACCCTGTATGAGTCTTTAGTATTTTTAAGGAATAACGGGAACCGTAGATGCAAAATTTAGGTTATCATATCTCCGCCACCCTGAAACTTCATGATTATCGAACCGGATTAGCTGTCATTTCTTGCGCTGAGCTCGTAAAGACTTAGGCAATTCTGATATGCATCTGGATAACACGTAGGACACATGCACGTGAACTCAGCGCCTGTTATATTATTTCTGCCATAGGTTCTAAAATGTGATAGGAAGATTTTTAATACTATCAACTCCATAACTATCCACCCTTTGCTACTGATAATATCATCAGACGAGTCGGCAATTCTAGCACTCTCCATACAGAAAAAGTTTCCTCTTGATTCTTCTGAAAGAACAAACACCATCCATCTTGATATACAAGATTATCAATAGAGCACATCTTCTTTGCCAGGATGGGGTCTATAACCTACCCAATGTTACAAGATCTTGCAGGAAAGCCCACCCGATTCAAAGAAGGAAAGAAATGATAGGGAAACCTGGCAAAGAAAGCCTACCTAAGCAAGACTTAGACCTAGACTCGACCAGCTTCACATGGAAAAATGACGGGTGACTGAAAATCAGGCAACAGTACCAGAATCATTCACCAGCATTGAGGACTTCTTGATGAAGTTCAACTCCCTTTAATCTATTTTACAGGTTACTAGAAAGATGAAGTCAGATGATGAGTGTATATTTTTGGTACTCTCAAAGCTTCGTGGACCATATCAAATTTTCACTTCTACCTTCTACTCCACTATGGATGCACTAGGTGCATGACATGTTATGCCCTCTTTTGAGACCTTCTATGATAGGTTGACTCATGAGTAGTCCAAGCTCAATCAGATGGATTCACTTACAGGCATTGCTTGCCAAGACACCTCAGGATACACAGAAGCAAAAGTTGAAGTAGATATCTGATTCCTCTTCTCAGCACTCTACTAGCCCACCATCTTCCTCTAAGAAGGAGAAACAGAGGACTAAGAGCCCTACATGTTCCTATTGTCAAAAGGGGCCTCATGATGAGTTAGATTGTTTTCAAAAGAGATTTGATGGTTATGAGAAATAGATTGTAGATTTGCAAGCTCTTCTTCAAAAGAGCATTATTTCCTCTCCATCCTCTTCTACCTCACAGGGGTCTGTTTTCAGTCTTCTACCTCATCTTCGACCTCTGGATAGGATTTTGGATAGGGTCATGCATTATGGGCTTTCACTACATCCCCTTCATAGGTCCCTTGGATATTGGATTCAGGTGCTTCTCACCATATGGCATCTTCTCGAGAGATCTTCTCTTCTATTGAGGCTTCTCCTATTCCTCACATTCTCATGGGGAATAAAACTATTATGCCAGTCTGCGAGAAAGGTTTTGTAGGCATTTAGGATGGCACATTCAATGATGTATTATATGTTCCATCTCTATCTGCAAACCTTCTCTTGATTTATCAGATTACACTCAGAGGGTTAGGGAAGACAATTGAGTTCATGACAGATTCAATCTTCATCCGGGATAGTGCGATAGGAGGCATTGTTGCTACAAGGGCAGTTGATCATTCCACCCATCTCTACACCTTTTCACACTTTGGTCCACCATCTCCATTATCAGAGCACATCTCTCCTCTTCCGCGAGTGCATCATGTGGGGTAGATAGGTCACTTGAACCTTTGTGTCATTCCTAAGATCACTTTTGTGACTGCCTCGCCTCATCTTGTTGAGGTTTCCTCTCTTTAGCAGGACTCTTTTTCAGCACTGTTAGACCCTTCAACTCCATTCATCGAGCCACCAGGTGCAGTTGTTGAGGATTCTATAGAGGACATTCATCTCCTCTCTCCTGACAATGTCAGTGCACCTGTCATACCACCTACATTGGGGATTCCCTTTCAAGATTCTCATGTCTACTCCTTTGAGCATCAGCTCAGCCTTCTAGTGACACCTCATCTTTCGAGGTTACCTCTTCAGTGTTTACTACCTTTCACTCCTTTGTATTGGAGTCATGGTGGTTTTTTCATCGATCCAGGGGTTCTTTCATTCTGGGGGGGCTTTGGAGCCTTGACCCTCTCTCATGAGGGGGTTGGCAGCATGCATTGTACTTATAGAATTGAGAGAGTCTCTTGAAGTCATTTTTTTTGTCCTTTACTTGTTTTTATATCTCTTTTTGGAGAGGACTTTTTTTCCCACTAGGTTTTCTCCTTTGTCTCTGGTTTACAAAGATTTCCTTGTATTCGGTACCTGATCAAGCCTTGCTGTCGAGACCCATTTCCTAATTTCATAGCTGTGCTAGGTTAGCTTACCTCCCGAGCTTCGCTTAAGGGGGGGTGTTAGAGTAATTACCTATTCACTTATTAATTAGATCACTTTGATTTAATTAATTAAGTTAGTTATTACTCTATTTACTTAAGCTATCTCTTAGGTGCATTATAATTAATATCTTTATTAATTATATTGCACAACCTAGCTTTTTCTTTTTAGGGTTTTCATTCACCTTATAGGTTGAACTCTTGTAATTATTTTTTATTATGCTGAATACATTTTTTTCTCTCTCATTTTGAGCACAAAAGGGTTTCAATTTTTTCCATCTTTTGCTTCATTCTTTGTAACAGGTATCTTGCATGTAGATTGGTCTTGGAAGTTGAATCTGTATTTCTCAGTTTCTACAATATATACATGCATAATAACACAATGACACAAGATATGTTGACTAGGGAACCTCTTGATCAAAGAGTAAACCCCATGGGATTGATGCCCACAAAAGATACACTAATATGAATATTCCTTTTGAAAGGATGGACTCTGTTAGGAGTCTTATGAAATACATTCAGTACATATGAATCCATGTTAGGAGATTTTGAATCCCTATTAAAAGATTCTAACTCTATTAGGAGTTATGGAAGATAGAAGGACCCACTACCCAAACAGCTTTAGGGTAAGATCACTGAACTCATTGTCCAACAAATCTTTGTATTACTCAATAGAATAATACCAAAAGATTACTGAACTCAAAAATCCAATACTCCTCTGACTGTTCCAAACCGCACCAACTCCTTCAGATCTCAATACCAGATCTCAGTACTTCGCATGTCCTCTTTCAACAATTTCTCTTTCACAATTCCTTCATACACTTTCTCATTACATATTACATATTATAGCAAGGAAAACATTCCTTCCTTTATACCACACTCAAGTAATTACAAATGAGTCAGCATACAAATTAAAAAATAAAATTTTCCACACGTTCCATCAAATTACACAAAATTGTCAGCTTCCAATCAATATAATTCTTCACTCGTGCAACCTCAAATCTTGCACTATCATCCATGTCACTATCAACATGTCTCCAACTTCTCTCTAATTGTGCATAACCAGATTCCATCCCTATTAGGAGATATCATCTGATTTCCACAAACCGCTACCTAGGAACACTGTCTCAATAATACTTCCACTAAAATTCTCATAACTTCCATGAATAAATGAATTATTATATGTGCTCTTAACCATGATCTAATAACACATCATAGAATAAGTCCTCAATTATGCATAGCTTTATCTTCAATATCCCAAGTGAGCTAACTCAAACATTGTCTTCTTCTCTGCTAATCTTCAGTAGATCGCTGAGTTGACATCAATGTTAATCACAGTCATGTATGCAACAACAAAAACTAGAGAATGACTACTAATACTCCCCCATAGGATATATTCAGCATTCATTCCTAACAATCTCCCCTATTGGCATTGATGGAAACATAGATGAAAAAAATCCAAGCTCCATAAATCCAATCACTGCAACACTGCTGCTCTGAAAATGCTTCCAAGTCTTCTTCATCAATCAAATCTTGCTTTGTTTTCCTATTTAGTTCTCTCCAATAGATGGTACAAATGGTTTTTTCATTTACACTTCTCCCCCATTGACATCAATGACAAAAATTTCATCATTATGTCAACAACAACTTCAATGTCAAAAGACATTGTTCAGAAAATACATTCACTAGAGTCCTCATGACTCAGCTCAGATACACATAATCCCCCATAGAGGAAGTACCAACATCTAGTCTAGAAGAAAAATAGGGCTTATATACCACTGGACAGATGCAACAATCTGCATCAATTCTCAAAAGTAGGCTGGAGCATAACCCCAAGCATACCTCTCAGATACTCAAATGTATCCTTAGGCAAAGGTTTTGTAAATATGTCTGCAATCTGCTCCTTTGTGCTTATGTACTCAAGTCTGACTTCTTTCTCTATTACTTTCTCTCTCACTACATGATACTTTATCTCTATATGCTTTGTCTTAGAATGTAACACAGGGTTCTTAGACATACTAACTGTGCTGGTGTTATCACAATGTATAACAACAACTTCAATAAATTTTACTCCAATATCCTTCAGCATTTTCTTCATCTAAATTATCTAGTTACAATTGTTTGCTACTGCTACATATTCTTCTTCTATTGTGCTCTGTGAGATACAATTATGCTTCTTGCTTAGCCAATAAACTAGTCTTCATCCAAGGAAAAATGTTCCTCCACCGGTGCTCTTTTTATCATCAACACTGCCTCCCTAATCAGTATCTGTATATGCACATAGCGTAAAATCATCAAATTTTTTATACCACAATCCATACTCAATTGTGCCTCTTAAGTACCTCAGTATCCTCTTTACTACTGCATAATGTGATTCTCTAGGTTCAGCTTGAAATCTTGCTACAATTCCAACTGAATGTGTTATATCAAGTCTTGTATGAGTCAAATACTGCAATCATCCAATCATAGCTCTGTACTTCTTCTATTCCACTGTAGGAGTCTCATCTGTGCTAGATAACTTATGTCCAGTTACCATAGGTGTTCCAACTAGCTTACAGTTCTCCATTCCAAATCTCTTCAATAAATCATTCAAGTACTTTGTCTGACTTACAAAGATACCATCACTATTTTGTGTTATCTGTAATCCTAAAAAGTATTTCATTTCACCAATCATACTCATTTCAAATTCAGTCTTCATTTCATCTGGAAATTTATCACTGGCTTCATCTTCTCCTCTAAAGATAATATCATCAACAAAAATTACTACAACCAATAAACCATTTTCAATTTCTTTTGTATACAAGTTTCTATCAGTTGCACCTTTGTAAATCCTAATTTCAACAAATACTTATCCAATCTTGCATACCAAATTCTAGGTGCTTGCTTCAGTCCATATAAAGCTTTCTTCCGTTTACATACCATGTCTCCTTCTTGAGTTAAAGGAAAAACTTCAGGCTGCTCAATGTAAACTTCTTCTTCCAATTCTCCATTCAGAAATGCTAACTTCACATCCATCTGATACACTTTAAATTTCTTAAAAGTTGCATAGGCCAAAAACATTCTTACTGCTTCAATTCTTGCTACTTGTGCAAAATTTTCTTCATAGTCAATTCCTTCTTGTTGTGAGTATCCTTTACATACCAATCTTGCTTTGTTCCTTACTACTTCTCCTTTTTCATTCATCTTGTTTCTGAATACCCATTTTGTTCCTATAACATTATTATCTTTAGGTCTAGGAACCAATTCCCATGTCTTGTTCTTTTCAATATGATCTAGTTCTTCTTTCATAGCTTTAATCCAATGTTCATCTTCACAAGCTTCACTAGTAGATTTAGGTTCAATTTGAGAAATCAAACATAAATGTTCTTGTACCTTTTTTTGAGTCTGAACTCCTATGTCTATGCTTCCAATAATCTGCTTAACAAGATGATTCCTTGATAGATTCTTTTTAGGTGTCATTGTCTCAGATCTTACTTCAGGTGTCAGTTCTTCAATGACCTCATTGTGGCTTTCATTCAACAAATCACTGTCAGTTTCATAAAATAATTCAATAGTCTCAGGGTTAGGTCTAGGATGAGTTCTTTCTTCTGATTCATAATCAAGCATTCTTTCCTAAATTTTGAACTTTTCATCAACTTTTACATTTGCGCTCTCAAAAATAGTCTTAGTTCTCTTATTGTAACATCTATAAGCTTTGCTCTTCAATGAATATCTAAGAAATATACCTTCATCACTTCTAGGATCAAACTTTCCAATGTCATCATCTCTCTTAATATAACATTTGCTTCCAAAAATTCTAAAATACTTAACTGATGGTGCATGTCCAAACCATAGTTCGTAGGGTGTCTTGTCTATGTCTGCTCTGATTTGTACT
The DNA here is from genome assembly GCA_027943335.1 of Chamaecyparis obtusa. Taxonomy (NCBI): domain Eukaryota; kingdom Viridiplantae; phylum Streptophyta; class Pinopsida; order Cupressales; family Cupressaceae; genus Chamaecyparis; species Chamaecyparis obtusa. The sequence goes on along the minus strand of BSBK01006300.1, from coordinate 638,678 downwards.
CTATTCATTGTATACACTATTGTGTTTACTACTTCTCTCCAGAATATCTTCGCTAAGTCATTCTCAAATAACATAGCTCTTGTTGCTTCAGTCACTGATCTATTTCTCCTTTCTGCAATACCATTTTGTTCAGGTGTTCTAGGGGCTAAAAACTGTCTCTTAATACCATTCACTTCACAAAAGATGTTAAATTCTTTAGAAGTAAATTCTCCACCTCTATCTGATCTCGAACATTTAATCTTCATTCCAAATTCATTTTCAACTTTGTTCTTAATGATCTTAAACTTATCAAATGCTTCATATTTTTCTTTAAGAAATGCAATCCACATCATTCTTGTAAAGTCATCAACAAGAATCATAAAATACCTTTCTCCATAGAATCCTCTAGTCCTTGTAGGACCACTCAAGTCTGTATGAACAATCTCTAACTTCTCTATTGTTGTAAACTTCTTACTGGGAAATGAGCTCCTCTTCTATTTAGCCATAACACATTCCTTGCAAATCATGTTAGTAGGCTTCATAATTTTAGGCAAATCTCTTACTGCAAGTGTAGTACTCACTTTCACAATGTTATCAAATTTTATATGACAAAATCTTTTGTGCCATAACCAACTATCATCAATCTTAGTAATCAAGCATGTCATCTTAGTAGGATTCAACTGAAATGCATTACCTCTGGTTCTAGATCCAGTACCAATCAAATTTTCATCTTTGTCTTTAATCGCACAAGTTTTCTCAATAAACCAAACTTGATATCCCTTATCAACTAATTGTCCAACACTCAAAAGATTATGTTTCAAACTATCCACAAAGTAAACATCATCAGTATTAGTCTTTCCATCAATATTAATAGATCATATACCTTTAATCAAATAGGGTGCATTGTTTCCAACTCTAACAACTCCTCCATCATAATTGTTAAACTTTATGAACTTTTTCATTTCTCCAGCCATATGATGTGAACAACCACTGTCTATAATTGAATTAGCTTTCTTTTCTACTTGAGAAACTAAAGCCTTTTCTTCCTTAATTTCATCTTAAGGATTTTCTTCTTTAATTGCTACAAATCCTATATCATCAGTATTCTCAGTATCACTTTCACTCAAAGATTTCTCCAAACTAGATTCAATTTCTTTATCATTTGCATAGTAACATTCTTTAGTTCTTCTAGGATTAAAGTTCTTCCTATACTTCTTAACTCTCTTAGGACATTTAGATGTAAAATGACCAAATTCTTGACAAGTCTGACATTTAAAAAATTTCTTACCATCTGGTTCTCTCTTCACAAGAAAGGCAATACCTTCTTCAATCTTCTTGTCTTCTTCATGTCTAGATCTACTACTGCTAGCATAATCTGCGCTCACACTGATGCTTCTTGACAAGGTAGGGTGAACACTAAGAGCATTGAATGTTGTCTCCATTCAAGGTAGGTCTCTTGATAACCTCAGGTTCATTTCTGCTACTTCCAATCTTCCAAGAAGAGTCTATCTTGTAAAGTTTGTAGTACAAGGTATGACTTATTCAATCATCTGTGTTGTCTGCTTAAATGTAGGAGTCAATGTCCTTAGAATTTTCCATATCACTTCATTCTCTATCTTTGTTCCACCACAACATTTTATACCTGCAACAATCTCTAACATTCTACCAATATAGCTTCTAACAGATTCATCTTCCATCATTCTTATATCTTCAAATGCACATATCCAGTTATGTAATATGACTTTCTTAGCATGTTCATCACCTTCAAAAGTAGACTATAAAGCTAACCAAATTTCATGAGATATTTTCAAATATTTTACCTGACTGTACTCATTCTTTGGAAGGTCTGACAAGAGTGCTTCTCTAGCAAGTATGTTACACATGAATAGATCTCTTTCATCATTAGTACATGTTTCAATGTTATCCTCATCAATGATAGTATTCTCATTCTTTATAATCAACCAATAACCTGGTCCTGAACATAGTAGATGTGTCTTCATCTTTTCTTTCCAACTATCAAAGTTTGCTCCATCAAACTTATGGCTTTCTTTCCTGAAATTCACCATGGATCTACTTAAGTTGTTAAACTTTTCTTTCAAGGACCTGCTGCTCTGATACCAATTGTTAGAAAGTAAAGTCCACCAAGATAACTGAGAGGGGGGGTGAATCAGTTATCAAACAAATATAATTTTTAGCAACTTCAATATATTTTAACCATGTAAGAAATGTAATCAACAACCATAGAAAGATATACATGCATAATAACACAATGACATAAGATATGTGGACTAGGGAACCTCTTGATCAAAGAGTAAACCCCGGTGGGAATGATGCCCACAAAAGATGCACTAATATGAATATTCCTTGTGAAAGGATGGACTCTGTTAGGAGTCTTATGAAATACATTTAGTACATATGAATCCATGTTAGGAGATTTTGAATCCCCGTTAAAAGATTCTAACTCTGCTAGGAGTTATGGAAGACAAAAGGACCCACTACCCAAACAGCTTTAGGGTAAGATCACTGAACTCACTGTCCAATTGATCTTTGTATTACTCAATAGAATAATACCAAAAGATTACTGACCTCAACAATCCAATACTCCTTCTCTGACTATTCCAAACCGCACCAACTCCTTCTTTAGATCTCAATACCAGATCTCAGTACTTCGCATGTCCTCTTTCAACAATTTCTCTTTCACAATTCCTTCATCCACTTTCTCATTACATATTACATATTACAACAAGGAAAAAATTCCTTCCTTTATACCACACTCAAGTAATTACAAATGAGTCGGCATAAAAATTACAAAATAAAAGTTTCTACACATTACATCAAAATTACACAAAACTGTCAGCTTCCAATCAATATAATTCTTCACTCGTGTGACCTCAAATCTTGCGTTGTCATCCACATCACTATCAACATGTCTCCAACTTCTCTCTAACTACACATAACCAGATTCCATCCTAATTAGGAGATATCATCCGATTTCCACAAACTGCTACTTAGGAACATTGCCTGAATACTGCTTCCACGGAAATGCTCATAACTTCCATGAATAAATGAATTATTGTCTGCACTCTTAACCATGATCTAATAACACATCATAGAATAAGTCCTCAACTATACATAGCTTTATCTTCAATATCCCAAGTGCGCTAACTCAAACATTGTCTGCTTCTCTACTAATCTTCAGTAGATCACTGTGTTGACATCAATGACAATCACAGTCATGAATGCAACAACAACTACTATAGAATGGCTACTAATACTCCCCCATAGGATATATTTAGCATTCATTCCTAAAAATTTGGGTAATAGTTCTCAGTAAAAGTTTTTTTTCTTCACCGATGGAGCTCAATGGTCTTGGTAGTGATTCTTGGTTAAAAGTTCTAATGGATCTCGGTGGATGGTGGTCACTCGGTGACTTGGTGTTTTTTTGCATAGTGCTTAGTTAGTGATGGGGTCTCAGTGTTTATGTCTATTGCTCAATTGATGAAGGGAGCTTGGTCATTGAAGGAGACTCGGCATTTCTAGTGCTCGGTAATGCTTGTAGAGCTTGGTTGGTATGTTTGCTCAATATATTTCCTGGCACTCGGTAGTTTGTCTTATCGATGGGTGTTCTTGAAGATTTAGGAGGCTGACTTGGTGCATTTATTATTGGTAGCTGATGTCCCATTCTCCTATGTGGATCTGGAGGCAAACATGTTGAATTTAATGATTGTAAGGCTATTTGAGAGCTGACTTGTATTGCATTTAATATTTGTTTGTATGAGTTAATTGTTTCATCTAGACAACTTGTGGCTGATGATTGGTATTTAAGGAGTGTTTGGGTAGATGTTTTAGGCATCAAATTAGGATTCTAGTAGTAGATCTAGGTGTAGCAAATAAGTGAAGTTGTGGAAAGATCATGCGAGATCTTGCAGATCAGATTGGTATCTGATAGTTTGTGACAGCAGAGCTAATGGTTGTTTACTTGGAGACAAGGAGATTTCTTGGTGGATTGCAAGCACAAGTTTAGATCTTCTTTAGGGTTTATGTTAGTTGCTGATTTGTCTCAGAACTAGACTAGCTTGTGTTGGATTGGATCTTGTTGATCTTGCAGAATTACTTGTTGTTTGTAATTGTCCCTAACCCAGAAAACCTTATAGTCAGGCATGTTAATGGAAAATATTATTTGAGCATATCTTGTTGTGTTATTCCATTATGTTCTTGATTGGCTACAAGGTTGGACTGTCCTTAATTAGATCCACTATCCTTGACTACATCATGCCCGTCTACTACCTATAATGCATTCCAATCCAAAACATGAGTTACATCAAAAATATATTTTGTAAGAACTGAGACATGAAATACATCATGAATACAAGGAAGGCTAGGTGGCAAGGCAAGTCAATAAGCTACTAGTCCTATCCTCTCTAGGACCTCAAAAGGGCCAATAAATTGGGGTGCCAACTTGGAGCATTTTCCATAACAGATTGGACTCTTTCGTGGGTGCACTCTGAGAAAAACTCTATCTCAAAGAGTGAAGTGTATATTAGTCCTATGAGCATATACATATTTCTTTTGCCTATCCTGAGCTGTCAAAATATGCTCTCTAATATGCTTAACCTGTTGCTCCATATTCTGTAACATCTTGAGACCTAGAAGTGCTTTATCCTCCAAACAATGCCAACTCAAAGGAGTCTGACACAGATGACCATACAAAGCCTAAAAAGGAGACATGCCCATAGAACTGTGATAACCATTATTATATGCAAACTCCACCAAATATAAATATTCTTCCCACTAGGTCTGTCTATCCATAACATACATTCTGAGCATATCCTCAAGAACTTGATTGACTCGCTTTGTCTTCTCATCTGTCTGAAGGTGATAGGTTGAACTGAAGTTGAGTTGAGTCCCTAAAGTGTGTTGAAGTGAAGTCCAGAGAGTAGTTGTGAATACTAGATCATAATCAGATATGATCTTCCTAGGAATTATGTGTAGTCTCACAATGTCCTTCATAAACACTCTGGCTACCAATGTTGTGGAATAGGAAGACTGCATGGGAGAGAAATGAGCTACATTGCTAAGTCTATCAACTGTTACCATGATAGTGTCATGTCTCCAAGGGGTAGCTGGAAGTCCCATAATAAAATCAATAGAAATAATGTCTCGTTTCCAATTTGGCACAAGGTGAGGTTGCAAAAGACCTATTGGATGTTGATGCTCTTCTTTAACTCTCTGGCATTCCAAACATCTTGCCACATAGTTTTCTATGTCTCTCTTCATTCCTGACCAATAATACAATTGACGTAGGTCTACATACATCTTCTTTACCCCTAGATGTGCCGAATAGGGAGCCTTGTGGCTTTTAGAAAGGATAAGCACACAAAATCTCCTGATAAGGGCACATAAATTATGTCCTGATGTCGCAACAATCCTAGGGTATCCAAGGGTCTTCCCAACTCTATCTCTATTTTTACCTCCTGATACCAAGAATCAGAAGTGAGAACCTCCCTGATACACTTCTCCAAATCTGTGCTTAGAGAAAGTGTCAACAAACTACGCATGTGCCTGGTCAAAGCATCGGCCACCACATTTGTCTTCCCTCAAATGTACTTAACCTCTAAATCATACTCACATAAGAATTCCAGCCATTTTTGTTGTCTAGCATTGAGGCTAGGTTGAGAGAAGATATATTGAAGGCTTTGATTATCTGTTTAGAGTTCAAATTTATGACCCAACAGAAAGTGCCTCCATTTTACTAAGGCATGAACTACTACTACAAGCTCCAGATCATGGGTGGGGTAGTTGAGCTCATGATCTTTAAGCTTCCTAGAATCATAAGCAACAAATTTCCCTTCTTGCATAAGGACCACCCCAATCCCTTCCAGTGAGGCATCTGTATAGATAATGAAGTTCCTTGATGGTTTGGGCACCACCAAGATTGGAGCACTGGTCACTCTTTCCTTCAAACACTGGAAAGTGGCCTCACACTTTTTTGAACATACAAATTTCTTCCCTTTCCTTTGCAAGGAAGTGATGGGATGAGCTATCTAAGAGAACTCTCTGACAAATTATCTATAATAACCAGCTAGTCCCATAAAGCTACGAACCTTAGGGATGTTAGTCAGAGTTGGATACTCCACTATGGCTTGGATTGTGGTTGGATCAATAGTGATGCCATTTCTTGAAATGACGTACCCAAGATACTTAACCTTGGTCTGAAAGAATTCACACTTCTCTATGTTGGCATAGAGTTGGTTTTCTCTAAGGCACTGCAATACTTGGTGAAGATGAATCTCATATTCTTCAAGATTTTTAGAGAACACTAAGATATCATCCAAGAAGACTATCACAAATTTATCCAGGTAGGTTCTAAAAACCCCATTCATTAAGATCATAAATACAGAGGGAGCATTTTTTAGTCCAAACGGTACCATGGTGAACTCATAGTGGCCATATCTAGTGTGGAAATTTATTCAATGAATATTAGCTTCCTAAATTTTAAGTTGATGGTACTCTGACTTGAGGTCAATCTTTCTTAAATATTGTTGCCCCTTTCATCTAATCAAACAGATCATCAATGGAGGATAAGGGATACCATTTTTTATTGTGACTTGATTGAGTTGATGATAGTTGATGCACAATCTGAGAGAGCCATCCTTCTTCTTCACAAATATTACTGGTGTACCCCATGGTGACACATTGGGTCTGATAAACCCTCTTTCCAAAAGCCCTTCCAACTGAAGCTTAAACTCCCCAAGTTCCTATGTGGTCATGCGGTACAAAGATTTAGAGACGTGTTCCACTCCTGGTACTAACTCAATTTGAAAGTCAATATCCCTCTTGGGTGGCATTCCTAGTATTTCCTTAGGAAAAAAATCCAAAAATTCCTATAGGGGATGATCTAGCGATACATCCCTACTCTCCTCTTTGTCTAAGTCTTCTACTGAGACTGCAAACAATTGGCATCCTTTGCGCATGTAGCACTTGACTTGCATTGTGGAAATTATGTGGAGAGAGATGGGTCATTGCACCCCAAAAATCTTCTTAGGTTCTCCCAAATCATCTAAACATTGAATACTCTTGCTTCTACAATCCAAAATGGCTTTGTGAGCATCCAACCAATCCATACCCAAAACTACTCCATATGAGCCCAAAGGAATCACTCAGAGATCTACCAAGGTGGGGAAAGATCCTAGCCCTAACTTGCAATCTTGAACACAAGATTCAGAGGATATTCTTACCTTAGAGGCTAGCTCAACATGCCACCTATATTCCTACCTTACTACCTTCAGCCCACATTGCTCTACTAAAGAAGGAGAAATAAAAGAATTTGTTTCTCCTGAGTCAAATAGAATAGTAGTAGAGATACCCCTTAACAAACCTAGGGTTTGAATGACTAATCCCTGATGATTGGCTTGTCTATGGTCTAGACTGGTGAATACTTAGTGATTTCTACCTGCATCACCTACTGTGGATTCTGAAGCGGCCTATCTATAGCTAGTTGTTGGGGTAGACTTATGAGGACAGTTAATTGCAATACGACCATGTTGACCACAAGAGTAACATCCTGTATTCTTAACAAAATTCCTTCCTATGGAAGGTGTGCTAGACTACTGATAACTACCCCAACTAGAATTTTGAGGCATACTCTGAGCTAGTTGAGGATTTGGGTATCCCTTTGCATGCTACCAGTTGTGAGAATTACTTGGTTGAGAACCCCCATTCTTGTTGTCGAAGTTGTTATTCTAAAATTTCCTTTTTTGGTGGTTCTGACTTCCTTTTGATGAAGAAGAATAGCTCTTAGGGCCAGGTATTCCTTGAGAGTGGTTCCCTTTGAATCTTGTCCCTTTCTAAGAGGCATTACTTCCATGGCTACCTATCTGACCTCCTAACCCCAAGGCTGCATTTTGTTCCATAATACGAGCCTTGATGACTTCATCATTAACTATCTGAGGTTCAAACATTTGTATGTTGTTGGCCAAGCAACCGTTGAGGCCTCTAAGGAAGTGTTGATTCAACATGGGTTCATCATCCTTATAACCTGAGTATGGCTTGAGTTCAAATAACTTTCGCTCATAGTCATCAACTGACATTTTTAACTACCTTAAGTTGTGAAACTCTTTGGCTCTTTCCCGCCTCTAGTGATCAGAAAGAAATTTGGCTCAAAAGAGTTCTAGGAACAATTCCCATGAAAGAGTGGTTATATCCATGTGAAGTTTCTCTTTCTCTATTTCCCACCAGGTGGATGCAAAATCTCTAAGGTGAATGACTGCAAATCGGGCCTTCGTATTGTTGTTGTAAGGATGCATCAAAAATAGCCCTTCCAAATCCAATAGCCAGGTCTCGGTGGTGGATCTTCCTTGAGTTCCCTTGAATGGGTTAGTCTTAGTCTTGAGGAGGTCTCGCATGTGAGAAGCATGTAAAGTATCCTCTTCTACTACCTGATCTCTCCTCCTAGGGCTCCTTTCTCTTTCCTCATGGTGAGCATCATTAGCCTCCCCACGGTGACCCCTATCCTAACCTACATCTAGTCTCTGCAATATCTATTGTAACAATTCTATTACTTGAGCCTCCTAAAAACCTCCTGAGTGGTTATTAGATTGGTCCCCCCTATCTTCTCTCTCAAAATGTTCTTCTTCCTGAGAACTTTCTTGATGAGATCTAGGAGGAGTGTTTTAGGCACCTCCCCTTCTACTAGAGGTCATAGGAGGCATCTTAGACAAGTAAGGAGAAGGATAAGTTTAAGGGCCCTAGTCCAATTCTAGTGTTAAGTTTTTCCTTAAATGAATAACAAGTTTAAGAAGCATGGGCCAAATTTTCAGGGCCCCAGTGTAGCAACTTAGTGCTCTAATACCAAAGATGTCATGCCCCACAAGGGAACCGGGAAAGAGAACGAAGATTCTCTTTAGAAAAGAAAACCTAAGTAATGAGTTTATGAAAAAAAATTAACTTTAAAAGATTAACATGAACAATGCATGATTTAACTTAGAATCCTTCCAAGGTTCCCTATGAGTAAAATGAATAATCCATTTAAGTTCATTAAGTGTACTAACAATATAAATGCTTTCAGTTGATTTCTAACCAATTGATTTCATCTACATTCCCTAAGCATTCTTTCATGACCAATATAATATTTAAAGCATAATCATAATAAAATGATTTATCTAGGATTTTGAACCATTACATTAACACATTTGATCAGTACTAACTTTTCTTGAACAACCATAATGAGAGACATGTCACTTTGCTTGAAACACTTATGAAATTCCTTTTTCTTTTCAACAACATGATTTACATAAAGTTCACCATTCCCTTTTCTTTTCCCTAAATCTACCCATTCCGAGTTACATCAAATTTAAATACATTAAATGTAACATTACATTCATCTCCCTTTTAGGAGGTAATAATAACTTTACATTTGATAATAATGAAAGATAATTACATGTCTTCTTTCTTCAAAACTGGAACACGTGCAAGAAAGAATCCATAAGCTTTGCAACTATGAAAGGTACCTCAATAAAATATTTACCACCCAACCATGTGGATACCAAAAAGTCCACTCCCCTGTGCTAGGATATAAACACCAAGGTCCACAAGGAAGTGATATCTAGGCCATACCTAGGGTTGGAGTAACCTTTCCCAAATTACAACTGAGAAGAAGACAAAAGTATAAACCCTTTCCCAAAAGGTTCTAAGGCTAGGTAGAAACTCTAAGAAACAAGCTAGGTGAGTGTCATCACATATCCCTCAACCCTTGAGTTGTCCTAGTACTAGCCACTCCAGGCACCGGCCCCCAAGTAGGCACATGCATAACCGAATGCCTTTCATACAGACAAGTGCCATTCGATTGTACCTATGCATAGGTACCTTCTCCCACTCCCATCCTTAGCCTTTACTAGAACTAATGGCATGGGCAAGGAATACATTAATATTTTTAGTGTTTGAACCCATTCCCATAAGTTTTAATTAATTTATCACTTGTTAAAACAACTCTTCAGTCGGTTATCCTAGTACTAGCAACTTAGGGTTGTAGCCCCGCACTGGGAGCCACTCACCTAGTGTTCTTAGGTTTCCTACCCTTACCAAAACATCAAAAACACATAACACTAAGATTTGGAGAGAGTTTTTAGAGGGTTTGGTGTATGGAAGAGAGAGGGGAATAAAGTTTTCTTTGAATGCAAATGAAAAGCTATGCAACTCTCTTGTTCTCTGTCGTGAGGGTATAGCCAGCCCTTTTGTATTTAAAAAATCTCCATTCCAATGTAAATGTGATTGTAAATGGATTGATATAGTATTTTTTTCTATTGTTAACAATTTCCACATAATTTTTATTTTTTTTTATGAGGCTTTGAATAGAGGAAGTCATCATTTACATTGATTGTCCTTGTTATTGATTTGGTGCAATCAGTCAATTATTTTGAAGTTTAAATGAGCACATAGACTCTCCCACTTTATTTGGTTATTTTTGATTGTGGGAGAAGCCTATTCCTATATAAGTATGTGCCATTAAGTGTTTGATTGTAGGGATATACAGGAGGTTGAAGATAGAGATCTTTGATTGACAAATAATACTATATCAGAAAAAATGACCCTCAGTGCGGGGGCCAATATTTTTCCAACCAACCGTTGGATTTTGATGAGCTTGGAATATGTTTTGAAAAACCTAATTTCATCCATCCTTAGTGGAGCGATTGAGGATTTTTGGTCGGGATCAAAAGTTATACACATTTTAATGCAGGTCTGTCTAGAGGGAAGAAATTTGTCATGTTAGGACAGTCATAGGTAAGATGATTATTTAAATAAATTTGATCTTGTGTTGATGAATTTTATGAAGAGTGTTGATTATGGGAAGGGAATAGGAGTGCCAAGTATGTGGAATAAGCTCTCCTCAATCAAGGGACAAAGGGTTTTTGTACATTCAATTCATGATTATACTATCTCTTTCCCAGAGAGTAGACAAAGAGTAGTGACATAGTTCACAATCTAAATCACAATCCTATATTATCCAGCAATTAAACAAACAATATGGAATCATAGGAATCATAGCAACACATAGAGAAAAGAATAATTGTTTATACAATAATAGATTTCACATACTATCCTTTCTCCTACACAAGATTGTAGATATGATCTAGTAAAATGATCCTCATATTCAATTCCAACTTACATAAAACAATCACAAATGCATATCAAAGCAATCAAACATTCAAACAAGGAGTATCTTTCAGGATAGCTCCTACCTGGCTTTTGGTGGAGAAAATCATTGATGAAGGGTGATTCAACTCTCTCAACCTCCTTCCTGCACTTCTCCAAATTCCTTCCAAATGAAGGCACCAACCTTCTACTGTAAACTCCCAATTTAAACTATCCTATAAAGAATAATATAGCTCCTCTCCAAAATGATATGATTCTCCTAAATGTTATATCTTATCAACAAGACAACAAAGAAGCCTCTTCCCAGATCAATTTGTAGCCAACTCCCTCATCCTACAGGGATCTCCCTTGTAAATAGGTTGAAGGGTGGTTGCATGAGAAAATCAACTGATGCAACCATCCCAACCAAAAATCAATTTATAGTTAGGCTTTTAATTAAATTCATTAAAGCCATTCACGGGAAGGGAATAGCTAATCCTATTATTTAATATTATTAATAATAAAATCTAATAGGAGAGCCTCATAAATATTAATAAACTAATGTGATTTTCCTTTATTTAAGGAAAAGGAAATAATTACTATAATTAATTATCACCTTATTTACTAAGGCTATGGTAAAAGATTTACCATATAATAATTAATCCCTCAAAAAAAAAATTTATTTAATATTATTATTTAAAATATAATTACTTTCACACACTAATATTTATTAAATATATGTAACCATAGGCATACATGTGCACCCATATGCTTATGTGTACATATATCACATAATTAAGACGCATTATTAAAAATATCATAAACATCTAATTATTATAAATATTATTATTTAAATCAATTACTAAATCATATTCCACACAAAATATAATCATGATATATATATAGATATAGATGTAGATGTAGATGTAGATGTAGATGTAGATGTAGATGTAGATGTAGATGTAGATGTAGATGTATATGTATATGTATATGTATATGTATATGTATATGTATATGTATATGTAAATGTAAATGTATATGTATGTATGTATGTATATATGTATATGTATATGTATGTATGTATATATATATATATATATGTATATGTATGTATGTATGTATGTATATATATATATATGTATATATATATATATATATGTATATATATATATATGTATGTCTGTATGTTATATATATATATATATGTGTGTGTGTGTGTATATATGTTATGTATATATATATATATATATATATATATATATATATATATATACATATATATATATACATATATATATATACATATATATATACATATATATATGTAGGAATATATACATACATATATATATATATATATATATATATATATATATATATATATTCCTATATATATATACATATTCCTACATACATACATACATACATACATATATATATATATATATATATATATATATATATAGAAGATACCACAAAACACAATTTAATGTTACTAATCACAACATCATACTCTCATCAATGCAAGAAACAAGCCACAAGAACCACGTAATCCAACAACTGCAATACACAACAACAATGCATCATCAGCATAAGGGACTGACTCAGGAACTCCCCACCTAAGGGTAAAAGGGTTAGAGGTAGAGTTCCTTCCTATAGGACCTTGATGATATCTCTGTAACAACAACAATGATCGAGGATTTTGAGGGATCGCTTAGACCTGTGAGACCAGGTGGAGACAATGCCCAGTACCTACAATCCTGTATCACCGAGAAGAAATACATGTGCAAATATATATACAGACATATGAAAATAGATGACCAGGATCGATACATCATGTGGACCTCAACTAAGTGAGTAACTATGACTTCATCTTGAGTCATGAAAACACATCAAACATATATACATGAAAACATAAGACATCATAGATAATAATGGTTAGGTTCAAATCCTTGGGTTAGCTTTATAAATCATGTAAAGATAGATGATTTCAAACTTCATAAACATATAAATGATAATCATAAATGAGTATATCTAATCATTTGATAAGTGTATCATCATCTAAATAAGCATAACTGTGAACATATAGTTCTAACCATCATAATGCAAATGTCCAAATAAAAGTCCAAGTATAATCATATCAGAGGGTATTACACCTTGAAACTTTCCTCCAAGCAACCAATATGCTCTGATACCAATTGTTACAATAAATAAGAGGGGGGGTGAATCAGTTAAATTAGTTGTCCTATAGTCCCACATCCCCAGATGTACTTTAAAAAAAAATTTCAACAATTAATGCAACTCGGTGATATAAAATATCAATATGTCTGTTCATTTACCGAATACCAGTAATTATCCAAACTGTGATTACCGATTAAATCAAAATGCAATATGTAAAGTATGATAGAAAAATAATCATAACTAATAACCAATAACACAATGATTTAACATGGAAACCATGTTAAGGGAAAAATCACCTGGGACCAGTAACCCAAAATAATTCACTATTTTAAAGTGAGCTCGGTTAAGAGCCAACCCTGTTAAAGGTTACAAAACACACTGTTAGGTGTGACCTTATTAGAGGATTTATCACTAACAGTTAACTTTTGACTAGCATTCACTATGGGGTCAACAAGATAAAAATTAACATTCAAGGAATGTCATATGATAATACAAAAGACTGTTAAGTCTACTCGGTTAAGAGATTTTGCTAAATCAATGGTTAAACTAATATAGTACTGATCTGATTCAAATACAACTCAATTGCAAATATTCAGATCTATGTTAAGCTCATAAAACTCATCTGATCATTAATCAATTCACTTCCTCATACTTCCCCAAATTACTTTACTTAGTGAATAGTTCTCTGATGCTCGGTAATGTCTGTAGCTCAGTTCTGTCTATAACCAATTTGATCAAGAATGCATGAATAATGTCATCACATGAAAGCTCTACAGTCTCTATTTGTCTAGCATGTTTCAACATTGAAACTCATGTCTCTTATATAGACGTGTAAACTATTTTCATATCAGCCATCAGATTTTGCCTCTTAATCTCCTTCGTCCATTTTGTCATTTAAACCTTCCTCGGAAGATGTGTCATTAACACATTTCAATCTCTTCCATTAGATATTCTATAAAATCTTTCAGTCATGGATCTTATAACAAACTTCATCCTTTACCTCAAACTCATAACAATTTCGAGCTCAATAATTTTAGTTAGTTGTTCTTGGCATTTAATGTTTTTATCCATACTCGATTAATACTAAAATGTGTCCGTGATAACTAACTCAGTTATTACTATCACTCGGTATACACAGGACAACTCGGTGTATACAAAAATCTTTAATTACCGACCACATTAACTTGTTCAGTTCTGATCTCTTCTTCATAATAGAGTAATGTAACATGCTCAAGTCAACAATATAATAACATAGACTCATCAATAAGTTACCCAATGTATTCCTTATCCTTATCTATCATATCCATCTTTTCTTTATGTAGATACCTCATTTCTTCACCATTTCTTTCTTCTACAGATGTTCAGATGTTTGTAACTATCATGATAAGTAAATTCAAGACTAGTTGACATCAATGACAACATCCTGACTGATTTAATCATCTTACATGTCACTTTGATAGCTCAGTGATCTCTAATCATTATCTCATTGGTTCATCAAGATATTCAATCAATTGTAGGTCATCGTTGATATCGATATGAAAGGCTTACTCTCTTCTTTTGAATTTGAAGGCTCGCCCCATAAACATCTTCCTCACTCCAATTTTTTTTGACATTGCATTCTTTTTTATTTTCTTAACTCTCCTATTCCACTATCAAGAGTTTTCTATATAGCCTATTATCTTCATGCATTACTCACTGCATTCCTCACAACTAAAGCTTTTTAATCTAGCAATCACTTTGGTTGAAAAAGCATTAAAACTAGAAAAATTGCTTTCATGAGAAAAACATTTAAAATAGAAATTCTAAAAAATGAGCTCCTATAACACAAAATTCATTCAACCAATGATATTAGAAATAAATAATTATTTTGATTTGTTAAATTCTTAAATATATATTTTAACTTCATAGAATAGAGTTATTTTTAAAACTAAAAAAATAATTTTCTATGATTGGTTGAAAGTAAATTATTAATTGAGCACAAGTGAATGCAATAGTATTGTCTACTACAAGTACTAATTAAGTCGATAGGATTTTCATTATGGGCATTGCCCACTAATGGAAAACTATCTGATATCGGAAAAAAGACTGAAATAATTTATCAGTGTTATTTAATGGTGGAAATTATTGGCAGAGATGTGTGGATAATGGTGTGCTTTGTGGTTTCCCTTGTGGATAGAATGTGGGTAATCTTGACCGTTACTCACCCTGTGGACATGACGTCCTACCCCATCATCATTCCACTACTTACAGAGATGACAAAACTGTTCCATCAACATGCTAAGAGAAGAAACAATCTAGCATTGAATTTTAGATCATTGTCGTCTATTCAAAACATAAAGCATAACCGCATAACCTCATCATTATAACGGAGTTGCATTTATGTGTGGACGCATATGCACTTTCTTTTTGCAAGTCTCCACAATGAGAAAAAAAGAGAAAAATTATGCAACCCAAGTAGTAATCACAACTTTCATTGGCATATATGCTACCAACTGCAATTTTTGTTTTTGAAATCTTTCAACTGTGTATTTTAATATTTTGCCCTATTCGAGTCATCTTTCTCATAGAAATTTCTGAGTTGAATAAGTTCTTTGAAAAATTTATGAATCAATAAATTGTGAGCGGTAGAAAGAAATAATTTCGCATACGAGAGCTTAAAAAGATAGTGAGGTAAGTTAACCCAATTTTGGTGAGTTTTTGGCATATAGGGCACAAAAATTTTGAATTTGAGGAATTCACTTTAATTTACTTGTCCCACACTCCTCTATAGTTGTATGAAAATACCATAATACAGGTATCTTGTTTCGTAGTGGTTGTAATAGATGGGAATTTTATATCTAGAATTTTCATGGCACGTTTCCAGAATTCTATACCAGTTTGTAGTTTGGGAGTAGTTTTGGTGAAGAAATGAGGTTTTTATTCTTATTTTCTGTTAACTGATGAAAAATTGATTAAATGCAGGCAAAATAAGAGTTTAACTGGTACTGCACATTATGCCAATTTCCATACACATCTTTGCATTAGTGAGTGTAAGCTTATACTGTAGTTTTTAGATGATTAGACTATATTATGCTATCTATGCACTTTATTTGCACTCAAATTATATTTTGTGCTTCATTTTGATACCCTAGAGAAAAGTCAGAGGGTTGAGTTGGAATCATTTGGATATGTACTAATGTACTTCTCATGGGGCAGGTATAGTTTATCTAATTTTATATGTAACTTATCATACTTCTAAAATTGTACAGATATTTATATGGTAGGCATTCACCTTCATCGATAACACTAAGCAATTTGAAGGATACACGTGATTACATATCACTTGCGATTATTTATTTTTCCCATGTAATTTAGTCTCACCTTTGTATAGAAAGGATACAAATGCCATCGTCGATTCTTGATCTTTTTTTATTGTAAATATTCTAGACTAGAATATGGACTTATACTTTTTGTAGGCGTAGAAAACCATGCTTGTGATTTTAATCCACTAAACTAGATGGGTTAATACTTGGTGTATTGAGGTAAATATTAGCCTCACTCAATATTTGCAAAGAGAAGAAAAGTTCATCTAATTTTTGCGTAAGAGATATGCTGCTACATAAGGAGATACCTAATCACGTGAAAGGAAAAAAATACCTAATTACGCGAAAGGAAGGAAGTTGCTGGTGCAAGATCAACATGCACGAGGGGTAGAAGAAAACACAGAATGTAGTTCAAAAAGAATGTGTTTTAGGGAATAAGATTGTTATTAGTGGGGTTGTCAATTATCCACAGAATCATGGTGAGGACATGGGCAGGTAGTATTTTAGAAAATAAAGGGGGATGTAATTAAGATAATTGCATGTTTCTGAATCTGGTGCAGTAAAAAGAGCATTTATTGTTTGTAGTGCTTGCCCCTTTTTCTTATTTTCTTGAAAATTAAACTTTTTACTTTTCTACACATAAGTTGGACGCTCATTTTCAATAGTGACTAACTTGGTATAAGTTCATGTAATATTTGAAATATTTTTTCTAGAATATTTAATTATGTATGTTTTGATATTCATATGTTTTGACATGGATGTCTAAGATCATTTTTAATGACCTGCTAATGGAAATTGGATTGTAGATAGCCTTAAAATGAAACAAGGCTATGACTAATATGCCTACAATCTATTTCTTCACTTTCTTCTTTCTAATGAGATCTTAATATGATAAGAAACATCAACATAGAAAAATATATGATGTTATTTTAAGTTTTTTATAACCCATGTAGTTTTCAAAGACTGTGTCTTTGTGATATAATTATGTAGGAAAATATGTTTGAGATTAATGATTGTGGGGCCATGGCGAGTAACCTAAGACTCAGTCAGTGGAGATTTTTCTTCTATAAGTTATTATAGTTTCCTGCAGTTAGCTTCAAATGTAGTTTATGGATTCATATTTTGAGAATTTATTTTTCTGTGATTCTTTTTTGAGGATGCATACTTAATTTTTAGAAATTACAACTTAGAAACTTGAAATCTATAATGTTGGATTGAGAAAAAGGAAAATATTATTAGTCTAAATTTAGGTATCATCACGTGACTCACTTCACTAGGCTCACATAATCGGTTTAATGAGGAGGAAAGTGTTGAACCCATTGAAACAAGATATGAATAGCTAGAATGATCATTAAAATTTGGTAATCTCGTCTTGAAAGGAATATGTGTCATAGTGTCATGTACCATGTAACCACATGGAAAGATAGTCTCTACACATTGTTTGAGGACCCACCATGGTAATTGGTCTTTTACAATACCAATTACCATATTTGTTATTTTTTACCCTATTTTTGCATTACCTACCTTCAATCCTCAAGGAACAAGCAATGTATCAAAAATAAATTGTAAGCCTAATTAAATTGCAACACTTATCACAGATAAACTATATAACCTCAAAATTTATTGTATAACTTTAGCCTTGGTTGAATTGTAAACCTAACCCTGTAGCTAACCATGTTGAGATCATTACTGGTAGTTCAAATGTGATTTATAGATTCATATTTTGAGAATTTTAATTTATTTTTCTATATTCTTTTACAAACTTAACTTCCAGAAATGGCAGTTTTATGACTTATATGAGAAACCTCAAAGTTGTAATGTTGGATTGAGAAAAGTGAACATATCATTAGTCTAAATATAGGTATCATCACGTGACTGACTTCATAATGCTCACATAATGGGTTTTATGAGGAGGAAAGTGTTGAGCCCATTGAAGCAAGATCTAAATAATATGAATGATTATCAAAACCAGTTAATCTAATTTCTAAAGGATGCAACATCATGTCATAGTGCTCTCTATGTTCCACTTGAGGACCTCTTCCCCCACATGCTAAATGGGTTGGAGTATTTATGAAATAATTTTTTGTATATAGGGTTGTTGATGAGATTTTTATGTTAATTTCTAATGAACTCTATAGCATTCTAATTCGGTATGTTAAATGGCTTCGTAAAAATTGAGCAGCTCCATAAATTTCAAATTTCATTTTTTAATTCCTTTCTATTTAAACATACAAGGTTTGAAGTGTTCCAATTTGACCTTAAACTAGGGGTAATAGTATCTTCCTTTATTTCCCTATAGTTGGGCTCTCTATTGGTCTTTGAGGGAATTTCCCCTTGAAAATTATTCATGAGCTGATTCTCCACTCTTTACTAACATACTATATTTAAATTTGCATATGACAGGAAACTAAGAACCTTCTCTCTATAAAAATCATCTTTAGGAAATCTTTAAGAGAAGAATAGTTAATTGTATCAAGGATTAGGTTAAAGAGTAGAAAATCATAGAAGATTCACACTCTATCATTCAATGTCCTTGGATAACATCAAATTCAACACTTTACAAGAATGACTACTGTGTAATGGTCACCAATGTCAAATTTTAGAAAATATTATGTTACAAATCTAGAAAAGGAATTGTATTCAGCTAGTGATTGTTAGATTAGATGAAAAACTAATCTCCCAAGAACACCTGCATGCATAACCCTGTCACATGGAAGAAGCAAAGAATAGAA
The DNA here is from genome assembly GCA_027943335.1 of Chamaecyparis obtusa. Classification (NCBI taxonomy): domain Eukaryota; kingdom Viridiplantae; phylum Streptophyta; class Pinopsida; order Cupressales; family Cupressaceae; genus Chamaecyparis; species Chamaecyparis obtusa. The sequence goes on along the minus strand of BSBK01006300.1, from coordinate 619,354 downwards.
AGAAAGAAAAATCTATGGAGACCAAAAAGCCAGAGGCATCATATGCACATGAAAACAATCTTCTATTATGATCCAATAAGTGAATGAATAAAATACAAAGAGGGAATCCTTATAAAAGGATACCGAAACCCTAAAGGTGAAAACCCTAAAGAATAATAAGATGCCTAAGTTTAACTTAAGTGTAGAGTATAATAGACTAATAATTTAATTAATTAATTATTAGCTATAATATGACAACTCTAACACCCCCCCTTAAGTGTAACTTAGGGAGAAGCTAAACAACTAAGGACTAAAAGATGCATGAAAACAAAAATGCATGAAAGAACTATGGGTCCTGGAAACAAGGCCCGATCAGGTACCCAAATACAAGAAAAGAACTAGATGAAGGAAACAAAGCCTCCAATCTAGGGAAAGTCCCAAAGAAAGGAACAAGAAAGAGCATGAAGCATCTCTGAAGCAAGAAGCTGCAAACACTGTCAAAAGTAACTGTTGGAACCCCCACTGAAATAGTGCATGACCAGGTAGAGAAGACAAAGTCTAAAGAGCTGATCAATCGAAGAGGTGACCTCCAAAAGTAGGAAAGAATGAGTGTCTATATAGTAGATGAACCATCTCACTGAAATGTATAGGTGCCTAGCCACTGCATCTGCCTAGTACATAGGAACAAGAACTGAATAGGTAGATCACTCAACCGAACCAAGGAATCAATAGAACCAATAGGTGAACCCCCCCATAATGCTGAACAGGGAGAGGGGTGACAAGAACACTGAAATGCAATGCCAGAAACATCTGCAAGAAGAAGAATCAAGAACACCAACAATGCAACAAAAATACAAGCACGAGATAAAGGGTGGTGTCACAAACACACAGCATGGGCTAATGTCATGGAAGGTACACTCACTTGACAAAGGTGGATGAGCACAAAAGGCAAAACATCATAGCCCCCCATGGCACTTTATAACTGAGTGCGAGTACATACAAACACAAGATGCTCGAAATCCCAGATATGCAAAAGTAGGCACTTTATCTTAGTGCATTTACAAAAAAAAATGCTATAGAAGAGAAGCATACAATGCTCAGAAAGTCAGAAAGAAGAGTGAGCCAAAAGAACAGAAGAAGAGATCCTAGGACCTGTAGAATCCAAGTAACCGCCAGAATGGGAAAGTGAAAAATTCAGAGGAGAAAGACCCTGGAGTAGAATCTAGAGAAAAGACCCCTACCACTAAAAAACTCACTAAACTAGCTTTTCGACGATATCTGGTTTGCCAAAAACATAGTCCAAATGAGCAAGATATGACTCCCGGAAGGAAAAAAAAATACATCAGACTTTGACAGAAAAAAACACTATCACAATAGTAGATCCAAAAACCCTAACCTCCATAATCAAAAAGAGCTTGAAAAGAGCTTTTCGATGATATAAAGAAGTCTGAAAATGACCTCTGTATGCTCTAGATAGAGCAAAAACATCGTCAAGGGGTCAAAAAGGCTCCAAAATCAAATTTTAAGCCCCTGGGGCTAAAAAAAATAAGGCCCCTGGGTGCATGGCGCGCACAGGGGGCTGGAGCCGGAGCTCCCGATCACCCATGTGACTGCTGCTAGGGGCTAAAAGGCTGCTGGGAGGAGCTAGGCGGTGGCAGAGCGGAGCAGGGGCCGTCGGAGGCACTGCCGATCGGCGATGCAGCGGAGTGGTGCTGGTGGCGAAGACCGGAGGAGGCGCAGGGCCAGCGGAGGCGCAGCCGGCGGGGGCTGGGTGCGGGCAGTGGCGGAGGAGCACCGGTGGCACGGTGGAGGTTCCAAATATTTTACATTGCATGCATTATTTTTAACGCAAAAAATAATTAAAATATGAGTTTTTTTTTCTCGATTTTCATGCCCGTACGACACTAAAAACCAAAAAAAATTGCCTCAGAGCCAAGTTGTCCAAAATGAACAAGTTTTATATGGATTTTGGGTTTTTTTGGGTGCTCTGAGCTCAATGGAGATTTCTGTTTGAGCCCAAAGTGACCAGAAACAAAGGTCCCCCCTAAATCCACATAAAAACCTTTGAAAACCTTAAAAACCTCCTGCTTCTGAAACCCTTCAACAAAACACGAACAATAAGTAGCAAGATGGCTCTGATACCATGTTAGATTAGGTGAAAAAATAATCTCCCAAGAACACCTGCATGCATAAGCCTGTCACATGGAAGAAGCAAAGAATAAAAAGCAAGAAAAATCTATGGAGGCCAAAAAGCTAGAGGCATCATATACATTTGAAAACAATCTTCTATTATGATCCAATAAGTGAATGAATAAAATACAAAGAGGGAATCCTTATAAAAGGATACCGAAACCCTAAAGGTGAAAACCCTAAAGAATAATAAGATGCCTAAGTTTAACTTAAGTGTAGAGTATAATAGACTAATAATTAAATAAATTAATTATTAGCTATAATATGACAACTCTAACAGTGATACCATAAAGAGAGAAATGCTTCAATTTTACTAGCACGGACAAACCCCTGCATCAATAGCCCTTCAAAAATGTGTATAACTAAGCTTCTCCAACTAAAATAGAGCAACAATTGCATTGGGGGGTTAAGGCTGTCATATTAGCTTACGCCATCTTCTTTCACTATGCATTCATTAGATGTTGTTTGTATCTATTTGTATTTGTTTGAGAGGTGTTTTGCAAAGAATAAGTTCCAAAAATTCTCATTACACTTTTCCATATTTTTGCACAAGAAAATATTTGACATTTTGTATAGCATAGGAGACCTTTCATTCTTATCTCCCAATAAGTTAAAGCTCATTGTAAGTACATTTTTTCCCTCAATTACTAGGATTGAGCTCTCTTATATCATGTTTATAAAGTTTCCATGGATGTTGTATTTGACAAGATTTAATTGAGCAAGGCAAAAATAAATTGAATTTGACAATTGGCATTTTGGTGTTCATTTTTGTTGTTATCTCAACGATATTGTTCATGGTTCTCTTTGGTAGGAAGGAACTACAAGTTTGTTCCCCTTCTTAGAACAATTTATTTTCTTGTTAGTCCTTTTTTTAGGGATTATGTGTATTAAATGCTAGTTGCTTATGACGAAACTTGGCAATTCTAATAGTAATGTTGCAAGAAGTGTTTAAACATTATTGTTGATTAGTATAAAATCATCTTCTATTACATTCATTTATGCTATGAAGGAAGCCGTAATACATGAATATTGTGTTTTAATAACTCCATATTATAACTTCTAATAAAATAAATAATTATTTTAATTTCTTAAATTCTTAAATATATATTTTAACTTCATAAAACATAGAGTTATTTTTAAAACTAAAAAAAATTGATATGATTAGTTGAAAGTAAATTATTAATTGAGCACAAGTGAATGCCATAGTATTGCTTATGCAAGTACTCATAAAATAGATTGAAGATGACTTAACAAAAATTTGTGGGAGTTACATGTCAAAAAGGTTGAATTTCATGGAACCAATAAATATAATTATACTATACCATTCCTTATCCATGCAATGTCTCAAATAATTTCCAATTTTTCTCCCTTTCTAATGTTAGATGCTTAAGTAGAAATAAAATTATTTATTATAAACTTAGAGATAGATAAAGCAATAATAATAAATTTAATTTTTAATTATTATTATAAACCTATATTATATATAATATAAAAATTATAGTCAAAATACATATAAAAAAATATTATAGTCACAATATATAGTTTTAAAAAATTTAATCAAAATCTATCTAATTATAATTATAATAAATATTATAATATAATTTATAATAATAAATAACTCTAATTAAATCTTACATAAATTGCAAATCTTGTTACTAAACCTTAATTATATCCTGATTCATATTTTCATATATTATTTCTATTTTATATTTAAGCTATTTAAAATTATATTATTATTTATAGTACAATTTGATATATTAATTACATTAGATTATTGTATACTTAATTTTATATTATATAATCAAATATATTATATTTAAAAAATTATACTATATTATAATTTATTAAATATTAATATATTATAATACACTAAATTTAATATTATATTAAATAATATGATATAACATATAATGAAATTTAGATTAGTATTTATTATATGATATTCATATATTAATAATTTATTGGTAATAAAATGTAATTAAAAAATTGGTTAATATAATACATAATATAAATATAATATATTGAATATTAAAATTTAATTAATTTACTTAATAAAATAGTTCAAATAAGAAAATAAAAATATTAAAAGTAGTTATTAATTTAATTATAAAAATGACAACCAAAAAATCCATAAAATTTGTAGGGAACAAAAATAATAATTCAAACAAAGGAAAACTTTAAAAATAGTAATTTTTATAATTATGAAAATGAAAACCAAAAATCCCTTGAGGATAGATAAAAACAACTCAAATAGGGAAAAACTTTTAAAAATAAATGGATCTTCCTACCATTTCATTATGCCACTCTTTCTAAACAAACTCTACTACCTTAAATCTAACACACTTTTAACAGTAAATACTTTCCACTCACTTTTAAATATTCTTTCCAAGACCAAAATTCCACCCTAGACACAACAAGGAACTCTTTAAGTTCTTGACGAAAGATTAAGCAAGGATGATGCTGACAAAGACATGCAAGAGTAAGGAGGCTTAGGATATGGTCCATATTTCTTTTTTGCACTGGTGTTGTTGATATGCATGGTCTTGTTTCAATTTTTTCTTATATCATAGATACTGTTATGTTTTAGTTTTGTTGTTTATGTTGGTTAGGCCCTGCACAACCTGCTCTAAGGACTTTTATTAGTACTATGTTTACTATAGTTAATTATACTAGAAGTAGTTTGTTTAGTATAATCAATGTTGATAGCAATAGGAAAGGTAGGCTTAATAGAAGATACTTCATTGGCAATGGTGGGAACAATTCTAAGACACAAAATTCAAGTATTGAAAAAAAGATAGTTTTGAGAAATAAGTTAGACTAGGCAAAAAAAAAAAAACCTAGCCATAGTTGTGGAAGCAATTCTAAGACACACAATTTAAGTATTGACAAAAGATATTATCTAGAAATCTTGGATGAGGCAAGAAAAATCTAGGCTTGATAATGTCATGATAAAATGAAAGGTGCACATTTTAAGCTTTTACAAAAGTATTTTATTAGAAATTAACTTTTGAGTAGCATTCACTATGGGGTCAACAAGATAACAATTAACATTCAAGGAATGTTATATGATAATACAAAAGATTGTTAAGTCTACACGGTTAATAGATTTTACTGAATCAATGGTTAAAATGATACAGTACTGATTTGATTCAAATACAACTCAATTGAAAATATTCAGATCTATACTAAGCTCATAAAACTCATCTGATCATTAATCAATTCACTTCCTCATATTTCCCCAACTTACTTCACTCAATGAATAGTTCTCTGACACCCGATAATGTCTACAACTCAGTTCTATCTGTAACCAGTTTGATCAGGAATGCATGAATAATGTCATCATGTGAAATCTTTGCAGTCTCTATTTTTCCAACATGTTTCAACAATGAAACTCATGTCTATTATATAGACATGTAAACCATTTTCATATTAGCCATCATATTTTGCATCTTAATCTCCTTCGTCCATTTTACCGCTTAAACCTTCCTTGGTAGATGTTTCATTAACATGTTTCAATCTCTTCCATTAGATCTTCTCTAAATTTTTTCAGTCGTGGATCTTATAAAAAACTTCATCCTTTACCTCAAAATCATAACAATTTCCAACTCAGCAATTTTAGTCAGATGCTCTTAGCATTTAATGTTTTCATCCATACTCGGTTAATATTGAAATGCATCGGTGATAACTAACTCGATTATTACTGTCACTCGGTATACACAAGACAACTCAGTGTATACAAAAATCTTTAATTACCGACCACATTAACTTGTTTAGTTCTGATCTCTTCTTCATAATAGAGTAATGTAACATGCTCAAGTCAACAATATAATGCCATAGACTCATCAATAAGTTACCCAATGTATTCCTTATCCTTATCTATCATATCCATCTTTTCTTTATGTAGATACCTCATTTCTTCACCATTTCTTTCTTCTACAGATGTTCAGATGTTTGTAACTATCATGATAAGTAAAGTCAAGACTAGTTGACATAAATAATAATATATTAATTGATTTAATCATCTTACATGTCACTTTGATAGCTCAATGATCTCTAGTCACTATCTCTTTGGTTCATCAAGATATTCAATCAGTTGTAGGTCATCATTGATATCGATATGAAAGAATTACTCTCTTCTTTTGAATTTGAAGGCCCACCCCATAAATGTCTTCCTCACTCCAAATTTTTTGACATTGCATTCTTTTTTATTTTCTTAACTCTCCTATTCCACTATCAAGAGTTTTCTATATAGCCTATTATCTTCATGCATTACTCATTGCATTCCTCATAACTGAATCTTTTTAATCTAGCAATCGCTTTGGCTAAAAAGAATTAAAACTAGAAAAATTGCTTTCATGAGAAATATATTTAAAATATAAATTCTAAAAAATGAGCTCCTATAACATAAAATCCATTCAACCAATGATATTAAAAATAAATAATTATTTTAATTTGTTAAATTCTTAAATATATATTTTAACTTCATAGAAGATAGAGTTATTTTTAAAACTAAAAAAATAATTTTCTATAATTGGTTGAAAGTAAATTATTAATTGAGCACAAGTGAATGCAATAGCATTTCCTACTGCAAGTACTAATTAAGTCGATAGGATTTTCATTATGAACATCGCCCACTAACAGAAAACTATCTAATATCAGAAAATTATCTGATATCGGAAAAAATACTGAAATAATTTATCGATGTTATTTAATGGTGGAAATTATTGGCAGAGATGTGTTGATAATGGTGTGATTTATGGTTTCCCCTATGGATAGAATGTGGGTAATCTTGACCATTACTCACCCTGTGGACACGGTGTCCTACCCCATCATCATTCCACTACTTACAGAGATGACAAAACTATTCCATCAACATGCTAAGAGAAGCAACGATCTAGCATTGAATTTTAGATCATTGTCGTCTATTCAAAACATAAAGCATAACCGCATAACCTCATCATTATAACAGAGTTGCATTTATGTGTGGACGCATTTGCAAGTCTCCACAATGAGAAAAAAAGGAGAAAAATTATGCAACCCAAGTAGTAATCACAACTTTCATTGGCATGTATGCTACCAACTGCAGTTTTTGTTTTTGAAATCTTTCAACTGTGTATTTTAATATTTTGACCTATTCTAGTCATCTTTCTCATAGAAATTGCTGAGTTGAATAAGTTCTTTGAAAAATTTACAAATCAATAAATTGCGAGTAGTAGAAAGAAATAATTTTGCATACGAGAGCTTAAAAATATAGTGAGGTAAGTTAACCCAATTTTGGTGAGTTTTTGGCATACAGGGCACAAATTTTTTGAATTTGAGGAATTCACTTTAATTTACTTGTCCCACACTCCTCTATGGTTGTATGTAGATACCAGAATACAAGTATCATGTTTCGTAGTGGTTGTAATAGATGGGAATTTTATATCTAGAATTTTCATGGCACATTTCCAGAATTCTATACTAGTTTGTAGTTTGGGAGTAGTTTTGGTGAAGAAATGAGGTTTTTATTCTTATTTTCTGTTAACTAATGAAATTTTGATTAAATGCAGGGAAAATAAGAGTTTAACTGGTACTGCATAATATGCCAGTGTCCATACACATCTTGGCATTAGTGAGTGTGAGCTTACGTTGTAGTTTTTAGATGATTAAACTATATTATGCTATCTATGCACTTTATTTGCACTCAAATTATATTTTGTGCTTCATTTTGATGTCCTAGAGAAAAGTTGGAGGGATGAGTTGGAATCATTTGGATATGTACTAATGTACTTCTCATGGGGCAGGTATAGTTTATCTAATTTTATATGTAACTTATCATACTTCTAAAATTATACAAATATTTATATGGTAGGCATTCACCTTCATCGATAACACTAAACAATTTGAGGGATACACATGATTGTTGGAGATTTTCCAATAACCCTTTGTTGACTGTATGTTTGTCATTGATGACAATATATGGTAAGCAGCATGCGTGGAAGTTCTATGCAAAGAGCCCTTAGCATATGTTGTATGGATATGTTATTAGCATGATATCATAGACGCAGAGGTTGATTCTAAGTGAAGATAGTTATACAGTAGTTTATATCAGTAGTGTTCCTGACAGTGTCCCAAGAAGAGTTCTATGTGTTATTTTCAGTATGGTTATGATGGAGCCTTGCGCATATATATTTGTGTTGTAGACATGTTTATGATGCTATGTTCAGGGATGCAGAGTCTGTTGTGCAGTACAAGTTGAGTTATGATGTTTCTATTTTCCAGTTAGAGTTTCTTGAGTTTATTTGGTGGAGCTGACATTGTTTATATTGGTTTAGCACTTGCGCCTATCATTTTGATATGCATGTTTGGATTTGTGTTTGGAGAAGAGTTAAGAAGGTTTAGTTAAGAGCGCATAATGTATTTTAGCATGAGAAGAAAGTATCAGTTAATTTGGTGGAGCCGACAGTGTGAAGTGATGCATCTACTCATATTGAGTTGTGCGGTCCTATTTGTGTTGTGTGCTTGATATAATCATTGGAGATATTGTTGGAGAGTTATATTGTTTCTCTAATATGATTTCAAGGAAGTTCTAATAGACTAGCTTGATCATATCATTTGGAGAAAGATATTTATAGCCAGTTAGGTGTGATTGTTGATTGTGATTGTGAGTGTAAGAGTAGAGCAGAAGATACAAATTTAGTAAGGAAGTCAATCATCAGTTGAAGATCTATTTGAAGAAGAAGAGAGTATATGTTATTCATTGGAACTGATCAAGACAACAGGTCTACTTTCCAGTTCACCACGATCCAGATATAGTGTGTATCTATTATGCAGAAGGTTACAACCTTCACCCCTTGAGCAGTGTGCTCCTAGATAGTGTGTCCTCACCCCTAACAAGGTTAATTGTAAAAGACTCCTAATAGGGTCCAACCCTTGACCAAGTCACTGTACTTAATGCATTATAAAGATCAACTCCTAACAGGGTTGTAAGATCTTCTAATAGGGATCATTATACTCTAGTGCAGTTTATAGTGGGTGCTAATTCCGACTAGGGTTTTTACCTATTTGGGTTCTCCATAACCAAAATTGTAGTGTTATGTTAAGTGTTATCATATTGTGTATGTCCTTAATGTTCTTCTATACTAAATTGGATAAAGAATTGAATCTTTTAGATAACTGATTCACGCCCCCCCCCCCCCCTCTCAGTTATCTCTTGGGACTATTCCTAATAATTGGTATGAGAGCCAAGTGCCTTGGAGAGAAATTTTAACAGCTTGAGGTTGATCAGATGGCATTCTTTAGAAAAGAAAGTCCTAAGTTTGATGGAGAGAATTATCTAGACTGGAAGAACAAAATGACAACACATTTGCAGTGCATTGCTTTTGAGATTTTTGAAGTGGCTACTAAAGAAGTTCATATTCCCTCTTTATCATATCTTGCAAAGGAAGATGTGACTCTTAAGCAAAAGTAGATGTTCACTCAAAATTCTATTGCCTAAGAAACCCTTATCAGCACATTGTCTGATAGTGAGTTTTCAGAGATCAAGAAAGTAGATAAAGCCTACAAGATATGGAAGTATCTAGAAGGCATGTTTGAAGGAGACATCCAAGCTAAGAATGTGCATAGAAAGATGTGGAATAAAAAGTACAATACATTGAAGATGCTACCTAAAGAGAACATCAGAGCCTATAATCAAAGGATTAATGAAGTAGTTGCAGGAATCAAAAATAATGGTGGAGAAATTTCAAAAGAAGACATAATAGATAAGTTGATGACTACCCTGACAGTAGAATATGAGAGCAAGATAAACATCCTAGATGAGACTATGAAGTTTTTAAAAGACTTCAAAAGAGATACCTTAATCAGAAAGATTTCATCATTCGAGATTTCAAGTTTGAAGACAGAGCCTAAAAGTGAAACAACCTTCAAAGCTTCAGTCCATGGTAAGAAATCCTTGAACACTTCTAGTAACTTTGATGATGATGATGAAGATAAAGAACTAGATGATTTCATTTTTATGATTTCGAAGAAAGAAAAGGAAAAGGAAAATATGAAGGTTAGTTACCATTCAAATGCTTTTTCATGTAACAAGATTGGTCACTTTGCATCTAAATGTCCTACAAGAGTCAAGAAGTTCAAAACTAATTACAAGCCTAAGTATATAAAAGAATGTTACTATGCTGGAGATGGAGTATCAAATGAAGATTTAGTAGAAGATGAAATTGGATTCATTGCTATTGAAGATATGGAGAAGATGTTTGATGAAATGGATATTGAAGATGAAAAGAAAGCACAAGAGTTAATATTAATTTCACAAGCTGACATCAGAACAGATTGGATCATTGACAGCGGTTGTTCACATCACATGACAGGAGAAAAAGATAGATTTGTACATCTAGATAAGTACAAATGTAGCATGGTTAGATTTAGAGATAACACTCCTAAACCTATCATAGGTAGAGGAGATATCACCTTGGATAGAAAGAATAACACTAATGATGTTCTATATGTTGATGGTTTGCAACATAACCTACTAAGTGTTGGATTGTTGCTTGACAAAGGATATCAGTTGGAATTCAAAGACAATAAGTGCATCATTAATAACAAAGAAGGATAAATAATTGCATCAGGTTCAAAGACAAAAGGTAATGTTTTTCATCTTAATTCAAAAGCAAGTTGTTTTGTTGTTAAAGTATATGACAGTTGGTTATGGCACAAAAGACTATGTCACATCAATTTTGATAATATAGTGAAGATAAGTAATGTAAAGGTAGTAAGAGACCTTCCTAGAATTGCAAAACCAATGGATACAATATACAGGGAATGTGTGATGGAAAATATATCAGGAATTCATTTAGAAGAAAGCATAATTCTACAAAGAACAAATTGGATCTGATACATATAGACCTATGTGGACCAACTCAAACAAGATCCTACTATGGTGAAAGGTACTTTATTTTTTTTCTTGATGATTATTCTAGAATGATGTGGGTTGTGTTCTTAAAGGATAAATCTGAAGCATTTGAGAAGTTCAAAATATTCAAAGCTAAAGTTAAAAATGAGTCTGGATTAAAGATAAAATATTTAAGGTCAGATAGAGGAGGAGAATTCACCTCTGACATATTTTATGAGTATTGCAAAGAACATGGGATAAAGAGACAGCTAAGTGCACCTAGAACCCCTCAGCATAATGGAATTACAGAAAGGAGAATCAAGATCATACTTGACACAATGTGCACCATCATGATTGAAGGAAAAGTTGCACACACATATTGGAGAGATGCATTCAATACTGCAGTCTATACTGTTAGGAATGGGAACACTGAGAGGGGAGGGTGAATCAGTGTTCTATATATTATTACTTTTTCTAATATCTTGAACTTTAAGTTAATTTCTTAAGTACTAAAATGAATATTAATGCAAGAAAGATAAACAACCATAACACATAACACAAAAGATGATTGTGGGGAAACACAAATAGGTAAAAACCTCGGTGGGAATTGACACCCACTAAGAACTACACTAGTGTTTTATGATCCCTGTTAGAAGATCTTGCGACCCTGTTAGGAGTTGATCTTTACAATGCTTTTAGTACAGTGACCTGGTCAAGGGTCAAACCCTGTTAGGAGTCTTTTACAATTAACCCTATTAGGGGTGGGGACACACTATCCTAGAGCTCACTACTCAAGTGGGTGAAGGCTACAACCTTCTAGATCTCAGATAAACACTATATCTGCAAGGTGAACAATTGTTGTGACACTACTTGTCAGATCGCTTCCTTTGTACGCTTATGCTTTAGCCTCTTGTAAAGCACTACAACATTCTAATTGCTCTTCTCATACCCCCACTCTGCTCTGATTAACTTTTTATGCATTTTTTTCATCATTAATTACAAATGCGCATGTCTTATTTATATGTACAAATAAAACTATTAACTAGGTTGGCCTTCAACCTATTATATATAACGCTTACAAGTGAATTGGCTCAAGCTTGTTTACAAACAATAATATTAACATGTCTATGACCTAAATATAATAGGCACATATCCTTTACAAAACAATATTACAAGCGCTAACCAAAATACCAATAGTCGGTTCCATGCTCTATTATGTTCTGCCGCTCACTGTATGTGACTCCTCAACTGGTTGTATCTTCATCATACGGACTTATCTGATCATGTGCTCTTAGAATTAGAATGACTACATACCAATAAGCTTATCTTCAATTGCACATGTCATAACTCAGTCATACGCACGTGCACTGATGCTTTGTTCACCTGGTGCTCTGCTAACTGTCTAGTCTTCCATACTTAACCAAATTTTGATATTCTAACTGCTTGCGCTGACTCATAATATCATAAAACTTTGTTGCCATAATGAAAATACTAAATCATAGTCATATATATCAGTATAGTCAACTTTCTAACAATCTCCCCCTTTGTTATTAATGGCAACAAAGAAATATGGCCAAGTTACTAACTGTATCTTTATATAGAATTTTCTAACATATATACTAACTTATATCTCCCCTTCTGCTATATACTCTACTCCCCTTTATATACATAGCTCCATATTCTCCCTTCTATACTCTACTCCCACTTTGACATTAATGACAAAGGTGCTCCAAAAAGGTGTATCTACAAGTACTTACAAGGTGAGTACATCTGGATATGCTATCTTTAAGTTCTGGATCTCTTGCTGCCAAAATGTAGTTAGTGCATTAACTATTTGGAGATGGGTGCACAAAGCATATGTCAACTTCTCCATCTTCTCCAAATTTGAATTAGGACCTTGATCATATGTCACCATAGTGGCATCGATCTCCTTGATATTCTGATTTAAGACATCCAATGAGGGTGCAAGAGCATTTCTTAGCTGAGTTTGCCTTGACCTTATCTTAGACATTTCTCTTTCTACCTTCTCTATCTTATCCACTTGTCCTTGGTAAACATTGTTACACATATTTATATCTATGGAGGGATCTTCCATGGATTTCCTTATTGCATCTATCATAGCTTCTACTTCTTGAATTTTCTTATAAAGATCTGCAGTCAGTTTATCTTGGTTCATACAATCTACTATGATCTTTCTTCCCTTTGCTGCAAAGTCTTTTAGCAAGACTTGACCAACCTTCAAAGATCTAAGGTCAAGTGCAAATTTCCCTACAAGTTCACTCAATCTCTTCTTGTGATATTTCTCTCCTACCACCTTGGATGCAGATTCTTCAAGGCTAGAAAAGTTTTCTTTGAAACATGTCATAATGGAGCTGAAATCATCTACTGAGTGTATGCTTGACACTTTCTTGTCTGCAGGCAATAGATTGTTCAGAATTTTGATTGATTCAACAAACAATGGATTCCTCATAACTTGTTTTTCTTTTGCCTTCTCCATTGCAAGCACACTAATTTTAATTAAGTCTTCTTCTCCCCATGAGTCTAGACTTGTAGTGTCAGGAGTCAAACTTGAAAACAATGATGCTGATGGAGTGAGAGGTGTGATATTTATCACATCTATTTTTACTTTTATGGGTACTTCAACAAATGGCTTATCTGTTGGCTCATTTTCCTTCTCTTCTTCTCCTTTCTCCTCTTCTTTTTCTTTTACTTTTTCTTCTTCTTTCTCCTCTTCTTCCTCTTGTCTTGTCAAGTCCTTAATCTGAATTTCCTCTTGTTGCTTCAGTGAATTATCACCAAAAAGAATGTCTACTTCCTCAGTGCTCACAAATGCCTCTTCAAACTTATCCAAGTCCTTATCTATGGCCTCCATAGATATCTCAACATTATCTATCATTATTGTGTCTTTCTTGGTTTCAGGCATGGGTGCAGATACCATTGCCTCTATTGGTGTTGTCACTGTAGGCACTGAGTTTTATGGACCTGTCATAGATGCATTTATACCATCAACTACTTTTTCTTTCTCAATAGGCACTTGGGTTGTGGGTGTAGATGATGGATGCATGCATTGTTCCATAAATACCTTCTCAAAGGATTTTTTAGTCTCCTTGGCTATGAACTCATAATCCTTATTCATGATGTGCAAAGTTCTCATCTTTGTTCTGAGGTGCAGCTTTACCAATTACATTAGCAAAGAGTTTTCTTCAACTATGCACATAGGTAGGTTATCATCTAGTGTCTTTTCTCTTATTCTAAAGTCTTCTTCAGTAGCTTGTCTTTTCAAAGTATCCAAAATTTCCCAAACTTTATTTGGAATCATTGTCTTTAGTTCTAGCACAATCTTCTTGAATTTGATCATATGTTTGATCAACATATCATGGATCTCACACTTGTCAATCTCATGATATCTATCAAAAAACTTAGATATCTGATCAAGTCTACCTTCATCTACCACTCTAGATCTCAACACTTGTAAACTTGGTAGGAATCCTACCTCAAGAGGTGGTTGTACATTTTTCACTTGGCTTCTTGTGGCTCTTATTGATGGGTGGCTTGTAGCTATTTGCTTCTTCCTCTTAGACATCTTCCTTGTCTCAAGAGATGCTTCAGTGGACTCTAAGTCAATTGTATCTATGGGCACAGGAGTGATATCATCTATCTTCTTCTTCTTTTCTTTGGGATCATCAGTTTTCTCAATTTTTATTTTCTTCTCCTTGGGGTCATCTATTTTCTCTATTTTGGTTTCAATAGTGGATGCGCTCTCAATTTTCATAGCTATCTTGGCTTCTCTAGCTTTATCCAGGTCAGCTTGAGTGACACCATGAATCTTTAGTATCTCAGAGGTAATCTTAGAGGCTTTCCTCTTGGTCATTGCACTTTTTAGGACTGCATCTACTTGCCTAGTCTTTTCCTCATATGCACCCCACCTTGGCTCATTGGGATCCTTTGGCATTGTAAGGAGGACTTGAGCATATGCCTCTAGAATGTGTTCCTCCACTTCATACCCAAGTGGATGAATCCATTTGGTCCTTGGCTCTACTGCTTCCATGCAATTTATTTCTATCTCCACCATGAAGCATATACTATCCTTAATACATTTGGGGTGAAATTGCGACAGCAATTTGCAACGACAGGCAAATGTCATGCGGTTTTCACTTTTTTTTTCAAATATAGCCCGACACCGTCGCAATTGCGATGACAATACATTTGGCAACATCGCCATTGCGACGTTGTCAGGATATAAGGACAAAAAAAAAAGGAACGTTGTCATTTGTGTTTTCAACAGCGTCGTAACCCTCTGCGAAATCACATCAGGATATAAGGGCAAAAAAAATAAGAACGTTGTCATTTGTGTTTTCTACAGCACCGTAACCCTCCGCAAAATCACATCGGGATATAAGGGCAAAAAAAACAAGAACGTTGTCATTTGTGTTTTCAACAGTGTCGTAACCCTCCGTGAAATCACAACTACAATTTCTGAGTACGTTGGGTTTATTTTTCTTTTGTCATTATTATGTAATCTGGTATTCAGCTGTTAGAGAGCTAAAATACCTAGAAATGAGGACATATCTATGTTGAATTTATTGTTAGCGGCTTTGGTTATTTAGAAGTTTAATTTTATTTGTTCATCTTTCAAGCACAAATGTTTTGTGGACCGTAACGTCTTCATTGATTCGGGTATGCAGTGAAACAGCCCTAACTTGTAATTGCAATGTTGTCGGGATATAAGGGCAAAAAAAAAAAGGAACGTTGTCATTTGCGTTTTCAACAGCACCGTAACCCTCCGCGAAATCACATCGGGATATAAGGGCAAAAAAAACAAGAACGTTGTCATTTGTGTTTTCAACAGCGCCGAGAGAGATTCCCTCCATGAAATCACAGCTACAATTTCTGAGTACGTTGGGTTTATTTTTCTTTTGTCATTATTATGTAATCTAGTATTCAGCTGTTAGAGAGCTAAAATACCCAGAAATGAGGACATATCTGTGTTGAATTTATTGTTAGCGGCTTTGGTTATTTAGAAGTTTAATTTTATTTGTTCATCTTTCAAGCACAAACGTTTTGTGGACTGTAATGTCTTCATTGTTTCGGGTATGCAATGAAACAGCCCTAACTTGTGACTACCTTCACGGTACTTGTGTACATTATCATGTTGTCTTTACAGTGACTATCCTCATTCAAGTGGCAATTACACAAGGGATAGTCACTGTGAGATGTCCTCATTTGTGACAAGGACAGTCACACTTAGGAAATCTCATAGTGATATTCCCTTGTGTAATTTCCACTTGAATGTATTGCTATTGAACCACATTAATGCTTTTCTTCTTCAACAAATGAGGACAGTCACTGTAAAGACAACATGATAATGTACACAATTACCAAAAAATGATCTTGTTAATTGATGTAACACTTTGTCTTGCTCACTCCCTATCCTTCACTAGGGTCTCTTTAGGCCAATGTTTTGACTTGATAGGGTACTTAACTATCCCTACACTCTTTAGGTATCTCTACCCAAGATCCCACTCCTTCAACTAGTGCACACCAACAAGAAATACAACGAACTCTACTCAATACCAATCTAGCTACTAGGACACTCCTAGTCTTGTCTTCACAAATTGAAACACATTCAACTAGAACTTTACTCCATGGAGAGGCTGGCCACTAGGACCTCTATTGGTTTCAATATTACTCCACCTATACTTTTCATCAGTACTTCAATCCGGTTCATCAAACCATGCCAATTGCACCCAAAAATAGGCTGCTAGCAATTAGGCCTTTGTCAAGCCTTTTTGTTTATATTAAGCCACCTAAAGGGCTTAGGATTCAGATGCCCTTTATTGAGAACTCCAAGATATCTAAGGTCTTCTCCTCCTAGATTTTTTGTACACCAACTGCTACAGCCATGCCTGAAAACAAGTATTTTGACACAACTTGGATAGTCTGACTAAGAGTTTGTTTTCTTAGCAGCCAAAGAAACTCACCCAATCTTCTAATTTGACTTGGGGCTTCTTTAGATGTGTGTCTACCTCTCCATGAGATTTTAGTTGAAGCAACCAATGCATTCAACTTGTTGTAATCTTCTTGTAATGATTTGTCATCCCTAACTGTGCTCAACTGACTCACCTAGGACATCATTGCAAACATAGAAAATGAGCTTCCCAAGGCCCCTCCTTCCAAACATATAGTACATGGAGTCTCCTCACCCATTCCAAGAGCCCGTACAAAATTGACAATGGAATGATGAGCTAAGACTCCATTTGTTCAACCTGCCTGGTTCAAACCAATGATAGGGTACTTAACAAAAGAATTAACAAACTAGTTGGAATGCTTCAAAACTCAAAAAAAACACAACACAAAATAAAAAAACAACTTGTACTAACTTTTCCAATAGACACTGCGAGCTATCTAATCCATTAATCAACTGAAAACAAAGAAACAAAAAAACTCAAGAATTCACTAAAACCGTGTTACTCTACAAATCTTCTTAATTCCAAATGTTTTTCCCCCCAACCTTTTGCACAGATTGATGGAGGCCTCTTATAGTTGATCTGATGCCTAATTCAATGGTTTCATATAGTTACATAACCATCTTACTCGAAAATGCTCCCTTGCACAAATGTTGTCAATGTTGTGAATGACAACATTGACAACTTGTTACAACCTTTGGGATTTTGGTTCAAAACTTATTGTTCAAACACCATAAGACCCTAACCATGACTTAGTTAGGCTATTTAGACCTCACATAGGCCACTTCTACACTTCTTTTCCCAATTTGACCCCTAAATGCTTCATTCCCACTTTTGCCACAATATTGGTAACTTGGGTACAAATTGGCACTTGCCTTCACAAAGGTCACACATGAGGACATCTCACAGTGATCGATTGTCCCTTGTGTAATTGCCACTTGAATGTATTGCTATTGAACCACATTAATGCTTTTCTTCTTCAACAAATGAGGACAGTCACTCTAAAGACAACATGATAATGTACACTCACTGTAAGGACAGTCACAAATGAGGACATCTCACAGTGACTGTCCCTTGTGTAATTGCCACTTGAATGTATTGCTATTGAACCACATTAATGCTTTTCTTCTTCAACAAATGAGGACAGTCACTCTAAAGACAACATGATAATGTACACTCACTGTAAGGATAGTCACAAATGAGGACATCTCACAGTGACTGTCCCTTGTGTAATTGCTTCTTGAATTACACAAGGGACAGTCATTGTGAGATGTCCTCATTTGTGACAAGGACAGTCACACATGAGGAAATCTCATAGTGATTGTCCCTTGTGTAATTGCCACTTGAATGTATTGCTATTGAACCACATTAATGCTTTTCTTCTTCAACAAATGAGGACAGTCACTCTAAAGACAACATGATAATGTACACTCACTGTAAGGACAGTCACAAATGAGGACATCTCACAGTGACTGTCCCTTGTGTAATTTCTGCTTGAATTACATAAGGGACAGTCATTGTGAGATGTCCTCATTTGTGACAAGGATAGTCACACATGAGGACATCTCACAGTGATTGTCCCTTGTGTAATTGTCACTTGAATGTATTGCTATTGAACCACATTAATGCTTTTCTTCTTCAACAAATGAGGACAGTCACTCTAAAGACAACATGATAATGTACACTCACTGTAAGGACAGTCACAAATGAGGACATCTCACAGTGACTGTCCCTTGTGTAATTGCCGCTTGAATTACACAAGGGACAGTCATTGTGAGATGTCCTCATTTGTGACAAGGACAGTCACACATGAGGACATCTCACAGTGATTGTTTGTAATGTCCCCTTTTTGGCTAACTTGGAAAATAGGAACAATTACTCCACTTCTCAGACTTACTCTATCAGATACTTACAATTAAACTAAGTAATGGAGGTTACTTAAGATATCAACCGCTATTTCAGATTCAATCACAATATGTGTGCAAGATGATATTGATACCAATATGTTTAATAGCACTGTCAGATATAATGATATGAAATATGCTATGAATATGATGTTTCCTATCACTTATAGTGATAGTATAATGATGCTATGTCTGATATAAACAATATCGATATACAATCAATAAGTATTGCTTACAGCAATGTATTTGCTGTGTCTGATATGATGATGTAATTATGCAAATGTGTAATATCGCTATGAGTGATATGTTGCTATTTCAGATTCTGAATTATATGCTTGCAACTTCAAATATTGATGTTGTTTCTGACTATCCTTTCTATCTGTGCAATCATGGTGTTGTCTCTGATCTGCAATGATAAACTTGAAACCAAACTGCCAAAGGCAGATGCTCTATTGAGTATATCCAAATATGGATAAGTAAATAAAGTTCTAATGATGCCTTGAGTGACTGACGAGAATGCATTCTTATATTGTCTTTAACAAATGAAGAGATGCTATGAATGAGACGTGTCTTGTTTCTTCCTCCATGTCCCTTTGTTAATCACACCTTTCCATAATCCGACAGTTCACATAATATTATTTCATTATTTTCTGATCATAGATAACTCCCAGATTGACTCAATATCAAATCTTTTTATGAAGGTAATCTTCCCTAATTGGTAGTGCAACCAGTAGTTAACATCCATTGTGTTTGTATTAGTTTGGTCTAACTATCATTAGTATTTAGTCAATCGATATTAACTCTTGCCTTATCCCATATTGTTATGATTATCTCCAATCTTTCTACTCTGATATAAGTCGATATCATTTTCTGATAATTGTCCATTTATTGGTTGATTGCTGGTAATGGAGTTTGATCTTCAAATTGACTTCCATTCCTGTTAATACTTAAGGATACATTGTACTTATTATCCATGACTGATGCCTCATTCATCAATAGCTTGTGATATAATCACTGATGCTTTTGTGTTTCTACAAGATGTGGTTTATCTCAGACAATCGATAATCTTTCAATCCTTTAGTCGATATCCTCCTATGTGGTGTCTATTGATATAGATAGTAGAATTCAATCTAGTTTATGTTATTGTCATGATAACATAGGAAGTGATGGTGCATATTTGCTAGCGGGTCTTCATGTTTGATATTGCTTTATCGGATATGTCATTGTCTAAACTTGTGCAATTAATGATTATTTATAATATATGAATGGTTATCCTTCTTGCTTATCAATACATCTTCTGAAACACATAGCGACCTATCCCTTATTCATATCATGTTGATCTTGACTTCATAGTATTTGGTTCATTAATCATCCTCTCATGGTATCGATGTGTAATGACTAGTGATTGTTGTATCACTTCTTCATTCCTCATCGTGATAGATAATGCAGATGTTTAATGTAGATGTATATCGATTACAGATATTCGATATTTCTTTAAACGTTATTATTATTATTATTATTAATGTTATTGTTATTATTAAATATTATAATTAATGATGTTAGTAATATTAATAATATTATAATAAATATTATTATAGTGATAACATATTGTTTTATATTGAGAGGTTTATTAACATTATTTATATATTAAAATTATTATATCAATAATTGATTTAATATTATTACTTAATATATTATTATAATATAATATATATAATTTATTAATAATTATTTATTATTAATTTATATTATAATTATAATCATAATTATATTATTTATTAATATTTTAATATTATTTAATTAACATATTACTTATTATGCTAACTATATATTATTATTATCTTTTGATAATAATTATATATTATTGTTATATACCGTTAATAATAGATTATTATATATCATCTAATCATTTTATTATTATACTAAGTTCAATATGTCACGGCTCATGACATTGTCCCTTGTGTAATTGCCACTTGAATGTATTGCTATTGAACCACATTAATGCTTTTCTTCTTCAACAAATGAGGACAGTCACTCTAAAGACAACATGATAATGTACACTCATTGTAAGGACAGTCACAAATGAGGACATCTCACAGTGACTATCCCTTGTGTAATTGCCACTTGAATTACACAAGGGACAGTCATTGTGAGATGTCCTCATTTGTGACAAGGACAGTCACACATGAGGACATCTCACAGTGATTGTCCCTTGTGTAATTGCCACTTGAATGTATTGCTATTGAACCACATTAATGCTTTTCTTCTTCAACAAATGAGGACAGTCACTCTAAAGACACCATGATAATGTACACTCACTGTAAGGACAGTCACAAATGAGGACATCTCATAGTGACTGTCCCTTGTGTAATTGCCACTTGAATGTATTGCTATTCAGCCACATTAATGCTTTTCTTCTTCAACAAATGAGGATAGTCACTCTAAGAAAAACATGATAATGTACACTCACTGTAAGTGTACATTATCATGTTGTATTACAAATGGACCTTATGTTGGTCGGGATATAAGTGCAAAAAAAAAAGGAACATTGTCATTTGTATTTTCAACAGCGCCGAGAGAGATTCCCTCCGCGAAATCAAGCGGGTTATCATTTGTGTTTTGAACAAAGCGGGTTGTCATTTGTGTTTTGAACAACACCGAGAGAGATTCCCTCCGCGAAATCAAGCGGGTTGTCATTTGTGTTTTCAACAGCGCCGAGAGAGATTCCCTCCACAAAATCACAGCTACAATTTCTGAGTACGTTGGGTTTATTTTTCTTTTGTCATTATTATTTAATCTGGTATTCAGCTGTTAGAGAGCTAAAATACCCAGAAATGAGGACATATCTATGTTGAATTTATTGTTAGCGGCTTTGGTTATTTAGAATGCTTCCCCACAATACTTAATAGGATGCATTTGGTTTTCAAAGCTTTCACTGACTTGGATTCAAGATTCTGAGACTTTCACGTGCCTTGCTTCAGTTGTTTCTGCAAACAAATCGCGTGCCTTTTGTATGCTTCCACATTTTATATACATGTCCATCAGGGTAGTCACCACCACTATATTTGAAAAAAACCCATCTTCAATTACTTTTTGGTGAATTTCCCTACCCTGTTCTAAAGATCCCATTTTGGCATATGCTTGAAGAATGCTGGCAAAAGTGGTTGAGTTTGGTTTTATACCTCCCAATTGTATTTGTTTAAAAACCTCCAACGATTTTTAAACAAATGCAATTGGGAGGTATAAAACCAAACTATAACAATCCACCCTTTCTTGGATAGATCACTCACTGCTATACATTAGCATTCAACTCACGGTAATTTCCCACAGTTTATCCTGTGATCACACTGTTTTCCACAAAACTTTGCATATGTAATGTCAGTACTTCATAATACAAGTTAGTTATTGTCATCCCATGAATATTAGGCCTTCTATGTTCATGGGATGATCTTCATTATCTCTAAAACTCTACTGCAATGACAAGTCTAGACAAAAGAATGACTGTTTCAGTAGTGACTGGCGCGACAGCAGTCTCAATATAATAGTAAACTCATTCAATAACAAGAATAATTGAATAATCAAACCAAATGATTTGAGACTTAAAAGATCAAGGAACTTGCAGAAATTAAAGTTTATTGCTCGCTGTTTCCTTCACCAGTCCATACACCCGCGCAACAGCAAATTCAAAGTAAACTCATTCAAAACGGTTTAGAATGGATGAAAGAAATCCTTCTAACTCATGTATGTGTTAGTTCAAACAAACTAAGACTTCCAAGATAAATGGAGTTGCAAAAACTAAGAGTTTTATATTTCTTACTGTTGCAGTCCGTATATATCTCCCTTCTTTGTCGTAACAGAGATATATATAAGATTCTTTATAACTTTTCAAAAACTAATCCAACCAATTTTCATCGGTTGGAGCTTAGTTTGAGCCTAACTAAATCCTAAATACTAACTCCCTCCATTGTTAGCTAACCGTTGGATTTTGAAAATTCAAAAATTCCAACTTATAATTAATTGAATTATTTTAATCCAAAGACCACTAAACTCACTAACTTTGATCTCTTATGATTATTAAACTTTCCAAAAGACTTAAACTTCCGCACTAGCCTATTCTAGATTCTTAGAACATTATTGAACTTTCGACAATCTCAGTCCATTGTAAACAAGCTTTTAGTCCTAATAAGGACATCATTACAAACTCATTGAAGTATTGCATTATTTTAATAACATTAAAGGTGCTAAGATCCTCCAATTGACCTGTTGACCCTGTTTATGTATTCCATCCCTCTGATTTGTCCTGAAAGTCTGTATAATCTCCGTCTCCAAATTGGTTGTGTGAGGTGCTCCGGCACCAGTTCGCCAATGGAATAGAAGTTGTTCTTCCTATATCAATGGAAATCCTAGCTCTACAACTTCTAACATTAATTGAAGTAGAGGAAGATGGTGCGATGAATGTCATATTAGTAAAATTGTTGAATCTACAAGAAGCTTATGAGAATGCTTATAATGCCTTGACACATCACCAAAGAATAGTATAATGTGGGTTTGACAAGAGGTATGCAATCCCCCTCTTAAGAAAAATGATATGATTTTGAAGTACAATGAAAGAGCAGCCAATTCAAGTCAACATACAAAGTTTGATGCCTTATGGGAGGGTCCTTTTTATATTTCTCGCTACAAAGAAAATTATGTTTTTGAGTTGGAAAACATGGAAGGTAATCCTTTTGAGATATTGATAAATAGGATCCATCTTAAACATTTCTATTAATAGTTTATCCTTCCTTCTTGTACATAGTAGGTTATTTATGCTTTAAGCTCAATAAGTATCATAAGGTACATTTTCTTTGTTGTTAGTCTCTAGTTTTCTTAAGGTTTGAGCCCATGTTTTACCCCGTGCATAGCATTTTTTGTTGTCCAACACATTTTAAAATGATCACCCCCCTATTATTGTATCACTTCCTCCTTGTTCCTCATTCAAGTGGCAATTACACAAGGGACAGTCACTGTGAGATGTCCTCATTTGTGACAAGGACAGTCACACATGAGGACATCTCACAGTGACTGTCCCTTGTGTAATTGCCACTTGAATGTATTGCTATTCAACCACATTTATGGGCCCGTTTGGACCACGACACACAGTAGCATCTACAGAGAAGAATATCCCAGGTGTAACAAGTTGTAAGAATATACCAACAGTTCTAAGAAGTTCCCTAGCACGTAGTAGCATCTACAGAGAAGAATATACAACATGAGGGCAGCCACTGTAAAGACAACATGATAATGTACACTCATTGTATGTGTACATTATCATGTTGTCTTTACAGTGACTGACCTCATTCAAGTGGCAATTACACAAGGGACAGTCACTGTGAGATGTCCTCATTTGTGACAAGGACAGTCACACATGAGGATATCTCACAGTGACTGTCCCTTGTGTAATTGCCACTTGAATGTATTGCTATTCAACCACATTTATGGGCCCGTTTGGACCACGGCACACAGTAGCATCTACAGAGAAGAATATCCTAGGTGTAACAAGTTGTAAGAATATACCAACAGTTCTAAGAAGTTCCCTAGCACATAGTAGCATCTTCTAATTGTCTATACCACTTCACAAGGTATTGTTTGCACACATTGTTTTTGGTTCTTTTGATGACCCTTGTTTTGAAATTGCTATTAGGCCTTGTAGCTTATATGTTTTGATTGCTGGAGAGCTTCTAAAGCTAAGCAAGAAGACCATTGCACGAGTTATAGCCGCGCGCTCAGGTTTGAAAATTGTATATTTTTTAATCTAATGTATATTTTAACTAGACTTTTAGCTTATTTTTGCTGTATATTTTAATCTAAAGGGAATCATGGATGTGAACTTGAAAGAATTTTGTACTTAGTTCTTATGGAGAGAATAGTAGTAGTTTACGGTCTAATATCAAATAGAGTTTTCCAATTACAGAAAGTTAATGAATTCTAATAGCTTATATGTTTTGATTGCTGGAGAGCTTCTAGAGCTAAGCAAGAAGACCATTGCATGAGTTATAGCCGCGCGCTCAGGTTTGAAAATTGTATATATTTTAATCTAATGTATATTTTAATCCTTTTGCCATGTCATGTAATATGTCTTGCCTTGTAGCTTGTATATTTTGAAATTGCTGTTAGGCCTTGTAGCTTATATGTTTTGATTGCTAGAGAGCTTCTAGAGCTAAGCAAGAAGACCATTGCACTAGTCGTAGCCGCGCGCTCAGGCATGAAAATTGTATATTTTTTAATCTAATGTATATTTTAACTAGACTTTTAAAATATTAAAGGATTTAACTAGGTCTAAGAAGATTTGTGTACTTTTGACAATTTTGCTTAGTCACTAAAAGTTGTAGACCGAAGTTTTCATAGCCCAATTTTTGCTTCCTGCGAAGAACGATCATGTCAGATAATATAAGTGAAGAACAAAATAGGGAGACAATCGCTAGATTGTGGTCTAACTTGAAAAGAAAAGGTGATGGAAAATGTTATTGTCCCTGCAAAATTTGTAAGGGCTTAAACCGTAGAAGACTGCTAATCAAAACAGTTAAGAGACATTGTAGGGAGAATGGTCACATTGAAGGGGGGCATGACTATCATCCACTGGTAAGTTGTTCATTATATCATTTTAACAATTTATATACATATGAAATCACTTGATGATGAGTTGAAGATCATGGTTTATTTATGTTAATCAATTTTATATAGGTTGATCTCCCCAGGGAAGTACATGATATGGAGGAACATGGGGGTGCGAATATCCAAGGTGAAGATAATGATCCCATGGAAGATGACGATCATGTGCCAGAAAACACAATTGAAGATGATGGTATAAATACATTGATCCATGACACATTTAGTCCAAGCGGATCTGATCATGATGATGATGATAGCCTCGATGTACCTCTACTTGAGAAGGCATATGAGCCCCTATACAAAGACTCCCAAACAACTCTTCTCTCTGCTGTATTGTTGTTGTTGAACTTGAAGGTTATGAATGGTTTATCCAACATAACAATGTCACGTATGTTAAGGTATGTCATATATGTCTTTATAGTTAACAAAGGGTGAATAATGTACCACTAATATTATTTATATTAACAACTTATATTTTTTGCTGTAGATTGATAGGCGAGTTTTTGTTACCACCATCAAATATTCTACCTTGCTCATATCAAGAATTATCTGCTATTATGAAAGATATTGGAATGGAGTATCAAGCAATACATGCTTGTCCCAATGATCATATTATATATTATAAAGAACATGAATTTGCAACACAATGCCCTGTATGTCATACGAGTAGATATCGAACAGATCGAATAACAAAAAAGGTGCCTCACAAGGTTCTTCGTTACATCCCCATTATTCCACGGATGCGACAATTATTCAGGTGTACTAGCTTGGCACAATTTATGGATTACCATGCACGCAATAGAAGTCGAGATGACATTATTCGAATCCCTGCGGATGGTTCGGCATTTATGCACATAGAGGAAAAGTGGAAACACTTCAAAGAAGAACCTCATAATCTCAGGCTTTCATTGGCAGCGGATGGTGTCAATCCATTTGGAGAGATGAGATCTGTTTGCTCGATGTGGCCTGTTTTTGTTATCAACAATAACATTCCTCCGTGGATGTCAATAAAGAGGGAGCACATTATGTTGGCAATGATTGTTCTAGGTATTTATCATTTGATAGTTATTAATTTACATGTACTTACAAATCTTACAGTAAAATGGTCACAATAATTATGTAATGTTACTGTTCATTCAAGTAGGTAAATATCAAGTTAAAGATATGAATGTATATATTGAGCCTCTTATTGACGAGTTGGTGGAGTTATGGAACGGTGTCACTATGTATGACGTGTCTAGACCAATAGGACAAAGACAATTTCAATTCCATGCAATACTTGTATGGACAATACATGATGCCCCAGGGCTAACACATTTTTGTGGTATGTTATAGTGAATTCAAGTTGCGCATGATAATTCTAATTATAAAAATCAACATATTTAATAATCCAATTATATCATTATCTTGTAGGTCTTCAAACAAAGGGAAAATTTGCATGTCCAGTTTGTGGTCCAAAGATGAAATCTCATCATTCAAAAAGTTTAGGAAAGCATGTGTTTGATGAGTACAGACACTTCCTCCACAGGAATCATAAGTATCGAAGTATGGAAAAACATCTTTTCAATGGGAAAGAAGAGACTACATCAAAGCCACAAAGAATGACACCTTGCCTATGGAAGTTGGAATATAATAGAATTAATTGTCGAGGTAATGTCGTTCCACTTAATGGTTTATGTTTGTAATTTATATATTTCTATTGTGATTTTTGTTTACTAATTATGTAATTGATGATCGTGAAGGTCGTCAAGGCACTACTGACAACCTTCCAAAGGGACTAAAAAGCTATCCCAGACAATTTAGTAGGTTGCCCTACTACGAGGACCTACAAATTGTGCATTTGTTTGATCTTATGCATATTGGAAAGAAAATAACAGAGACATTGTGGAAAATACTGGATGGAAGGCGTGACAAAGAAAAAATTGTCAAAATTTGTAATGACATTCATGAATCCAATCATGCACTGAAGAATTTCATTCACTCAAATAACAATAGAGATCATATTAATATAAGTGCCCTTCCTTGGTTATTAACAGAGCAGCAAAGTGATGCCATAAAAGAAGTCATACGAAAAATTCAATTTCCCAAAGGATTTGCTAGGAACATAAGCAATCTCATATCAAAGAAAAGTGAATTTGGGCCAGGGCTCAAAACGCATGATTGGCATACTTTCATCAAGGTAAGTTATGTTCTTCTGTATTTACAATATATTCATAAACTACGTGTACTATTCATTATGTTATGTTAGAAAATAATGAAATGATTAGTTTATAATTACTGCAGTACGTGCTACCTCTATCTCTCCCAGAGCACTTCAACAATAACATCAAACAAGTGATATATGATCTTGGAAAATACATGAGGTAAGCAGTAATATCTGTTCAATTTGTTGTATATATTTATTATATTCACGATTTGTTTTTCTTGCTATGTAATCTATTGTATATTATTTTGTAAAGTCTCGTATTTATATATTTTTTGTGACTTGAATCTCTTAATGTAGGTGGTTGTCATCTAAAGAAATCCATAAAGAAGATATAAACTATTGGAAGAGAAGAATTCCTCATTTACTGTGTGAAATGCAAAAGTGTCTACCTCCAACTTTTTTCAATGCACAAGAACACTACCTCATACACCAAGTTGAGGAGATTGAATTGTGTGGACCTGCACACACTAGGTCAATGTGGATGGTTGAGAGGCACTTGAAATCTTTGAAGGCTTTGGTTCGAGAAAGAGCACATCCTGAGGGTTCTATGGTAGAGGGATACATGGTATACCAGACTATGGTGTACATTACTGAATATCTTCCTAAGTTTGCTTCAAATATCCATGTAGATCGCATTTGGGATCTCGACCCTTTTAAAAAATTCAAAGGGGAGTACTTGATGGGGAAAGGTAGATTGAGGAAAGTGACAGGTAATAAATTATAAGATGTTATTGTAATAAATTATTTCTTAATTTTCAAAATAAATCGGTTGTAAGTCGTCTATTTTTTTTTTGTACAGTTGCTCGAGAGTGGGATGCACTACATTTGTATATTGCAAACAATCTTGATTGGATTACGGTATGGATTGAACGATGTCAACATTCTAGTCACACATTAACATGGGAAGGTGTATCTTCATTGGTTAAAGAAGCTCATCGTAATGGAGATTCTAATGTTACGCAAAGGGAAATAGATTTAGCATATGGTTTAAGAGATTTCCAGGTACGTACAAAATTATTAATCACCCGTATGTTTATCAACTCACGATATAATAATTTTGACATGTTTCACATATTATTGCAGGTTAAACACCACAAGGGTATGTTCTGTAATGGTCAAAAATTTCGCGTCAAAGTGTTGGATGACACAAAGAAAACTTGTGATTCTGGAATAACTGCAGTCTTTCAAGTGACTAATATTTCATCTAGAAATGACTTAGATCCTCAAGAGTCTAAAAATCAATACTATGGCATTTTGGATGATATACTTGAGTGCAACTTTAGTTCCTTCAAATTAGTACTCTTCGTTGTCCAATGGTACAGGCTACGACTTAATCCAAATGATCCTAATAGAACTGTTATTGAACATGATAATGGATTTACAATGGTTAATACAAGGTCGTTTGAGCCAGTTGGGGATGAGCCCTATGTTCTTCCAAGCCAATGTGAGCAGGTATTTTACTCAGAGGTTTCACATAAACCGGGTTGGTCATTTGTTGTTAGACATGAACCGAGAGGAAGGCCGATAAAGTATAATGCGATGGAAGAAGAAGATACTGAAGAAGTAGAAGATGATGTAGATGATGATCACGATCGACAATTATTGGATGATGTTCCTGAGACAAATTTTCATGAAGAAGAAGAAGAAGATGATGACGATGATGCTGCTACTGATGATGATGATGAAGATGATGTTGATGTTGATGATGATGATGTTGATGATGACGACAACGACGACAACGACGACGACGACGACGACGATGATGATGATGATGATGACGAGGATGATGATGATGATGATGATGATGATGATGATGAGGATGATGATGATGAAATTTAAAGGTATGCCATCAATCCTTAATGTATTTAATATTCATTTCTTGATAGAAATATATTTGTCTTAAATGGTTACATAGTTTATTCATTATCTATTTAAAAGCTACAAGTTTTAACTACAAATAGAATACTGCTAATCTAAATTAACTATTAATCTAAATTAATTAAATAAAACTATTTAAAACACATATTGATGCATGAATGTATTGAGCCTTATTTTCTTTCAGGTCAAAAGCATTTGTAAGTGTTCTCACAACACCAACCAAGCATCTTCATAAGATCACTCTCCTTGATCCAAGCCAACTCCATAACCTATCAGAGTGCACACCAAATCCTTATGCCACCTTAGCGTTCTACATCTTTGGAATAATCCCAATGTCCCTTAATCCATCCAATGGATTCATCCAAGAAATCTAATCAACAAACTATCAAATGCTCACAATGCCTCAATAGGCTCCAAACTTGACTTCACCTTAACTAGGAGTTTCCTCCACCTCCACCACACACATCAAACAACTTCAAATAGCATGTCCCCAAGGTTACTAAGCCCTCAACTCATCAGCTGATACAAAAACCCAGTTTTAGCCCTTCAGTAGGCCTACTTCCCTAGCAGGCTTATAATGTGAGCCTGATTTAAGTGTTATAATGTGTACGTTTTAATGTTTTTAATTTTTATGTGATGCTTATGATGGATGTGATTATGATTATGATGTGATTATGCTCACGATAATTGAATTACATTTGCAGGAAATTGAACCCCTTTCAAGAGCATCCCGCACAGTCTCATGGATCGACAGGTATAAGTCAATACACCTTATAGAAAGTCTATTTAATACACTTATCAATAGTAAGATTGATGTCTTCTAAGATCTCTCCCATTTGCAGGTACCAGCAAATAGGTATTTGTCAGAAGTGTCTTCCTCGAGTGAGGGAAATATAGGAATAGAAGAGGAAAGTGAGACATGCAGTTTATCTAGAATAGGGAGATTAACTAGAGGTCAAAGGACTAGAAGGAAATTCAATAAACACATGAAATTTTTCCTTGCTCAAGGGGGGTCATGTTCTTATGATGATGAGACGAAAGGCGACATCGAGGTGCCCTTGAGGTACCAACATCTACGGAAACATTGGGTACCCAAGGAACTTCCTCCAATAAACACTGATTTTTGTGTTAATGAGAGGATATATCGCATAGCACCATCATCATTACATGGTTTGGGCCTATTTTCTATGGATGGCATAAAGGTGTCTTACAACAAAGTTTCTGAATTGATGGATTATGTTGGACCATGTTACGATTACAAAAGTTGGATGCATATTGTTCAATATAAAAAAAGTATGCGTAGGTATGCACTCTCGGAAAATTATATACAACAGCAAGACAATAATCAAAGTAAAAGTGTGGCTATATACATTGATGGAAGGCCAAAAGCAACAGGGAATATTGTGGGTTTTATAAATAGTACACGACCTGGGTCAACTATAAAGCAACCCAATTGCATATTTGAGGCGTGTGAGGGAAATCATGTATTCATCTGTGCGATAAAATCAATACGTGCAGGGGAAGAGCTGCTTATTGATTACAATTTGAACCGCATAGATACAAACGAGGCTACTATCATGGGGGGGTACATACTATTAAACCAACTTCTAATCAATGACTCCAACATACCATTTAGTTATTAAATTTTTGGCTAACATTTTTATACTTGATCTTTGACACAGGGGCACAATATGGAGCAACCGCCCGAAGGTGATGGTGATGATATTCCTAGCTCATCTACACATGAGCAGGTAAAACTCATTGTAATTGTGCAAACTAGATAGAAGCAAAATGTTATTTTTTTTAATGTTATTTTCTTCATTGTTTTGGAGTAATTTTGATAATACTAATACTATTGTTGTCACAGAGGGCCGGTGGTCGGAGAGAGGGAAAGCAACCTGCAGTCCCTCAGGAGTCCCCCCTTGTGGACCCTTTTTTTATTGATTTAGCAGAGACCGATGACCCGATCGGTTCCATTAAAAAGCTGCTAAAGAAAATTGGGAAAGAACTTCTACGTTTGGTATCCATACATCCTCAAACTCAGGAAATAAAAGACAGGGCAGCTGAGTTGTTGCGCACTTCTGAAAACTTTAAAGTAAGTATTAATGAAATTTTTAATTATTACAAGAGTTCAATAATGGTTTTTATGTTATGCTCTTTTATGACATTAATTAAAATATGGATGCATTGTCTTTACAGAGTTATTTGCGTAATTTTGAACCCCATTCCCATGATGAGGCCGGTACTGCAAGTGGTTCAGGTAGATCACATGTTCCATTCCCCACTTGTGTTTTCCACTGAATATATATAGGAATGATCATAATCATTGACAATACATGCTCGAACAATCTTTTTTTTTAATGCTCTAACAATCTTGTCCATGCTAGTCCACGCGTTCTATATTTATGCATGCTCTAACAATTTTATTCTTCAGCTCCTTTCCATGATGATATGACAACGCTGCCTCCATCCAGGACAGCCACAAATGTCTTTCCGACTGCCATGTCAACAACACACAGCCTAAATGCACCAACTGTTGCACCATCTACTGGTACACAAATCCCTCTTTTTCTCTCTTTTGTTGTGTGTTTAAGTGTTATGTGTTTATGATGTAGATCCCTTGATTGTGTTTGTGCCATGGGTGCTCTGCACCAATTTATTTCCCTTGAAGTATTATTTCTTGGAGGCATTTGATAATGGTTTTCATTTTTTGCAATAGGAGA
Source organism: Chamaecyparis obtusa (assembly GCA_027943335.1). NCBI lineage: Eukaryota > Viridiplantae > Streptophyta > Pinopsida > Cupressales > Cupressaceae > Chamaecyparis > Chamaecyparis obtusa. Next base: position 586,985 of record BSBK01006300.1, on the reverse strand, counting down.
TGCAACAAGTCCCGATGCAACATCATTTCCTGGATGTTCCCGTGTTCCTAGTACGGGAACGGTGAAGGATTGCATATTGATCATCAGCAACGATGAAGGCATTCCCTTAAAAGTAGCCAAAGTTCCAGGTACTTTAAAGTTATTATTATTCTATAGTGATATAATAGTAATTTAGTTTTTGATCACTCTTCATCGAGTAATGATCCCATGATTATTTTGTAGGGAATGATATTTTTTGGCGAAAACTTGGTGATGAGTGTTTGCGAATATTCAGGCCCACCCTACGTACATGGTGGAACATCATATCCTAACTAAAACCCCAAACCACTATTTTGATTTCATATCATTGCTAGAATAGTTTTCCTTTTCATCAATTTCTTGAACTATATTAAAGGTAGCTTCTCTTCATTTATGAGTCTAACATGTTTTTTTTTACTTAAAAGGTGGAATAACCAAGATAAAAAGTTGAAGGATGATCTTGTACATAGTATGACCCAGCTTTTTGGACCTCGTGCATTTGAGAGAAACAAGCTCCTTGAAAGAGTTGGTTTATGTTTGAAGTATATTAGGGACCAGTACAGGAAATATTTAGAGGTTAACCCAAGGCACGAGCGTCCACCCTGTGTTCTTGAGGCTGAGTGGCAGGCTTTGATTTTGGATGGAAAGTATAAAGCCGACATGAAAAAAGGAATTACGCCAGTAGAGAGTAGAGCAAGGTATGTGATACTTTTGAGAATGTAATTATGTACTAATTAACCTGTAAATTTTTCCTGTAATTATGTACTAATTAACCTCTAAATTTTTCCTGTACTGGTCTCTAACATATTTCAAACTTTTCATAGATTGCCTGACACATCAAAGGCAACAAAGGCAAGATTAGAAAAGCACGGGACACACAAGCTCGGCTCTGGTGGTTTTTCCAAACTTCAAGCACAAGTTGTAAGTATTAGTAAATGAAAACTTGTATCAATTTTTTTATATATTGCAAGGAAATTTTTTTTGATCAAATAATGCAAGTAAAATTCACCATACCAAGCAAAAATGTAGGGGTCAGAGTTCAATAGATGCCTCACAGAAGAGGACAAGAGAATTGGCTTCCAACAAGGCTATAGAGCCGTGGCTGAATGGCTACGAGCTGAAATCAGTGTGCAAGGTTCAAATAATGATGCATCTGAGCCACAGGTAAATAAGCTAAATGAAATTTATTTCAAATTAAATACTTTACCAATTAGTCTATTTGATGTTAAGTTCTAATATAAAGTGAGTATATCTGTTTTAAGAAAGCAATGATAACAATGTGTAGGATATTGGAATGCAGCCTGACAATCCTTCTACACAATCTATGCATAATGAAGGTTTCCATGATGTGCATCCTAGTGGTGGAGGTATACATTTGCTATTAAAATTTTTATATGTAATTACAATTGGTGTTTCGATTAATGTAACATTTTGTATAGCAACTATAGAGGATCGAGGGGTCGGTGCTCATGAGCATGTTGAGGTTGAGTCTAGACAAAATGATGTGGCCAGATCAGGTAATTAAAGAGCGCCACAGTTATGTTCTTTAAAATAATTAAATACTTGTAACAATTATAATTAAATATTTTAAATTTAACTCTTTTATTTGTTATTGTAGAGGAACCCCCTTTGCAGCAGCATAGGAATTTGAGATCATCAAGAACAGAGAACAAAACAACTGATGAGGGGGGTATTGATGATAACACTGATGCTCCTCTTAGAGCTTACATAGAAAAAAAAATTAGAAAGAGAAAAAAGAAATGATTGTCATCTAAATACCTTAATTGATAATGACTAAATTTTATGTCTCAATGAATTTAATTATGTGCTAATGAATGTTCATGAATTATGTGTTTATTTTCATATTGATGAATGTTGCGTGTTAACGAATCTAATGTGTTAATGAATGTTATCATGTGATATTGATTGAATGTTACATTTTATTAATAATTGAAAGAATGAATGAATGTTAGATGTTAACGGGTAATGTAGAGTGATGTTAGGGGGAGGGGGGTGGGGCCAAATGAGCTTCCACCTTCAGGTGGTTGGCCCTGTTTAGTAGAGAATATTAAACTATATTCTCGAAACAAAGTGAAGCTCAATAAGATACTAAAAGAGTCAAAATGGTTATCAAGGTCCTCTATCTATAAGATACTTGTAGTCAAAATGGTTATTAATAAGATACTTGTAGTCAAAATGGTTATCTAGGTCCTCTATCCATTCCATAAGTTCTTCACCATTCAAACTTCCTCCATAACAAGGAATGTGCTCTAGGTTAGTCATGAAGCCTAGCATGGACTCTCTGTCAGATAGAGCCACTATTTCAGAGCCTTTTCTGTGCATTTCCTTTAAGCACTGTACAGTGTACGGATGTGAAAGGGAGGGTAGACCAGTGTGGAAGTTAGAGTATTTATATCTTATGCTTTGAGAGTTTATTTGGTAGATTCAAGACACCTTATATCAAAGTTATTCCTTTTTCTTATCTGTTGTTCTGTCAAACCCTCATTTTTTGGGTTATTGCATTCAAATGGCCTTAACTTGCAAATAAACCATAGGATATCCTCTGTTCTTTGTAAAATGCAAGTTAAGGGGGTTTATTTTCATATTTTAAAAGCTTTGGAACAGGATACTAAGCCAGAGAATTTCGAGAGCAAGCCCTAGGTCAAGAATCTCAATGTTCTTGACTAGGAGTTGATGGATTATGCAAGATCAGAGGGTAGAGGCAAGTAAAGGACCTCAAACCTTGTTGAATCTAGATCTTTAGAGCATGGTGGACATCTTCAAACTCTGATCTTGGTTTCATGCACCCATTTTCAATGCCTTGTTTTGGAACCCACACCCAAAGGCATGCATTAGGTCTGCGGACTCAATAAGGACATTGATATGCTGGAGCAGAGTCAGGGTCTGGGAGTTGGAGGATTTTTAGAACATCAAAAAGGGTACTCAAAAAACATATAAGTTCATAAGGTCCTTTGTCAAATTGAAGAGTTATTGCTGCAGAACAGGTTTTGGAGACCTACTAGAGTCACTAGGTCTATTTGTGATTTTGATGTCTTGGGTTGTTTGGAACACAACCAATGCATGATTCTGCATGTTTTAGGGAATCTTAAGAGTTTTCAAATGTTTTATTGGGTTGGCAAAGCCTAGGATCAATAAAGTCTCTTTTGGTAGAAAATCAGGGAACTTGTCCCTAAAAGGAAATTTGGTCTTGGTTGGGATTGAGTCAATAAGGTGTTAGAAGTATCTTGAAACCTTTGAAGTCCCTCTAGTACAGAGATTTTAAACTGGTCTGATAGAATCAGAGGCTAAATTGCTTAGGTGTAACATTTTGGTGTCTTGAAGTGGGTTGGGGCTTAAGACCAAGTTTCTTGCTGACCACTCTGCATCACATTGTCTTGCATGAAATTAGTCATTCTGTATACACTGGTCTAGTGTTGTCAATAGACCCAAATAGTTCAAAGATACTCAAACCAATCAGATGTTTTATGGGGTGCATTTTTGTGTTAGGTAGAAAGGATTCTTCATACAGGTGAAAGTCTCGAACCTTTCCCCACTCCCAAAAAAATATCACTTGTACTGTTATGAGCAGTCATGAGGACTAGACAGATACATTATAATATATGTAATTGCCACTTGAATGTATTGCTATTCAACCACATTTATGGGCCTGTTTGGACCACGGCACACAGTAGCATCTACAGAGAAGAATATCCCAGGTGTAACAAGCTCTAAGAATATACCAATAGTTCTAAGAAGTTCCCTAGCACACAGTAGCATCTACAGAGAAGAATATACAACATGAGGGTAGTCACTGTAAAGACAACATGATAATGTACACTCATTGTATGTGTACATTATCATGTTGTCTTTACAGTGACTGACCTCATTCAAGTGGCAATTACACAAGGGACAGTCACTGTGAGATGTCCTCATTTGTGACAAGGACAGTCACACATGAGGACATCTCACAGTCACTGTCCCTTGTGTAATTTCCACTTGAATGTATTGTTATTCAACCACATTTATGGGCCCGTTTGGACCATGACACACAGTAGCATCTACAGAGAAGAAGTTTGGTATGCAATGGTCTTGAAACCTCCTGAGAAATTCTTGGTATGCATTTGTGTGGTCCAAAAGCTTCGTTGAAAGAGAAAAAGAAGAAAAGAATAGAAATGATTTTTTTTCTTTTTATGTCATATACTGTAACCAGCTACTTATAACTTGCAAAAATTATTATAACCATTTGAAATTGAAACTTAGTTTAATGTGAAACTGAGAACTGCTTTATTAGAGCTTTCTGTGATTTAGATTCAGACATCAAGAACATTGTTTGCGTAATATTGTGATTAATGTTTATTTATTAATATCTCATACTGACAAATAATTGATAATTGTAGGGAAAACGTCATTGGGGGTCTTTGAGGATCCACCAGAAGCCAAGGAGAAAATGTATTCAAATGCTAAAGATGGTGTAACAGTCCTTACAGCTGTTGAACCTTGCTGTGTAGATCATCTCCAATTCTCCAAGTTCAACAGTACTGTGGTATTCCTTTGGATACTTCTAATGGTAAATTTCAGACATCAAGTTCTTTTCATATGAAACTACTACATTTGTAATCTGTAGTTTTAAACTTTTAGTTTATAAATGTTCATCAGCTTTAGTTCGTATGCTGCCATTTCAAGTATGATTAATGAAGTTACCTTTATCACAGGATGAAAGTGAGCAGTCAGCATACTGGTACGGAGCTGGCAGCATTGATACAGTGACTAGGGCATCGTTTAATGGTGGTATTATGTTTTCCCATGTTTAGGGCATCGGCCTTTTGAAGCATTGCCTTCATCTTTCTTAAGTCTGAGTTTTAAGTTTGCTTATCTCTCTTGGCGCTGTTGAAAATACAAATGACAACGTTCTTGTTTGTTTTGCCCTTATATCCCGATGTGATTTTGCGGAGGGTTACGGCACTATTGAAAACACAAATGAAAACACAAATCCCTTGTGTAATTGCCACTTGAAGGAGGACAGTCACTATAAAGACAACATGATAATGTACACTTACAGTGAGTGTACATTATCATGTTGTCTTTAGAGTGACTATCCTCATTTGTTGAAGAAGAAAAGCATTAATGTGGCTAAATAGCAATACATTCAAATGGCAATCACACAAGGGACAGTCACTGTGAGATGTCCTCATTTGTGACTATCCTTATAGTGAGTGTACATTATCATGTTGTCTTTAGAGTGATTGTCCTCATTTGTTGAAGAAGAAAAGCATTAATGTGGTTCAATAGCAATACATTCAAGTGGCAATTACACAAGGGACAATCGATCACTGTGAGATGTCCTCATGTGTGACTATCCTTGTCACAAATGAGGACATCTCACAATGACTGTCCCTTCTGTAATTGCCACTTGAATGAGGACAGTCACTGTAAAGACAACATGATAATGTACACATACAATGAGTGTACATTATCATGTTGTCTTTACAGTGGCTGCCCTCATGTTGTATATTCTTCTCTGTAGATGCTACTATGTGCTAGGGAACTTCTTAGAACTGTTGGTATATTCTTACAACTTGTTACACCTGGGATATTCTTCTCTGTAGATGCTATTGTGTGTCGTGGTCCAAATAGGCCCATAAATGTGGTTGAATAGCAATACATTCAAGTGGCAATTACACAAGGGACAGTCACTGTGAGATATCCTCATGTGTGACTATCCTTGTCACAAATGAGGACATCTCACAGTGACTGTCCCTTGTGTAATTGCCACTTGAAGGAAAAAAGCATTAATGTGGTTCAATAGCAATGTATTCAAGCGGCAATTACACAAGGGATAATCACTCTGAGATTTCCTCATTTGTGACTATCCTTACAGTGAGTGCACATTATCATGTTGTCTTTACAGTGACTGTCCTCATTTGTTGAAGGAAAAAAGCATTAATGTGGTTCAATAGTGATGCAGAGTAGTCAGCAAGAAACTTGGATCTATGTCCCAACCCACTTCAAGACACCAAAATGACTCAACCAATCAATTAGGCTCTGATTTCTATAGGTTAATGTTTAAACTCTGCAAAGTAATGAATTTGAAGGTTTCAAGGATCACACAACAACTTATGGACTCAATCCCATTCAATAACAAATTTCCTTTTAGGGACAAGTTCCCTGATTTTCTATCAAAAGAGACTTTTAAGGTTCTAGATCTTACTTCCTATAGAAAAACTTAGAAACCCCTTAGATATCATCTAAATAACAAGAATCATGCATTGGTTGTGATCTAAACAACCCAAGACATCAAAATAACAAACTGACCTAGTGACCCTAGTAGGTCTCCCAAACCTGCTCTGTAGCCATAACTCTGCAACTTGCCAAAGGACTCTAAGAAGTTATATGTTTTCTGAGTACCCTTTTTGGATTTCTAATAGACCACCAACTCATCCCAGACCCTGACTCCACTCCAGCATATCAATGTCTTCATTGAGTCCGCAGACCTAATGCATGCTTTTAGGTGTGGGTTCCAAAACAAAGCATTGAAAATGGGTGTATGAAACCAAGATCAGAGTTTTGGAGTGTTCTCCTGATCCAGATAAACAAGAATGCACAAGTTTTCAAGTCCTCAATATGATGCAAGCTTCTGATTTTATTCTGATTACCATCTTCCTAGCCAAAAACATGGTAGTTTTTGATCTAGGGCTCGCTCTCATCAAATGCAGATGCAACCCCCTGCCTCAGGGATTTTAGAATATACAAATATACATCCTTAACTCTCATTCCACCAAGGAAGAAGGAATTCCAATGGTTGAAACGTGAGTTAAGGTCTTTACATCAGTCAAACCCTGAAAATGAGGGTTTGTAAACAATGCACAGAAAATTTGAAATAACTTAGATATAAAACAAAGAGAATCAATCAAACCAACTTCCAAAGCATCAGATGTCACTATTACAACTTCCAGGCAAATTTTATCATCCAACCACCATCCGTACAACCGTACAGAGTTCATTTTTCACCAGAAATGCACTAAAACAGGGTTATTTTTATTTTTTATGAAAGCAAAATGATTACAATACTGGTTCTCTGTCTGTCTTCGACCATTTGAAGCCTAAAATAGGCTCTCCAAATGTTGGTTCAACCATCTAGGTGGTTAGAACAGTTTATCCAACAAATGTCAACTTTGCTAAGGAACTTTTAAAGTTGCATTACAACTTTGCAAACAACTTTGCCGAGAAGGTTAAAAATGTGTTGTGAAACTTTAGGAACCTTATTAAAGTTATTTTGGACCTTCAAACTTCTTAACAACATCTAAAAGACACCTAATAAACACTTACTATGCTCATTTCATCCAAGGACTCAAAAGATGCCCAAGGTTTATAAGTCACCAAGGGGTCTTGTGTCCAACAAGTGGATGTTTATAAGGAGATAAAATCAATCCTTAATATTTATTACAAACCAAGAAAACATCTAAAACTCCTATTCTAATTTATTGTCATTCAAAAAGACTCTGATTTGTCATTCAAAAAGAGACTGATTTGTCAATCAAAAGGACCTTTCACCAGTCAATCCTTCAAAGCTCCAAGGTGAAAATCTTATGTTCCAATTGATAGGATTTGACTCCTTGGCTTCATGGAAACTTCCTTCAATCATGGTGTCTTTGGCTTGCATTAGGGATGCCCCTGCATCAAATAGCAATGCATTCAAGTGGCAATTACACAAGGGACAGTACATGCCCATTAAAGTTGGTGTTTTGTTATCCAGCATGACAATGGAGACAACATACTCTGTGTCAATTTTACTGATCAAATTTCCCTCCGCCAGGCAAAGCAACAATCTGGGTATGATAAGGTGAAATTTTGTAGTCCTTTTGGGTATGATAACAGTTCCAGTTTCCAATAAGATGGTTCATTTTTATAATCTAGCTTCAATTTCTCTTGTGAAAATCTTTTTTTCATTTTATGGGTGGTAAAATATAATTATTATGCTAGAGGTGTGTACTTATGGATGATAATGAAACAAAATGATAAGATTTAAGACTCTTGTTTTTTTTTTAAATAGCAATTTAAGTTTCCTTCTATTATAAATTACTGTTTTTCTATTTTTTAATGTATCTTTCCAGATCTTTTATATCAATTTTATTTATGAAATATAAATATATTAATAATGTTTTAGTGTTTTTAGGATTAGTTTATATCAATTCTATGTATCATCATTTGTCATTCAATTGTCAGTATTATTAATTTAGACTATGCAATTGTAGAACTACTCGAATATGGGTTGGATGGATACTCAAGCAGGGGAACCCTCCTCAAATATCTCAAGCAGTGAACTTGGAAAAATGTGTCCTGAAGGAACCCTTTCCATCAGAGAGATAAAAGTACAAACAAGTAAAAGAAGCAGGCTCTGCAAATATGTTTTTGAGAAGAAAAATGATAGATTATTCGAGTATGGTTCATGAGGTATATCTAAAAAGACATTTTTTTTCTTATTATAATAAAAGAGGAAGTTGTGAATGTCAAAGTTGAGTGAAACAAAAATTATTTTCATCAAATTTTGTTAGGCTTGCTTTTGGGAATAGTTTCTTACAATATTGCTATTAAGATTTTTATTGTGTAGTTTTTAGATTAGGTTTATAAAATTATATTTCATGAGTAGTGATTCATATTAATCAATTAACGATACTTTTGGAAGGTATTTTCAATGTGTCAAATTTTGATATTTTTACAAGAATTAGATTGTGTAATTTTTTTAATTAAAGTCATTGACTCATATTTCATAAATAATAGTTCTCATGAATCCATCTCTTATAAGATTGAATAGTCTATTTAGGAAGTATTTCTGATAGTATGTCAAATTATGATATTACTATTACCATTAGATTGCATGGCTTTGAAGTCAACCTCGTTGACCCATATTCTTCTTTGTAGATGCTACTATGTGCTAGGGAACTTCTTAGAACTGTTGGTATATTCTTACAACTTGTTACACCTGCGATATTCTTCTCTGTAGATGCTACTATGTGCCGCGGTCCAAATGGGCCCATAAATGTGGTTGAATAGCAATACATTCAAGTGGAAATTACACAAGGGACAGTCACTGTGAGATGTCCTCATGTGTGACTGTCCTTGTCACAAATGAGGACATCTCACAGTGACTGTCCCTTGTGTAATTGCCACTTGAATGAGGACAGTCACTGTAAAGACAACATGATAATGTACACAAGTACCGTGAAGGTAGTTGCAAGTTAGGGCTGTTTCATTGCATACCCAAAACAATGAAGATGTTACGGTCCACAAAACATTTGTGCTTGAAAGATGAACAAATAAAATTAAACTTCTAAATAACCAAAGCCGCTAACAATAAATTCAACACAGATATGTCCTCATTTCTGGGTATTTTAGCTCTGTAACAGCTGAATACCAGATTACATAATAATGACAAAAGAAAAATAAACCCAACGTACTCAAAAATTGTAGTTGTGATTTCGCGGAGGGAATCTCTCTCGGCACTGTTGAAAATACAAATGACAACGTTTCTCTACATTATCATGTTGCCTTTACAGTGACTGTCCCTTGTGTAATTGCCACTTGAAGGAGGACAGTCACTGTAAAGACAACATGATAATGTACACTTACAGCCCGTGTACATTATCATGTTGTCTTTAGAGTGACTATCCTCATTTGTTGAAGAAGAAAAGCATTAATGTGGCTGAATAGCAATACATTCAAGTGGCAATTACACAAGGGACAGTCACTGTGAGATGTCCTCATTTGTGACTATCCTTACAGTGAGTGTACATTATCATGTTGTCTTTATAGTGACTGTCCTCATTTGTTGAAGGAAAAAAGCATTAATGTGGTTCATTAGCAATGTATTCAAGCGGCAATTACACAAGGGATAGTCACTCTGAGATTTCCTCATTTGTGACTATCCTTACAGTGAGTGTACATTATCATGTTGTCTTTACAGTGACTGTCCTCATTTGTTGAAGGAAAAAAGCATTAATGTGGTTCAATAGCAATGTATTCAAGTGGCAATTACACAAGGGATAATCACTATGAGATTTCCTCATTTGTGACTATCCTTACAGTGAGTGTACATTATCATGTTGTCTTTACAGTGACTGTCCTCATTTGTTGAAGGAAAAAAGCATTAATGTGGTTCAATAGCAATGCATTCAAGTGGCAATTACACAAGGGACAGTACATGCCCATTAAAGTTGGTGTTTTGTTATCCAGAATGACAATGGAGACAGCATACTCTGTGTCAATTTTACTAATCAAATTTCCCTCCGCCAGGCAAAGCAACAATCTGGGTATGATAAGGTAAAGTTTTTGCAACAATTTCTTACTGCTGCTAAGGTTACCATTGTTTATGGTTTATATTATATAGTTCTATCTATATTGCTATATGGCCTTTTGTTTAGGATTAAGTAGACGAGGGAAAATATTTCTTTTGTGGATTGTAAACAAAACATTGAATTATTTCAGAGAACAGATCTAAATCTATAAGATGCTATGATGGAGCACATGACCATGTACTTGTGAATATTAGGATCCATGTTAATCAAATGACTGCTTTATGTAAATTACTTTTGAGTAAGTAAAAGGCAATACAATTTTTTGAAGTGTGCAAGGATTTTTATGATATACAGGTGTACGAAGAAATGAATCTGTGTTGTTTTGTATCAATATCAAACATCTCTGATATATTTTCATGTTTTTATAATCTATTTTGTAGATGAAAACTGTCCAACAGATAAAGATTGGGAACTTCTCCCAGCATCTGTACCTGCATCTCTCTTATATACTACAAGTTGCTTGCCATCAGAAATTGCAGTTCCCTCATGTGACATTGATGGTGAAGTGTTCTTTTCAGAACCATCATCTGTGGTTACCAATGCTCCTATTTTAGGCAATAAGTTTGTTGCATTCCATGAGCCATTGGTCAAGTTTCTTCTACGAGCTTCTGATGCCTCAAAATCTAAGCAGCGCCTACGCATGCCTTGTTGTGGTTGATTATCATTCTGTACATGAATTATAATGAGTAATCAGTTTTGGGCCTTGGAATCTTGTATGTAACATGCACAGGCATTTCATGGCTAAATGAATCTATTTTAAAAGCATCAACTTTTCTTACATGATGCTGGATACATAAGTAGAACAAGCGTATATCAAATTGGAAGCAATCAGAACTCCACAATGACATATTATTTAGAGTACTCTTCAGTTTAAGTAATAATGCATATATTGACACTGTAAAGAAAACATGATAATATACACTCACTGTAAAGACAACATGATAATGTACACTCATTGTAAGGATAGTCACAAATGAGGACATCTCACAGTGACTGTCCCTAGTGTAATTGCCACTTGAATGTATTGCTATTCAGCCACATTAATGCTTTTCTTCTTCAACAAATGAGGATAGTCACTGTAAAGACAACATGATAATGTACACTCACTGTGAGTGTACATTATCATGTTTTCTTTAGAGTGACTATCCTCATTTGTTGAAGAATAAAAGCATTAATGTGGCTGAATAGCAATACATTCAAGTGGCAATTACACAAGGGACAGTCACTGTGAGATGTCCTCATTTGTGACTATCCTTACAGTGAGTGTACATTATCATGTTGTCTTTACAGTGGCTGTCCTCATTTGTTGAAAGAAAAAAGCATTAATGTGGTTCATTAGCAATGTATTAAATAATTTATTTTTTTTAATCCACCCACGGGCGTCGCAATTGCGACGGGAGCCCGTAGTAATGCGATGCAGGCACCCGTCGCAATTGCTTGGGAGGCCCGTCACAATTGCGACGGCCCTTTGAAGCCATGCGATGGGGGGGCGACGCCCATGCCGCTAACAAATCTTAGCGACATTGCGATGGGAGGGCGCCACAATTGCGACGGCTACCCATAGACATCGCAATTTGTGATTAAAAAATAGCGACGTCTATGGGTGTTGCTATTGCGACACATAGCCGTCGCAAAATGCCCCCAAATGTATTAGTGATTATACTTCTCAACTATACTTTCAGGTATTCTATACCTCATCTACATCATTATTCTAAATTTTTTGATCTCCAATTCCATGAAATCTCTTAAGGTATTCTCTAAGGATGCCTTAAGTGATATTTGTGGCATTGTAGGTAAACTTTTTTCAAGGTACAAATCTGATACTTTCCCAACTATATGAAAGTACATATAGATTATCAGAGATCCAAACTTGAATATCTTAGTCTTATCATGCTTGATTGCCGTGATAATTTTCATCAATTGTGCGTGCAAGATCTCACACAAGTTGAATTCACCATTCTCTTTTACTATCATGATGGCTGCCAAAATAGTGGTTGTGGACACACTATTGACCTTATTAGCATGTTGAAATTTACATCCAAGTATCGTAGACATCAATTTGATGTCCTTCTCCTCAATCGGCTCAATTGTCATCCCGCGCTTATCACTCTGGGATTTGCAGGCTTGCTCAACCAATTTTCTAACCTCCTTGCCAGTGGGAAGGATGGTGCCGGTCCTTGTTAATCCAATCATCTCATGAATTAGGTCTAAGGTGATGCGAACTGGAACTTCACCTATCCAGAATAGGTCATCATGAATTCTTCTCAATAGGATCTTGATCCACTCGAATTCATAGAACTCATAAGTTGTAGCATACTCTATAATGGGTTTCCCTTCCAACTGTGTAAACTCATCAATGAATGTTTTGTCTGGATTCATCACGGTTTCCATGTGTACCTTGATTCTATCTAGTCCTACCGGTTCCTTTTTACAGTAGATATATGCATGTATATCCTCTACATGCATTACACCCATTGGAGTCCTAGAAAATTCTCTTTCTAAATCATCTAGGGTTGACTTAAAGGGATGCTTCTTGAATACATATCTTTTTCTCTCAGCAATATCAAGAACAACTGGAGTAGCCATAACTTACTTGGTTAATCATTATAAGGGTTTCTAAATTGTCACGTCTGAACTAGGGCTTGCAACAATCTATCTTCTTTCTTCACTGATAAATCCAATTGTAATACTTCTTAACTCAACTACTAAAACTCCTGTCATCTCCAAACACTCAAACTTGATTGTAAATGTGTGATCAATGAATCTCTAGTGACTATAAAGTGGTTTTCTGCCATTAATGCTTGCCACGTAAACATAGAATGTAGTTGTGAATTTCATTCTTTGTCTCTACTATCAATCAGGTAGTGCACTCTTGCATACTGCATCAACTAGTCTTCAAATAGTTATATCCAAAGGTGCATACTCTGAGAGTGAGTATACCAGCTGCGCAGGGGTCTAGAGCTAATTTAGCTCCCCCTATGACCATAACAATCATTTTAACCATAAATAGGAGGTGCATCCATTGCGGATGCATCCTCAACTATTTCATCAATATTATCCTTCTTTTCTTCCTTCCAAATCAAGCTCGCATCCTCTGTAGCTTGCACAAACTTGAATTCTCCTGTTTCATCCAATATTGATCCTTTTGACTTTTTAGGGCTTTCATGTCTTTGTGCTTTTGTTTTGCAGAACCTAGAGATATGTAAAACCTTGTTACATGAGTGACAAATGAAAGGAGGCCTGATATTCCTCGGTGCATTCATGTGGGTTACCATATTGCACTGTCTGGCTGTGTGACCAATATAATTGCATATCTGACATGTAATGTTTTGAGAATTTCGTACATTCTGTTGTGGATGACTTCTCTGATTTTGCTAATTTTGATTTGATCTATAATTCATAGCTCTATGACCAAACTTATTGCATGAATAACAATAACCATTGAATGGTCTTACCTCTTTACAATCTCTTGCTATGTGTCCATGCTTGTTACAAGCATAACAAGTCTTGTTTGTGCTCATCCTTAGGTGGTTCAACTTCAGATTCTATATGATTTCCTATCTTCTTAGCTTCTGTAGATTCTTCTGATGCTTTCTTTCTTTCTCACATGTCATTGATTTGATTTTGTGCTTCATTGAATCCAATACTGCTAGTGTCTCCTTTAACCTTTTGTGCATACAACTATGACTCTATTAGATCCTTTCTTGTGTGCAATTTTTCAATATGATTCTTTGCTTCAGTCAATTCAGATTCCACTTTCTTCTTGATGTTTTCTAATTCCAATATTTTCATGTTTTCTTGCCTTAGTTCTTCATCCAACTGCTTGTTTTCTTTGACCTACTCTTTATAGGCTTCTTGATTATTAAGTAAATTTTCATCCAATTCTTCAATCTGATCTTTTAGAGATGTGTTTTCCTCATTTAGCTTTTTAACCATTTTTCCCAAATCACTTGTGGAATAGTCTTTCAAATCTTTTCTTAGTTTTTTGATGACTGCATGAGAATCACTAACCTTTTCTTTCAGTTCTTCAACTTCTTTTTCGGATCTGTCAAGATCTTCAAGAGCTTCTTCAAGATTCTTTTTCAAATGTTTCATTTCTCCCTTATCCATGATCTCCTCAAGTGGTTAAACTTATCTTCAGAGGACTAGAGCTCTGATACCAATTGTTAGGAATGGGAACACTGAGAGGGGGGGTGAATCAATGTTCTATATATTATTACTTTTTTTGATATCTTGAACTTTAACTTAATTAATTAAGTACTAAAATGAATATTAATGCAAGTAAGATAAACAACCATAACACATAACACCAAAGTTGATTATGGGGAAACCCAAATAGGTAAAAACCTCGGTGGGAATTGACACCCACTAAGAACTACACTAGTGTTTTATGATCCATGTTAGAAGATCTTGCAACCCTATTAGGAGTTGATATTTACAATGCTTTTAGTACAGTGACCTGGTCAAGGGTCGGACCATGTTAGGAGTCTTTTACAATTAACCATGTTAGGGGTGGGGACACACTATCCTAGAGCTCACTTCTCAAGTGGGTGAAGGCTACAACCACTAGTACATTTGAGGTCAAATTTTGATGGCCATTTATCAGATTTGCAACAGTTATTTGTCGGCATTTCAACATGTGTTCGTCACAATTTTTGCATTGGAAATTGTGACAAAAGAGATATCCATCGATTTACTGACACCCCATTACGTCGAAAACTTGCACATGAAAACAACTTTGTTATGGCATTTCCTATAGTCCATCTATCAGAATTCTGACACAAAGACCTATCAGAAATACACAATCTTTGTTGGACCTAACTATGGAAAAGATATCCTTTTCAACATTAGAACTGTTGGTATAGCAATAGATCTGTAACCAATTTCTAATAGATAAACCCATTGGTGACGTAGCATTAGTGTCAGAACTATCTGTTGAAAATTGCATATCTATGACATTTTAACTGTCAGAAGAGTGACAGTAGTGCAGCATATCTCCGACGGGTTGCCCTGTCAGACATATAGCATTACTTTGCAATAATTGTTGTAAATTATTCTCTGACATTTGATCTATCAAATAGGTGATGTGTTGGCTTATATTCTGATGGGAAATGATGTCGAATGTATAGCACTATCGTTGAAATGAATTATAAAGTGTCAAAAAATTGACGGATATGCACATTAAAGATAACACAGCTCAAGAGACCATCATAGGTTGTCTCTTTCTTGGGTCTATATTATTGACAGAATGTTTTACCTTTCATTAGCTCATCAAATTCAGGGATTTGAAAGAATTTAATAGAATATTTTCATGACAACATATATTATTTAAGTTGACGTTGCATGAATTTATCTACTTCGCACACTTGTAGACTATGAGGACGGTGATAAGGAAGCATGGCCATGGGAGGAGATGCTTCTTTATCGTCATCCTAGTAGTCTACAAGTGCACAAAGTAGATAAATTCGTGCAATGTCAACTTAAATAATATACGTTTTCATGAAAATATTCTATTAAATTCTTTCAAATCCCTGGATTTGATGAGCTAATGAAAGGTAAAACATTCTATCAATGATATAGACCAAAGAAAGAGACAACCTATGATGGTCTCTTGAGTTATGTTATCTTTAGTCCTAGCTACTGGGTAAGGCCTCAAAGACTTATACCTGTCAATCATCGAGAATAATTGCCTCCTTGCATTTATGTACACTACACAAATTGATCTCAGTCTCGCAAAAACATTTTATTCTTGTACATCTCATCAATACTAGAGGCCTAAAGTAATTTTATATGATCACTAGCACATTTTGTGCATGGATGAGGAACAATATCCAAAGTTTCTAGATAACCATTTTTGAGAAGAGGAATGAGTGGAGGCCAAAGAAGAGATAATTGTGAAGGTTTTATAGATGTAGGTTATTGAATCATCATCTTTGCACTGGTACTAAATCTGGCCTCCACTCCATATACATCTTCTCAGAATCTAAAAACTCTCCATCATTGATTCCTGTCATTTTTTCAACATCTTTGTGGACTAAGACCTTAAATTATTGAGCTTCTCTTTGTTTCAAGAATAGTTTAACATTCTCTACTTAACAGGGCTAACCACGTGAAGGTGGAAGCTCACCTAGCCCCTCCTAGGAGCCTCTTATGACCCTTTACGACATTTTAAGACCTCTAAGATGTATTCTTAGGGATCGTAAAGGGTCATAAGGGGTCCTGGGACACAACAACTAAGAAACATAAATGTAGGCATCATGGTCACAATTTTTTGGAGACACAACATAATTGAGTGGTTTTCCCAAATGATGAAAAGTAGTGGTTTCTTTGCATCATCTGGGAATAGCACTCAATTATGTTGTGTCTCCAAAAAATTGTGACCATGATGCCTACATTTATGTTTCTCAGTTGTTTTGATATCTACATCACAGTCTGTCATTGTTGCAGCAGCAAAGCCTATATTCCATAACAAAAAGGAAGACATCTTTTTAGCCTGGGTCTGGATCCTACCCCAATTATCGAAGGATCCAAGACCAGGCTAGAAAGATGTCTTCCCATTCTATATGCAACATTGTGTCCATCCATGATCTTAGGAATATCATCGTCTTTCCACTCTTCATTTGCCAAAATATACCACTTCTTCAAGCTTGTAGAGTAATCTTATTAATAAAAGAACTCTTGCCAACATTAGGTTACCCATAGATCAAAATAGTTGATGTTATTGGTGCTTGTGCTCAAGGATATTGATTCACTATTTTGAAACGGCCAAATCATTTTTATTTCGATTGTAGAGAAAAGGAGTGGGAGAAAATGAGCAGGTGAAAGCTGATCAAGCGCGAGAGAAGGCATTGCATTTTATTTGATCATGAATGCTCTCTGAAATGACCAATCATGTTTTCTATTCAATTCTTTTTGGTGCTTTTTTCCCATATTCAGTAGATAAAAATCATGGCGGAAGCCACTTAGCCATCTTTTTGATGTTCTAGGTATTTTACAAAGATATAGGTATGTGGATTTATCATTCAGTTGCTTGCAATTATTGGTCAAATGCAAATATTTTGTCAAGTTGAAAGGGCAAGATATCAGTTTGGAGTTTTTGGTTTATGTTAAAAGTTGATTTGGTAAAATCCTCAAAAAACACACTACATGTTCTAAAATGTAAAGAAGTTGAATGTTAAATGTAAGATATATATCTCATCCATAGTAATCAAAAGAAAGGACATGAAACTTATAAGGAGATTTACCAATCCAAAAATATAAGAGAATAGAAAACATGATTGGTACCTTATGAATTGGTTTTTGAGGTGCACAATCTTCATCAATCTCCTCAAAACAAGACCCCTCCTCATGAAAAATGCATTTAACACAAACAAAAAAAATCTACAAAACTGAACCAATGGCATGTTTAGAACAAAGAAATAGATTGATAATAATATGCTGAAAAATCTATTATGTTTAATACACGCAAAAGGAGCAGTCCCAACAATTCTTAAACATACTTTATCTGATATGATAATAACATGCTAATTAAATTGATAAAGGTGTTATCTTCATTTAATCTACCAATTACTAATTACACAAAAAACAAATTTACAAAACTGAACCAATGGCATGTTCTTCGTATGTGATTTCTTCATCTTTCAAGCATCTGGCATCATATTCGGCCGCAAATTTCAAATGCATTGCATTTTATTTGTTCATGAATGCTCTCTAAAATGACCACATTCTACTGGTGTCATGCCCTAGCCCGTGCTTTATCTCCATTATTTGATGTTATTGGTGCTTGTGCTCAAGGAATCGATTCACTATTTTCAAATGTTTGGATCATTTTGGTCATGACTATTCCTCTAGTACACAGTCAGGAAATGTAACTGTCTAATGATTATATGTAATGTTGAATGGATTAAATTCTTTATTCTTGGTAGAAGTGAATGGAAGGAATAGTGTTGGTGTTAGGTTTCATTTATTATTGAATTCAATGGTTTCCAAGATGTGTTGAGGAGTTTTCTCCTTGTTTAATGTTAATTGTTCCTGCACAATCCTCTCATACAACAGTGAAATGCCATGTGATTGACAATTTCATACAAATGGTCCTTTAGCATGTATTAAATACAATCCAGTCACTTATTGAATGCTTTGGAGACTACTGGTTTGACTATCCATGCGTTACCAGTGACTAAGATTCATTAAAGGATACAAAACCCTTCATTTTGGGGTTATTGTGTGTGGATTCAAATGTAGGTTTGATTTCGTTAATGTTTAGAAGAGATCAATAAAGTATTTAAAGACAATTTTACATGTTTGGAGAGGTTTGAGAGGCACTTATCATGACTATACCCTCACAAACAGCGGCATAGACTAGTTTTACTAAGTTTCCTTTCTCTATTTTGAGGTTTCCTTCTCTACTGCAGGGGCACAGTCAGAGGGTTCATTAACAAAATGATCCTTTGAATAGTTACTATGAATATGAATGATTTGATATAGCATATTTCTCATTTTACTTGAATTTTGGAATAGCTTGTGCAAGGGTGAAAGTAGTTTTGATCATTTAGGTCATGATTTTTCCTCTACACAGTCAGAAAATGTAACTGTCTAATGATTATGTGTAATGTTGAATGGATTAAATGCTTTATTCTTGGTAGAAGTGAATGCAAGGAATAGTGTTGGTGTTAGGTTTCATTTATTATTGAATTCAATGGTTTCCAAAATGTGTTGAGGAGTTTTCTCCTTGTTTAATGTTAACTGTCCCTGCACAATCCACTCATACAACAGTGAAGTTACAAAACTAAACCAATGCCATGTTTACAACAAAGAAATAGAATGATAATAATATGCTAAAAATTATATTATGTTTAATACATGCCAAAGGACCAGTCCCAGCAATTCTTAAACATACTAGTTATCTGATATGATCAATTGTTAATAAAGGTCTAATTTTGTAGATTGCTAGCACGAAGGAATATTTGACCTAGCCAAATCTTCCTTGTACCACACCAAAAAAATGTGTGATAACTATGTCTACTCCAACCTTAATTGTTTAAGAATTCATCATATTAGATAAAGTATGTTTAAGAATTGTTGGGAGTTCTATTAGACCTTTGTTGTAAACATGTCATTGGTTTTCAAATGTTTGGATTCACGTTTGTTGATATTACTGGCATGTTTAATGACGCCATTGTATATTGCTATAACTGAAATGACTACATTCTATTGGTGTCATGCCCTAGCCCATGCTTTAACTCCATTATTTGTTGTTATTAGTGCTTGTGCTCAAGGATATCCATTTTTTGAAATGTTGACTATGGTTATCAAATGGATAGCTTGTAAGCTTCTAGCTAGGCGTCATTTGTATTGATAGTTTAGGGCATCAAATGTATTGTATCATTGATAGTTGAGACTTTTTTAAAAGGAAATAGGACAAAGAATGATTTTGATTTAGTTTCTCTATTTTGATCTCTAAGTGGCTTACAACCCTAGAGAAGTATATGCAGATTTACAGATGCAATTGCAGGATACATAGCAACTGATAATTCACAAGAAATCCATGCATCCAATTTGAATATAAATTAATGCAAAGAAATAGGGTCCTCCAATGGCCTAATCATCCGGACCTTGACTGTCCCCTCAACCAGTGACCCTTCAAAATCGGGTTATCATGCAATCAGTGAGTGATCCTTCATTCTCATGGTCTACCCTGCATCCAAACATATTGAAAATACATAATACAATGATAAAAATTATTTCACAATCCCCCTTCCCTCAAGGAACACTATCAACCATCCCTTCCACATAGCATTTCACTGTTGTATGAGTGGATTGTGCAAGAACAGTTAACATTAAACAAGGAGCAAACTCCTCAACACATATTTGTTGTAAACATGCCATTGGTTTAGTTTTGTAAATTTGTTTTTTGTGTTAAATGTATTTAAATGGAACATTAAGCATAGTAATAATATGCTTAATCTATTAGTAATTGCAGATTAAATGCCCATAACACCTTTATCAATTTAGCATGTTATTATAAGATACTAAAGAAGACCTGCTATTTGTCAGAGAAATCTTCACTATCCCCCACAATGAAGACAATGAAGATTGACCTCCTACCCCACAACAAAGAACATTGTAATAAGAATAAGATATAATATAGTGTTAGAATAAACTTTGAACAAAGACATGTAATGCTTAAGTTAATGATTTAAAAAGCTGCAAATATAGGAATTGAAAAGAAGATAGTGCCAAGAAACATTTTCACAAATATGAAACATGAGGAAAAGTAATAACATTAATAATGCCAAGATTCACAACACTAAATTTCACCTATGAATGAGTTTGTGCAGTGGGTTGCCTAGCATCAAAAATATGTTGAGTTGCATTTGAGCTGTAACTAAGAGTATCATGTGGAACAGACCCTAAACTTTGAAAATGTTCTCCAGCCTAGAAATTCAAAATTCAATCTAGGCAAGCATCAATAAGTGAAATAAATTATAGACATCAACATCAAAATCATCATAATAATTAGAAATAAACTTTAAAGACATATTTTGGATAGTACTATGTTTCTTGGAAGTTTTTGTGATGCTTCTAAACTTTAAAGACATATTTTATGGCTTAATGATAACATAGATTAGTGTTTTGTTTTCTGATGGAATGTTGTTCATCATTCATGGTCTTGAAGAAACTTTTGATTATTTTGATTCTCGAGTCTTGACATTGTTTCTCAATGTGATATAGACTGACCACAAGATGGTTCAGTTGGTCCTCTCTTTCTGTTTAATCATTTGTCTTCTTCATGGTGTAAGTGTCAATATGTTATAATCCAACCAACATGTCATACCCCCACTTCTGACAAACCTCACAGCATGCAAATCATAGCCAAAGACTTGGGTGATTAGCATACACAAACATCGATTACCCTTAGGAAACAATGATTATTAATATTCATTAATGGCAAGCGATGATTCCTTGGTAATAAAGGCATTGACAACATTCATCATCTTAACCAAGTCATGGGTGGTGATCCTTGAAATAGCACAATTAGTAAAAGGAAATAACAACATAACATAATTTGGAGTGAGGAAGAAGGAAAATTGGAAAACAAAATATGGAATAATTAGGTTGGAATTAGAGAAGAATTCAGAAATAAACTTGAATTAGAAAAAAGCCAAGTTATCTAGTTCTTTGTTTGAGGCTAGGTTTTGGTTCTACTTTTGTTCTCCTCTAGGTTTGACTTGGGTTCCTTTGGTAGGAACTTGGGTGCCTAGGCCAATCTCGGGTGCACCTGCAGTATTTTATTCATAATTTTATAGGCTAACTCATTATTATGGTAACATGGGTATGACCACACTCCATGCCTTATAATGGTACCCGACATGGAGTGTGGTTCAAATGAAGTTGAACCAAATGCTAACTGTGATGGATATGATCATGATGAAGATGAATATAAATATTAAATCTAAAATATGGCTTGTAATTTGAATTTTCATTGTGAATGAAGAAACTATAGATTCAAGTTGACTCATTCTATGTTGTAGTATATTTGTTCCCTAGATCTACCATATTATATATGTGTAGCATGTAAGGGACATCTTCTCCTCATCCATGTATTAAAGCTCGGTGAGAGTTCTTAGGAGAAAGACAAGATGTTAGTGGGAGATAGAGAAACCAATCTCAGAACACCACTTGAAGCTTTGCAATGTTGAGAGTGGGATAAAGGCTACACTTGAGACCCTATATAAGGAACAAACTTATTGAGCTTCACTTTGTTTTGAGAATAGTTTTATATTCTATACTAAATAGTGTGTGTATGAATTTTGTACCTGATCTGTAGACACAACACTTCAGTAAAACATTAGAGGTTACTTGAAATCAAAATCGTGCAATAAATGAAAGCTAAACTAACCAAGTGATTTACTGCCTTCTAATAGGTGCGAGTATGAT
Organism: Chamaecyparis obtusa; assembly: GCA_027943335.1. Lineage (NCBI taxonomy): Eukaryota > Viridiplantae > Streptophyta > Pinopsida > Cupressales > Cupressaceae > Chamaecyparis > Chamaecyparis obtusa. Next base: position 564,678 of record BSBK01006300.1, on the reverse strand, counting down.
GTTCTCAGATTGTTATCATGATCAGTGACCTTGACGAAACCTAAATGAAGGATTTGAATGCAAGATAGCAATGAAGTAATGAATGCGATTAATCTATTTTTTTGGATTTTAGATGCAATGATATGAAATCTATGATATGTAAAAACTGATATGATATGATATGCTAAATGATCTAACAATAATATGAAAACAAAAGTGATCTCACAAAGCTTGGATTCTCAAAGATGATTCTTCAGTCTCCAATTCAGCAGTGGGATTATGCAATTCTTGTGGATGATTTTGGCACAGTAAGCTCACAAAATTATGAGATGATTTGAGATGAGTTGAAGCCTTAATTTATAGAAATCCAGGGCTTTGGAGGTGCATGAAAAAAAGCCATAAATCACTCAAATAAACTCAACTTGATTTTTGAGTTATCTGATTATAAAGAATAATTAACTCACAAAAATTATGCAAATCATGCAAAAATAGCTTTTTAACTCAAATTAGAAGTTTAGATCAACTTTAAAACTCAAAAATGATGTTGAGTTCCAAAAAGTCAATAACTTGCATTGATTTTCTGATTTGGAGTTTAACTGCTCTTTGATTGTGCATGGATAATTATGAATTAATAAATAAATAAAATGATTTATTCTCAACTTAACTGATTTTGAAAAATAAAACAATTGATTTATGGGTTAATCAATTATTTTTCAAACTTTTATTCAAAAACAATATCATCAAATATGACAACTTGCTTTAATTAATTAAATAAGAATTTAATCAATTATTCATAGGATTTTGGATTTATTGTCAAAATTAAATAATATAATTTAGGAATAAATAGAATTAACTTTAATTAAACAATTAAGTGGCAGAATTAAATCTAATTAATTAAATATTCAGAATATTCAATTAATCAAACTTTAGGATAAATAGGATTTATTGCCAAATAATTATTAAATTAAAGATAATTATGATAATTAGGAATATTACTAGGAATATTCCCCGATGCAGAATTTAAGATAATCAATTAGGATTCGATGATGTTTAGATGTGCCTTAGGTTAGGACTTCAATGTTGATTTTGTTCGAATTGTCGATGTATGAGGTTAATGAACCTATAGCCCATTTTTGGGGTATTACATTTTTCCCCTCTTTGAATTGTTGTGTGAAGCGCAGTGGTTCAAAGATAGTCTTTGTATGATAGAGATATGAAACTAATTCGAAATTGATAATTGATATGAGACAGAAGCTGATTGAAAGATTTGATATGAAGATAATAGGTCCTGAATGACCAAAGATAATGTTAACTATAACAGCGATGAACCAATGAAACAAAAGCATCAAAACACCTGATTCTGAACCTTATGATTGTGAAGAAGTGAGTGACCAATTCTAGACTTGATTGTCCTTAGAAGAATCATGTAGGTATCACATCTAAACCCTTCAGTTACCGAAGAACCAAGGAGATAACACTAATGAACCAATGGTTACGAAAAACTGATACAGTTTACAAAATTAGGAGAATACCAGATTGATATGGATCTCGATGAATCTGATATGCCCCAAGTGATGATAGATTTGCCCCAAGCGATGAGGACTTTTGATGAATCAATAACTAGACGTGGTTGTTGTCTTGATTACTGAGAAAAGATATGATTTCAGTAAAGATATGATTACAGACTTTGAATGATGTGTAATACCATGCCCCCTTCGGGATTAAAATGGAAATGTGACAAGAAAAGTCAGTGTTGAAGTTTAGAAGCATGTTAATTGATTTGAGAAGTGGTTATACACGTCCAAGAATGCATTCTGCATCATTTGGAGGTCCTGGAGACCAAGTTTGACTAAGATAAACCATGAGTTGACCATAGTTGACCAAGTTAAAATTTTGATAGTTTGATATAAGATAATCAGTTAAGTTGAATACTAGATTTCTGTGATGAGTGAAGGTCGATTATGCAAGCAGTAGACCGTCTTAGGCCCAAAAATTTTAAATCATGATTTTGACATAATAAACAATCTCAGATTTGAATTTTGATCCCGAAAATAGATTCAAAACGTCAAAATTAGCCAGGGGTACAATTTTCATGGAAAACAAAGCACTTTTAAAAATTAGGTCAAAAACTATATAAAGGCTAGAAGGGTCATTTTCAAATCATTTCAACCATTTGACTTTTGAGATCTTGTGGAGCCCTCTGAGCAAGAAAATGGTAGAACAACGAGAACCAAAGGTACCTGTGAGTTCGCATCGATTTGAGCACAGCCGGAGACATAATAGACCTCGACAGTATGGACATCCGATATGTGGACCTCTATGCCCCTTTGAAAATCCAATTTTTTCATGTTTTATAGCATTTTAGAATTTTTTCGTACACGTTTTGATTTTTTTATTTCGCATGTATGAAAACTTGTATGACATTTGAATTGAATTTTCTTTGTCGTTTCATGCATAACCCAGTGTCGTATGAAGGGGACCCGTGTGTTGTATGACATTTCATTGGGTCCCTGGAAACTTGTATGATACTGAATCCAATGTCGTATGACCATGGATTGTCGTATGGTCTCTTATGGAGTGTCATACGACTTTCAGTGCCAGTCTGGACTGTCGTATGAAAAATAGTGAGCTTAAAACTGATATTTAGGGCCAAATTTTGACTTTTTTTTATTTCTGATGCTGATAGTTGACCTCTTAACCTACCTTTTGAAGTACCCAACTATCCAATTTATGTACTATTAGCCTATTGTTGAACCCAATTTCTGATAGAATTCCCTATTTTTGCATGATATAAGTCACATATCTAGATGTTCGTGTCTGACATTCATACCCGGTGACCCAGAGATTATGTGTCTCACTTCCTGACCCTATGAGGGTTCATCTTGCTACATGTGGGTTCGAGTATTTGATCCATTTACCTGATATTAGGGTAAACCATGGCCTATTGACTACACTTATCGAGAGATTCCACTCTAAGACACAGATGTTTCATTTACTGACTGGAGAGATGACTGTGACTCCAGAGGATATTTATAGGATACTATGCATTCCATTCCATAGCAGTCAGCATCCTTAGTATGTGATTTCCAGCCAGACTAGTCTTCATGCCTTTAGGCGTATGTTTGGGGATGATACATAGTTGACGGGGCCCATTTCCTGGGAGACCCTTGTACAGAGATATGGTCAAATGCACCATTTAGAGTGCATTATTTCTAGGATGATCGGTGAGCTCATCATGCCAGGTCGTCAGCAGAATGGCTTTTTGATGGGATGGGCTCTAATGGTAGCCCTTCTTATGGCCACTCCCACTAAGCTTGCCTGGGGTTAGTGCCTGTTGGCCCACATGTTTTCAGAGATGCACGAGGTCATGTATTAGGATTGCAAGAGCTTTGCTTCTGGAGCTCTTGTATTACAGATATGGGCATGGGGGCATATCCCAGTGTTGAGACTGATTTTCCAGACACACCGATAGCCATAGGAGCCAATGATATATACATATGCTGGTTACGTCACATAGGTCCACATGGGTCATATTGAGTACTTTTGACGATGCTTAGATGATATGACCTTTGTGCATTGGAGACCCTACTTGTAGATAGAGGCTTGGCCCACTGCCAGGGAGCAGTACAGCTTTCTTTTTTCAGAGTCAGGCACTCATTGGTCGTTCTCCCACCATTTTGGAGAGATTTTTGATTACTAGAGTGTGGCGTCAGTATGGACACAGACAGGATGCCCCACAAGAGTATACTACATAAGCTCACATTGTTCGTGAGATTGGACTTGGATGGACACAGAGGCTCACCTATTCTTTATGTTCAGAGGAGTATAGTGCTATCATAGGTAGAGACTGGGACTACTATCCATAGGTTGTTGATGCAGGGGTCATAGATGGATACATTTCTTAGCTTTCTGATCATCTCGTTCACATATTCTCATATCCCACTAAGTTGATACCCTCCATGGAGGAGGCGATGGATGTTACAGGTGCTCCTGGGGTACAGGGCCTGAGACCTCAGATAGTGCATCCTACACCACCTAGATAGAGAGTGATGGCTCCACTTCAAAGACCATCAGGACATATGAGGCCCCCTCATCCTTCTACTTCTTCAATAGGTACATCCATAGGGTCATAGAGGTGGACCAGGGGTGAGAGGGGCACTTTGGGTGGTGTTGGTTCTGCAAATGATGTTTTAGCAGCTGAGCAGTTCATAGGTGGTGATGGAGATCCCTTACAAGTAGATACCACATTTGATCTAGGAGCTGAGGTTAGACGTCATAAGGTGCATAGAGAAAATACCACTAATCAGTAGCCAGAGCAGCCAACATAGGACACAGAGATGCCAGCAGCTGAAGCAAATCCTACTGTTCCTCTCACTTCATCAGAGACTATCAGACGTCTCAATGTAAGGAAACTCAGGTGTGAAAATAGCTTCCTACGCTAATCTCTATAGGAGATTATTGTGCAAATTCTTATAAATCCTTACAATTTTAGATTCGTTAACTACTTTAACAAAGATATTGCAACCACATACCATGCATATAGAAAAATAGAGAATGACACAATGATATACCCTGGGGAAAACCTTTCGGTAAAAAACCCCAGCACTCCAAAACTTGCACAATGTATTATCTTCAACACAAAGATTACAATACACTTGCAATGCAAGTTCTTTCAGGAAATGAGAGACAAAGCCAACAAGACTTAAATTTTTGTTATATCTCTCCCATAGGAGCAGCATCATATATATAGACCCCTCTCGACCCAAAAATAGGCACAACCACCAAGACCCATGCACAAACCCACATGTACACAGTTGTTACATGCAATCCCAAGAATAGGCGTCCATCCCTAGAATAGACTATGACAGCTTGTCATAGAATCCACCAAAAATAACGGTCACAAGAGAAGTGTAAGAGAATCTATCATACCAACCTATTTTTGGCATATTCTCTTACACACACCAACCACTTCTTCTTGGGCAACCAAATAGGCCCAAGTCATAAGATGCTCTTACACCTATCATAGCACATTCCTTAAATAGTTCTTATGCGTCATAGGAATCCATCATGACCGTTTCAGTCATGATCTCCTTACGCACAAGATGCTAACACATCAAGTGGAGTGACACATCAACATGCCAACTAGACATGTACACTCACACTTAATTACATTATTTGCAAAAAATACATTTACAAAACAAATAATAAGAATAGGAATTATCCAAGATTGAGACACCTTATTCCTAACATTCTCCCACTTGTCAAACACCTTGTAAGAGCAACAGGAACATAACAGGAACTTTAACCGCTATAGGCCAAAAGGCCCATAGACACCAAACACCATCTGAACTTCTCAGTGCCCACTGGTTTCGTTAATGCATCTGCAAAATTCTTCACAGTATCTACCTTCTCCAAATTTACCTTTCCATCTTCCACCATATCTCTCACAAAGTGAAACTGCACATCAATGTGCTTCGTTCTGGCATGGAAAGTTGGATTCTTTGCAAGGCAAATAGCGCTCTGACTATCACACCAAATAGTAATTTGTTCTGCATCAACACCAACATCAGAACACAATCTTCTAAGCCAAATGGATTCTTTACAAGCATGAGTAGCAGTCATGTACTCAGCTTCTGTAGTGGACAAAGCAACCACAGGTTGTCGCCTACTCACCCAACTAATGGCACCACCAAACATAGTGAACACATAAGCACTGGTGGATCTCCTGCTATCAATATCACCTGCCCAATCTGAATCCACAAACCCACGAATACAAACTGAATGTGGAGATCCAGAAGAGTTACCATGATAGCATATGGAGTAATCTGATGTACCCCTCAAATATCTGAATACTCGCTTAACTGCATCCCAATGTACCCATCCAGGATTAGCCATAAACTGACTCAAGACTCCCACTGCTTGGGCAATGTCTGGTCTAGTACAGACCATAGCATACATAAGATTGCCAACTGCACTAGCATAAGGTACTCTACTCATGTCCTCCACCTCACTAGGAGATTTTGGACAATCATCTACAAATAACTTTTTTCTCACAGAAATAGGAACACATAGTGGTCTACAATCTGCCATGCTGAACCTGTCCAACACAGACTTCACATACTTACTCTGACTCAACCAAAGTTTTCTATTAGACCTGTCTCTACTGATTTCCATACCCAAGATGTACCTAGCTGCCCCAAGATCTTTCATCTCAAACTGTGCTGATAACTGAGATTTAAAATTAGAAATCATACCCTTACCCTTCCCAAACAGCAACATATCATCAACATATAATGCAACAATAAGAAGGTGATCATTTTCAATTTTGAAATAAACACAATGATCTAATTTTGATCTTACAAATCCAATTGACAACACAAAGGCATCAAACTTAAGGTACCATATCCTAGGAGATTGCTTCAAACCATATAGAGATTTCTTTAATCTGCAAACTAAGGATTCTTTACCTTTAACAATGTAGTGCTCAGGCTGTGACATATAAATCTCTTCCTCCAAATCACCATGAAGGAAAGTTGTCTTCACATCCATCTGTTCTATCTCTAAATCATATGATGCAGCAAGAGATAACAGAAATCTAATGGATGTCAACTTTGCAACAGGAGAGAATATTTCACCATAATCTATTCCCTCTACCTATGAATACCCCTTTGCAACCAATCTAGCTTTGTACCTTTCAACACTGCCACTGCACAAAATTTCTTCTTGAACACCCATTTATAGCCAACAGATTTTCTCCCTTTAGGTAAAGGTACAAGGTCCCAAGTTTTTTTTTTCTCCAATGAAGCCATCTCATCATCCATAGCCTCAATCCAGGAACCTCCATCTTCCATGCCCAAAGCCTCTTTCATAGATCTAGGCTCATCAGTGTTAGTAATCAAAGAAAAGGCACAACTAGAATCTAACATAGAATAACCAAACCTTTCTGGTTGCTTTCTTTCTCTTGTGGATCTCCTCAAGGGCTGCGGTTGAGGTTGTTCTTCCTCTTCTTCTGAACTATCAGAGCTTCTAGAGCTCTCCTCATCATTAGGCCCAACATGGTCTCTCTGTTCAGTCTTCTCGGGGGTAGAAGGCAATTGAACAATATCTTTTTCCTTTTCTTTTTCATCTGGTTGTAGCACAATAGGAGAAGATGTTAGCTCTCTGAAAATAACATTTCTACTATACAACACCTTATTAGTCATGGGATCCCAAAGCTTGTATCCTTTCACACCGGCACTGTATCTGATGAAAATACATTTAACAGCTTTGTTTTCCAACTTAGATCTTTTCTCCTTTAGAACATGTGCATAAGCTTCACAACCAAAAACATGAAGATGTCTAATTGAAGGCTTCTTACCAGACCACACCTCCATGGGTGTCTTACCAACAAGGGCTGATGTAGGAGATCTGTTAACCAGATAGCAAGTAGTGGCCACAACTTCGGCCCAAAACTTTTGTTCTAAACCAGCTCCACTAAGCATACTCCTAGCCTTCTCCATCAGTGTCCTGTTCATTCTCTCTACAACTCCATTTTTCTGTGGGGTATAAGGAGTTGTCTTATGCCTCTTGATACCTTGTTCTTTATAGAACTGTTCAAACTCTATTGAGCAAAATCACCACCATTGTCAGTTCTCACACACTTAATCTTCTTACTAGTCTGATTCTCTACAAGAGCTTTAAATTCCTTGAACCGACTAAAGACTTGTGTCTTACTTTTAAGGAAATAAATCCACATCCTTCTACTGTAATCATCTATGAAAGATACAAAAAATATAGACTTGGAGATTGAAGGAACTTTTACAGGACCAAATACATTAGAATGAATAAGATCCAAAACATCAGAAGATTTGTGAGAACTAGAGTAAAACTGAACACAATTTTGTTTACCATAGACACAGTGTTCGCAGAAGTCAAACTTGAGATTGCAATCATGTAACCCCTCAACGAGATTTTTATTTTTCAGGGTTCTGAGACCCTTTTCACCAATGTGGCCAAATCTCATATGCCACAACATTGTCTTTTCTAGAGGAAGCTTACCTTCCAAAGTATTTGCACTACCATCAGAACCAATAGCCATAGACTTCTTCACTGCTTGTTCAGATGGTGAGGATGAAGAACTATTACATAGAGGAATACATGCATCTAGCTGAAATAAGGTACCTCTCCTAGTACCCCTTGCAAGCACTATCGATCCTCTCATCATCTTGCATCCTTCTTTCGAAAAAACAACTTGCACACCTACATCATTCAGCATACTTATAGATAATAGGTTTCATGCCAAACCCAGAATGTGCATAACTCCATTGATTCTCTTTACTCGTCCATCAAGAAATTTGATAGTGACCCTTCTGCGTCCAACTATCTTTAGGTGAGAATCATCACCCAAGTACACCTTTCCACCATCAAACTTTTCATATTTTGAGAACCAGTTTCGATGAGAGGTCATGTGAAAAGATGCACCCGATTCAACCAACCACACATCATCAGATGCATGGGCTGCCAAAGCTGTGATGAATGCATCACCATCTTCTTGAGATCTTTCTGAAGCTAAATCTGAACCTTTCTTCTTCTTCTTCGGCTCTTTGCAGTATTTACGGAAGTGCCCAGATTTATCACAGTTCCAACATTTTGCCTTGGACTTATTGGAAGTCTTTGACTTCCCACTGGATTTGGATCTACCCTTATTGTCAGACTTATTGTCATTTTTCTTCCCTCTTTCAGTGGATCTCCCACGAACAGCAAGGGCTTCTTTTTCTAAAACAGAAGCCTTTCTCCGCATCTCCTCTGATAGCAGTGAAGACACCACATCATCCATTTTGAAGGTGACTAAAGTGCTTCTGAGAGCCATCACAAGATGGTCCCATGAATCTGGTAAAGAGCACAAAAGTGTGTAGCAACGATCCTCCTCCTTTAACTTGACACCAACTGATGTCAATTGTGTAGCCAGCAGATTAAATGCATTTAAATGATCCGTTAAGGATCCACCTTCCTCCATTCATAGAGAGTACAACTTCTTCCTTAGGAACAACTTGTTCACCAGAGATTTGGCCGGATACATGGCCGCAAGTCTTTCCCACAAACTATTTATGATTTTCTCATCTAGAACATTCAGAAGGACTGCATCGGTTAAACAGAGTCTTATGAGACCCTTAGCTTTACAGTCTTTGATATCCCAATCTACTTGAGCTATAGTTGCTGGTCTTGTAGCATTTGAAGTCACTTCCCATAGGTCACGATCTTCCAACATGTCTTCCATCTTGAGTTTCCACAACTCAAAATTAGTGCCATTAAATTTCTCCACCTCCATTCTTCCATATGATGAACTTGTCATCTCAATCTACAAATAAGATTCAGAATGCTCTAAAAAAACTCCCACTCAAACTTGAGATTAGCTCAAAAAACCCTACCCAACAACTAGGATCAAAAGTTGATCAAGCTCTGATACCAGTTGTAGGGAAACTCAGGTGCGAAAATAGCTTCCTACACTAATCTCTATAGGAGAGTATTGTGCAAATTCTTATAAATCCTTACAATTTCAGATTCGTTAACTACTTTAACAAAGATATTGCAACCACATACCATGCATACAGAAAAATAGAGAATGACACAATGATATACCCTGGGGAAAACCTTTCAGTAAAAAACCCCAGCACTCCAAAACCTGCACAATGTATTATCTTCAACACAAAGATTACAATACACTTGCAATGCAAGTTCTTTCAGGAAATGAGAGACAAAGCCAACAAGACTTAAATTTATGTTATATCTCTCCCATAGGAGCAGCATCATATATATAGACTCCTCTAGACCCAAAAATAGGCACAACCACCAAGACCCATGCACAAACCCACATGTACACAGTTGTTACATGCAATCCCAAGAATAGGCGTCCATCCCTAGAATAGACTATGACAGCTTGTCATAGAATCCGCCAAAAATAATGGTCACAAGAGAAGTGTAAGAGAATCTATCATACCAACCTATTTTTGGCATATTCTCTTACACACACCAACCACTTCTTCTTGGGCACCCAAATAGGCCCAAGTCATAAGATGCTCTTACACCTGTCATAGCACATTCCTTAAATAGTTCTTACTCATCATAGGAATCCATCATGACCATTTTAGTCATGATCTCCTTACGCACAAGATGCTGACACATCAAGTGGAGTGACACATCAACATGCCAACTAAACATGTACACTCACACTTAATTACATTATTTGCAAAAAATACATTTACAAAACAAATAATAAGAATAGGAATTATCCAAGGTTGAGACACCTTATTCTTAACACTCAAAGCTCAGGTCCAGGACCTAAAGGTACAGAAGGCTAGGTGGGAGAAGAGGTATCTAGAGGCAGATAGGCAGTGCACAGAGCTTCATGCAAAGTTTCACTCAGAGGTTTGAAGATTATAGACAAAGGTGACCCATCAAACCTCACGGGCTTCGTATTATGTGTCTGCATACTATGTTGTTGTCCCTGTTGCGTAGAGAGTGCCCATGTATTCAGATTATATGGCAGCCTCAGAGGGAGCCAGGGCACTGAGAGCAGAGGCTATACCAGATGCACCACCCCCTCCTCCACTAGATACCGAGGAGCATGCCGATCGTTGATTCCTGTTCTTATGTTTTGATATACTATGTTCTTTTTTTATCATTGATATATTGTTCTGACTCTGATAGCTCTCAAGAGCTCATTCTTTTGTACATTGTGCCAATAGTGCACCCCTAACAAATTTCAAGTTGATGATATATATGAGATCGATATTATGGATCATGAATTCATTTGTACTTGTCATGTTTGGATTTATGATGATATCATGCTATGCTTATGCTATGATTAGTGTAGGATGTATGTATGGATCAATGCAATGCAATGATTTCTTTCATATGTATGGATGTTATGCAAATGTAATTGATTATAAGAAGATGTATGTTTTATGATTATGCACTGGATGTATTGTAATGCAACAAATGGTAATGATATGAGATGTAAATGCAGTGATACACATGATATGTTTTTGCAGGTTGATGAAGACAAGTATTCAGTCTTATGTCAAAAGGATATTTAACCTAGGAGAATTACTACTTGCGGTTCAGCGAAGAGACCTTTGAGTGAGACTCAACTCTTGTTAGATGTGAAGAATTGATATGAAGAATTGTTTAAGCTTTGAATTGTTTCCAAACATTTGTGAGATCATGCAAACATGCAAAATGCAAAGAAACATGCAAAATGAAATGCAACCTAAGACCTAGGACCTAGTCACTGATCATGTGTCGATTTGTTATCATCATTGAACTTTTAGGTAACCAGATAAATCAATACAATTCCCACTAGCTATGAAACCATAGACATACGAATATCGATTTGTATGCACAAGAATCAATACAAGACCCACTGGTCAACAACCATGGATATATGAATATTGATTTTTTTTTCAGAATGTCGGATTTTGATATAAGCACCGAGGCACAAGCACCAGGATGACCTGAATATCATGTCCATTTTGATATAGCAATTTGTATAAGCATCAAAACATAAATGTCATGATGACCTGAATACACCTTACGGTACAAACACATCAAACAATCAAGAGATCATTCTAAATCCAGTGTGAATTACCCATAGTGACCCTTTATCGTTCACATCCTTCAGTAAGATCGCGTTTCACAATAGGAGAAACAAATCACTCAAAAGACAATAGTTAGATCAAACTTCCTTGAATTTTTTGGGTATCAATGGTCAAGGTACGCATGGCCATCCAATTCAAGATAGAGGCTCTTATAGTCGGACACCATTTCAATCCAAAATTTCTAAAGTTGTTAGATTTTCACATACAAGTAGAAAATAAAAAAAAGATTATGCCCTCAGTCATCACTCTCTAAATCATGTAAAGGACATCATCAAAGAGCTCAAAGAGACACAATATGCAAATGCGAATCAGTAAGCATACAAGGAGATAAAAGCATGTAAAAAAGCACAGATTGTTTTCAGTTTGTTTTTGATGTTTGATGCAAAATCCTTTCTGGAGACAAGACTGACTAATTGACTTGGATGAAGCTTCAAAGGACTCTGACTAGATATGACTCATCTGAGGTATACTAGAGACCATAGGAAATGACATTGATTGCCCCCAAGTGTGAACATTGATAGGATACAGACACTTGAGCTAATTGGTGTACAAACTGACTTATTGAAAACTGGAAATGCAAAAATAAACCGAGAGATATGTACAAACTAAAGCAAGACTAAAAGCTGGGAAAGACCAAGATTACGCTGATAGATGGAGCATTTTGAAACAAGTGGCACCCATTTTCTGGGTTTTCACCATCTTGGCAGAGATTCTATTTTTGCTACCAAGGTGCTTGTTTCGAGGTTTTCACCAAGGCACTTTTTCTTTTTCTCATTTTTTTGTATTTTTCATTTTTCTAATTTTTTTGATATTTTTAGTATTTTTTGATTTTTTTTGTGAATCATCAAGGTGCCTATTGCTAGGTTTTCACCAAGATGTTCATTTTTTCAAGACTTTTCCAGATTTTTAAGATTTTTTTTCAAGACATTTTACCATAGACTGAATGCCTTAGGCATAGAATTTCTTCAGATGAAGAATGTTGATTCGTTCTTGGAGCTATTCTCCTTTAGTCATTGAGAGTTGATAGGCACCAGAGCCAAAAGTAGTAGTGATAACAAAGGGACCCAGCCAGTTGGGTTCAAACTTCCCCTTGCGTTCTCGATGTGATTGATTTTTAGGATTCTCTCTCAAGACTAGAACACCAACCTGAAATTCTATGTGTCTAACTTTCTTGTTGTAAATTCTAGACATTCTCTTCTGATATACTCTGAGATGATCATACACTACTTGTCTTTGCTCATCTAGTAGTTCAAGTTCTTGCAACCTAGACACTCTATAGTCATCATCAGTTACTAGACCATGCATTCTGATTCTTAGTGATGGGATTTTAACCTCAATAGGTAGTACTGCTTCAGACCCATAAACTAAAGCAAAAGGTGTAGCCCTTGTAGGCATTTTGATACTTGTTCTGTAGGCCCAGAGAGCTGGATTGATCATGAGATTCTAGTCTCATCCTATTTTATTAACTGTTCGGTGCAAGATTTTCAATAGATTTTTGTTAGAGGCCTCAGCTTGGCCATTCCCTTGAGGATAGTAGATAGAAGACCAATGTTGTGTGATCTTGAATTTGGCACATAGATCATCTAGGTCTTTGTTCTTGAATTGTCCACCATTATCTATGATGGAATGAGGTATCCCATATCTACATATGATATAGTTTAATATGAACATAGATATTTGCTTACCAGTTGCTTGTGTCAAAGGGACTGCTTCTACCCATTTTGTAAAATAATTTGTAGCTGTGATTATATGGGTATGTCCATTAGAAGAATGAGGATGAATCATCCTGATAAGATCAAATGCCCATTGATGGAAAGGCCATTGTGTAGTAAAGGGAATTAGATCTCATCCTGGAGCATGAATTAAGTTGCCATGCACTTGGCATTTTTGACAATTCTTAGCAAATTTGATAGACTCTTTCTCCATTTCAGGCCAATAGTACCCAGCCCTAATAAGTTTTCGAGCTAGTGTTAGACCCTTAGAGTGTGACCCACAAATACCATCATGGACTTCCTCTAATGCATGTTGAGACTCTTCCCATTCTAAACATCTAAGTAGTGTACCATCTAGACCTCATTTGTACAGATCGTGACCAATGATGACATATCGGGAGGCATTACAGATAAGGTATCTCTTCTCATGGAGGTTGAAGGTATCAGAAATGATTTGGTCATGGAGATAGGAAAATAGGTTTTTGTATCAAGATGAATCATGACCTACAATGGTGCAAATCATGCGGGTTTCAAGGCAGTCATATGCAGGATAAGCTAGTGCTTCCACTAGGAACTCATAGCGTAGCTCATGTTTAGGCTGCTGTAATAAAGTACATAGTGTTGCCATTGCATCGGCCTCCTTGTTCTTTGTTCTAGGAATTTTCTCAAATGTGATAGATATGAAATACTTCTTTAAATCATCTACCATTCTCTTCTAAGGAATGAGCTTTTCATCTTTATTTTGGTACACATCATTGACTTGATGGATAACAAGTTGTGATTCTCCATGAATGTGTAGCTCTGTTACTCTCCATTCAATTACTTTTTTCATACCATTCAAAAGGGCTTCATATTCTGCAATATTGTTTGTGCAAGGGAACTTTAATCTAAACGCTTTTGGGATTGAGTATCCTTGAGGAGTTATGAACAATATGCCTACTCTAGATCCATTCTGTGTATAGGAGCCATCAAAGAATTTTTACCATTCTCTAGAAGAAAGAGTCATGATAGAGGAATCTAGAAATTCCATTTGCATTGGTGTAATATCAATCATAGGTGCATCTGCTAATTGATTAGCAATAACCTACCCTTTGATAGCTTTTCATTCCACATATTCAATGTCAAATTCACTTAAGAGCATAACCCATTTAGCTAATCTACCTATGAGGGCAGCTTTTCTTAGGAGGTACTTGAGCGGATCAATCTTAGCTACCAATTGTGTGGTATGAGCTAACATGTAATGTCTCAGTTTCTATGATGCAAAGATCACAGCTAGACAAGCTTTTTCAATCATTGAATAGTTCTTCTCATATGCAACCAATGTTCTACTGATATAGTATATAGCTCTTTCCTTTTTGTTCTCATCGTGCTATGCTAGCAATGCCCCTAGTGATGTATTTGTTGTGGAGACATATAAGATCAATGGATGCCCATGAATAGGAGGCATCAAGATAGGAGGATTTGATAGATACTTCTTGATATGGTTAAAGTTGTTCTCACATTCTTCATTCCATGCAAAGGTCACACCTTTATGTAATGTTTTTGTAAAAGGTTGTGATATGTCCGCTAGCTATGATATGAATCTTCTAATAGATTGAATTCTTCCTTGCAATGTCCTCATCTGACTGATATTCTTAGGGGGTTGCATCTCCATTATAGCCTTTACTTTAGCTGGATCAACTTCAATGCCCTTTTTTGAAACTATGTATCCTAAGAGCTTTCTAGAAGTGACACCAAAAGCACACTTCTTAGGATTTAGTCAAAGACTAAACTTTTCCATTTTGTCTAGGATCATGCTCAAGTCCTTTAGATGTTCAGTTCTAATCATAGATTTTGCTAAAGTATCATCAACATAATCTTCCATACTTTGATGCATCATATCATGGAAAATAGATGTCATGGCTCTTTGATATGTAGCACCAGCATTTTTAAGCCCAAATGGCATGACATTCCAATAGAAGGTACCCCATGCACATGTGAAAGTAGTTTTCTCTTGATCCTCTGGAGCAATTTTTATTTGATTATATCCAGAGAAACTATCCATTAAGGAATACATCTCGAAACCCGCAGTCATGTCCACTATCATATCAATGTTAGGTAGTAGAAAATCATCCTTAGGGCACGCTCTATTCACATCTCTAAAGTCTGTGCACACTCTGATTGAACCATCTGGTTTAGAAATAGGTACAATATTAGAGATCCACTCTGCATAGTCAATAACTCGGATGAATCTAGCTTTCAGGAGCTTCTCTAATTCAAATTTTACCAAGAGTGCAACATGAGGATGCATCTTTCACAATTTTTGCTTGACAGGTTTTACATTAGGAGCTATAGATAAATGGTGCATGATAAGATTAGGATCCAACCCTGGCATATCTGAGTATTTCCATGCAAAGTTGATCTTTTTCTCTATTAGGAATATAGTAAATTTTTGCTTCTCTTCTTCTGATAATGATTGTGCTACATGCACCAATTGTGGTTCCTCTGTTGTACCCAAATTGATAGATTGAGTGGGCTCAATTAGAACTGGAGATCTGTCCTATAAATGACTCAGAAGGATATCAAACATCTCATCCTCAGGCACCTCAGAGAGGTTTTCACCTTTGGATATGTCTTTTATTTTTACTTTTGTAGGTTCTGAGACTGCCACAAAGTGGTTTTCACCCTTAGAACTCTTTTTCTTTTTCTTTTTATTCTTATTTTTCTGACTAAGATATTTGATGTCTGACTCCGTCATGCTAACGCTCGGTTAACTAATGGAAGTACTCATAGGCTCAACTACATTGAGGTAGCAAGAAAAGGCATAGTCATTGGAAAAGGTGTAAACACCATGGCTCAGATTTGTGGAGGTTTGATCAATAAGTTCTGGATATTGGATAGTCAAAGTGGGGAAAGATTGGGAGATAGTGTTTACGGATATGGATCTATCACCATTGGTCCTAACCTAACGCTCGAGTTCAAAGGTGGTATTACAACTTAAGACATTCAATTCATGAATAGGCTCAATGTCATCATGGGAGTCCAATTCAGCCATAGGTGGATCAGACTCGATAGGTTCATCATTTCGCTCTAGACTTACATTAGGTTCAGGTGCATATTGGTGAATAACATCAACATGTTTCTCGATGATAAGCTCATCTAGTTTTGGAATGACTCCCCATTCATAGTCATTAGATTCATCTTCTAATTCAGGATCTTGAGGAAATCTTAGAACATGAGTAAAGTCAGGGTGGATACCCCAAGAAGGGTTACCCTCAGATTCTAATTTGAATTCATACTCATGGGAATCTGTCTCCGAATCACTACCACCTCCCTCTTCTTGATTGTTTTCAAGATTAGCTAGTTCTTGTGTTGCAACTATCTCTTGGTTGATAGTAAGTTCTTATGTTTCTACTACATTAATTCTTTTGATTGGATCATCTTTATCATCAAGAAGGTCTTTGATCTCTTTAGGAAATTTTTCATAGGGGATGAGTTCTGAGTTGTCTGAATCACTATCTGATGGTTTTGTTTCTTCTTTCTTAAGAAGAGGTTCTCCTAGTGTGATATGCTCTATGACATGAGAGCAATTACCTTTGAGGTGATAGGGTTTCTTCTTAAAGCCTAGGCCAACAGTATTCTTATTTTCTCTACCAGTATGTGGGAGAGGTGCCTCAAGACCTTTTCCTCTTATTCCTAGAGGTCCTTTACCTGAATATACCATCTTAGCTATTAATTTATCTCCTGGACCATATGACTTAGAAGGGAGTTTGGATACTGTAGAGTCACTAGTTTGAACAACTTGAGATTTAGGTTCGTCTTTTTATAGCCATGATAGAACAACTTCATCCTCTTCAAACTCTTGCTTGGATACTTGTTCTGCTACAAAATTATTTTTATATGCTTCAAGAGGTTCTTTAGAGTCTAGTTTGGATTGTTTCAAAGATTTCCCATAAGACTTAGGTGAGATAGGGAGAGATGTCAAAGGTAAGACTGGCTCGATAGTATATTCTCCCATACTATTTTCTTTGATATTAACCTCTTTTGCAAGATCTTCCATTTTAGATGTGGATGCTTCTTTAGTTGGTTCAATGGAAGATTCTCTATTATTAGGCACAAGCTTATCTACACTTTCTTTCAAGGTGTTGCAAGTTGTATTCAGATTTGCGGGGATAGTAACCTCTACTCCTTCATAAGGAAACTTCAAACATTGATGGTATGTAGAAGGAATAGCTTGCATTTCATGTATCCATGGTCTCCCTAGAAGAATGTTGTAAGCCAAAGGTAGATCAAGCACTTGACATATGGTATCTTTGATAACTAGACCTGCTCTGATAGGTAAGACAATGGTGCGTTTAGAAGATCTTTCTTGTTCATCATAGGCTTTGATAGTTATTTTCTTTCTAGGATCAATAGCCAATTTTGAAAATCCCAATTGTGTGATCAAGCTGTAAGAACAAATGTTTAGGCCAGTGCCCCCATCTATCAACACACATTTGACTCTACGGTTCTGGATCAAGACTTTTATATGCAAAGGCTGATTATGTGGGTGACTCAAGGAGTTTTGATCTTCCTTTGAAAAGGAGATATATTGCGGAGATGTAAGATGTCCAACCATAGTCTGGAACCTATCTAAATCAAGGTCATTAGGAACATTGGAACCGAGAAAAGCTTTGTCTAGTATAGCTCTATGAG
Source organism: Chamaecyparis obtusa (assembly GCA_027943335.1). NCBI lineage: Eukaryota > Viridiplantae > Streptophyta > Pinopsida > Cupressales > Cupressaceae > Chamaecyparis > Chamaecyparis obtusa. The sequence continues at coordinate 546,677 of BSBK01006300.1, read as the reverse complement.
CTGGAGAGATCTGAAGCGACTCAAACATAGAGATTTTGGCATTAGTGTGATGGAGTTGTTGAACAATGCTATAAGATGTAGGCCTTGTATCCTTTGGATTGGAAGATTTGGAAGTAGTCTTTTGTTTGGAAGTAGATGAAAGATTGAAGGGTATCTTAGGGACATTAGATGAATCTGGGATTTGTCCTTTCAGATGTGCCTAAGCTAGTGATCGAGTAACCGCATTGGTCAATTGATTTTGTCTATCTCTTCTTACAATTGTGATGACATTGCAACTTTCAGAGAGACATGGTTCAACCATATTGATGACAGCATTATTTCCAGGGTAGGCATAGTTGACTTTTGCCCCCATATTAGGCTGAGAAGTTGAAACTCCTTGACCATGTTGTGGAAATGGTTCTATAAATGCCATATGATCATTGTTGCTCTTAGGATTATCAACTGTGATGTCTCCACTATCAATCAGATCTTGAATGGTGTGTTTCAACCGTAAGCAGTTATTAGTTTTGTGGCCTTTACCTCGATGGAAATCATAGAATTCATTTTCTCTCCACCATTTTGGCTTAGGCTCAAAATCAGGTGGCCGGATTGCTGGCAAAGAGATGATGTTATCAGCCAGTAGATTTTTCATAGCTGATTCTAAAGATTCTCCAAGAGGAGTGAACTTTCGCTGTTTATCCCAAGATTTGTATTCCGGCCTCTTTTGAAATGGTTTGGATGACTTTTGTTCTGAAGCTTTGATGGCTTGGGAACCAAGAGTTAGATTGTAGGTAGGTGCCTTTGATGGGGCACAGATAGTATCAACAACACCATCTATGATGATACCTTTGTTCTTGTTCCAATTTTTGTTCTTGTCTTTAGAACTGGATCCTGATTCATACTTGTCTTTTTGAAGTGTGATTTCTCCTTTTTTCACAAGCACTTTTTCAATTTTGATAGCATTATCCACCATCTTATCAAAAGATGTATGATCTTGCATTTGTAGAGGATAATTGATTTCTGGAACAAGGTTATTGATGAAGATTTCCAGTTTTTCTATTTCTGGAATAGGTCTGGCATATAGAGAGAACTTCTTCCTCCATCTCTTGAGAAATGTTATGAATGGTTCTCCTAGATATTGCTTGAGATTACAGATATCAATCATGGTGACTGGATGTTGAATATTGTAGGAGTATTGCTGATAAAACAATTTGATTAATTCCTCAAAAGTTTTGATAGTGGAAGGTAATCGAGAGAACCATTTAATGGCCGCTCCTCCTAGAGATCGAGGGAAGAGACACATCAGATAGGTTGGTTCGTGCATGAATTCCATTGCTTGGGTATAGAATTCTCTAACATGGTCTTGAGGGTCAGAGTGTCCATCATACTTATCATACTTGGGTATCTCTATTCATTTTGGAAATGGTGGCATATACAAGTCTTTGTCAAAAGGAAAAGGGCATAGAGCTTCCATGGAGAACTCCTTGGGTTCCTTTTCTTTCTCAAGGCTATTAAGTTTGACTTGCATGGCATGCATCTATTTCATAATAGCCATGAGTGGAGTTTCTTCCTCATGTGTAATGATATTTTCCACATTAAATTTGGGAGGAATTTTAGCTCCTTGATGAGACAATTGTAAAAAGTATGCTTCTCTATCTTCTTTCAAGAAATGCTTCATCATTCGTTTGAAGTTATCGTCGTTTTGATATTGAGAAATTTCTTCAGGTGTGGGTTCCTGATCTACACCATGTTGAGATTGAGTTCTTTGAGAGCTAAAGTTTGTCCTTGCTTGAGACATGATAGGAGTTTGTGGACTTCCTGGAATAGATTGATGTGGGGTTTGTTGGGTACCTCTGTGAGTTGATGAAGGAGGAATGTAACCAATTTTTAATCAAAGGTTGCCAAGACCATTGTCTTCATAAAGACCAGAATTGATGAGCTGCTCAAGAGTTGGACCCCTGGTAGCAATTATAGGTAAGGTCTGGGATGCTTCTCCAGATTTCTTGTGTGAGGAAGCTCTAGTTTCCACCATTAACTTTGAGTGAAACAAAAGAATAAGATCCAGATAACCGAAGAATGAATTGAATCAAGATGATCAGATGACGCAACCTTGTCAAGGTTTGATTGATTTGAAGATTTGATTAGACTTGGGTGAAGGATACTATGCCCTGGATGTATGGGTAGATTGCCCAAAAGATAGCAGACACGAGTTCACAACACTTAGTTTGTTTTTGGAGATTTGATAGAAGATTGATAGTTATGACAAGGTTTTGACACAAGATAAAAAGGACTCAAATCGATTAAACAGAAGGCTCAATTGGATTCAAAAGGCCACTTTTGGAAAATGATAGGATTCTCAATAGCTACTGCTCTATTCTTGACACAGTGATTTGTTTGACAGTTTCTGGAAATAGGCTGAAAAAAGCTAAGTATCTGGCAATTCTGACAACTTTCAAAATTTTCCCAAATGACACTCTGCAGACTCGTACAATAGTGGGTATGCTATGAAATGATAGTTGAAAAGCTCATACAATAGTTGCAAAACTCGTATGACAGTGGGTATGCTATGAAACAACAGTTGAAAAGCTTGCACGACAGTTGCTAGCAAGATTTGACTTTTGCAATTTGACTAGCAGAAAGACTCATACGACACTGGGTTCTCTATCATATGATAGATGGGTAGTAATGAAATGACACTTGATAGAAACTCGTATGACTTTCTGACCTCCTGAGATGACTTTTGACTCCAGAAAAGAATTTCACTTCAAATTTTGCAAATTTAGGGTTTTCAGTTTCAGATTGTTTGCAAATTGTACTATCCAGATTTGAGGATTGTAACAGATTTGTCCATTTTCAATAACCAGATAGATAAACAAGCATGCAAAATAGCAAGCAAGTGATTTCAAGCATGTCTGAAAACAATGAACAAGGGCAAAAGCAACCTTGCGCATGAACAATCAAGTGATTTTATTCGTTCTAATCCTCAGAAGTGCTAATTGTGTATGTTCCAAAAATGTTTTGCAATAACGCACATATACCCTAGAAAATGAAAATTTGGCCTCGCTAGGGTTTTTAGTAATGGTTTGACTCTGCAACTTTTATGATCCAAGAGGGCGAACTCCAATCCAGGCACACCGGGGTTTTGACACAGTCCGAGAACTTAATCTTCAGGATCTGCAAGGGAGATCTGATAGGACAACAAGAGACCACACCTATGGATATTTCTTCAAATAGGACATTTATATAGTGGTTGTCACTACCATGGTGAAAATGGCTATTACTGCTCGAGGTTCCATCAATGCAATTTGCCCTATGAAGCGAGTGTCCGCTATGGTTAACCCTCTCTAAAGGTGACTCACAATAGTATACCACAAGGGGACTTGGCTCCAAATCCAAGGGTTTGATGCCTTTTCACTTTTAACCCAGACAAAGTAGGCAGATAAATCTAACACGCTAAGATGAAGATTATCTCACCAAGGTCTATGATATCAACTCCACATGATCTATCAACCTCTCAGGAGAGAGAATGTATCAATAAATAGGGGAAGATGCATGGACCAAGTAGAACGTGAAACGCACTAAGTATCCTCCCTACCTACAAGGATTCCATCATCAAGAAGGATTTCACTGGGAATCCAATCTCTCAAGAACCACAAATAGGGTTCATAGGGCTTAATTACTATGTTTTCACAGATATATCAGAAAGAAAATCTATCCAAAAGCATTCAAAAGCATAAAAAGGTGGTACACTTAATGCTCCAAATAAATGTGAGGTGAGTCCACAAAGTGGTGCATTTAACTCCTCACACAAATTTAAAAGCAAGTCCACACCCTAGAATACTAATGAGATCTGAAAAGCACAAAATGGGAAAGAACTGGTGGAACAATTAACGCTCTTTCTAAGTAGACCCCTCCCCTGAATATGGCATTGACCTTGCAACCACAGGGTGAAATGAGGGGTGAGTAAGAATAAGCGAGTCCAATATCCCAATTTCACTAATAAGATCAATCAAAAATATCCTAAGACTGCTTATCAATACCTAAGGTGTTACAACCTAGTATTCAATTATGCAAATTTGAAGAAAAGCATGCCAAGAAAACACTCAAGCCAAACACATGAGAGATTCATTTTAGGATCCAAATTGAAATGTTATCAGATTAAGGAGAATACCTGGAATCCTCGCAATGCGCTTAGTAGATGTTTACCTACTTTTAGCAATTCTTGTGCTTTTCTTCTTTTTTTTTCAATCAAAACCAACAGGAGTCAATCAAAAATAGAGAATTTCAATTGTGAAGATTAGCCGTTAGTCGAAATCTGAAAACCAAATATGACAAACTACCCTAAAAAATGAAACGATAGTTGAAATCTAATGCCGAAACTCGTACGACAGTGAGTATGCTCCCAGACGACAGTCCAAAAACTCGTACGACACTGGGTGTTCTGTGAAATGATAGTTGAACTTTCAAACGACAGTGTATGTAGTACAGCATGATCCTCAATCCGATAGACTATCGTACGACAGTGGGCATAGTGTGAAATGACTTTTGTCAGAAACTCATACGAAGATTGTATGGACAAAAATTAAAAATCATAGTTTTGCATAGAAACCGAGGAGAAAAAGATAGAGATTGATAGAAATTGAATTGGAAACCCATTTCAGGGCCCCACAGTGGGTGCCAAAAATGTGTGTGTGAATTTTGTACCTAATCTGTAGACACAACACTTCAGTAAAACATTAGAGGTTACTTGAAATCAAAATCATGCAATAAATGAAAGCTAAACTAACCAGGTGATTTACTGCCTTCTAATAGGTGTGAGTATGATGTTCTCAGATTGTTATCATGATCAGTGACCTTGACGACACCTAAATGAAGGATTTGAATGCAAGATAGCAATGAAGTAATGAATGCGATTAATCTATTTTTTTTTATTTTAGATGCAATGATATGAAAATGATATGAAATCTATGATATGTAAAAACTGATATGATATGATATGCTAAATGATCTAAGAATAATATGAAAACAAAAGTGATCTCACAAAGCTTGGATTCGCAAAGATGATTCTTCAGTCTCCAATTCAGCAGCGAGATTATGCAATTATTGTGGATGATTTTGGTAGAGTAAGCTCACAAAATTATGAGATGATTTGAGATGAGCTGAAGCCTTAATTTATAGAAATCCAGGGCTTTGGAGGTGCATGAAAAAAAGCCATAAATCACTCAAATAAACTCAACTTGATTTTTGAGTTATCTGATTATAAAGAATAATTAACTCACAAAAATTATGCAAATCATGCAAAAACAGCTTTTTAACTCAAATTAGAAGTTTAGATCAACTTTAAAACTCAAAAATGATGTTGAGTTCCAAAAAGTCAATAACTTGCATTGATTTTCTGATTTGGAGTTTAACTGCTCTTTGATTGTGCATGGATAATTATGAATTAATAAATAAATAAATTGATTTATTCTCAACTTAACTGATTTTGAAAAATAAAACAATTGATTTATGGGTTAATCAATTATTTTTCAAACTTTTATTCAAAAACAATATCATCAAATATGACAACTTGCTTTAATTAATTAAATAAGAATTTAATCAATTATTCATAGGATTTTGGATTTATTGTCAAAATTAAATAATACAATTTAGGAATAAATAGAATTAACTTTAATTAAACAATTAAGTGGTAGAATTAAATCTAATTAATTAAATATTCAAAATATTCAATTAATCAAACTTTAGGATAAATAGGATTTATCGCCAAATAATTATTAAATTAAAGATAATTATGATAATTAGGAATATTCCCCGATGCAGAATTTAAGATAATCAATTAGGATTCGATGATGTTCAGATGTGCCTTAGGTTAGGACTTTGATGTCGATTTCATTCGAATTGTTGATGTATGAGGTTAATGAACCTATAGCCCATTTTTGGGGTATTACAAACAGGGCCAACCACGTGAAGGTGGAAGCTCATTTGGCCCCACCCCCCCCCCCCCCTAACATCACTCTAAATTCCTCGTTAACATCTAACATTCATTCATTATTTCATCCATTAATAAAATGTAACATTCATTAATTATCACATGATAACATTCATTCACACATTAATAAAATGTGACATTCATTAATTATCACACGATAACATTCATTAACACATTATAAAATTTATGAACATTCAATACAACACAATTAAATTCATTGGCATATAAAAATTAGTCATTATCAATTAAGGTGCATAGATGACAATCATTTCTTTTTTTTCTTTTGATTTCAAGTTTTTAAGAAGTAATCATTAAGAGGAGTATTGATATCATCATGATGATCATCTACCCTCTCATTAGATCTGAATGCATTCCTAGTTCTCTATTGATGAAAAGGGGGGTCATCTGCAATAACATATAAAAGGGTTAAATTAAAAACATTTTATTATAATTAAAAATATTAAAAACATTTTAAAGTATTTCAGTACTTTACAGGCCATAATCGTATAGCTCTTTACCTGATCTAGTCACATCATCAACATCGAGGTCAGTTTGTCTGGCCTCGGCCTCAACCTCAACCTGCTCATTAACAATGGCCTCTACACTCTCTACAGTTGCAATACAAATTGTTACATTAATCCAAACACCAATTGCAATTAAATTTTTATTACTACACCAATCAATTTAAGATGTTTACTTGTGTTACTGTGATGCACATCCTCATTGTCATCAACATGCACAAGTTGTGTATGAAAAGAATCGGCGGGCTGCATTTCAATTTCATACGCATTCATGTTATCATTGTTTTCTTACTTAAAACAAATTTACTCACTTTATGTTGGAACTTAACATCAAATGCTTCTTTATCGATGTCCTAATAGTCTACAAGTGCGCGAAGTAGATAAATTCCTACAACATCAACTTAAATAATATACGTTGTCATGAAAATATTCTATTAAATTATTTCAAATCCCCGGATTTGATGAGCTAATGAAAGGTAAAACATTATGTCAATAATATAGACCTAAGAAAGAGACAACCTATGATGGTCTCTTAAGTTGTGTTATCTTTAGTCCTAGCTACTGGGTAAGGCCTGGAAGACTTATACCTGTCGATTGTCGATAATAATCACCACCTTCCATTTATGTACACTACACAAATTGATCCCAGTCTCACAAAAACATTTTACACTTGTACATCTCATCAATACTGGAGGCCTAAAGTAATTTTATACAATCACTAGCACATTTCATGCATGGATGAGAAACAATATCCAAATTTTCTAGATAACCATTTTTTAGAAGAGGAATGAGTGGAGGCCAAAGAAGGGATAATTGTGAAGGTTTTATAGATGTAGGTTACTGAATCATAATCTCTACACTGGTACTCAATCTGGCCTCCACTCCATATACGTCTTCTTAGAATCTAAAAACTCTCCATCATTGATTCCCGTCATTTTTTCAGCATCTTTGTGGATTGAGACCTTAAATTATTGAGCTTCTCTTTGTTTCGAGAATAGTTTAACATTCTCTACTTAACAGGGCCAACCACATGAAGGTGGAAGCTCATCTGGCCCCTCCTAGGAGCCTCTTATGACCCTTTACGACATTTAAGACCTCTAAGATGTATTCTTAGGGATCGTAAATAGTCGTAAAGGGTCATAAGGGGTCTTGGGACACAAAAGCTAAGAAACATAATTGTAGGCATCGTGGTCACAATTTTTTGGAGACAACGTAATTGAGTTGTATACCCAGATGATGGAGAGAAACTCCTACACCTTTGATTCCAAGTTGACTACATTTGTTGCTCATGAATACAAGGTCCTCCAATAGATGTATTCAACTTGGAATTGGGGGTGCAGAAGTTGCTCTCCATCGCTTGGGCACACAACTCAATTACGTTGTCTCCAAAAGATTGTGACTATGATGCCTATAATTATGTTTCTCAACTAATGTGAAATCTACATTTATGTTTCTCAATTGTCATGTTTATGTGCATGTTTTTAATGTGTTTTGGATAGTAAGTCTAATTTAATTTATCCATGGACTAAGACCTTAAATCATGTAATTAGGATGCTTAGAACACTAGTATATGAAAATTTCATTATTTAATAATAAAAATCTATTAAAATGTTTATACCTTCTTCTCCCATTTGCTGGTGTAATTCCTCTTTGAGTATCCCCTTTCTCCTTTGCATCCAAAATGAACTCATTCCAATCCCTCACTGGAATAAAGGGAGGATGCTCAAAATTTAGCAAGACTTCATACCACGCAACGTTCGTAGATTACGTTCAATGCATTATTTACATTCGTAAATCAACGTTGCGTACAAATCTATGGATGGTGCTTGGTATGAAGCCATGCTCAAGCTTGAAAATGATAGTCAATCCATAGTCAAGGTCAAGGAACAAATGGAATAACCAAGAACACACTATACGTTAAATCATGTGATTGATAGCAAATTGGGGCTCACCTGAGCCATAAACATGAAGAATTATTCTAAAAAAAGATGTAAACCATATATATGTGCACTTGAGGCAAAGAGAAGTTACGTCATATCCATATTAAAATATTAGTTACAATATGAAAATACTAAACTAACTAATTCCTGAGTTCATCTCTGCATATGGTCGCAACAAAGATATGCGATTACAATACAGAGAAGGCATCATAAAAATATAATTTCAGAATTTTCCCTAGCCTGACACATTTTGCACTCAAATCCTTCATCGGGGAAAAGTGGAGATGGGCAGATAGATGCAGATGAGTTGTCATCAACCCAACTAAAGTATCCACAGCCATTATTTCCTTGTGATGCCCAGTCTACATTAGTTCTTATATTATAATGAATAATATTTACATTAGAAACATTAAATATATACACAGTAGCAACCTTTTTTCTATTTGGGCCACACCAAAATTGTCATCCAGGGTTGTTCAGTGTCCATGAAGTCTTCAACACACACTGCCCGCCACCACATTGTAGTTTGGCACATTGACAAGAATCATTGAGCCTATATATCAATAATGCACCGCACCATCGTTACTACATTCATTATTTTTATATGAAATACACCAAGGAGTACCATCAGAAATATTAACCATTTACAATAATGAAAAGTAAACCTAAATCAAATAGCTCATTTTTTTATTAGTATGTGTAGTCTCTGTGTATATGAAAAATGAAAAAAATATGAAGCTGAAATAAAATAGTGAACAAAATAGTATTCCACATAGACTGAATGAAATATACCATCAAAAGAAGGTGACAAAATTCTATCACGAAGCACAGACATAGGAAATCAAAAAGGGACAAAAGACAAGAAATAAGAAAAATCATTACGACTATAGAAAAATCATTTATACTATAATCAAAAAAAGAAACACTATTTGTCAACAATTTTCAAAATCATTAGGACTATAGAAAAATAATTAAGACTATTCAAAATCAAATTTTAGAAATGGATGGTTCTGATGCTTTGCCATTACAACAATTGAGCATTCATCATTTGGTATTTGTGTATTCCATTTAAGTATGTCAACAATGTTCAAAATCTTGTCACCAAGCACAGACAAGAAATAAGAAAAATCATTAAGACTATAGAAAAATAAAGTTCTAGAAATGGATGGTTCTGATATTGCTTTTCCATTACAATAATTGAGCATTCATCATTTGGTACTTCTTGGTGTATTCCATTTAAGTTTTTCAGTTGTCGTGTTTATGTGCATGTTCTTTATGTGTTTGGCTTCTCTCCCTCACAAGGGATGCATTGATAGGTAATTGATTTGAAAGCATAATGATTTGACAGTATTTTTTCAGGATAGGCATAATCATCCCACCAACCTTAATTAGAAACATTTGTGATATATGTCAAGTACTTATAATCAGTATGCCCAACAAACAGAGACTTAGTAGTAAAAGCATGTCCTTTGGTTTATTAGTTTACTTATAATCAGTATGTCCTTTGGTTTACTAGTTTAATCTGGTTTAAGAATGGTTTGTTTCATGTTTGAATGTACCATTGAATGAAGCTTGGCTATATTAAGTACAATCTTAAGACTCGTGACTCTTCAAATTCTCTTGTTTCCTTCAGACCTCCAAACATGTGTACTTTGAGTAGCCCTCCAACAGATGGACTTGTGATGATTTTCACAATAGTACATGTGTAGGAGGACTACTAAAAGAACTGCTTAGGAAAATTTGAATGTTCATCACATGTGCATATAAGAGTTGATCATAGAAGGTATATGCTGCTGGGTAAGCTCCCAATAGTACTCAGGAAAATAAGCATGTTCATCACCTGTGCATATGAAGTGGCTCTAATGGAAGATACAATCACTAAATTCTGCATACTCCTTATTTTGTTCTGCGTTGATATTGTCAGACATGGTCTTTCTTGAATGGAATGACTTGTTACTTGTACATTGACTAGAATGTTGGTGGAAGAAGGATGATTTGTTTACAACCATTTTTTCAACTCTAATTTTCTCAACACAAAGGGACATTTATCATAGCCATAGAAACATGATTATTTTAAAATGAAATACACCAAGGAGTACCATCAGAAATATTGACTATTTACAATCATGAATAGTTAACCTTAATCAAATAGCTCATTTTTTTATCACCATGTGTAGTCTCTATGTATATGAAAAATGAATGAAATATCAAGCTGAAATAAAATAGTGAACAAAAATTCAAATTCAAGGCCTAATTTATCAAGAACAACAAACATTAGGATGAAAGAAAAATCATTAAGAGTATAGAAAAATCGTTAGGACTATAGAAAAATCATTAAGACTAGAAAATCAAGTTCTAGAAAAATCATTAAGAGCACTATAGAAAAATCATTAGGACTATAGAAAAATCATTAAGACTATAAAATCAAGTTCTAGAAAAATCATTTAGACTATAAAATCAAGTTCTAGAAATGGACAGTTTTGATGCTTTGCCATTACAACAATTGAGCATTCATCATTTGGTACTTCTTGGTGTATTCCATTTAAGTTTTTCAGCTGTCATGTTTATGTGCATGTTCTTTATGTGTTTGGCTTCTCTCCCTCGCAAGGGATATGTCGATAGGCAATTGATTTGAAAGCATAATGATTTGACTGTTCCAAGTAATGTTTTTAATCCTTTGAAGTTTCTCATGATCTTGATGTAAGTTGATTGGATTAAGCAATTTGGGGATCCAATAGGACTTTAGGGGAGTTCAATAAATGTTTTGGAAGACTTAGAGGAACTATTAGCATGACTGTTCCTTCATCTACAGCGAGTTAGACTGAATTTGCTAAGTTTTTCCTTTGTTTTGAAGTGTATTTTGTAATCTATTTCCTTTCCATGGACCCAAAGACCTAGGACCCATGGAAAAAGGATACTAACAATGTATTATACAACTCTAATATTCTTGACTTGCAGAGATTTGAGAAAGTAAAGAGAACACTGACTGTGTTTAATGTTAACTGTTCTTGCACAATCCACTCATACAACAGTGAAATGTTATGTGATTGACAATTTCATACAACTGGTCATTTGGCGTGTATTAAACATAATAGAATTTTTAGCATATTATTATCATTCTATTTCTTTATTGTAAACATGTCATTGGTTTAGTTTTAATCTACTGGTGTCGTGCCCTAGCCCATGCTTTATCTCCATTATTTGATGTTATTCACTGTTTTGAAATGTTGACTGTGGTTATCAAATGGAAAAAATAGAAAAAAAAATTGTACATGAAATTTTTTTTACAAAACTAAACCAATGGCATGTTTACAACAAAGAAATAGAATGATAATAATATGCTGAAAATTCTATTTTGTTTAATACACGCCAAAGGACCAGTTGTATGAAATTGTCAATCACATAACATTTCACTATTGTATGAGTGGATTGTGCAAGAACAGTTAACATTAAACAAGGAGAAAACTCCTCAACACATCTTGGAAACCATTGAGTTCAATAATAAATGAAACCTAACACCAACACTATTCCTTCCATTCACTTCTACCAAGAATTCCAGCACAAGCACAAGCTATTCCAAACTTCAAGTACAAGCTATTCCAAACTTCAAGTAAAATGAGAAATATGCTATATCAAATCATTCATATTTATAGTAACCATTCAAAGGATCATTTTATCAATGAACCCTTTGACTGTACTCCTGCGAAAGAGAAAGGAAACCTCAAAATAGAGAAAGGAAACTTAGTAAAACCAATCTATGCCGTTGTTTGTGAGGGTACAGTCATGATAAGTGCCTCTCAAACCTCTCCAAACATGTAAAATTGTCTTGAAATACTTTATTGATATCTTCTGAACATTAATGAAATCAAACCTACATTTGAATCCACACACAATAACCCCAAAATGAAGGGTTTTGTATCCTTTAATGAATCTCAAACACTGGTAACACATGGACAGTCAAACCAGTAGTCTCCAAAGCATTCAATAAGTGATTGGATTGTATTTAATATATGCTAAAGGACCAGTTGTATGAAATTGTCAATCACATAGCATTTCATTGTTGTATGAGTGGATTGTGCAAGAACAGTTAACATTAAACAAGGAGAACTCCTCAACACATCTTGGAAACCATTGAATTCAATAATAAATGAAACCTAACACCAACACTATTCCTTCCATTCACTTCTACCAAGAATAAAGCATTTAATCCATTCAACATTACATATAATCATTAGATAGTTACATTTTATGACTGTGTAGAGGAACAGTCATGACCAAAATGATCAAAACTACTTTCACCCTTGCACAAGCTATTCCAAAATTCAAGTAAAATGAGAAATATGCTATATCAAATCATTCATATTCATAGTAACCATTCAAAGGATCATTTTGTCAATGAACCCTCTAACTGTACCCCTGTGGCAGAGAAAGGAAACCTCAAAATAGAGAAAGAAAACTTAGTAAAACCAGTCTATGCTATTGTTTGTGAGGGTATAGTCATGATAAGTGCCTCTTAAACCTCTCCAAACATGTAACAATGTATTTAAATACTTTATTGATCTGTTCTGAATGTTAACACATGGACAGTCAAACCAGTAGTCTCCAAAGCATTCAATAATTGAATATGAATGTTTGAAAATTTTCCTCTCAACTTCCCCAACCACTCCTAATCAGTTAGAGGGATTAGTTGAGTTTTTAGACACTAAAACTTCTTAAACATACTTTATCTAATATGATGAATTGTAATATCAACAAACATGAATCCAAACATTTGAAAATAGTGAATTGATATCCTTGAGCACAAGCACCAATAACATCAAATAATGGAGATAAAACATGGGCTAGGGCACGACACCAGTAGAATGCAGTCATTTTAGTGAGCATTCATGATCGAATAAAATGTAATGCATTTGAAATTTGTGGTTGAATATGATGCCAAAGGCTCGAAAGATGTTTCCTATCAAAGATACCAATCAAAGATGAAGAAATCACATACCTTCTCTTGCACGAAGGAAGATTTGATAGCCAAATCTTCCTTGTACCATATGAAGAACATGCCATTGGTTCAGTTTAGCATGTTATTATCATATCAAATAAAGCATGTTTAAGAATTGTTGGTAAGGATAGGAATAGTGGAGATTCTAGAAATATCCCTCTAACCGATTAGGAGTGGTTGGGGAAGTTGAGAGGAAAGTTTTCAAACATTCATATTCACTTATTGAATGCTTTGGAGACTACTAGTTTGACTGTCCATGCGTTACCAGTGACTGAGATTCATTAAAGGATACAAAACCCTTCATTTTGGGTTATTGTGTGTGGATTCATCCACTTTAGCCAAGAAGATCAAGAAGATGGGGTAGGAGGACATTGTGGTAGAAGAAGTATTTAAAGAAGCAACAAGAAGCAATAGAAAAGTTTTCAAGAGTTTGGAATAACATTTCAAAATCCATGAATGGTATGGGTAAGGTGACCTTCATTCTTGGTTGTGACTTCAATGAAACATTGGATATGGCTGATAAGAAGAAGGATCACTTGTTGATTGTGTTCCTTAAGGGAAGGGGGATTGTGAAAGACTTGCTATCATTGTATTGTGTATTTTCAATATGTTTGGATGCAGGGTAGACCAGGAGAATGAAGGATCACTCACTGATTGCATGATAACCCAATTTTGAAGGGTCACTGGTTGAGAGGACAGTCAAGGTCTGGATGTTGATAGTAATTCATTAAGGGAAGGGGGATTGTAAAAGACTTGTTATCATTGTATTATGTATTTCCAATATGTTTGGATGCAGGGCAGACCAGGAGAATGAAGGATCACTTGTTGATTGCATGATAACCCAGTTTTGAAGGGTCACTGGTTGAGGGGACAGTCAAGGTCTGGATGTTGATAGTGTTCCTTGAGGGAACAGGGATTGTGAAAGGCTTGTTATCATTGTATTATGTATTTCCAATATGTTTGGATGTAGGGTAGACCAAAAGAATGAAGGATCACTCACTGATTGCATGATAACCCCACCAAGAATTCTTTCCTTTAAGTTTCCACAATATCTCAAAATATGATCATTATTCTTTACTTTCTTCTATATGCTATTCTTTCTATGGTTTTGTTATCTCAGAAATATATCAAAAACATTGCAGATGTGTATATAAAAGTAAAATATTGTCCTTCAATTGTTCCACATTGAAGCATTTCCTCTTGGGAGTATTCTCTTCATTTGTACAATATCTGTCAAAAATGGTTCCCATATTTCTTCAAGATCTATTTTAATCTTTATACTGCAATTTTGATTAGATTTGACCAATAGTTGATTTCATTGGTATTTTATAGCATATACTCCTAATGTGAAAAGTGGAGAGAAAGAAAGAGACACACTAGGTATGAATTACATGATATACCCATCATCACTTAGCACTTAAATAATAAATTATGGACAGGGAACAACCCCCTAACTTCTGGATGTTTGTTTCATGTTGGCCTCTTATTATATGCAAAGGTAGGCTTGTCTTAGGCTAACAACCACAGTGTAGGGGCCATAAATTATGGATCCCAAAATAGTGCACACTTGTATTAAATTAGGTTCACTATACTACAAGGGAATGGAAACCATGCAATAGTGCCTCATGGGGATGGAAGCAACCCTTCACCAAAAAGATGATTGTGTCTGCAATATTTACTAGAGTCAAAGAACATAATTTGGTTCCAGCAATTACTCCTAGAAGATAATGGCACCCACAAAACACTTGTAAAAGATAGCACTCACTATATCTTTTATCACTCTTTTAAAGTTGGGACAATAAATCTCAAAGATTGATCAAGGAATTCTTGAACACAAAGAACCATTGACAGTTATGATTCATGTGTACAATAGCCAACAACCAGTTGTTACAATCATGGTGTCCAATAATTATGTTAGAAAAAGCATCTACAAATCCCTTACACAACCATAATAGATTCAAACCATGAACCATAAGAACCTAACAATGGGACTAACAAAGACACAGCCTAAACAAATCTTGATCATATTCCACCCTATTGTAAGGCCCAAGAAGTAACTCTATCTTAAAGCTACACATTCCTCTAGATGAAGCTCAAAGGTCAGGTAGCTGAAGCATAGCAATACTTGAATGAATATAGGAATAATTTGATGTACAATCATTTTCTAGCTTGGTTTGTGGGTTTTCCACATAATATTTTTCCTTTAACCACATTTATAGTTTAAGAAAATCAGAAAAAATTGTTTCAAATTTATATTATCCTTTTGAACTAGCACACTGCCATGAAAATGCATAATCATTGGTCATATCAAGAAATTCCTATTGATTAGTAGGATATCCTTATAAAAATTTGATGCATGGATTTCTTGTGAATTATCGACTACTATGTATCCTACAACTATGGAAGGAATAGTGTTGGTGTTAGGTTTCATTTATTATTGAATTCAATGGTTTCCAAGACGTGTTGAGGAGTTTGCTCCTTATTTAATGTTAATTGTTCCTACACAATCCACTCATAAAATAGTGAAATGCTATGTGGAAGGGATGGTTGATAGTGTTCCTTGGGGGAAGGGGGATTGTGAAAGACTTGTTATCATTGTATTGTGTATTTCCAATATGTTTGGATGCAAGGCAGACCAGGAGAATGAAGGATCGCTCACCGATTGCATGATAACCCAGTTTTGAAGGGTCACTAGTTGAGGGGACAGTCAAGGTCCGGATGATTGGGCCATTGGAGGACCCTAGTTCTTTGTATTAATTTCTATTCAAATTGGATGCATGGATTTCTTGTGAATTATCAGCTGCTATGTATCCTACAACTGCATCCGTAAATCTGCATATACTTCTCTAGGGTTGTAAGCCACTTAGGGATCAAAATAGAGAAACTAAATAAAAATCATTCTTTGTCCTATTTCCTTTTAACAAAGTCTCAACTATCAATGATACAATACATTTGATGCCCTAAGCTATCAATACAAATGGCACCTAGCTAGAAGCTCACAGGCTGTCCATTTGATAACCACAGTCAACATTTCAAAAAAATGGATATCCTTGAGCACAAGCACCAATAACATTAAATAATGGAGTTAAACCATGGGCTAGGGCATGACACTAGTAGAATGCGGTCATTTCAGTGACAGCAATATACAATGGCATCATTAAACATATATGCTAGTAATATCAACAAACATGAATCCAAACATTTGAATACAGTGAATCGATATCTTTGAGCACAAGCACCAATAACATCAAATAATAGAGATAAAGCACTGGCTAGGGCACAACACCAGTAGAATGCGGTCATTTCAAAGAGCATTCATGATCAAATAAAATGAAATGCATTCGAATATGATGCCAGAGGCTCAAAAGATGAAGAAATCACATACTTTCTCCCACACTCAGCTTTCGCTCCTTTTCTCCCGCTCCTTCTCTATCCAATCGAAATAAAAATGATGAGGCCATTTTATTTTTTATGTATACCCTGAATCTATCAGAATTTCGATGGTCAATTAAACACCCATCAGAATATCGACATCATTAGGGTCTATTACAAAAAAAAACACCAAATTCATAATAAAGAGTTACCCGTCGGAAACTTCTTTCAAAATTTTGCCCCAAATGTAGTAGTGAACCTTCTAGATCTCAAATAAACACTATATCTACAAGGTGAACTGCTATTGTGACACTACTTGTTAGATCATTTCCTTTATGCACTTATTCTTTAGCCTCCTGTAAAGCACTACAACATTCTAACTGCTCTTTTCATACCTTCGCTCTGCTCTGATCAACTTTCTATGCATTTTTTTCATCATTAATTACAAAGGTGCATGTCTTATTTATATGCACGAACAAAACTATTAACTAGGTCATCCTTCAACCTACTACATATAACACTTCCAAGTGAATTGGCTCAAGCATGTTTACAAACAATAATATTAACATGTCTATGACCTAAATACAATAGGTGCATAGCCTTTACAAAACAATATTACAAGTGCTAACCAAAATACCAATAGTCGGCTCCATGCTCTATTCTATTCTGCCC
Source organism: Chamaecyparis obtusa (assembly GCA_027943335.1). Taxonomy (NCBI): domain Eukaryota; kingdom Viridiplantae; phylum Streptophyta; class Pinopsida; order Cupressales; family Cupressaceae; genus Chamaecyparis; species Chamaecyparis obtusa. Next base: position 529,208 of record BSBK01006300.1, on the reverse strand, counting down.
CTCACTGTCTGTGACTCCTCAATTGGTTGTATCTTCATCATACGGACTTATCTGATCATGCACTCTTAGAATTAGCATGATTGCATGCCAATAAGCTTATCTTCAAGGGCGCATGTCATAACTTGGTCATACGCCCATGCACTAATGCTTTGTTTACCTGGTGCTCTGCTAACTATCTAGTCTTCCATACTTAACCAAATTTTGATATTCTAACTGCTTGCGCTGACTCCATAACATCATATGACTTTGTTGCCATAATGACAACACTAAATAATAGTCATATATATCAGTATAGTCAACTTTCCAACATATACTATCAATAGAATTCAATTAAGGTCAGGCATAAACAAGACACCTTATGAGCTATGGTTTGGGAATGTACCTACAGTAAAATACTTTAGAATCTTTGGAAGCAAGTGCTACATCAAGAGAGATGAAGCTATTGGCAAGTTTGATGCAAGAAGCGATGAAGGTATTTTTCTTGGTTAATCTACTAAAAGAAAAACTTATAGATGTTTTAACTTAAGATTGAAGAAGATCATTGAAAGTGCTCATGTAAAGATCGATGAAAATTTTATGATTCAAGAGAGATATCATGATTATGCACCTATGATTGAAGAAGAACCTATTCCTATTAGTAGAAAAATAGTTGTTGATGAAATGTTTGATAGCATTGATGTATTATTCAATGATCCTGAAACAAGTGAACAAGAATCACAAAAAACATATGAGAAATTCACACCTAATGTTCCGAAATTCACATCTAGATACCACTCAAAGGAAGACATCATTGGAGATCAGAACAACAAAGTCATGACAAGATCAAAAGTAAAAAGTTCTACAGTTGATGAAGTGGTATGTTTACTTTCACAAATTGAACCTTTAAGTGTTGAAGATGCATGTAATGATTCAGATTGGCATGAAGCAATGAAAGAATAGCTAGATCAGATAGTTAAGAATGATACATGGGAATTGGTCCCTAGGCCTAGTGACAAGAATATGATTGGAACTAAGTGGATATTCAGAAACAAGATAAATGAAGATGGAATAGTAGTAAGAAACAAAGCAAGATTAGTATGTAAAGGATATGCACAAAGAGAAGGAATTGATTATTCTGATACATTTGCCCGTGTAAGCAGATTGGAAGCCATAAAGTTATTTCTAGCCTATGCTACATTCAAAAACTTCAAAGTATATCAAATGGATGTCAAGTCAGAATTTTTGAATGGAGAGTTGAAGGAAGAAGTCTACATAGAGCAACCTGAAGGATTTACTTTATCAGACAAACCTGATACGGTATGCAGATTGAAGAAATCCCTCTATGGACTTAAGCAAGCCCCTAGAGCATGGTATGAAAGATTAGATGGTTACTTGACTAAGATTGGATTTAACAAAGGAGAAATAGATTGTAACATATTCATAAGAGAGACACCTGATGGACTATTACTAGATGCTATTTTTGATGATGACATTATTTTTGGTGGTAATGACAAGCTTAGTGCAGAATTTGCCAAAGAGATGCAGAGCAAATTTGAAATGATCATGATTGGACCTATCAAGTATTTTTTGGGACTAAATGTGTAGCAAACAAACAAAGGTATTTTCATTAATTAGTCTAAGTATGTGAAAGAGATATATCGAAGAAATTTAAGATGGATGATTGCAAGCCAGTATGTACCCCTATGATAATAGGAAGCAAGCTTTCAAAAGAAGATGATTCTACAGTAGTAGACGAGACCCTTTATAAGTCCATGATTGGTAAACTTATATATCTTACTCAATCTAGATTTGATATTTCTAATGCAATTGGTATTGTTGGAATATTTGCACCAAAACCTAAACAAAGTCATCTTATGGCAGTAAAGAGGATATTCAGATATTTGAAAGGAACTATAGATTATGGTTGATGGTATCCTAATTCAGAGAATGTAAACCTTCATGTGTATACAGATGCAGATTGGGAAGGTTGCATTAATGATAGAAAGAGTACCTTAGGAGGAGCAGTATTTCTTGGAGATAGACTTGTTACTTGGACAAGCAAGAAGCAGAATTGTATTTCTCAGTCCACAGCAGAAGCAGAGTATGTAGTAGCAGCATTAAATTGTTCTACAATTGTGTGCATCAAGCAAATGATAAAATATTTTGGAATCCAAATTGATTATCCTATAGTTATTCATTGTGACAACACTAGCACTATCAATATGTCAAACAACTTTGTGATGCATGCAAAGACAAAACACATTGAGATAAAATATCACTTCCTAAGAGAGAAAGTTGCAGACAAAGAAGTAAAGTTGGATTATGTGAATGCAAAAGAACAACTAGCAGAAATATTCACAAAGCCTTTACCGAAGGATACATTTGAGTATCTCAGGGAGAAGCTGGGAGTAATTCCCTTCCCTAAATATGATTAGAGTTTGCAGTAGTGCATCAGTCCACAGTGACAGATGAATGGTTGACTACTCTACTTCAGGAGTAGTACCTATACTTATTTGGTTTGGTGCCCTTTTCCATTGATGTCAAAGGGGGATTATATACTCATGAAAACAATACATTAAAGGGGGAGTATATACAGTTGAGGAGTATGAAGTAAGGAGGAGTATATAGTAAGAAGATACAACAGTTGTTATTCAAAGCATTCAATAGGAGATGGAGGATTTATCCTTGGGGGATTTTTGTTGAGGAAATGGAGAATGTTATAAAATAATTATTCATTTGGATTGGTGGTGTTTTTTCATTCTATATGTTGCCATCAATGCCAAAGGGAGAGATTGTTGGAGATTTGCCAGCAAGCCTGTGTTGACTATATGTTTTTCATTGATGACAACATATGGTATGCAACATGCGTGGAAGTTCTATGCAGAGATCTTTGAGCATATGTTGTATAGATATGTTATCAACATGATATCATAGACGTAGAGGTTGATTCTAAGTGAAGATGATTATATAGTAGTTTATATCAGTGGTGTTCCTGACAGTGTCCCAGGAAGAGTTCTGTATGTGATTTTTAGTATGGTTATAATGGAGCCTTGCACGTTTATATTTGTGTTGTAGACATGTTTATGATGCTATGTTTATGGATGCAGAGTCCGTTGTGCAATACAAGTTGGGTTATGATGTTTCTATTTGCCAATTACAGTTTCCTGAGTTTATCTAGTGGAGCCGACATTGTTTATATTGGTTTAGCAGTTGCGCCTATCATTTTGATATACATGTTTGGATTCATGTTTGGAGAAGAGTTAAGAATGTTTGGTTTAAGAGCGCATAATGTATTTCAACATGACAAGAAAGTATTAGTTAATTTGGTGGAGCTGACAGTGTGAAGAGATGCATCTACTCATATTGAGTTGTGCGGTCCTATTTATGTTGTGTGCTTGATATAGCCATTGGAGATATTGTTGGAGAGTTATATTGTTTCTCTAATATGATTTCAAGGAAGTTCTAATAGGCCAGACTTGATCATATAATTTGGAGAAAGATATTTATAGCCAGTCAGTTGTGATTGCTGATTATGATTGTGAGTGCAAGAGCAGAGCAGAAGATGTGAATTTAGTAAGGCAGTCAATCATCAGTTGAAGATCTATGTGAAGAAGAAGAGAGTATATGTTATTCATTGGAATTGATCAAGACAGCAAGTCTACTTTCTAGTTCACCAAGATCCAGATATAGTGTGTATCTATTATGCAGAAGGTTGCAACCTTCACACCTTGAGCAGTGTGCTCCCGAATAGTGTGTCCTCACCCCTAACAGGGTTAATTGTAAAAGACTCCTAATAGGGTCCGACCCTTGACGAGGTCACTGTACTTAATGTATTGTAAAGATCAACTCCTAACAGGGTTGTAAGATCTTCTAATAGGGATCATTATACTCTAGTGTAGTTTATAATGGGTGCTAATTCCCACTGGGGTTTTTACCTATTTGGGTTTCCCCATAACCAAAATTATGGTGTTGTGTTAAGTGTTATCATATTGTGTATGTGCTTAATTTTATTCTATACTTAATTGGATAAAGAATTGAATCTTGTATATAACTGATTCACCCCCCTCTTAGTTATCTCTTGGGACTATTCCTAAAAATGATTACATATCACTTGTGATTATTTATTTTTCCCATGTAATTTAGTGTCATATTTGTATACAAAGGATACAAATACCATCGCCAATTCTTGATCTTTTTTTTATTGTAAATATTCTAAACTAGAATATAGACTTATACTTTTTGTAGGCATAGACAACCATGCTCATGAGTTTAATCCACTAAAATGGATGAGTTAATACTCGGTTTATTGAGGTAAATATTAGCCTCACTCAATATTTGCAAAGAGAAGAAAAGTTCATCTGATTTTTGCGTAAGAAATATGTTGCTACATAAGAAGATACCTAATCACATGAAAGGAAGAAAATACCTAATTACGCGAAAGGAAGGAAGTTGTTGGTGCAAGATCAACATGCATGAGGGGTAGAAGAAAACATAGAATGCAGTTAAAAAATAATGTATTATAGGGAATAAGATTGTTATTAGTGGGGTTGTCAATTATCCATAGAATCATGGCGAGGACATGGGCAAGTAGTATTTTAGAAAATAAAGGGCGATGCATTAAAGATAATTGTGTGTTTCTGAATCTGGTGCAGTAAGAGGAGCATTTATTGTTTGTAGTGCTTGCCCCTTTTTCTTATTTTCTTGAAAATTAAACTTTTTAGTTTTCTACAAATAGGTTGGACTCTCATTTTTAGTAGTGACTAACTTGGTATAAGTTCATGTAGTATTTGAAATATTTTTTCTAGAATATTTAATTATGTATGTTTTGATATTCATATGTTTTGACATGGATGTCTAAGATCATTTTTAATGACCTGTTAATGGAAACTGGATTGTAGATAGCCTTAAAATGAAACAAGGCTATGACTAATATGCCTACAATCTATTTCTTCACTTTATTCTTTCTAATGAGATCTTAATATGATAAGAAACATCAACATAGAAAAATATATGATGTTATTTTAAGTTTTCTATAGCCCATGTAGTTTTCAAAGACTGTGTCTCTATGATATAATTATGTAGGAAAATATATTTGATATTATTGATTGTGGAGCCATGGCGAGTCACCTAAGACTCAGCCAGTGGAGATTTTTCATCTAGAAGTTATTATAGTTTCCTGCAGTTAGCTTCAAATGTAGTTTATGGATTCATATTTTGAGAATTTATTTTTTTGTGATTCTTTTTTGAGGATGCATACTTAATTTTTAGAAATTACAACTTAGAAACTTGAAAGCTATAATGTTGGATTGAGAAAAGGGAAAATATTATTAGTCCAAATATAGGTATCATCACGTGACTCACGTCACTAGGCTCACATAATGGGTTTAATGAGGAGGAAAGTGTTGAACCCATTGAAGCAAGATCTCAATAGCCTGAATGATCATCAAAATTTGGTAATCTCATCTCAAAAGGAATATGTGTCATAGTGTCATGTACCATGTAACCACATGGAAAGATGGTCTCTACACATCGTTTGAGGACCCACCATGGTAATTGGTCTTTTACAATACCAATTACCATATTTGTTATTATTTACCCTATTTTTTTATTACCTACCTTCAATCCTCAAGGAACAAGCAGTGTATCAAAAATAAATTGTAAGCCTAATTAAATTGTAACCCTTATCACAGATAAACTGTATAACCTCAAAATTTATTGCAGAACTTTAGCCTTGGTTGAATTGTAAACCTAACCCTGTAGCTAACCATGTTGAGATCATTTCTGGTAGTTCAAATATGATTTATTGATTCATATTTTGAAAATTTTAATTTATTTTTTTGTATTCTTTTACAAACTTAACTTCCAGAAATGGCAGTTTTATGACTTATATGAGAAACCTTAAAGTTGTAATGTTGGATAGAGAAAAGTGAACATATCATTAGTCTAAATATAGGTATAATCACATGATTGACTTCATAATGCTCACATAATGGGTTTTATGAGGAAAGTGTTGAGCCCATTGAAGCAAGATCTAAATAATATGAATGATTATCAAAACTAGTTAATCTAATTTCTAAAAGATGCAACATCATGTCATAGTGCTCTCTATGTTCCACTTCAGGACCTCTTCCCCCACATGCTAAATGGGTTGGATTATTTATGAAATAATTTTTTGTATATAGGGTTGTTAATGAGATCTGTATGTTAATTTCTAATGAACTCTATAGCATTCTAATTCGGTATGTTAAATGGCTTCGTAAAAATTGAGCAGCTCCATAAATTTCAAATTTTGTTTTTTTAATTCCTTTCTATTTAAACATACAGGGTCTGAAGTGTTCCAATTTGACCTTAAACTAGGGATAATAGTATCTTCCTTTATTTCCCTACAATTGGGCTCTCTATTGGTCTTTGAGGGTGTATACACTTAAAAATGGCTTCATTAATTGATTAAATATTTATTATTTAATTAATATTGACTTGATTAAATATTTATTATTTAATTAATAATTATTCCTCTATTTGTTAAATAAATTATTTAATTTATTTAGTAAATTCACTATAGTCTATTCTTCTATCCTAAGTCTTTTGATTAGTCTTCTAAAGTGATTTAATTAAATACACAATCACCTAAATATGACTAAGTTCCCTAGTCCACCTCACCTACCTAGTCACCTTACACATCACTTTGGCTAAAATAAATAATTATTATTAATTATTTATTAGTAATTATCCTCACCCACACATGTCTTATTCTTAAGGGCTATGTGGCTTCATAGGACTTGGTCTTATGACCACATGTCCTCTCTTAAGCCAAGTCAAGAGACGTGCCTTATTCCTAAGGGGCTTCTCAAGCCACCTCTAAGGGTCAAAGGTGACTCATGGGACACTTGTACAAAGAGTCCTCATGAGGAAAAGGTCTCTCCTTCTTTCTCTATTGGGTCTTTGAGAGACACTTGACATGTGTCTTTCCCTTCTACCTTGTTCTCCTCCATGTCAATGTGAGAGGAACATCATCCCTATTCTCCCTCTCACATTCCAACTACATCCCCCTTTCTCTCAACTCCTTCAACCAAGTCAATCCTAGCCCTAGGATCTTACACCTTTCATTCTCAACTGTAGGATTGTGCCACCTAGGCCTAGATTCTCCAAAAATCTATAAAAGGAGCCTCATTTCCCCTTGGTGAGCTGATAGGTATTTTTGTAATAGGCATTCAAGCAATCAAGAAATCAAGCATCCAAACATCCAAGCATTCTAAGAGAAATCAATCCATATTATCATCATTTCATTTGCATTCCATCTATTAGATTGCATAAGCTATTCTTCACTCATTTCATAAAATCTCCACACTTTGGTAGCATCTTGGGAGAAGGCTTCATTTGAAATCTGAGAGCTCAACCTCTTCAAGAAATCAAGGCTAGGAGGACAATGGAGACAAGCTGCATGGTAGGTGAAGGTAATTGATTTAGTTTCATTCATTTTATAGTTACTTTGTATTCTTCATTGTGTTGCATTAGATTGATTTATTGGCTTTCAATAGTTAATTTATCATCTCTAGTTATTAGACATCTAATTTGCATACATTTTTTGTGCTAGAAGGAGGGCCCAGTCGGGTTTTTCACTTTCAGTTTTTAGTTTTCCGTGTGCAGGTTTCTCTATAGGATATTTCTACGCATTCATACATGATTCCTACTCATCCATTCATTTATGCTACGCATCCATTTTTTGACGCCACAATCACTATTTCTCTTTCTGCATTTTCACTTTCTGTCACATTTTTGTGCATTCGTTAAACTATTTTGCGCATACATATTTTTATGATGCCCATCCGTAATAGTTGCTCATATACATCATCTCACTGTGCATTAGTATCTATGTGCTATGCATCCATATTTTCTATGCATTTATCAAACATTTCTACGCATTTAGGTCACTGTTCTGCGCATTTGTCATTTGTTGTGGTAGACTTCAGTTTTACAGTTGTTTAGATTTTTAGCTAACATTTTAACAAGTGTTTGTTCATTCTGGTAGTATTTAGGTTGTTTTTGTAGGATGTACTCTTGAAGACCCCATTGCTAAAAAAAATTTCTAACGGTTTGATTACAGATTGCCAAGGGGTTTGCAAAATAAACTACAATCTTGTTTGGGCTTAAAATAAGACATGTTTTTGCTTTGTGTGTCTTCTTTAGCATAGAATCAAGTGTCCATCATGTTTTCCTTAATAAGTTATTTCTAATCCCAAAATTATAACAACGTATACTCTCCCCTCGCCATTCATGGACCTTGGGTGTAAGAGAAACTGTTATAATTTTTAGAGGGTGGTCTTTGGTGGGAAAAGAGGAACTCGCCCCAAGGAATGACCCAACCGGTAATAGGCTAAAGCCAAGCCCTTCCAAACCAGTATATAAAAAATGCTAGTGTGATTAGTCTCACATTAGAAGGTGTGAATTTGTTGTGGCAACCAAAATCTCCTCCAGTACCCAAGTGGTGCGTTAAAGTCCTACTTAGTAGAGGTGAAAGCCTTGCTTTGAAAGGATTGGGAGAGCCCCCTTAATTGGGAAAATGACTTGATCACAACCACCTGAATGGATGTCCTTACTAAAAGCTTTTGTTTAGTGGCCAAAAACCTTCTATTTGTTGGCTCAAGGGGTCACCCAAGCGTGTGAAGACACCCCACATTACTCACGGTTCATAGTAGAGATAGCAGTTCTTTGGGAAGTAATGACCCATTGAATTTGAAACTTGGTGTGCCTAAGAAGTGAGTGCACTGTAAGGAGGATCTCGTGCCTCCAAGTTCCTAGGATGTCCACTGTGGATTTGTGTGGCTGGATTTTATTATCCTAGTGGGGATTCAACAGATATCATCCTTGCCAACCATAGGATTGTAAGCGTGTTTGTGCATTCATATTAGCATAGTTAGATTAAAATCATTTATGTCTTGTGTGTGTGTGTTTATAAATTTTTCATTTGCCAAAAACCAGAAAACATCAGAAAGTCAAACAAAATTTCCAAATCTTGCAGTTCAAATCAATCAGAAATAAAAACCTACACATTCATACCAATTTGTTGCGCATACATTAAACTATTCTGTGCATTTGATAATTTTCCACGCATCGGTCATAATTTGCTGCGCATCTGGCTCATCTTGTTGTGCATTTATCAATTTGTCATGCGCATTTGTTGTTGTGCATTTACAACAATGAGCATTTCCACAAACTTTGACATTTTCAAAATCACTTTTTCAGATACCCATTTTCATCCTTAGTAAGATTCTGGAAAAATAGTCGAGTTACACAAACCTCTGATCTTTAGTTTGACCATTTTCATCACTTTTCATCATTCCTTCATCAAGACTCATCAAATCATTTTCTTCCAATCTTTGAAATTTTCAATTTAGTGTTGAAACATTACCTTATCTATCAAATTTTGATCTTTGGGAGTTTACCATATCAAGATATATCATCCTTAACCACCAAACTTACTTATGTTATTATCTCTTGATTTCCCTTTGTCATATCATAGAGAGATCTATACCTCCTATTGACTTAGAGTTTATCAAGTTGTCTTATCACTTTTCAACACATTTCAATATCTTTTCTATCAATCACTTTCCATATCTTCTCATAGAAAATCTTTCATCCCGCAATCAATTCTCTCAATTTTATGGTTCAAACTCGATGTCAGAAACTCAAACAAGCCATTAATCTAGAATCCCTAGACAAGATGGAAGGAAATACCAACAATGAAGAAAACTCTTGGTCAAAAGAGCTTCCTAAGAAAACTTCACTTTTTACATCCAATGATGAACCCACCAATGACAAACTTAGGGAAGCTTCACAAGATCCTCAATTTTATAATGTCATGGAAAGACTCTTAGGCTTCGATAGAGAGATGTATTTCCTCATGCTTGCTCAACAAGAAGCTAAGTTACCAAGTGATTTTGATGTTTCCCATCTTAGAGAACCAACTCACACAAACAATCAAGAAATCCCTAAGAGTTCTCAAGATACTCATGGAGCAAAGGAACCCAAGCAGCAATCCAATGCTTCTCATAGCCATGAACAACACACTACTTCTCAAAATGATCAGCAAAACCATGCTTCCCAAAATCATGGTTCACAAAACAATGCTTCCCACAATAATGTTTCCTAAAACTCTCAAGGAAACATGTTATCTTTGGATCCCATTCTACAACAAATCCAGATGCTTCAACAACAAATCTGTGACATCCAAACTGGATCATCAACAAAGAAGTATTCCTTGGATGATACATGTCCTTATCCTTTTGATAAACATTTAGCAATGATTCCATTGCCTCCTCATTTTGAGGTACCAAAATTTGACAAATACAAAGGGAATTCATATCCACAAGACCACATTCATGAGTTTTGTGCTGCTTGTATTGAAGTCGCTCACAATGACACTTATCTTATGTGACTATTCCCATGAAGTTGAGGACAAGCCATTGAATGGTTCTCCAAATTACCCCCAGGCATCAAATCTTTCAATGAGATTCTTGACAAATTTGTGACTCATTATTCATATAACATCAAACATGAAGTCACTATGCTTGATCTTTGCAATGCACATCAAAAGAATGGAGAACTCTTCCTTACTTTTTTGCAAAGATGGCATCAATTATTTGCCAAATATCCATGAATGATTCCTGAACAAGAAAAGATGGATATCTTTGTGCATAACCTTACACCAGAAATGAGTTATAGGTTACAATTGAAATGTCCACCAAACTTCAATAAGCTCATAGAAAATGGTATCAAGATTGAGGAAGCCATGGTCAGAAAAGGTGAGATAAAACTTTATTCCAAGGACAATGTTGGGTCCTCAAATTCCAATCCCAACAACTATAACAATGAAAAATCAAAATTCTAGAATAAAAACAAAAAAATTATCAATGATGGGATTGTTGATAATCATAATGTCAAACCAACACAACCCCTTCTCAATCTCACAAGTCAAGTCAATGCTACTCAAGGTACTTACATCAATCAATCAGCAAATCAAAACACCAACAAAGATTCATCTAAACCATGGTTGCCTTTCATGTCACCTCGAAGAAACTTTACTCCTTTAGGGGAATATCTCAAATCAACATTATGGAAGTTAATCACAAAGAAACTCATTACGCTTCCTGAAATGAAAGATTTCCAACCTAGAGTGAAGCCTTCTTGGTGGGATGAGAATGATTATTGAGAATTTCACAGAGGCAAAGGACATAAAACCAATGATTGCAAAAGGTTCAAAAATGTAATTCAAGACTTAATTGAATGCGGTGAAATTAGTGTTGACGGACATACCTCAAATAAATCACATACGGTTTTCAAAGATCCACTTCCTGAGCATGAAAAAGGAGGTTCTTCCAATACTAAGAGTGACAATCAAGCCAATTATAATTCCACTCCCTATCGATATGTTGGTAACATTTCTGAATGTCATCCTTCTAAGTATTATGCCAATGTCATTACCATCAAAGGAAAATCAGAGAGTCAACCAGTCCATGTTACTACTCATGCTCAATCCAAAGTTACTCTCCAAGGAGTCCAGTCTAAACCAAATGCACCTCACAACAAGTCTGTTTATGTCCCAAAGTCTACAATGAATATTTCCAACCAATACAACCTTTTGGAACAACTCAAGAAAACACCTGCCCAGATATCCATCTTAGAGCTTTTGCATCTATCCCCATCTCACAAAGATATCCTTGAAAAAGCTCTCTTAGAAACCCAAGTCCCCACAAATCTAGATCATGATCAATTTCAAGCTATGGTGGGCCATTTAACAACCCCGCATTACCTATCCTTCACTAAGAATGATGAATTAGCTATTACCCAACCTCATAATGCTCCCCTACATATCAAAGTCCTTGTCCAGAGTTACAAAATCAAATGAGTACTAATAGATGGATGAGCTGGCTTAAATATCTGTACATTGAAACTAGTTCTTGCATTGGGATTCTTTGAAAATGTTGTTGATCCCAAGAAGAAAATCATGATAAAAGCTTATGATGAGGAAGAGTAGTCATCCAAGGGGTCTATTGTTTTACCAATCAAAGTAGGTCCTATAATCAAAGATGTACCTTGCCAAGTCCTAGACATGGATCTTGCTTATAACATTCTCTTGGGAAGACCATGGATTCATTCCATGCAAGCTATACCATCAACCTATCATCAATGCTTGAAATTCCCTCATAATGGTTAGGAAGTCACTATCAAAGGAGACACTAATCTATTCTAGTATTGTAGTTCTATGAAGACATCTGACTCTTTGATACCTTATAACTATACTAGATCTTCTACAACTACACCCAGTGATCCTAGTAATATAGCATCAACTTCAAAATCAAATGGGATCAAGATAGATATAAAAGAAAGAAGTATGGGAGAATACACTTTAGGTCAAGCTCTTTGAATCATAGAGTTACCTTTATCTCCTAGATCATATGGTAGATCTTTGATCACTAAACAACAATTAGAACCCCCTTCAACACTTGTTTATGACACATTTATAAGTGGGGGCACAATATCCAAAGAGGCAGCTAAGCGTAATGCTAATCATTTGCTTAAGTCACATGAGAATGAAGATGATATCAAACATGAATATATATCACCTGATGTCTATGGTAAAGGGTATACTTTGCTACAAAAGATGGGATACCAAGGTGTTGGACCTATAGGGTTACAAAGAGAAGGTGTTATCAAACCAATCTTGCAAAATTCAAACTATCAACGAGACACTACAGGATTAGGATACAAAGGAGAAGGACCAAAAGAACCAAAAGGAAAAGCAAAGGTCACACCTTTTCATGAGATATCTAAAGCTCCTGCCTTACAATTCAGAAGGAATGGTATGTATGTAGATCCCGAGAAACAAAGGATAGCATAGAGAATCATTGATAGACTTGGGGATAATGATGATTCTGACTCAAATGATTATGAATGGGATTCACTATTTGATTGTACTGTAGAAATAGGAGTTGATGTTGTCCATCACTATAGTAACGATTACCATGAGGGAGAGAGTTCAAAGACTGACTCACTAGGATTAGTCCCACGAGATACTACTTTTGTCGATTGTGAGGAAAGTGACCTTTATCTTGCAATAAATGAATCAGATGAGTATGGAAATAGACCTCACTGATACTATCATAAACCTTGACAAATTTTCCATCAATACCATCTTTGCCTTTGAAACTGACCCGAATGATCCAATGCCCCTTGTATATCCCGAGCTTATTGATTGGGATTCTCCCAATCATCCAGAACTTGATGTATTCCATAATGATGATGCAATCATTGACTATCTTGGAATCACAGATCATTTACCACCAGGGGATCACAAGTCAGGATTTCTGATATAACTCAATGACATGGCCTACTTTGGTGAGAGTGCCAATCCTTTCAATCATAAAAATATAAAAATAATCAATAGATCTAATGGTGAAAACCACTCAGTGGCAGTATTAGATCCAAAAATAGTAAAAACAAATGATGCATCTGATGGTGAAAACCTCTCTGAGGTGCCTGACGATGGAAGGATTGACACTCTTCCCAACTATATGTATCAAGAGCAATCTGCTATTCTTATAGAACCAACAGTACCTCTTAACATTGGAACAGAAGAGTCTTCGCGCATCCTCAAAGTAGCAGCATCCTTGACAAAATTAGAGAAAGAAGCTTTTGCAAAAAAATTCAAAGAGAGACAAATCAACTTTGCTTGGTCCTATGCTGATATGCCTGGCCTGGATCCAAATCTCATTATGCATCATTTATCTATCAAACCAGGTGTAAAACCAGTTAAGCAGAAGCTCCACAAGATGCACCCCCACATTGCACTAATGGTTAAAGCAGAATTGAAGAAGCTCCTAGATGTTGGATTCATTCAAGCTATTGATTATGCTGAGTGGATTTCAAATATTGTCCCCATCTCAAAACCACACAAGTCTATCAGGATTTGTATTGATTTTCGAGATCTTAATAAAGCTTGTCCGAAAGATGACTTTCCTCTACCAAATATTGACATTATTGTTGACTTGACAGCTGGGCATGAGATGTTATCATTAATGGATGGATTTTCTGGCTATAACCAAATCAACATTGCACCAGATGACCAAGAAAAGACTGCTTTTACTTGTCCATGGGGTACATACTGCTAGAATGTAATGCCTTTTGGCCTCAAAAATGTTGGAGCAACTTACCAAAGAGCAATGACCACAATCTTTCATGATATGATGCATACCATTATGGAAGATTATGTTGATGACATATTAGCAAAATCCAAAGACAGAGCTAGTCATTTGAGAGTGTTGGATCGAATATTCACCCAGATGGAAAAGTATCAGATTCGACTCAATCTGAAGAAATGTGCATTAGGAGTTACATCCGGTAAATTGTTAGGGTACATTGTTTCAGCCAAAGGAATCAAAGTAGATCTAGAAAAAGTTAAAGCAATAATGGAGATGGCTTCCCCCACTAACACCAATCGGTTAAGATCCTTGTAGGGACGTCTCCAATCCATCTGAAGATTTATTTCTCAACTAGCAGATCAAAGTCATCCCTTTCAACATTTGCTGCATAAAAATATCTTATTCCAATGGGATGATCAGTGTGAAGCAGCTTTCAATAAAATCAAGCAATATCTGGCAAATCCTCCAACTCTGATGTTACCAATTCTGGGCAAGCCACTCTTGCTCTACATTTTAGCTACGACAGTTTCACTAGGTGCTCTATTGGCTCTGCAAGATCATGAAGGAAAAGAAAAAGCCATCTATTATATCAGTCGCACCCTAGTGGGATATGAGCTAAACTATTCTCCTATAGAAAGAGCATGCTTGGCCATTGTTTTTGCATGACAAAAGTGGTGACATTACATGTTGTCACATTCAATCTAGCTCATCACAAAGATTGATCCTTTAAAGTATCTATTAAGCAAAATAGCATTGACCGGCAGATTGGCTAAGTGGGTCATGCTACTTAGTGAATTTGATATTGAATATGTAGACAGGAAGGCTATCAAAGGTCAAGTGATAGCAGATCAGCTAGTAGATGCTCCATTAATGGATGACCAACCTATACACACAGAGTTTCCTGATGCACACATCTTGGCTTTATCTACACAAACCTGGCAACTATATTTTGATGGATCGTATACTCAACAGGGTTTAGGAGCTGGTATTCTTTTTGTCACACCACAAGGATACACCATTCTGAAATCTTACAAGCTGCTCTTTCCTTGCACCAATAATATAGCAGAATATGAAGCTTTGTTGATTGGGTTAAAGATGGCTTTACAATGGAAAGTAACTAAAATAAATGTCTATGGGGATTCTCAGTTGATTATAAACCAGATTAATGATGATTATCAGACTAAAGATGATAAGTTATTACCATATAAACGTATGGTTGATGACTTCAAACAATATTTCTCAGTCATCACTTTTGAGCAGATTCCTCAGCATGATAACAAGGCTGCCAATGCAATGGCAACGATTGCTTCTTTGTTTGATAAAAAAGATACCAAGGTCTATTTTGAGTTCTTCGTGGAATCCCTGACTTGTCCTGCATATGATGATCCTGATACGAGTATTATATGTCAACTAATTGGACATGACTCCCCAATATATGGAAAAATTTATTCCTACCTAAAAAATGACATCCTACCTCCTGACTTATCCCGCAATCAAAAATGAACTTTTCTCTGCCAAGCCTCCCGCTATGTCCTAATAACTGATACCCTTTATCGGCGAGGTCTTGACGGTACTCTCCTACGATGTCTCAAGCATGATGAAGCTCAAACTACCTTGCAAGACCTACATGAGGGTATTTGTGGGACACATTCGAGTGGTCCCTCTTTGGCTAAGAAACTCATGTGTATGGGTTAATATTGGCCTACCATGGAAATAGATTCCTTTCATTTTGCTAGGGCATGTAAGAAATGTCAGATACATGGAAACCTTATTCATGCTCCAGCACAAGAGTTACATCCTTTTACAACTACCTTGTCATTCAGTCGGTGGGGGCTCGACCTCGTGGGCACTATCAACCCTCCATCTTCCAACGGTCACAAATGGATTCTCACTGCAACGGAATACTTTACTAAATGGATTGAGGCTGTTCCATTGATTACCACCACAGGGAAACAAATATCCATGTTTATCTTAAATTATATCATTTGTAGATATGGTATACCTATGTATCTCATTACTGATCATGGGAAACAGTTTCAAAATCAGGACATGGATGAACTATGCACAAAATTCCATATCACCCATAACTATTCCACCATATACTATCCCCAAGGAAACGACCAAGTTGAGGCATCAAATAAAACTATTGTTAAAATCCTACAAAAGACTGTCAATGACGCTGGCCATGACTGGCATATCCAACTGAATCCAGCCTTATGGGCTTACCAAACCTCCATTCGTACTCCTACTGGAGCCACCCCATACTCCCTTGTCTATGGATCTGAAGCAGTCCTGCCCCTCGAGGTCAAGTTACCTTCACTTTGTGTCACTCTCAAAGATTTGATTCCTGATGAAGACTATAGAGTTGCACGGTTGACTGAACTAGAACTGTTGGATGAACACCATCAAAGAGCTTATGATCATTTGAAAGTCTATTAGCAGCGTATGTCTCGTCAATATAACAACAAGGTAAAGATCAAAGACTTTCAGCTGGGTGACTTAGTCCTTCGCAAAAATCCAAAGAATCAATTGCATCATGAAAAGAAGGGCAAGTTCGAACCCAATTGGTTAGGTCCTTTTGTAGTTACAACAATTTATGGTTTTGGGGCTTATCAATTGTCCACACCTGAGGGAGATCCTCTAGATGAACCTCTTAACAGTATCCATCTCAACAAGTTCTATCCTTGAAATCCCAATGCAAGGGCTATGTATATATTTTGTAAATACAAAAAATTATAAAAATCAAAAAAATCAAAAGAAAATTGCAATAAAAGCATGTGGTGAAAACCTGGAAACAGGCGCCATGTGTATCAAGTTATCTCCTTTATCTATTAAGATTCTTCTAATGTGTCTGTTCATTGTTTATATCCATAATAAAACGGCTAGTCAATCCCCATACCCGCCATGTACATATCATAATAAAATGGCCAGTTCATACACCATCCATTGTATCTACCCATAATAAAACCCCATCATAGCTTGATCATTTGTCATGGTCTTCATCCTAGTCTTGTTGCGTCTTTCTTCATCCATAATAAGTCAGTCCATCACCTAGCTAGGGGCATGTCCTCAACCTAGTTTAGGAAGTGGATCTATGATAGTCATGACTCTTAGAGGACACAATGGAGTATTTTCACCAGACAAAGCGAACACAATCAAACGTTCTTTCACAATGATATCTTTATGATGAATCAAAATCTGTGATCTATCCTTCGAAACATGACTGTTTATCTATCGAATCTTGACTATACATCATCACTTCAACTGATCACTATATCTTACACTATCTTTTGGCAAAAAGAAATGTATATTCATGACAGGCATGTTAGAATGATTTGTTGTAAATTATGCATTCATATATGGATTTCATTGTTATCATGTTTCCTATGCTATTCCATGATATCTTTGACATGAGTTTGAAACTCTAAAATGTCATTGATTAGGATAGCCATGATGGGGCATGGTATTTTCTTTGATTGTTGTTTGTGGGATATTTTCCGATGAAATCGAAGGAACAAATAATTAGGGTGTCTATGCATAAGTGCCTTCATCCATTTAATAGTATTGACAACATCCAAATCATGTTGCTCTACATATGCTATTTATGGTGATATGCCAGCACATACCTCGACTCCAAATATTTGTTCCCCGATGGAGGGGGGAATATTCCTTGTTTGTTATGCAAATGAAACTTAGGTCATCTCAGTTCAATTATACCTAGATGCTTGTCAAGATTGCTACATTAAACTCCATGCAAGAAGTGCTCAGGTCATCCTAGTTTAATTATACCATGATGCTTGCATTTTCTTGCAACATAACGAGCTCAATGATGAAAATCAAGTTCCAGTTATTATGAAGTTCTAAGATGTTACCTAAAGTTGTGGAGATACATTCATTTCATATTGCATTCCATTTAAACAGTTCATGACTTACATATCAGTGCTCCTTTTATAGAGATTTGTAGGTTACCTTTCTTATTAGGTTATCTATTTCTCCTAGTCCATTCTTCTTGTGTCAAAAACATTGTCCATTCTTCTTGTGTCAAAAACATTGTTATTTCAAGTTGAGGACATTTGGACAACCAAAAATATTAAGACTTTTTACATTTAACATTTTGCACTTAATCATTTAGAGACATGTATTATCTTCATTAGGAGTGTTCATTTGTATATAATTTGATCATTTATTATAGCTATCATTTCATCTCATTTTCTTTTATCATGCTATTAGTTATTATATTCAATCATCTTAGGTACATTATCATTTATTACATCAGATATCTTTTGCATTACATGGTCATTTAGTATCCATTACACATATTATATCATCATGCATTTATTGTCTATTATATCATTCATTTACTATCCATTCCTTATCCATTATCCACATTGTTCACATCATTGCATTGATCATCACATAGCATTAGTAAACATCATTAAGGACATGCATTTGTATCATCATATATTAGATTATTAACCATTAAGCATCAAAAATATCAAATAGAATATAAAGCATTTTGCATTCTAAGCCATACATTCTATGCATATTAAAGTAAATCATCACATCCTGCACATGTCAATATGCACATGTATATAAATCATCAAAGTAAATCATGATAGAACTGCATCACTGTATATATAGAGTCCATCATATAGAGTCAATCATACAAAGTCCATCAGATATAATAAAACTGTCCAAATGTCCAATGATATACAGAAATATAACAATATATCCAATGTCTGTGTCCATCAAGTCAAAAAATATAATGATACAATGAAACATAATGGTACAATAGTGTATACAATGATCTCTCAAATCTATGAGCCACTGCCTCCAAACTCTGTCTGCCACTGTCTACAAGATGCAATATGGCCCTATGTTGCTGAACTACCTGATGCTGAGGATCCACCCCGATCTCCCGAACCTGTCAGTGCTCTAGGAGGGCATGATGATACACCTCCTCCACCAGTTGGTGCCTCTCTATCATGAACTACCATCCTGATAGCCACTGAGCTCTCCCTGTAGCTCCCAATCCACTGATCCCTCAGGACCGCCTGTCTGTACACCTCTTGCCAGTAGGATATCTCCTTCCTGGCATGTATCATGGCTCTAATGCTATCTCCATGGGGACCCAAATCCTCTGTGCATTGTAGCTCATCTAGTAACATCTCTGAATCCCCGAGTCTCTTAAGGGCTACATCACACTCATGCCTAAGTAGCCCCATCTGGCTCTCCAACCTCTCAATCTGCCACTCTAGAATAGGAACACAGTCTTCCTACACCTGTGTCATTGCTAGTCGAACTAGCAATGAGTCTATATCAGGATCCTCCTCCTCTGCAGCATCTCTTTGTAAGTAGGGATCTCATCCCCTGATATCCATCTCTGTTGCCTACTCCTAAGCATCCACATCATCCATAGGGGCATCCTGGATTCATTCGAGCTATTGATTATGCTGAGTGGATTTCAAATATTTTCCCCATCTCAAAACCAGACAAGTCTATCAGGATTTGTATTGATTTTTGAGATCTTAATAAAGCTTGTCTGAAAGATGACTTTCCTCTACCAAATATTGACATTATTGTTGACCTAACAGCTGGGCATGAGATGTTATCATTAATGGATGGATTTTCTGGCTATAACCAAATCAAGATTGTGCCAGAAGACCAAGAAAAGATTGCTTTTACTTGTCCATGGGGTACATACTGCTGGAATGTAATGCCTTTTGGCCTCAAAAATGCTGGAGCAACTTACCAAAGAGCAATGACCACAATCTTTCATGATATGATGCATACCATTATGGAAGATTATGTTGATGACATATTAGCAAAATCCAAAGACAGAGCTGGTCATTTGAGAGTGTTGGATCGAATATTCACCCGGATGGAAAAGTATTAGATTCGACTCAATCTGAAGAAATGTGCATTCGTAGTTACATTCGGTAAATTGTTAGGGTACATTATTTTAGCCAAAGGAATCGAAGTAGATCCAGAAAAAGTTAAAGCAATAATGGAGATGGCTTCCCCCACTAACATTAGTCAGTTAAGATCCTTGCAGGGACGTCTCCAATCCATCCGAAGATTTGTTTCTCAACTAGCAGATCGAAGTCATCCCTTTCAACATTTGTTGCATAAAAATATCTTATTCCAATGGGATGATCAGTGTGAAGCAGCTTTCAATAAAATCAAGCAATATCTGGCGAATCCTCCAACTCTGATGTCACCAATTCTGGGCAAGCCACTCTTGCTCTACATTTCAGCTACGACATTTTCACTAGGTGCTCTATTAGCTCAGCAAGATCATGAAGAAAAAGAAAAATCCATCTATTATATTAGTCGCACCCTAATGGGATATGAGCTAAACTATTCTCCTATAGAAAGAGCATGTTTGGCCATTGTTTTTGCATCACAAAAGTGGCAACATTACATGTTGTCACATTCAATCCAACTCATTGCAAAGATTGATCCTTTAAAGTATCTATTAAGCAAAACAGCATTGACTGGCAGATTGGCTAAGTGGTTCATGCTACTTAGTGAATTCGATATTGCTTTAACTTTTTTGGATCTACTTCGATTCCTTTGGCTGAAACAATGTACCCTAACAATTTACGTGATGTAACTCCAAATGCACATTTCTTCAGATTGAGTCAAATCTGATACTTTTCCATCCGGGTGAATATTCGATCCAACACTCTCAAATGACCAGCTATGTCTTTGGATTTTGCTAATATGTCGTCAACATAATCTTCCATAATGGTATGCATCATATCATGAAAGATTGTGGTCATTGCTCTTTGGTAAGTTGCTCCAACATTTTTGAGGCCAAAAGGCATTACATTCCAGTAGTATGTACCCCATGGACAAGTAAAAGCAGTCTTTTCTTGGTCTTCTGGCGCAATCTTGATTTGGTTATAGCTAGAAAATCCATCCATTAATGATAACATCTCATGCTCAGCTATCAAGTCAACAATAATGTAAATATTTGTCAGAGGAAAGTCATCTTTCGGACAAGCTTTATTAAGATCTCAAAAATCAATACAAATCCTGATAGACTTGTCTGGTTTTGAGATGGGGACAATATTTGAAATCCACTCAGCATAATCAATAGCTTGAATGAATCCAACATCTAGGAGCTTCTTCAATTCTACTTTAACCATTAGTGCAATGTGGGGGTGCATCTTGCGGAGCTTCTGCTTAATTGGTTTTACACCTGGTCTGATAGATAAATTATGCATAATGAGATTTGGATCCAGGCCAGGCATATCAGCATAGGACCAGGCAAAGTTGATTTGTCTTTCTTTGAAAAATTTTGCAAAAGCTTCTTTCTTTGATTCTGTCAAAGATGCTGCTACTTTGAGGATGCGCGGAGACTCTTCTATTCCAATGTTAAGAGGTATTGTTGGTTCTATAAGAATAGTAGATTGCTCTTGATACAGATAATTGGGAAGAGTGTCAATCCTTCCATCGTCAGGCGCCTCAGAGAGGTTTTCACCATCAGATGCATCGTTTCTTTTTACTATTTTTTGATCTAATACTACCACTGAGTGGTTTTCACCATTAGATCTGTTGATTATTTTTATATTTTTATGACTGAAAGGATTGGCACTCTCACCAAAGTAGGCCATGTCATTGAGTTCTATCGAAAATCCTGACTTGTGATCCCCTGGTGGTAAATGATCTCTGATTCCAAGATAGTCAGTGATTGCTTCATCATTATGGAATACATCAAGTTCTGGATGATCGGGAGAATCCCAATCAATAAGCTCGGGATATACAAGGGGCATTGGATCATTCGGGTCAGTTTCAAAGGCAGAGATGGTATTAATGGAAAAGTTGTCAAGGTTTATGATAGTATCAGCGAAGTCTATTTCCATACTCTCATCTGATTCGTCTATCGCAAGATAAAGGTCACTTTCCTCACAATCGACAAAAGTAGTATCTCGTGGGACTAATCCTAGTGAGTCAGTCTTTGAACTCTCTCCCTCATGGTAATCATTACTATAGTGATGGACAACATCAACTCCTATTTCTGCAGTACAATCAGATAGTGAATCCCATTCATAATCATTTGAGTCAGAATCATCATTATCCCCAAGTCTATCAATGATTCTTTGTGCTATCCTTTGTTTCTCAGGATATACATACATACCATTCCTTCTAAATTGTAAGGCAGGAGCTTTAGATATCTCATGAAAAGGTGTGACCTTTGCTTTTCCTTTTGGTTCTTTTGGTCCTTCTCCTTTGTATCCTAATCCTGTAGTGTCTCGTTGATAGTTTGAATTTTGCAAGATCGGTTTGATAACACCTTCTCTTTGTAACCCTATAGGTCCAGCACCTTGGTATCCCATCTTTTGTAGCAAAGTATACCCTTTATCATATTTCCAACCAATACAAGATATAAAAGTATAATGAATATTTCCAACCAATAAAAGAAATAATAAATACAACTAATACAACCAATACAAAAGAAATAAAAGTAGTATTTGTTTATATATTCATTTTAGACATTGTCTGGGGCAGGGGCAAAATACTTGAAATTTCTTTGAAACAATGTGTCACACACATTATTTCAAAGAGGGGCAAAATTTATACACTTAAAAATGGCTTCATTAATTGATTAAATATTTATTATTTAATTAATATTGACTTGATTAAATATATATTATTTAATTAATAATTATTCCTCTATTTGTTAAATAAATTATTCAATTTATTTAGTAAATTCACTATAGTCTATTCCTCTATCCTAAGTCTTTTGATTAGTCTTATTAAAGTGATTTAATTAAATACACAATCACCTAAATATGACTAAGTTCCCTAGTCCACCTCACCTACCTAGTCACCTGACACATCACTTCGGCTAAAATAAATAATTATTATTAATTATTTATTAGTAATTATCCTCACCCACACGTCTTATTCTTAAGGGCTATGTGGCTTCATAGGACTTGGTCTTATGACCACATGTCCTCTCTTAAGCCAAGTCAAGAGACATGCCTTATTCCTAAGGGGCTTCTCAAGCCACCTCTAAGGGTCAAAGGTGACTCATGGGACACTTGTACAAAGAGTCCTCATGAGGAAAAGGTCTCTCCTTTCTCTCTTGGGTCTTTGAGAGATACTTGACATGTGTCTTTCCCTTCTACCTTGTTCTCCTCCATGTCAATGTGAGAGGAACATCATCCCTATTCTCCCTCTCACATTCCAACTACATCCCCCTTTCTCTCAACTCCTTCAACCAAGTCAATCCTAACCCTAGGATCTTACACCTTTCATTCTCAACTGTAGGATTGTGCCACCTAGGCCTAGATCCTCCAAAAATCTATAAAAGGAGCCTCATTTCCCCTTGGTGAGCTGACAGGTATTTTTGTAATAGGCATTCGAGCAATCAAGCAATCAAGCATCCAAACATCCAAGCATTCTAAGAGAAATCAATCCATATTATCATCATTTCATTTGCATTCCATCCATTAGATTCCATAAGCTATTGTGCACTCATTTCATAAAATCTCCACACTTTGGTAGCATCTTGGGAGAAGGCTTCATTTGGAAATCTGAGAGCTCAACCTCTTCAAGAAATCAAGGCTAGGAGGACAATGGAGACAAGCTGCATGGTAGGTGAAGGTAATTGATTTAGTTTCATTCATTTTATAGTTACTTTGTATTCTTCATTGTGTTGCATTAGATTGATTTATTGGCTTCAATAGTTAATTTATCATCTTTAGTTATTAGACATCTAATTTGCATACAGAGGGAATGTCCCCTTGAAAATTATTCATGAGATGATTCTCCAGTCTTTACTAGCATACTATACTTAAATTTGCATATGACGGGAAACTAAGAACCTTCTCTCTGTAAAAATCATCTTTGGGAAATCTTTAAGAGAAGAATAATTAACTGTATCAAGGATTAGGTTAGAGAGAACAAAATCATAGAGGATTCACACTCTATCATTCAATGTCCTTGGATAACATCAGGTTCAACACTTTACAAGAATGACTACTGTGTAATGGCGACCAGTGTTAAATTTTAGTAAATATTATGTTACAAATCTAGAAAAGGAATTGCATTCAGCTAGTGATACCATAAAGAGAGAAATGCTTCAATTTTACTGGCAAAGACAAACCCCCGCATCAGTACCCCTTCAAACATGTGTATAACCAAGCTTCTCCAACTAAAATAGAGCAACAATTGCATTGGGGGGTTAAGGTTATCATTGTAGCTTATGCCATCTTCTTTCACTATGCATTCATTAGATGTTGTTTATATCTATTTGTATTTGTTTGAGAGGTGTTTTGCAAAGAATAAGTTCCAAAAATTCTCATTACACTTTTCCATATTTTTACACAAGAAAATATTTGACATTTTGTATAGCATAGGAGACCTTTCATTCTTGTCTCCCTATAAGTTAAAGCTCATTGTAAGTACATTTTTTCCCTCAATTACTGGGATTAAGCTCTCTTATATCATGTTTATAAAGTTTCCATGGATGTTGTATTTGACAAGATTTAATTGAGCAAGGCAAAAATAAACCAAATTTGACAATTGACATTTTGGTGTCCATTTTTGTTGTTATCTCAACGATATTGTTCATGTTTCTCTTTGGTGGGAAGAAACCACAACTTTGTTCCCCTTCTTAGAACAATTTATTTTCTTGTTAGTCCTTTGTTTAGGGATTATGTATAGTAAATGCTAGTTGCTTATGACAAAACTTGGCAATTTTGATAGTAATGTTGCAAGAAGTGTTTAAACATTAATGTTGAATAGTATAAAATCATCTTCTATTACATTCATTTATGCTATGAAGGATGTTGTAATACATGAATATTGTGTTGTAATAACTCCATATTATAACTTCTAATAAAATAAACAATTATTTTAATTTGTTAAATTCTTAAATATATATTTTAACTTCATAAAATATAGAGTTATTTTTAAAACTAAAAAAATAATTTGCTATGATTAGTTGAAAGTAAATTATTAATTGAGCACAAGTGAATGCCATAGTATTGCTTATGCAAGTATTCATAAAATAGATTGAAGATGACTTAACAAAAATTTGTGGGAGTTACATGTAGCCAATAAATGTAATTATAGTATACCATTCCTTATCTATGCAATGTCTCAAATACTTTCCAATTTTTGTTATAAACTTAGAGATAGATAAAGTAATAGTAATAAATTTGATTTTTAATTATTATTTTAAACCTATATTATATATAATATAAAAATTATAATCAAAATACATATCAAAAAAATATTATAGTCACAATATATACTTTTAAAAAAATTAATCAAAATCTATCTAATTATAGTTCTAATAAATATTATAATATCATTTATAATAATAAATAACTCTAATTAAATCTTACATAAATTGCAAATCTTGTTACTAAACCTTAATTATATCCAGATTCATATTTTTATATATTATTTCTATTTTATATTTAAGCTATTTAAAATTATATTAATATTTATAGTACAATTTGATATATTAATTACATTAGATTATTGTATACTTAAATTTATATTATATAATCATATATATTATATTTTAAAAATTATACTATATTTTAAAAATTATACTATATTTTAAAAATTATACTATATTATAATTTATTAAATATTTAATATATTATAATACACTAAATACAATCTAATATAAAATAATATTATATTAAATAATATGATATTCATATATTAATAATTTATTGGTAATAAAATGTAATTAAAAATTAGGTAATATAATTCATAATATAAATATAATATATTAAATATTAAAATTTAATTAATTTACTTAATAAAATAGTTCAAATAGGAAAAGAAAAATATTAAAAGTAGTTATTATTTTAATTATAAAAATGACAACGAAGAAAATCCATAAAATTTTTAGGGAACAAAAATAATAATTCAAATAGAGAAAAACTTTTAAAATAGTAATTTTTATAATTATAAAAATGACAACCCAAAAATCCCTTCAGGATCAGATAAAAACAACTCAAATAGGGAAAAACTTTTTAAAATAAATGGATCTTCCCACCATTTCATTATGCCACTCTTTCTAAACAAAATCTATTACCTTAAATCTAACACACTTTTAACAGTAAATACTTTCCCCTCACTTTTGAATATTCTTTCCAAAATCAAAATTTCACCCTAGACACAAGAAGGAACTCTTTAAGTTCTTGATGAAAGATTAAGCAAGGATGATGCTGACAAAAACATGCAAGAGGAAGGAGGCTTAGGATATGGTCCATATTTCTTTTTTGCACTGTTGTTGTTGATATGCATGGTCTTGTTTCAATTTTTGCTTATATCACAGATACTGCTATGTTTTACTTTTGTTGGATAGGCCCTGCACAACCTACTCTAAAGACTTTTATTAGTACTATGTTTACTATAGTTAATTATGCTAGAAGTAGTTTGTTTAGTATAATCAATGTTGATAGCAATAGGAAAGGTAGGCTTAATAGGAGATACTTCGTTGGCAATAGTAGGAACAATTCTAAGACACAAAATTCAAGTATTGAAAAAAAGATAGTTTTGAGAAATAAGTTAGACTAGGCAAAAAAACAAACCTAGCCTTAGTTGTTGAAGCAATTCTAAGACACACAATTTAAGTATTGACAAAAGATATTATCTAGAAATCTTGGATGAGGCAAGAAAAATCTAGGCTTGATAATGTCATGATAAAATGAAAGGTGCACATTTTAAGCTTTTACAAAAGTATTTTCTTAGAAATTTGTAAGATTAGGCAACATGAAAGAGGATGTCATGCCACAAAGAATGGCATAGAATGCAAGAATTGACACAAGGACTTTTTCACATATTTGTAAGGTAGGCAAAACAAAAGCAATGCCAATGACATAATGTGATAGAATTTTAAGCTTTGACACAAGGATTTCTTTAGAAATTTGTAAGATTAAGCAAAGTAGAAGACAAAGATCATGTCATGATACAATGAATGACATAGAAATGAACCAAATATAGATATAAGAGAGAACGTTTTTAAAGATTTGTAATATTAGACAATATAAAGGACAATGTGAATGACACAAGGTGGCATAGAATTTAAGCATGAGCATACAAATTTCTTTAAAAATTTATAAGATTAAACAAAGCAAAAGACATGTCAAAGAAATAAACTAAATATAGATTCAACAAGACACAAATTTCTATACAAAATATTATAATTTTTTTTTTTTCAAACCACATAAGAAGAAAGGAGAGGCGAGGGAGTAGAAAGAATATGAACAATGATAGGTAATGTCAACAAAAGAGGCTCTTTCATCTACTTGTGTTGCAAGCTTGCAATATGCAATAATGAGATGCTCCTGTTTAATCCCCGGGAATATAGGTGGTCATTGTTAAGTTATTCTAGGAAAGTTTTTTATTACTTTGTGTTGGGGAGAAGTGAGGCTGCTATGTTTTGCAGAATATAATGTATGGCTTTAAGGGGGGTGATTTATTCGTGATGGGGTGGGCCCATCATGTTCCCTACTGACCGACAACCTCTGGGGGCCGTTTTGTCCAACGCCGTTTGCGCTGCTTTTGACCAAATACGTTTTGACTTCTACTACACATTATTTATTATTATTATTTTTATCATCAAACGGAACGGTGATTGTGTACGGTTAGCGCAGTCACCTGACGCCGTATCAGATACTGGCGTCAGATCGGACGAACGAAGTTGACCCCCTGGGATTTGGAGAGATTGTGGACCGTCGATTCGTCTGTGTCTACTTTTTTTTTTCCAGTTTTGTTGCTTTTGTACCAGGGATGTGATTTATATTTTATTGTAATTTGAACTGGAGATTTGTGGAACGCGGATGGACTCGCTGGCAGTGTGGAGAAATTCATCGTTTTTGTGAAAATCCAGGTATTTTTTAATGTTTTTGTTGGGATCTGAGGTCTGTTTCCATGGCGGTCACGTTGTGTGTTGTTTTTTTAAGTGATTTTCGTGTTTGTATGGAGGATTTGGTGTGGTTATGGTCGTATCCTGTGGTTATTGGTGTGATATGAGGTTTTTGAAGTTGTTGAATAACTGAATGGCCGGAAATGGATTGTTTGTGTGCTAAAATTGTTTTCTTTGGAACAATGCGGCGTTTGGTTTGTGGAGCTGGTTTAACGGCTTAGGTAGTGCGTGAGTTGTGGCGTAAATAGCTTCATGGAGATTTTTATTAATTCGGGATGATTCACGGGATCTTTGGAGTATGCGTTTTCATCGGCGAAGTTGCATGAGATGCCTTATTATGGGTAGATGTAACTTTGAGATGTAAGTTGTTGTGACTTTGAGCATGACAGGTTTTGGTTGATATTTATTTATGGAGGATGTTAGACGGAGTCTGTGGCTGCTGTTTGGTAATTTTCTGTGGTTTGAAGGAAAACCAGAGATAAACGTTTTGTCTACTGAGGGCTAGCTGTGGCTTTGTGTAGGTTAACATGTCGCAGTTTCCTAAAGCGTCTATCGTTGTTTTAAGTATTTTTTCCTTTTCTTTCTAAATCACTTTGAAGGATTTCAGATTCTGGAAGGAAATTAATGTCGTTTGCCGCTTTATCTTCTGGTTTGTTAAAACTTTCTGTTGCTTAAAGCGTTTATTATTGTGTTTTAAGTATTTTTCCTGGTATTTCGAAATCTCTTTGAAGGATTTCAGATTCTGGAAGAAAATTATTGTCATTTTTGGCTTTATCTTCTGGTTTGTTTAAACTTTCTGCTGCTTAAAGTGTTTATCATTGTTTTAAGTATCTGCTGTTTTTCTCCTTTCCTTCTAAATCTCTTTGAAGGATTTCAGATCCTGGAAGAAAATTAATGTCGGTTTTTGCTTTATCTTCTGATTTGTTGAAACTTTCTGTTGCTTTTACTGTTTAAAATTCGGAAAGCAAAGGTGCTGATTCGGCTTGCATTGAAAAAGCCAGAGAGAAATTCATTGTCTTCGTTTCTTATGCTTGGAAAGAATATAGTACATTAATAGGTCTGATTTAGGTGAAGGAAAGTGATTTGAGGGACTGCATTTCTCATGGTGTTTGCAGGGGTTTTGCGGCATAGACAGTAAGTCGTTGATGTCAACGGACAGGAAAAAGACTGTGACCAGAAAGTTTAACGAGTCACGAGTTGGGTGAGTTTTTTAGGGTTGGCACAGAAAAAGAAATTCAGTCGGCCTGCACCGTTACTTTTCAACAGCAGCGGGGTTTAAAATTGGAATCCAAAGCAGTTGTGAAACGAAAATTGCGTGACAGCAAAGCGAAGCAATCGACGCCATTTTTCAAATTGTTTTTCCCGTCGCATTCAAGGCCGACACGCTGCGGCCACTACAACCGCTTTGGAGGCTGTGCACCATTTTACACCTCCTGAAATGTGGTCGTTGGATTTGTATTGACTTGGGGTTGAGGCGGTTTGAAGGTCCGTTTTTGCCTTTAAAGGGAGCTACGCTACAGAAGAATCGAGTCGTTCTTGTGTCGTCTGCTCCTGCCCCGTTTTGAGCTTGTAACGAGTCCGTTAGGGTTTGGCCACCAAGATGCGTACCAGAAGAGGAAATTATCCGTCATCTGACTATGAGATTTGCTTTCCTGCGCGACAGAAGAGACGCCTGATGTCCCCTGAAGCGATTTCCTGTTTCGAATCAGGCTAT
The DNA here is from genome assembly GCA_027943335.1 of Chamaecyparis obtusa. Classification (NCBI taxonomy): domain Eukaryota; kingdom Viridiplantae; phylum Streptophyta; class Pinopsida; order Cupressales; family Cupressaceae; genus Chamaecyparis; species Chamaecyparis obtusa. The sequence continues at coordinate 499,408 of BSBK01006300.1, read as the reverse complement.
TTGAAGGAGAATCCTTTCGATGCCCTTCCTGACGATCTCATTATTTCAATAATGGTTTCTCTTGGCTCTTCTGCAACCTCACCGGCAGATCTTGTCAATGCAAAGCTTGCGTAAGCAGTTTCTTCCGCTCTTTTCAACCGTTATAAATTTGTTTCTGTTTTTGCCCTAAATATTTCTAAATAATGGATGCATGCGTTGTTTTTGTGTGCACAGATGCAAGAGGTTTTGTGCCGCCGCATCAAATGAAAGGGTGCATGCTCGCGCTTCCATGGGTGCTCTGAGTGTAAAGGCTTCAAAGTGGAGCGAAGAGTCGCATAAATATTTGAAGCTTTGTGCAGATTCAGGAAATCCAGAAGCTCGCTATATGCTTGGCATGGTAAGTGCAAAAGGGTTTTTATCTCTCATTTGTTGCAGTGCTTAATTGCAAACGCCGCGTGTTTAAGCTAATGTACGCACTCAGCTTGTGTTTGTAGTGTTTGATTGCAAAGATTTGACATGCATGCTCAGCTTGTATTTGCATTATTTACCTTTCATCACCGTGCTCTGCTCAGCAACGTTCAATCAAAATGTCGTCTAAAATAAGCCTGAGTGGAGAAATAATTATTTACCTCTCATCACCGTGTTCTGCTCAGCAACATTCAATCAAAATGTCGTCTAAAATAAGCCTGTATTAAGGGCTGAGTGGAGAAATAAGATAATATGTTTAACTATTTTTTCTCAAATTTGTGTGCAGATACAATTCTATTGCTTGATGAACAGAGTTTCAGGCGTAGCATTAATGGCGTCTGCAGGGAGTGCATCACACTCATGGGCGCTGTATTCTCTCGGCGTGATTCAATTCAACGGTAGCGGAGGCTCAAGGAAGGAAAAAATGCTGAGAGCAGGGGTCGTTCTGTGTGCCAAAGCGGCCGCCCTGGGTCACATTGACGCCATGAGAGAGCTCGGCCACTGCTTGCAGGACGGCTATGGCGTGAAAAGGAACGCTCAGGAGGGCCGGAAATTTGTGGTACAGGCCAATGCAAAAGAAGCAATATTATGCGTCGCTGACAAATGCTTCCGTGCCAGGAGACTCAAGAACAACAGATGGCCTGTGAAGCATCACGCCATTAACGATTTCCTTGTGGGCTGGTTTGAATTGAATCCCCCAGCGCAGGGTCTGAGACTCTGCTGTTATTCCAAGTGCGGGAGGCCCGAGACTAGAAGGCATGAATTCCGAAGGTGTTCTGCCTGCGGCACTGTCAATTACTGCTCCAGGGCATGCCAGGCTTTAGACTGGAAAAACAATCACAGGTATAATTGTACCCCTGTTGATGATTGGGATGAACGACAAGGCCTGGAAATTGTTGAACAGGCGGCCATTGAAGGAGATGGGAACATTCAGGACATGGTCAATTCTTAATCTTTTTAATCCTGTCTTTCCATTTTTCGGATATGGGCTTGAAACGACCCCTAGCGCAGGGTGTCCTCAGCCTTTTTCTTTTGCTTTGTGTTGGGTATCTCTCAATCTTCCAAAGCGCAGGGATTCTTAACCAAATTTTAAAGTTTACACATATTTACTAGAGTTTTAATTTTTGATAATGGTAAATTGTTTCTTGAACAAATGTAATTTCTTTGAAAGTCTGATCCACCATTTGTTTTGATTCTATGAAGAAAATCCTTTTTAGGCAGAGTACCAAATGCTATGGTATTGTTTCTGTTAATCAAACGCTCCATGACGCATTGGAATCCATGTTATTCAGGATTCGAGAGAAAAAGGGAATGAACGGTTACAAAAATCTAAAATTCCAGCTTTACGTTTGGGGTTTCTATTGTATGCGCATAGGAATCGTAGCTAATGAGTACTAATTAGGGTCAGGGTCTTGAGGTGAGGGGCAACTGATATTATGCTGTGAGAATCTTAATGAGGGGTCTGGGCTAGGCTCATTTTTTGGCAGCTCCAATATCTGATATACCATTTGTGGATGAGGAATTCTAAGCATATTATATCAATATTGCATCAGTATCTTTTAAACGTTGCAATTTGACTAGAGTTTTTGTGTTATGATTTTTAATGGATCAAGTGATTAACTTTTATACTTTTCGTTATATAAATAGTCTTTATGAAGTATCATGTTATAATATTAATATAATTATAAGTTATATAATTATGTTTCTTATATATATTTTGAATTTATGATGTGTAAGATGACCTATATTGTATGGAAGTTGACAAATGATATAATCTAATCCATTAATGGGCCCACTACCCTTTTCCCTTCATTTTCATGAGTTGACTACAGTGCTAATTATGTGGTACTTGCGTGTAATTCATTATGCGCACACAATTCAATTGCAAAAGATGGTTGGCTATACACACTAAGCCAATTGGAAATTATACTCAGAATTTAAATATTAAAAAAAGATTTTTATATAAAAATTAATTTTTTTATAGTAATTAAAATATGGAGACATCAAACAGGTGTGAATAATATGATATAATTGGCTCTTGAATTAGAAACATTCAAGCAAATGCAATAGTGAAGGCATGCGATTAAGCTGCACACTTAAAAAAAATTTAAGATCATGTGTTCTCTAAAAGGGAAAATAATAAAACAAAATATGTAAGACCTTGTTGGTGTGAATTTTAAATTTTTTTAAAAGCAAAATTTTTTTGATTATTGTATGTATATGCAAATATTAAATATAAAAAGTACAATATTTTTATTTTTTTTCTCGTTTTGTTCATTTTTTATTCAATAACATAGATAATTAATTATAATATCTTTTATTAGTAATCATTTTTTTTTTAAATATTAAAAAAAATTAATAAAAGAAAATAATATTAAAAAATATTCTTATTAAAAGAAGATGATAATAAAATATAATTTTACATTCTTTTTCTAAGCAATAATATTTAAATATATATGTTTTTTTTATTTATAAGCAATTGTGAATTGTTCTTTTCGTCTTAGGAGTTGCATGTTTGCTTCTTATTCTCATCTTAAAGATAAATACATTACAAGATCAAAGTTGTGTATTAAGATTACTAAATTAATCCTTATTATAGTCATATTTTGAATAAATTTTATTTATATTCTACATTAGTACATTTATTTAAACACAACCATAATTGGAAGCGCTAAGGAAAGATTACGAAACTAACACTTAATTTTATTGTAGACTTTTGAGTGAATTTAAATAATTATTAATTGCATCACAACGATCAGGAATTGTGCCTTGTCATCTTAGGAAATGCATGCTTGCTTCTTGTTCTCAACTTGGACATAGAGATATTGCATGTTCAAAGTTGTGCATTAATATTACTAAATAAATCCTTATTTTAGACATCTTGTGAATATATTTAATTAATTACTTCACATGTATTTTTTTTCTAAATTAGTACATTTATTTCAAGCACATCCATAATTAGAAGTGCTAAGGAAAGATTATCATTCAACACTTAATTTTATTGAAGACATCTTCCAAGTGAATTTTTTTTTTATGAGTAATTGGCTTGGGCCTTTTTTATTATTATAAAATTTTAAAAAAATTACACCTCTATTCAATGCGGGCACCAGAGGAAAGAAAAACCTCTGGTATAGCCCGAGACTTAGAAAAATTGTGTCCATGAATGTTTACATCTCCCGCTATTCTATGCAGATCACATTACAAATGAGGAAAATGCACCTCATGTACATACATGTTAGAAATACATTACATTCCACCATTCCTTTCAGAGCTACATACATGCTTCTAAATACATAGTTTATATAAATGGACTTTACATAATGAACCATTTTGGATCAAGTCAAAATCACTTCCAATCTGAGGTATGATGTATGTTTAATCAAATTGTCCATCCATTCTAACTTCTTAAACATAATAGTTAGCTTACCCGACGTCCTACACCACTATGGTTAGTAGCATCCCTTTTTTTAAAAAAAAAAATCTTTAATAAATTAACTAACATCTTAACATAAAGCAACAAATTGTAAATTCCACTTGAGTTGCTAAAATGAGAAAATAGAGAAAAGGAACTAGAATGTAACTTTCTTCCCTGTCCTGTATTGCAGAGCCATAAGGACCATGTTGATCAAAGATATCGATTAAAAACATATATACATATAATTTGTATGAAGACTAAATCCATCAAGATAATCATCTTAACCAAACATAATGAAGTTGTCTTAGTTATCTTTGCTCAAAATGAATCTTAAGACAGGGCATACAATAAAATTTGAAGGGAGAAAAATCTGAAAGCATACCATCCACAAAAACCAGAAGGCCAAAAGTGGCACCATCTACTTCTAAGAATATAAAAAATAAAACCCTATTTTAAACCATATGCTTGCATTCCTACCATCCAGGAGAAAGGGCATTACCTTTATATTTGCAGAAAAGAAACTCTAATAACATTCCAAGTCTCCTTAAGGGTACAACAGAACAAATATGAAAGAGAAATTAGCCCTTAATACAATATAAGGATAACAAGTGTAAATAATCATAAGCTTGACCAGGGATAATAAGAAACCCTATTTGTGTATAATCTTCCTTTTAAGAGCAACAAGAGTTAAAAAACTTTAAAGCCTACGAGGAAAACTTTTAACCATAAATATGAGCAGGGGTATACCTCAAATCCCCGTATATACCAATGAAAAATAAATCAAAAAGTATTAAATATATATGTATACCCGTATGTTTAGCTACACACACACACCAATAATCACTCATATAATATGTGTGTATACCTATATTCAACTTTATACCCCAGCCCATATATATATATATATATATATATATATATATATATATATATATATATATATACAATGTCTCCTCACTTAGGTTTGGTTGATATATGCATTATTCTATCATCCTAAACGTACAGTTGTGTGTCCTCCCCTATTGTTATTCAAGAGGATTCCATGTCATGTGTGAATTAACAATGCTACCTTAAGTTCTATTATGAAATTCTATGCTTCTAAGTCTGAAATCTTGTTCCCATTCGATTGTAGTGTTTCATTGATTTCCATGATAGAGCTTCCATCTGCTCCCAAGTTTGTTAGGCTATCTTCTTGAAAGTTACCTTCTCTATATATATGGTTATATGTTATCCTTTTGAAAGATTGTACTATGTATAGGGCCCTAGATAGTATTGCATCCAATTTCTAGTTAGGCATTGATCCCTTTCTTAGGGTGCTTATCACAATTGTCAAGTCCCCTTCAACCTCTACTTTTTCTATCTTCATATTTTTACATACCAACATCCCTTCAACAAGCGCCATGCATTCAACTATATTATTTGTTTCAATTCCAATGGGTTTCGTCGGTATCGCCACCTCAATTTCTTCTAAATTATGAAGACAACACCCAATACCAACATTTTCCAAATTTGCTCGTGAGGCTCCATCAAAGTTAAGCTTGTACCAATCTTTCTCAGGGGGATGCCACTTGCATTCTGCCCTTTTTTGCTTATTCTCCTCAACTCCATGACCTACATAAGGAGGAATCTTCAAACCTATCCACCTCCCTATCATCTTCTCATCCCAGTATGACATTTTAGCCCCCACTCGATGCCCACTCAAAACCTTCCCAAAGAGTATACAAGTATACCAAACTTCATTAGGTGTTTTCAAGAATTCTATATGGAATACAAGTTTTGAACATAAATTTAGACATAGTATGCCAAAGGATTGATCACATTTATTATACATGGGATAGATTTAGGCATTAGGCTCCTTTTTTTATAACCATAGTCACTATGCATAACCCTCGATTCTTCAACATAAGGGAAATGGCTGATTTCCATTCATGATAGTTGAAGGGTGTTAAAAGCTTAACGAAGTCCAAGCTTAGTAGATTTAATTTCAAATTTGATTTTCAAAATGAAATGATAAAAGGGAACTTTGTACTCAGTGCTTTTCACAAAGCATCAAGGTTCATTGCATAGAGAATGCCAAAGCATGCACTTTTACAAAATATAATGTTCAATTTCAAGTAACCGTTTACAAGTTTTTTATTAAGGCAAAAATAGGTTTTGAAGGGACCCAAAACCCTTCACAAAATGCTTACATAAGATTTATCAATAAATCTCAACAACACGGATCAGACCAAGAAGCAACAAAATAAATAGAAAGAAAAAGATACAAGATAGGCCCAACCCACCCCTAGCAAAAGCTAGCAAACCATCAACAAGAGACACCAAACAACAGAGACAAATAGAACAGAACTAGCCCAGATTTTTCAAAGTTTCAACAACTTCCTCTTCTAGTTGATTCATCTTCTAAGCCACATTCTTTAGCTCAAGAATATCCTGAGGCAAGTTATAAGTCTTCTTTTTGGTACTTGTCCTCATCCTGTTACTTAGACCCAAAGTCTCCTCCATGTCAACCTCTTTCTCCTACTCCAGATACACAAAGGTCCTATCTTGGTGTAATTTCTCCACTTTAGCAACTAGAGCCTTCATATTCTCAGTAGAGGATTTGACCATTTATCTTTCACAGGGTAGTATCACTCTTGCTGACCTTCAAGTTCATCTCCTCAATCTTCTTTTCATATACCTCCCTCATCTTCTCAATGGCCTCCACATTCTTGGACAAATAGTTTTCCATCACATTCTTCTCCTCCTCTATCCAGAGGGCGCACATAGAGGGATCCATAAGTATCTTCTTATGAACAACATGAGTGAGATTCTTGGGAGCAGTCTACAACTTATCCTTTTCTCCCTCCTTAGATTGCATTTCCTCAAACTTAGAAGACAGGGCACGATACTTGAGATGAAGACTTTTAATCTCATGAAAGGCCTACTAAATTAATCTGAAAAGAAATACATAGAGTTCTCCTTTTCCATCTGCAAAATATCAAATTATTTCTCCTTATTATCCTAGATATCCTGGAAACTTACTTCCATTGAGGAAGAATGAGAATTCCCCTCATTATCTTGGAGGGGCAGAGAATCTTTAGGGCCAGAGGGGGAAGAGGTACCATCATGGTCTTGAGAACTGTCATAATCAACAAGAACCGACTCCTTCCATTTCCCCATATCAATTTTCTCAGACTTATCTCCCCCACGCAGAACAGATCCCAAACCCTTACTAGTTCCAACAGAAACATTTTTAGTTTTGACAGGGCAGGGAGAGGCAACATCATCCTCAACATAACACTTACCCTTACTAGCTCCAACAGGCCCCTTCTTTCACACTTTTTTTTTGGCCAGGGGAGGAAATGCCTCATCCTCATCATCCTTAGTTTCCCAACCCTCATCCTCCAAGCTACCATTGTATTCCCCTATCTCCATAAAAGTAGAAAGAGCCCTAGAAGGGGTCTAAGAGATCCTAGCTTTAAAATGCTTGTAAATAAGCAGAATAAGCCCTTGGTGCAAAACAAGGTTCTTAGGAGGGTTCTCCCTATGATCATTTATGTTGGCATTAAGCTACGAGAGCAAGTAAAAGGGAAAAGAGATAAGAACCTATGTCTAAAATGATTGAGCATAACTAGATGGTACTCGTAAACCCTAGCGAACCTGCCATCCAAGGTGAAGTACTCCATTATAGGCTTGAGGAGTTCATTTTGTATGCGCTTTATCTGCTCTGACGAAAAGTAAGAGTTATTTTCCTTAACCAGTTTCTCCTTCTCCTTCGTAGATTTAGGGACACAACTTCTTCCAATAATTTTCTCTCTATAAAACTTGATGCCCTCTAATATAGTCAAGGTCGGAGGATCCAATTAAGGACTGTCCAAACTTGCAACCAAACACCAACAATGCGGAATAACACAACACAACACAATATAGAATCAAATCTTCTTTATTCATCAGTAACCAAGCTTACAAGCAACATGCCGAGCTGTAAGGCCTTCTCAGTTATGGCCAAATACATCAAGGATTACAATAGTTCAACAAGATCATGCAAGATCCAAAACACTTCTCAGCTAGCCTAGGTCTATAACACAATAGGACACTGGTAGGTACTCCAAGAAAGATCTAAACTTGTGCTCGCAAGCCACCAAGCAATCTTCTTTTTCCTAAGCTCGCAAGCTACTAACTCTGCCACACTTCTTCTACTTCCTTTTACCTTCCAAATCTACTATGCCTCTCAAATCTCTGCCAAATCTACTCCTAAACAACTACCCAAGCACCCTCTTAAATACTAATCTTCAGCCACAAGTCGGCTGGAAGAAATAATTAACTCCTAAGCTAAGTCGGCTCCTATTACAAATAAATATTAAATGCAACAACAATCGGCTCTCAAATAGCCTTACAAACAATTAATTCATCATGTTGGCATCCAGACCCACATAGGGGAATGCAACATGCCAGATCTAGGTCCCCACACGTCCAAGGATCAATTCATAACTAAAGGAGCGCGACCCAAATTAAATGCACCAGTCAGCCAAGCTGATTTATCCAAACACACAAGTCGGTCAACAAGAACACCGAGTGCCAGTAATAAACACCGAGACCCCATCGGTAACCAAGCACCGAGCACCAAAAACATCGAGTCACCGAGTGACCATCAACCACCGAGCTCTGTCGATACTTCCAACTGAGAACCTTCACCACAAACACCGAACTCCATCGGTGAAGCCAAACAAACTCCAACCAAGAACTATCACCAAAAATTGAGAAACTTCAGTCTTCTACCAAGATCACCATCCAATTAACCGAACTCCACCAGACAGTTACCGAGACTGCCATAATCTTCAGGAACCAAGGATGCCCCTGCATCACCCTCCATGGATAGGCCAGTCACCTCTGCAACAAGGCTCTCATCAACCACAACAGACTTGTCAAATAGATTAAGCTTTTCATTCTTCCATTCCTACATGAATATCTCTATTACTTTCTGGTTATAGCCATGAAGCCTGTCAAGATAAGGGGTGACACCCCCTTTCCTCAAATGGTACAAAATAGTAACATTATTCCTTCGCCCATCATAGCTAGTAGGCTCAACCCTTTGCCTTTCACCACCCATCTTCCCAGTCACAGAACATATCACTCTGAGATGAAAACACAGACAGCTTCCCAACAAAGAGCCAACAAACCCAATTAAGAAAATAACAACCTAGAAAGTGTGCTAATAATCAAAACTATTAATGATTTCTAGGTCATTCGGAAGATAACCATACTTGGCAATAATATCATAATTGTTAATTGGTAGCTTTCCAATTTTACCATGTGTCCGATCAAACTTAAGGAAGGATTTTACCTCTTCATCCAAAATGTCTTCCCCATACCAAGTTCTATTTGCCTCTGATCTAACCCCTAGGTTAGCAAGACAATCTGCCACAATGTTAGTTTCCCTATAGGCATGAGCAATGAAGAAAATTTCAAAGGTTTGGATTATATTAATAGAGGATTTTGTAATATTATCAATGGTCTAAGAGGCCCTATCCTCCCACTTCAGATAATTGATTATATTGTTCGAGCCTCCTTCAATCCAAGCATTTCTACAATTCAAGCACCTTGATATTTCCAAAATTTGATAAGCTCCTATGGCTTTCGCAAGGTGGTTGCTCTGAGTACCCATGGGGAGTGCCACCGCCACAAGACAATTGTCATTTTCATCTCTGATCACTCCCCCACACCCAACTGACCCCAAATTTCCCTTAGCCACCGCATCAAAATTAATCTTCACCCAACCACTTGGAGGATAAAGTCACACCAAACCTTCTCTGCACTTCTTGGTCTAGCCAATAGGTCTGGAAATGTCAATTTCAAGTTGCCATTCCTTGGAGATTATGAAGTCTTCCTCCTTACAAGGGATACTAGGTCTCTTATTGAGATTACCGTCCAAAAGATTAATGTTCTCCCCAATAGCTCTAAAAATTCTCTATAACAACATCAAGAGGAAGGACATAATCTCTAAAGATTTTGTTGTTGTGCTCTTTCTAAATACCCCAAATGAGATGTGAGAAGATAAAAGACCACATGATGTGTTAATATGGTTTAGAACAACAAAGAGGGGGGTGAATCAGTTGTTCTCAGGTCTAGATGTATCAATCAAACTTTTAAACACTTCAACAACTCAAATCTAATAACCAACACTACTCGGTCATTACATAATGTATGCCAGAAACATATAACCATGCAACAGTATTTAACTTGCAAAACATAGAAATGTTCAAACCAAAACATTCACACAAGTATTGACACCAGGATTTATAGCGGAAACCCAATTTGGGAAAAGCCACTTTGTAACATGTTACTGATATTTTCACTCTTCTGAAGTGAGCTCTATGAAAAGCCAACCCTGTCAAAGGTTTACATACACACTGCTATGTGTGACCCTGTTAAAGGATTTCAACCACCTTGTTAGGAGTGCACCTTGTTAGAGGACTTAAGTACATTCCATTAGAATGCAACCCTGATTAAAGGATTTAAACAATGACTGTTAGGTCAACCTTGATTAAAGGATTTGGACTGATACAATGGTTAGAAAGTAACAGTAGTATTTGATCTAAAAACATACAACTCACTTTGCAAATAACAGATCCAATTCTTACATATATGTTGGCTTACTAGCTGAGTTCCATTTCCATCTCCATCACTAATCTACTCAGAAATCCCTTCAAGCAATCACAACTCTGATTAACTCCTTTACCTTTAGCCTTTCTACTTTTTCAGTCAATAACATCAACAACTCTAGCATCTTGTTTAACCTCACACTTAGGTTTCCTTAATACCTCTTCGATAGGTAGATCCATCTTTTACTACTTAATCTCCTCCGTAGATCTTAGGTTTAGGTCAGATTCATCAAATCCTTCCAACATTCATGTTCTTCATCCATCCTTCTACAAGCATCTTCAATCTCTTTATTGAAATCACAATAAAATGGTTTACTATGCATTAAATGCTCCATACAGTCAATTAATAAAGTCACATGATTTACATAATCCAAGAATTCAACTATGTCGGCTAGGAATCTGAATTCTTCCTCAAATGTAAATTACCAACGCTTGGTCAATACTATGTTCAACTCCTCGGTCATCACTGCGTAGCTCGATCATCTCTTCAAAATGTTTCCCCCGGCTAATGGTGTCTCCCTCGGCAATAAACTGATGTTCGGTCAACACTGAATTTACTCGGCGTATACTGGCTCGGTCGACACTAACATCACTCGACTTAAACTAGATTTTTTTTCTTTTGCTCAATTAAGCCTTCTTGTTTAGTCTTGCTTCTTACTTAGATAAATAATACATTATCTTATCATTGTGCCACATAATCAAGTACTCATTGAAGTATCAAATAACTCAACCTTTTTCTAGATTCTATTGTTATCACCCTTGCCCTAATCCTTCTCATCAATCAATAGATATAGTAGTTTCTTAGATAGCAATTGTCTTACCAGTTAAAGTTTGACATCAATGACAATACAACAATTGCTTCAATTGCAGTTTCCAACAATCTCCCTCTTTGGCATTGATGGCAACACCATATGAATAACACATGATTCACCAACCAATCCAAAACTTTGTCATTTCATCAAAAATATATTTGTAATATCCTTAGGTTCATTCAGATTTTGAATCACTTAGCCTAGCTTGCTTGACCGTCCACACAATTACTCCCTCTGAATCTTTTGTGTCTCTCTTCCTCTGATTCTCTGAATGATTTCCTCTTGTATGTGTTTTCATCTGAATCTCTCCCACTTTGACAATAATGCCAAAGCAGTATCTAGAACTTGCATCTTTCAGATGTAGATGTCATCTTGTCAGTTTAGTAACAATATTTCTCCCTCTGTCATCTTGCTTATGACTAATTATAGCTTTGTTGTACTTTTTCACAACTCTAGGCCACTCCTAAAGTGTGACCTTTTCTGCATCAATTTGTTAGATACTTTGTGCAGCACATTTGATGCAGTGCTCCTAGCTTGACTAGGCAGCCTCTGTTAGGGGAAGCACCCCTAATTTACCTCTAAGATATTCATGAGCATCCTTAGGTAAAGCTTTTGTGAATATGTCTGCTAGTTGTTCCTTTGTATTCACATATTCCGTTCTCACCTCTTTATCTTGTACCAATTCCCTCAAGTAATGATACTTGATAGCAATATGTTTGGTCTTTGTGTGCATCACTGGGTTCTTTGATATGTTGATAGCACTTGTGTTGTCACAGTATATGACAATCGGTTCAGTGATCTCCTCTTTCATACCTTTCAACAATTGCTTAATCCATACCAGATTTGAATAGTTCACTACAGCTGCTACATACTCGACTTTAGCTGTAGATTGGGAAATGCAATTTTGTTTCTTGCTTGTCTAGGAAACTGATCTCTGTCCAAGAAAGAAAGCTCCACCACTAGTACTTTTTCTATCATCAACATTTCATTCCCAATCTGCATCAGTATAGACTCTTAGTTCAAATTTCTCATGCTTCTTGTAGTACAGTCCATAGTCTTTTGTCCCTTTCAAATATCTCATTATCCTCTTCACAGCCATCATATGACTTTCCTTAGGATTGGCAGAGAATCTTGCCACAATCCCAACTGCTAGGGCTATATATGGTTTGTTGTGAACAACATATTGTAGCTTTCCAATCATGGATCTATACAGAGTTTGGTTTACTTTAGTAGTATCATCATTTTTAGACAGTTTTTGTCTAGTAGCCATGGGAGTACTTACTGGCCTTGAATCCTCCATACCAAAAGTTTTCAGTATATGTTTGATATATTTAGACTGTGTGATAAAAATACCTTTTTCCATCTTATAGACTTGCAAACCAACAAAGAATTTTATCTCACCAAACATAGACATTTCAAACTCAGTTTGCATCTCATTTGAAAATTCCTTACACAGGGCATCTTGTCCTCCAAATATGATATCATCTACAAAAATCTTAGTTAACAAAATTCCTTTACCTTCTTCATCTTTCATGTACAGATTGTTGTTGTCATGTGTCCTTGAAAATACAATATGTATGAAGTAATTGTTCATCCTCTCATACCATGCTCTGGGGGCTTGCTTTAATCCATGCAATGCCTTGTTCAGCTTGCAAACCATATGTCTCTTGTCAGGATCAACAAATCCTTCAAGTTTCTCAATGTACACTTCTTTTAATATACCATTCAAAAATGCAGACTTGACATCCATTTGGTATACCTTGAAATCTTTGTAAGCAGCATATGCAAGTAGAGTTCTCACTCCTTCTAATCTTGCTACAGGGGAAAATGTCTCTCCATAGTCTATTCCTTCTTCTTGTGCATAACCCTTGCATACCAGCCTTGCTTTGTTCCTTGTGATTTGTCCATGTTCATTAAGCTTGTTTCTGAATACCCATTTTGTTCCAATGACATTTTTATTTTTTGGTCTTGGCACCAGAGTTCAGGTATCATTATTTTCTATTTGGTCTATCTCCTCATTCATAGCTTGAATCCAGTCTTCATTTTCTAATGCCTCACTTGTTGTCTTAGGCTCAAACTCACACAATAAACATGTAGGATCTTTCAACTTGCTTCTGGTCAGAACTCTTGTTTCTTTATCTCCAATGATTTTCTCAGGCTTGTGATGTCTTCTTACATACTATGCCAAAGTAGGTTCATCTTTCTTTTCTCCTTGCTCTTTAGGTTCACCAATAAGATTATCAGATTCAACCTTTGATTGCTCGGAAACCTCTTCCTGATGCTTGGTAGCATCCTCCTGTTGCTCGGCAGCATCCTCCTAATGCTCGGCATTATCTCCCTGATTCTCGACATTGCTTACCCGAGACTCTGCATCAGGTGCAAGTGTGTTACTCGCCTCTCCTTCTTCTATATAGATAAAAGATCTATAATCTCCAGGTTCTCTTTTTCTTTCCTATTCATTTTTCTCTACATATTTGTCAACCTTCACATTTACACTTTCCACAAATTTGTTAGTGTTAGAGTTCAAACACTTGTAAGCTTTACTCTTTGTGGAATAACCTAGGAATACGCTCTCATCACTTTTTGCATCAAACTTTCCATTCCTATTATCTTTTAAAATATAGCATTTTCTCCCAAAGATTCTAAAGTATTTTACATTAGGTGCATAACCGTGCCATAATTCATAAGGTGTAACATTTGTACCTTTTTTATTTGCACTCGGTTTAAGGTATAAACTATTGTACTTACAGCTTCTTTCTAGTACTTTTGTGCAACATTCTTCTCAATCATTAGTGTCCTTGCACAATCCATGATAGATCTGTTCCTTCTCTTAGCTATACCATTCTGTGGAGGTGTTCTAGGTGCAGACATCTGTCTCTTGATTCCTCTATCATTGCAGAACAGATTGAACTCATTTGATATAAACTCTCCACCTCGGTCATATCTCATACATTTTAGGTTTCTACCTGTTTCTTTTTCAACCTTAGCCAAATACCACTTAAACAACTGAAATGCATCATATTTTTCTTTTAAAAACATTATAGTCATCATCCTAGTGTAATCATCAACAAACAGAATAAAGTATTTAGCACCACAATAGCTTTTTACAACCATAGGTCCACAAAGGTCAATATAAACTAGATCTAAAGCATTTTTAGAAGTAAAAGTCTTGCTCTTGAAACTAGACTTTGTCATTTTACCCAACTGACATTGTTTGCACATCACATTATCAAGTTTCTTCAATCTCGGCAAACCTCTAACTTTCTTCTTTTTACTAATATTTACCAGAATGTCAAAGTTAACATGACATAGCCTCTTATGCCATAACCATACATCATCAAATTATGCAATCAAGCATATCTCTTCAGATAGATCTAGATAGAACAAATTACCTCTTGTATGTTCTCCACTTCCAATCAGTTCACCAGTGGCATCAAATATTTTAGCCTTTCTGTGATGAAACTCCACTTGGTAACTAGTGCTATTAAGTTGTGCAACACTTACCAAATTATAGTTAAGACCTTCAACCTAATAAGCATTTTCACAAATGATCTTATCAGTCATCTTAATTAATCCTTTACCCTTTACTGGACATGGTGCATCATTACCAAACTTAACACTTCTACCTTTGTAATGATCTAGAGTTTCAAATTTACTTTTGTCACCAGTCATGTGGTGTGAGAAACCACTATCAATAATCCATTTATCACCTTTGCTCACATAAGAAATAAGTGCATTTTTCTCATCTTCATCAGACTCATCTTTCATAGCAGCATAAACTACTTCAATTTCAAAATCATCATTATTAGTGTCAGTTTCTTTTCAGCAATATAATAGGATTTCTTACCTTTATCCTTGTAGTCCTTGTACCTTCGGTAACCTCTATTTTCTCTCTTATCCTTGTACTTGCTTTCTCTTTCCTCATCCTTGTCATCCCTGTCAGGACATCTTGCAGCTATATGGCCAACTTTGTTACATAAAAAACAGATGATAGGAAGTTTACCTTTGTATTTGTCTTTTCCTCTTTTCAATCTTCTGGCCATAAGAGCTTCACAATCCTCTAGTTCCTCATCAGAGGTGTCACTATCACTTTCACTATCACTTATACACTTCTCTTTTTCCCTCTTAGACTTATGCAAAACCATTTGTCACTTGAATGCATATTCAACATTAGCAACAGTGTAGTTATCATAGTTAGAAAGCTCAAAAGAAGTAAGCTTACCAACAAGACTTTCCATAGTTAGAACATTACCAAGGTTACATCTAGATTCTTGATTTGCTTAAATTATGATGGCATATATAGGAAGCAAAGTTCTCAATACCTTTCCAATAACAGTTTCATCTTCAATAGTTCCATTAGCTCCCCTAATAGCATTTACTACCTCCTTGATTCTACCACAATATTGAGCAATATTTTCACCTTCTTACATTTTCATTTCATCAAACTTACCTCTCAGGCTTTCAAATTTTGCCCTTAGTACATTTATGTCACCACCATAGATATTTGCAAGAGTGTCCCACATTTTCTTTGCATTTGTGTAATCTTTAATGTCTTCAAATTCTAGATAGCTGAAGGCAGATGCAATCTCCAACATTGCTTGATTGTATTCTTGTTTAGCTCTCATCTCCTCGGCAGTCAAAGGTGCAACAGGTGTAACATAGTCATGTTCAACATAATATTTCGCTGAGTCACCAATACCAGCTAGATGCAGTTTCATCAGACTCTACCATGCAAGGAAGTTCTTATTCAACTTCAGTAGCTCCTTTTTATACATCTTGATCATTTGCTTCAAGTACCTTCAAACTTGTTCTATGTAAGCACCAACTGCTCTGATACCAATTGTTAATATGATTTAGAACAACAAAGAGCAAGGTAAATCAGTTGTTCTCAAGTCCAGATGTATCAATCAAACTTTTAAACACTTTAACAACTTAGATTAATAATCAACACTACTCTGTCATTACAAAATGTATGTCGGAAACATATAACAATGCAGTCCACTATCCAACAGTATTTAACTTGCAAAACATAGAAATGTTCAAACCAAAACATTCACACAAGTATTGACACCAGGATTTATAGTGGAAACCCAATTTGGGAAAAATCACTTTGTAACATGTTACTGATATTTTCACTCTTCTGAAGTGAGTTTTGTGAAAAGCCAACCCTATCAAAGGTTTACATACACACTACTAGGTGTGACCCTATTAAAGGATTTCAACCACCCTGTTAGGAGTGCGCCTTGTTAGAGGACTTAAGTACATTCTATTAGAATGCAACCTTGATTAAAGGATTTAAACAATGATTGTTAGGTCAACCTTGATTAAAGGATTTGGACTGATACAGTGGTTAGAAAGTAACAGTAGTATTTGATCTGAAAACATACAATTCACTTTGCAAATAATAGATCCAATTCTTACATATATGTTGGCTTACTAACTGAGTTCCATTTTCATCTCCATCACTGCTATGCTTGAAAATCCCTTCAAGCAATCACAACTTTGATCAACTCCTTCACCTTCAGCCTTTCTATTTTTTTAGTCAATAACATCAACAACTCCAACATCATGTTTAACCTCACACTTAGGTTTCCTTAATACCTCTTCGATAAGTAGATCCATCTTTTGCCACTTAATCTCCTCTGTAGATCTTAGGTTTAGGTCGAATTCATCGAATCCTTCCAACATTCATGTTCTTCATCCATCCTTCTATAAACATCTTCAATCTCTTTATTGAAATCACAATAAAATGGTTTACTATGCATTAAATGCTCCATACAGTTAATTAGTAAAGTCAACATGATTTACATAATCCAAGAATTCAACTATGTCGGTTAGGAATCTGAATTCTTCCTCAAATGTAAATTACTGACACTCGGTCAATACTGTATTCAACTCCTCGATCATCACTGCGTAGCTCGGTCATCTCTTCAAATTGTTTCCCTCGGCTAATGTTGTCTCCCTCGACAATAAACTAATGTTCGATCAACAGTGAATTTACTCGACATATACTAGCTCAGTCAACACTAACATCACTCAGCTTAAACTAAATTTCTTCACTTTTGCTCGGTTAAGACTTCTTGTTCAGTCTTGCTTCTTACTTAGATAAACAATACATTATCTTATCATTGTGCCACATAATCAAGTACTCATTGAAGTATCAAATAACTCAACCTTTCTCTAGGTTCTATTATTATCACCCTTGCCCTAATCATTCTCATCAATCAATAGATATAGTACTTTCTTAGATAGCAACTGTCTTACCAGTTAAGGTTTGACATCAATGAAACTACAACAATTGCTTCAATTGCAGTTTCCAACAATGATGTTGATAACTTGATTGGAAGAAGGACAAATCCATTGGATAAATTTTTTTGGATTACCTCAGAGAACACCCAACAAAGGTAAAGCTACAATGGAGGACATGAGAGGTGGTTTCTTCCTCCTTCATGCACAAATAGCACCTATTGGGAATCATGAATCCTCTTCGACAAAGATTATCAGTAGTAACCGCTGGCAAGTTGACTATACTAGTGTATATGACTAAGTTTAGTGTTTTCATTATGGCAACAAAGTCATATGAAGTTTTAAGGTCAGTGCAATAACTTAGAAGATCAAAATTTGGCTTAGTATGGAAGATAGAGCAATCAGTGAAGCACCTGATGAACAGAGCATCAGAGCACGTGTGTATGATCAAATTTTTGTATGTGCCCTTGAAGATAATCTTTTGAGTATGTTACTATGCTAAGTCTAAGCATGCATGATCAGACGTGATAGTATGAAGAAGTTACAGCGAATTGAAGTGACACAGATAGTGAGTGACAAAACATAACAGAGCATGCAACCGACATAAAAGATTTTTTATAAGCGTATAATATTTTATTTTGTTAAGGCTATGTGCCTATTGTATTTATGTTATAGACTTGTTAATATCATTGTATGTAAACATGCTTGAGCCAATTCATTTGGAAGCGTTGTATGTAATAGGTTATAGGCTGACTTACTAAATAGTTTTGGTTGCGCCTATATATAAGACATGTGCTTTTGTATTTGAGCATGAAGAGTTGATAGAAGATGTAATAGAAGAGAAGAAGTATGTGAAGTATGTGTTAAGAGTAGTAAGAATGATATAGAGCTTTACAAGAGGTTAAAGCATCAGCGCACAAAGGAATTGATCAGACAAGCAGTGTCATAGCAGTAGTTCACCCTTGTAGATATAGTGTGTATCTGATAACCAAGAGGTTGTAGCCTTCTAAAATTGCAGAAGAGAAATATCTCAAGAAAAGGCTGAATGAATTGATAAGTAATTTCACACTTGACCTTAATTCTCTTAAGGTTGGTCAAGCTATGCTAAAGGAGATAACAGCAAAAGGAAGGAAAATAATTGCTGACTATATGAATAAAGATAAACTTACTTCAGACCTTTCAAAGAAGATTTGGGAAGTTGAATCTCTGATGGCAGCTGTGAGAAAATCATTGGTAGATCCCTCATAAGATATTAACATGTGCAATAATGTCTATCAAGGATAAATAGACAAAATTGAAAAGGCAGAGAAAGAGATTGTGAAGATAAGGGCTAGGCAAGCATAGTTAAGGAATGCACTTGTGCCCTCTCTAGATGTACTCAATCAGAATATCAAGCATATGGATGCTACTATTGTGACATATGATCAAGGTCCGTGTATAGATTTGGAAAAGATGGAGAAGCTAACCTATGCATTATGCACCCATCTACAGACAGTTGATGCACTAAAGGTTTTTTGGTAGCAAGAAATTGCAAACCTTCAGATTGCATACCCAGATGTACTCTCTATGTAAGTACTAGAATATTCATTTTTGGAGTGCCTTTGTCATTAATGTCAAAGGGTGAGTAGAGTAATATGGAGTAGTATAGTAATATGGTATAAGATAGATAGTATATGATGTATAGTATACAGGAAAAGATAAGAGTATAAGATAGAAAGTTTTTGTGTAAAGATGTAGTTTAGCAACTTCGCCATATTCTTTTGTTGCCATTAATGACAAAGGGGGAGATTGTTGGAAAGTTGACTATACTAGTGTATATGACTAAGTTTAGTGTTGTCATTATGGAAACAAAGTCATATGAAGTTTTGAGGTTAGCGCAATAACTTAGAAGATCAGAATTTGGCTAAGTATGGAAGATAGAGCAATCAGTGAAGCACCTAATGAACAAAGCATCAACGCACTTGTGTATGATCGAGTTTTGGTATGCACCCTTAAAGATAAGCTTTTGAGTATGTTACTATGCTAATTCTAAACACACATGGTCAGATGTGACAGTATGAAGAAGTTACAGCGAATTGAAGTGACACAGATAGTGAGCGACAGAACAGAACAAAGCATGTAGTCGATAGGAAAAATTTTGTATTAGCGTATAATATTTTATTTTGTTAAGGCTATGCACCTATTGTATTTATATTATAGACTTGTTAATATCAGTGTATGTAAACACGCTTGAGCCAATTCATTTGGAAGTGTTGTATGTAATAGGTTATAAGCTGACTTAGTAAATAGTGTTGGTTGCGCCTATATATAAGACATGCGCTTTTGTATTGAGCATGAAGAGTTGATAGAAGATGTAATAGAAGAGCAGAAGTATGCGAAGTATGTGTTAAGAGTAGTAAGAATGATATAAAGCTTTACAAGAGGTTAAAGCATCGGCGCACAAAGGAACTAATCAGACAAGTAGTGTCATAGAAGCGAATTTTCATGTCATTTCCCACCTTCCATCTCATCCCTAAAGCCACAATTTTTATGGCCTTTAGCATGTTATTCCAGAGCTGGGAATCCAAAGGAATCACTGACGAGTTGATAAATTCATCCAAAGTATAAACACTTTACAATTTCTTTTCCATATTGAGTTCCACTCCCTTTCCTCTCCATATATCCTCCAGATTTGTTTCGCCAATAGAGCCTTGTTAAAAATCATAATGCTTATGATTCCAAGACCTTCCATCTTTTTTGACTTGTAAACATTTTCCCAAGAAAGAAGCGACATACACTTTCTTTCCTCCACACCCGACCAAAGGAAACGCTTCTGGATCTTCTCAATGATATCCACAAATTTTGAAGGAATCTTGAAAAGACTTAAAGCATATGCAAGTAAATTTTGAAGATAAGGTTTCAAGAGATGAATTTTACCCACCTAACTTAATAAGGCACCTTTCCATCTTGCAAGTTTCTTATTGAACCTGTCAATCAACGAGTTCCAAAAGGAGTCTAATGGTTTTGTGCAAAGAGGGAGGCCAAGATAGGTGGAGGGAGGGGAAGAAATCACACAGCCAAGGATGTTAGATATCCTTCTTTGTCTCTCCTCTTGAGTGTTGATAAGATAAAGAGAACTCTTTTCCCAATTGATGAGCTGACCAGAAGCATATCCATAGAGATTCAAAGTATTCTTTAGAATTCTAGCTTCCCTTATAGTCAAATTGCCCATCAAAATAGTAGCATCAACAAACTATTGATGGAAGCACACCAATTTAGATGAGGAGGGGCATAGCCCCTGGATAGATCCTTTTGAAACCATCTTCTGCAAGTATCTACCAAGACTTTTAGCCATTGAAGTAAAAGAATGGAAGAAATGTGGACTCCGTGTCTTAAGCCTCAGGGCAGTCTGGAGAAGTGAGACAGAGAGCCATTAACAATAACAACAAGAGAGGATGTAGAAATCAACTACCAGATGAGTTGGAGGACTCTATTTCCAAACCTGAACTCCTTCAAAATTTTAATAAGAGCCAATCCACAAGGTCATAAGCTTTGGATAAGTTTAGTTTCATTAATAATCCCTACTTATTTGAGACCTCCAGGGAATGGATATTTTAATGAACAATGATAATAGAATCAAGGATTTGTATACCTGGGACAATGTCATTTTGTTGAGGAGAAATAATAGAAGGTAAGAGGACCAGAAGCCTCGAAGTGAAAACTTTGGATACAATCTTATAAAAGGAGTTGCAAAGGCTTATGGGTTGGAAGCAATCTATAGAATCCTCTCTAGGGTATTTTGGAACCAAAACTAAAAAAGTAGAATTGGGCTCCTTCAATAAATTTCTAGCTCCAAAACACTCTTTAACAACATTAGTAACATCCATTTCCACAATATGCCAAATATCCTAAAAAAAGAACATGGGAAATCCATCTGAACCTAGAACTTTATTACCTTCAAAAGAAAAAACAACTCTCTTAATCTCCTCCTTGGAAGGAATGGCAGTGAGAAATTTATTCTTCTCTTCACCTTAAACAATAGGGATAGCTTCCAGCGGGTTATCTTGATCATCCATGTTCAAATTAGGATCAACAAAAAGGAGGGAGGAAAAGAAACAGACAACTTCCCCTAGATTTCTTCATCCTTCCCCAACTAAGTACCATTAATAGAAATGTGAGAGATCATGTTAGGAGCCTTACGTTTAACAACTGTCATGTGAAAGAACCTGGTATTTTTATCCCTTGCAAGCCAAAATTATCATGATCTTTGCTTCCAAAATACCTCCTCTTTGGCAATAACAACATGATATTTAACTAATATCTCATTTTCCATAGCCAAAGAAGTAGAGTTGTACCCCTCCATTTGAATCTTATCCTGGATATCTTTAAGCTCCATTTGTATAGTAGCCTTCGAGGCAAATATATCTCCAAACACCTCTTTATTCCACTATTTAACACTATCTTTAATGAACCTTAATTTATTTGAAACCTTAAACATAGCATAACCATCCCTTAAATAGCATCAACAACAAAAGTAATGGGAAAATGGTCTGATCCAATTCTGGACAGAGTCGTAAGGGAACAGAAGAACTTAACCATCCATTCATTTGAAATGAGGGCATGATCAAGGCGAACTTGAATCAGCTCACTTCCATTCCTTCGATTAGTCCAGGTATAGCTAGCACCCTGAATGTCAACATCATGCAACACTTGACTATTGATGAACTCCATGAGATTCAATCTGCTCTTCCTTTGAATCTGAGATCCACCAAATTTTTCTATTTCTTGAAGAGGAGTATTAAAATCTCCCATAATAATCCAACTATCTTCCAAAAATTTCAATTTGCAAGAAGCCAACCTTTTCCAAAATTTGCTTCTTGCCCCTTTGGTATTTGGGGCATAGATGTTGGAAAGGACCCGAGTAAATCCATCCCTAATGTGATGAAATCTAACTGAAACTATATTCTCTTCAACAATCAGAGGCATACCATTTATGTGATTTAAATTCTAGAAGATATTCGTCCCTCTAGAAGCACCCTCTAAACTACTACCAACAACCCCACAGTTCTTAAACGTCTTTATCTTTTCTACCTTTTCCTTTGACATTTTTGTCTCCTGAATCAAAACAATATCTAGTTTATGATTTCTTACAATATTCCGAAGAATATCCTATTTATGGGAGGCATTAAGCCCCCTTACGTTTTTGATTAAGGTAAAAGCAGGTTTTGAATGGGCCCTGAAATCATATACATTCAATTTTTAAAAAGAACTGTAACCCTAGGAATGATAGGAAGAATTAGCTTAGATCTAAATGAAACAATTGGGGGAAAAAGAAAAAACCTTACAGCGCCCTCCCAACACATAATACCAGTAGAACTACTAGTCGTACAAATCCAAAAAAACAACAGCAGCCAAACAATAGATAAACAGAAATGCTCAAGATGCTAAAGCCAAATGTGTAAAGCCAACGCTTTACAACAACACCCAACCTAAGATTTTCCTTTGCCTCCCTTCTTCAGGGAGCGGAGAGTCATATCAAAATGTAGAGGGGACTTCTTATTATGTTTACCTATTACAACAGTCCATCCCTCCTCCACCAAAGAAGCTTTTTCCTGCTAGTCAGAGGCAGGAGAGGATCCAACCACAATAGAACCAGTATGAGAAGTCCGGACAGAACCTACAGCGGCCACACAGCTAGTACCAGACTTCCCAGCACCAAAAGGAATTTTTGAAATAGAACTGGCTAGAAAGAGGTCAGTAGACCCAGCAGCCTCAGCAGACAATCCAGCACCAGTACTACCCGCAGTAGGAACAGAACACCCAGCAGAACCAGGAGTAACAAGAGGGCCACCAACAACAGAAGAATTACTTCCAGCAAGAGCAGAACCACCAGAAGAAATGCTGGCAGACAAACCAGCAGATCCAGCAGAAGTACTACCAGCAACCAAAGAAGAAGAAGGAATAGAAGTAGCCGTAGGACAAGAGACTGGGCCAGAAACCTGCTCTACCACATTCGCGAAGCTCCGAACCTTCTCCACAGTATAGTGTTGGGAAGAGGCCCCCTTCCACCACGAAGCAATTTTATTATGTCTCTGAAGATCACATTGAGAGGCAATATGACCAATATTAAAGCATCTTCTACATCTGAAGGGGATGCCTTCATAGTCCAATTGTTGAATCCAACTTCTACCCGTAGGGGATTCAAGTTTAATCTCCGAAGGCACGCCTTTTGAGGTATCAATATCCACCAGGATACGAGCGTAAGTAAAATGAAATAAATCAGAGGATTTCTCATCCACCATTAACATATCCCCTAAAGTTTCCCCCATAGTCTCCAGAACGGATTCAATCCAAAGATGGAGGGGAAGATTAGGAAGCCTAACCCAGATAAGTTGCAAATTAAAAGATTCGGAAGATGGAGAAAAATCAAAATGCCAAGGTTTCAGCAATAGCATAAAACGATCCTCCCAGCTAAAGAAGTTTTCACACAAAATAATATTTATATCCTCGGCATCATCAAATTTTGCCACAAAAAATCATTTAGCCATAGGGAAGATATGGACTGTACCAGAGATTAGAGGTTCCCAATGACTGGAAATCCAAGAATGAAGATCAAGCAGAGAGGGCCAAAAACCCTTGAATCTGCAAATCAACCCATGCTCGAAAAAAATAGAGGTCGCCGCATCAATCTCAGAAAGAGTATCCACATCCAACACAACGAAAATATGTTGGTTGACTGGAAAGGCCCTACGAGGAGTGCCTTTAACAGCAGCGAGAGCAGGATTCGCAGCAGCCCTAGCCGGAACAACCAGCACCCCCCTAGCAACACCAGCACTCTGCGAACCCCCATTAGAATAACCCAACAAACCCCCAGAGACCAGAGCCTCTGAGGCTTGCAACTTTCCAAGAACACCTCCAGTAACCCTAGCAAGGACTACTGGTGAACCCCCAGAAACCTTCGGACCCCCAATAGAAGCACTAGTGACCGGAGAACCCCCATCACCAGCGACCTTTGAACCCCCGACAAAAGCACCAAAGGCCCTCAATCTCCCAACAGAAACAACCTGCAACACACCAGCAACCGGAAAAACTCCAGCGACCTGCAGACCCCCAGTAGTTGCACCAACGGTCGAAAAACCCCCAACGACCAAAGATGCCCCAACAACTGGCGAAATCCTAAAACCCCCAACATCCTTTGATGCATGCACCTTCCCAAGGATGCCACCAACAAGAGGCGAACTCCTAGCTGAATCTACCAGCATCGCCCCAGCAGCCATCACCTTGGAACTACTTAAGCCCCCTTATGTTCCATGATATAATTTTCATTTTTTACTTGCGGAACAAACCTACAAGATGGTCTTTTGACTACCATCTGCTATATTCTGTCGACACTCCTCCTCCCTATACCATTTAGCAGATCTTTTGCCTTATGTGGACTTAGGTGTACCAACATCAGCTTTCAGTTTGTTTCTTGTAGAAACACCACTATGAGAGGCAACACCAACCAACAAGACCACACCAACTTTCTTTTTTTTCTTTTTTTCCACTAGCGTAAAGGAGTCCTCTCCCTGTGTCGTGCACTCAATATAACCATTTAAAAGTTATTTGACAATCAATTTGTGATCTGAATTATGAAATCAGATTACAATACCTGGTGTGATACTTGTAGTATTGTCAAATTCAACATAAAATTGAAAGACTAACAACAAGATTGCAAGCCAAAAAGTGATCCATTCTATTTGAAATTGAAGTTTATACAAATCTGATGGATCCCAAAGGTCATAAGAATCCCTTGGAAATAAAATGAAGAGTCATCATAATGTTTATTACAAATAAACTATTAAAACTATCAAAATTTATCAAAAAACTATATATAAAAAATAGGTCCACTTGGAGAAGGCATAACTTTCTAGTCCTAGCTCCGAATTGTGAACCGTTTACTAATTTAGAAAGGTATTCAATAAAATCTCGAATCAAATTTTAGAGGTAACACAATGATGATACTTTCGGGCACCATCCAAGCGCAGAAATGCTTCGAAGGCCTTCAAAAATGCAGTTTACTGAAACATAGAAAAAAATTGAAAAATTAGATTTCAATATATTCCCAATTTAATCTTGATCATTCCTCCCCCCTTGAGAGGCAATGGGCCCCATTGCCCTAATATGTTGCAACAGATGAGGAAATTGTTCTTCAATTTGTTCCTTAGTAAACCACTTGCCTTGATGAGAATGTTGACTAGCTCGAACCACCCAATACAGAGGAATGTTCTGATTTCTCAAAGTCTTTAAAATGACTTCAGTAACATGGTCACATTGGACTGGAGCAGTAGTAGATGGATTTAACTTTGTAGCTTGAATGTCTTCGGTAGCTTGGGAAATCTCCAACAAAGAAGGAAAATAGGGTCTCAACAATTCCACATTGAAAACTAGATGCAGTCCCAAAAAGGATGGCAAATTAAGTTCAAAAGCATTCTCACCAACTTGTTTCACAATAGTATATGGGCCATAACAAAGAGGATGAAGCTTCCTATTTGGTTCATGCATGCACTCTTTCTGAAGATGTAACCATACCTTGTCACCAATTTGAAACTGATGAGGATTTCTATGTTTATCATGCCTTTCCTTATACTTCTGATTACTCTGCTCCAAGATCTCATAAACTTGTTGTTGTAGGTGTTTAATGTTATCAATGAATTGTTCTACTTTATCTACCTCCTTGTCACCATTCAATGGACTATTAGATTGTAGAGCTAGTATTGCTACATCCATAGGTTCCAATGACTGGTACCCAAGACAAACCTCAAATGGATTGTGCTCTGTAGTACTATGGAGTGCACGGTTGCAGTTGTGTTGCACATAGGGTAAGCTTTCATCCCATGTGCGAGGATGTTTTAAGTGATACATCCGTAAAATATGAATAATCATTTGAATCACCACTTCTGTCTGTCCATCTGTTTGGGGATGGAATGTTGTGGACTTTGTCAGCTTGGTGTCTATTTTAGCCCATAGTGCAGACCAAAATTTTTTGATGAACCTGCTATCCCTATCAGAAATAGTGGTTTTTGGCAAACCAAAATGAACCCAAACATGTTCAAAAAATAGCTTGTTAGTCTCTTTTGTAAAAATCATATTTTTACATGCCACCATGATAGCCATTTTAGAAAACCTATCTACCACAACATATACACAATCATGCCCCCGCCTTGTAGTTGGAAGCCCAAACATAAAATCCATTGAAACAAACTATCATGGCTTATTAGGAATAGGTAATGGTAAGTATAGACCCAACTTATGGTTTGTTGGCTTTGCAATTGCACAGGCTATAGAAGCTTGTATATGTGAAATGATACCCTACTTCATTTTTTGCCAATAGAAATACTTTTGAAAGATATTATTTTACTTTTGAAGGATAGCAGTAGTCTTACCAATACCAAAATGTTCTGCAACACAACTGTAGTGAGCTTCCCATCTCATTTTCTTCCGTTCCTCGGTGGGTACACATATATGACCAATATGGCAAAGCAACCCATCCTGCAAGTGAAAATCGGAGACAAACTTTCCTTCTACCAAACTACTATAGATGTTAGCAAAATCAGGGTTAGTACCATATAGTTGTTCCCAAGTGGATGATTGATGACCACATGAATCCAACACTATTGTCAAACCTGCAATTGGAGACCTACTCAAACAATCTACCACTTTGTTACTGCTTCCTTTTTTATGACGAATGTTGAGGTGAAATTATTGTAGATAAGCTGACCACCTTTGATGTCTATCATTCTGCAGCTTCCCTTGTATTTGCAAGAATTAAAGTGGCTTATGGTCTATATGTATAACAATTTCCTTTCCTAGTATATAATATTTCCATTGTTTGCAGGCTTGAATAATGGCATACAACTCCTTGTCATAGGTGGGGTACCTACGCACTGTATTAGAAAATGTTTCACTGTGATAGGCAACAGGATGCCCATGTTGCATGAGTACCGCACCAAGAGCATAATCAAATGCATCTGTTTCTATCTCAAATGATTGTTGTAGATCTGGGAGGACCAATACTGGTGTTGAACATAATCTTTTCTTTAACTCCTCAAATGCTCGTTGCTTTTCCTCTGTCCACTAAAATTTTGCTTGTGCTCAACCCCTTGGTGATTGATTAAGAGGCCATGATATATGTGAGATAAGATAAGATAAGATAAATTTATTAATGTCCAACGGAAGACCAACAAGGGTCTATGGGACAAGTAACATACAACGAAAATAGCAAGAAATCAATGGACCACCAAACAGTGGTCGGGGGAACATGCTAAAAGAACAAGGAACCAAACAAGAAGAAGCAAAGAACAGAGAACCACTAGGGCAAGGACTAGGGGTCCTTCCCTTGCGGAAAGAAATCCAACACAGAAGGATAGAGACCGGGAAGAATATGGGTATGGTGTCGTCGCCATGATCTGTTGGTGGTCTGTCACTAATGAGTAGAAGCACTGCGAGGTCTCACTGAGAATCCAAACACAAAACTACGATAGAAGTTGGCTAAGCCCAAGAAGCTGCGAAGCTCTGTGAAATTTTTAGGAGATGGCCAATCTTTGATTATTTGAATCTTTGTTGGGCCAACATGAACACCCTCAGTATCAATGATATACCCTAAGTATTGAATACTCTGCATACCAAAAGAGCACTTCTCAATGTTGGCATAAAGTTTATGTTTTTGCAGAGTTGAAAGCACTTGTTCAACATGTTGCAAATGCCCAAACCAAGTTTTGCTAAAGATGAGTATGCCATCCAAATAAACAACCACAAAAGAATCAATGAATGGTCTAAGCACATCATTCATCAACCTCATAAATGTGGCTGGGGCATTTGTTAGGCCAAAAGGCATGACCAACCATTCAAACAAACCTTCCTTAGATTTAAATGCAGTCTTCCACACAACTGCTGGATCAATTGGTACTTGGTGGTATCCAAATTTCAAGTCAATTTTTGTAAAGAAATCAACCCCCCTAAGTTGGTCCAACAAATCATCAATTTGAGGGATTGGATATCTATTCTTTACAGAGATTTTGTTCAATGCCCTATAATCAATACAAAGTCTCCATGTCCCATCTTTCTTTTTAGCAAGGACAATTGGATTGCCACAAGGTGAAGCACTTGGACGAATATGTCCTTTCTGAATCAGCTCTTGAATTTGTCTCTTAATCTCATCATTTTCCAAAACTGGCCTCCTATATATTGGCTCATGTGGTAGTGGAGTTCCTGGGATTAAATCAACAGAGTGCTTGACTTGACAGTGTGTTGGTACTCCCACTGGTGGTTTAAACACACTATGATATTCTTTCAAAAGTTTATCCATCTGATTTTGTTAATTTTCTGTTATGGTTACCTTAGCATGTGTATCAAGAACAACTAACTTTGTTTGTTTAGGGCGAACTAACTTTGTTTGTTTAGGGCGAATCGTGAGTAGAACAAAAGCTCCAGTTTGAGCAATCAAGCGTTTACTTAATGATGCAGGGGCATCCAAGGTTAAGGCAGGGGCATTCTGTGTCCTCGGTAAACTGCATGGAGTGTTTGTGTTTTGGTCGGTTTTTACTCGATTGCAGCCTTGACCGATGGTCTTGATCATTGAAGGAAGCTCGGTCACTGAAGGAACTCGGTAGTCTCTGGCGCTCGATGAAATTGTTGCTCGGTCATGCCTGCGGTGCTCGGTCGATACTGGTGCTCGGCGATGTCTAGCGTGCTCGGTGATTTTACTGTCGCTTGGTAGATCTGACTTACCGACTGGAGTTCTGTGTGATTTGTTGAGCCGAATTGGTGAATTAATTGTTGGTAGCCATTTTCTTAGGCCGACATGCAAAATTAAATGTTTGTATACATTTGTAAGCCGACTTGTATGGCATTTAATTATTTGTTTTGGGGAGTTAAGGGTTTCATCCAACGAACTTGTGGCTGATGATTAGTATTTAAGGAGAGCTTGGGTAGATGTTTAAGGACAGATTTAGATAGACAAATTTTGGGAGATCAGAACTTGGAGACTTAGTAGATCTGGAATTCAAATGTGAAGACTAAGAGTGAAGTTGTGGAAAAGTTCCTAATGTTCTTGCAGATCAGATTGTAATCTGATAGTTGTTTGTAGCAGAGCTAGGTGTTTGCATACTTGGAGACAAGGAGATTGCTTGGAGGCTTGCGAGCTCAAGTTTACATCTACCTTAAGGTTTCCATCAACGTCTGATTGTCTTCATAGCTGAACTAGCTGAGATTGTATTGGATCTGGTTGTGGATCTAGCAGAATTGTTTCATTTTGTAATTGGCCCTAACCCAGAAGGCCTTACAGCTGGGCATGTTAATGCAAATTACTTGAAACATTTGTGGTCTTGACTATTGTGTTGAGAATTCCGCTGTGTAATTCTTTTGGCTGCAAGGTTTGGACTATCCTTCATTGGATCCACCATCCTTGACTGCATAACTTTAAAAACCAGTTTGTGTTGGACATACCTCTGGTATTCAATACCTCTTCCCACCAAGCTTGATTGTAACACTACATGGCCAAGACTCATACACCCCATGCCTCTGATACATGTATGGTTGCCCCAGCAAGACATCACATACATCCAGTGGTGCTACATCACATCACTTCATCCTTGAAAGACTTGATTGAATATGGCAGACGACACTGTTGATTTATTTGAATATCTTGTCCCTCATTTACCCATCCCATAGAGTATGGTTGTGGGTATCTTGTCACTTTCAAATTTAATCTTTTGACTGTCGACACAGGACAGGTAAGGGGGATCCAATTAAGGACAGTCCAAACAAGCAGCCAAACACCACAATGCGGAATAACACAACAAAATAATGTTTTCAACTGAATTTTCATTAACATGTCTGGTTGTAAGGCCTTCCGAGTTAGGGCCAAATACAATCAAAAGTATTTATGTAATCTTCCAGCTAGTCCAGCTCTGAAACAATCAGCAACTGATGGAAACACTAAGGCAGATCTGAACTTGAGCTCGCAAGCCTCCAAGCAATCTCCTTGTCTCCAAGCATGCAAACCACTAGCTCTGCTACTACAAACTATTAGATAAAAATCTAATCTTCAAGATCTCACAAGATCCAGATCTAATCTTCTATCTGCCCACTGACTTCACTGCTGACTAACTCCCTAAACATCTACCCAAACACTCCTTAAATACTAATCTTCAGCCACAAGTCCGCTGGAAGAAACAATTAACTCCTAAACCAAGTCGGCTCCTATTACAAACAAATATTAAATGCAACAACAGTCGTCTCATAAATAGCCTTACAAATATTTAATTCTCCTTGTCAGCCTCAAGATCTTCATAGGAGAATACAAAAAAAGCTACCATCAATAAATGCACCAAGTCGGCCAACCAAATCTCCAAGAACCCCAGTTGGTAAACTAGAACTACCGAGCACCAGAGAAACAACCGACCACGCCAAGCATCACCGAGCACCACAGGCATTGCCGAGCAAGCATGTCGACCGAGCACCATAGGTATCGTCGAGTACAAGTGCCACCAAGCACAAGAGGTTTCACAGAGTTCCTTCAACAACAAAGCTTACTTCAATAATTGAGACCGTCGGTTAAAGCTGCAACCAAGTAACACAAAACCAAAACAACACACCTCCATGTAGATTCACCGAGTACCCTAGAATGCCCCTGCATCAACTATGTCCCTAGAGATCAAATTCTTTTGACTCCCACTATCAACAATAAAATGCAGAAGCTTTCCATCAACCCACATCTATGAATGAAAAAGTCTCTCTTCATCTTCACGGGGGATTACTTTAGCAATTCCAACTACAGCATATGGGTTTGCTTTTATGATGGAATCATTCTCCTCTTTCTCAGAATTATCTATTGGTGACGGTTCAGGTTCAACTTCCTCTCTTCGTATTTCTGTCATCAAATTTTTAATACTTTGACAATCATTTGTATTATGGGTTGGGGACTTATGCATCTCACACCACATGCCTGTATCTGTTTGTGTCTTTTTAGCAGCCCACCATGTGTTCTTGGGTGAATTAGAATGAGGTTACTTGGTCACCTGTTTTCCTACAAATTTATTTCCACCTTCAATCCTTGGCTTATTATTTGCAAAGTAGTCCCTCTTCCCTTTCTGCTTGAATTTCTCTTCAATTTTTGTAGCATATTTATAGGCAGTTGCCAATGTCTCAATATTCAAAAATTTCACCTCTGTTTGAATATACCTATGAAGTCCACTATGATATTTCAAAATTCAATGCTTCTCTGAATCCTCAATACCAAGTTTTGCTAAAAGTGAATGGAATGTATTGGTGCAATCTTGCACACACTGATCCCTCTTTTGTCGAAGCATCTGCTATTCTATGTATTTGTGTTCATATACATCTTGAGGAAAGTAAGCTTCTTTTATGTATTCCACAAATTCTCCTCATGTGGACTTCTTATCAAGAGATATTCCAAAATCGTCTTCAACAGGTAATTCTTGTTCTTTGTTTGCTACTTTGGTTTCCCATGCTAATTTCACATGGGTTTCAACTTTGAGGAGAGCAAATGTTATTTTTTCTGCATTTGAGAAATTATTTACAGAAAAATATCTATCCAACTTTGATAACCAATTATCAACAGCTTCAGAATCGACTTTTCCTTCAAAATTCGGGATGTCAAAATTGACCTACACTTTGAAAGGGGTATTTCCATGAAATGATGTTCCTAATGCAGAGGGTTTTTTATTCTGTAGGTGTGAAAATTGACTCATCATCTCCTCTCGTTGCTTGTTTAAAGCTTCCTCCACCAACTGCTTAATAGCATTGTCTGATATCTTCGATCATGTGCGTCTCAAAGGTGGATATTTGGACAAATCTTGTGTATCCAATCCTAATCCTTGATAGGAAGACCTTGTGTAAATTGGCATAAAGGAGCGTTCCCGCTCTGATACCACTTATCTGAATTATGAAATCAGATTACAATACCGGGTGTGGTGCCTGCAGTATTGTCAAATTCAACATAAAAATTGAAAAGACTAACAACAAGATTGCAAGCCAAAAAGCAATCCACTCTATTCGAAATTGGAGTTTATACAAATCTGATGGATCCCAAGGGTCATAAGAATCCCTTGGAAATGAAATGAAGAGTCATCATAATGTTTATTACAAATAAACTATTAAAACTATCAAAATTTATCAAAAAAACTATATATAAAAAAAAGGTCCACTTGGAGAATGCATAACTTTCTAGTCCTAGTTTTGAATTGTGAACCGTTTACTTCGTTGGAAAGGTATTCAATAAATCTCGAATCAAATTTCGGAGGTAACACTATGTCAGTATCTTTGGGCACCATCCAAGCCCAGAAATGCTCCAAAGGCCTTCAAGAATGCAATTTACTTAAACATAGAAAAAAAATTGAAAATTTGGATTTCAGTATATTCCCAATTTAATTGTGATCAATTTCCCATTAAATCACCTATTTTTTATTACATATACACTGAATGATTAAAAAATTCTATATGGAGATATTTAAACCTATGCATACAACCACTCATTAAAATTGACTCTTATTAAACTTTCCAAAGACTACAACAAATTTCCATTTCCCATTTGAACAAGAATCCCCTTTACAAGCACTTGAATTGCAATGATTTTATGACCAACAAAGATGCTAGCTTTAGAGAAATCCACTAAAAGTTATTAATTTGCATAAATTAATTAAATAACAAACATTAATAATAATCAGGGACTAAACCATTGAAAAGAACAGCCACGTAGGAAAGGGGAGATGTGGAGAGAGGCACTAAAATAGTGTTAAAAAACTATTTTTCTACCGAATGTTGAATTCAGTCATCCAATTGAAGAATTTGACATGGTCTTCAAAACAAATGGAAGATATGCTGTTGAGAATGATTGCCAATAATGAGCAGGAAGAGCCCTGCGTAGGAGAATCTCTGATTTTGGGTGCAATCTGAGGTAGATCTAGGCCACGTAACAGTGAATGGAATCTCCCACCAATGTTGGAGCTGGAGATATGGAGCCCAAAAAAGAATTATATTTGTTATGCATCAAATCTCTTGCAACTTCCAGTAATATGAATTGCTCTACAAGTATTTCTCAAATTCTCAGCAACTGTTAACCAGAAATCTTCAAGAATAGCGCCTTAGCTACTTACACATGCCATGCATTAGTAGAGGCTTCAAAAAAGAAGAGATTCAACTGACAAATATAAGCAGTATGTGATTATTTATGCACACCAATTTTGGGCAAGATGCCCCCCCAAGGCTTCTATTGCATAGCAGTTAAAAAGATTGAAAGAAAAATGCCTATCAGAATGGAAATGAAGAGGCCACCTTGGAAGAGGTGCTGAATTGGAGGGATTTTTTTTTGGCTCTTTGAAGTATTTGTTGTTATCTTTCAACAAAAGAGGATGTTGAAAAGAAGACTTCAAAGTAGTGTTACCCAAGGACGCGTTTCTGACATAATTTGACCCATCCCAAGAACGGGAACATCCCAGAAACTCAAAAACTTTTAGAAACCTGTCCCCTAGCTGTCCCATAAAATTCATGTTTGAATTTTGATTTCCACTCTCATGTGAAGTCTCAATTTAAATTATTTAACACAAATGTTGTCTGTTAAGGTTCTATAATGTATATAAGCATACTTTATCTGTATTTTCCTTAGTTGTCAATTTGGGTTTGAGGATGGATTCGGGTTCAAGAATCCAGTTCATGGATTCGTGAATTTTTTTTTCCCGTTTTGGATTTGTAAGGATTCGTGAGTATATATATATATATATATATATATGCATTATATATCCAAAAATATAAGAGAAATATACATAATTCTAAAACTAAATCATTTCATACTATGAATCTATGATGCTTGATCATTGATCAATGCCAAATGTCAAAGTCTTCATAACTAGGTCTTAGGTAGTCTTTGTTGGTGGTTGTTTTCAAGTCCCTAGGTCCGGCAAATGAGGTTTGAGTGATTTTGGCCTATTGGAAAGTCATGTCTGACTGGGATTTGGGCGAGAGCTAAGCTAAGTCTGTCATAGAGATGGGGTCGAAACCAAGTGATTTGTGATAAAACGAGTTAAAACCCTTTGAGAATCCTTTTGCCAGCTTTAGTTTGACCTTAGAAAGCCATGATGGATTGTGGGAGGTAACCCTACAGAAGGCTTGCTGAATCCTGAAATTTGGCTAAGTCTAGAATTTTTCGAATCTAGAATTCGCATCTTAACTCCTATGAAGCTGAAACCTATCTCAAACATCCTGGAATGTATTTAACTTGTATTTATACAAATATAAATTAAAGTATAAGAAATTAAATAAATCAAACTTATACTTAAATGTTATATTTGTATAAATCCTCCTGTCAATTTAGGGTTAGATGAAAAAAAATAGACATATTAAGTGTTTTATGCCTTCATAGGCTGCGGGTCCCTAGGGATTCGCATGGATCCGCACGGGATCCTCAAGGATTCATGTTGGATCCCCCCGGGTCCGTGACGGATCCGGGCAGGGTCCTTGCAAAAGCTTGTGGATCCGTCCGAATCCGCAAGCCGCGGATCCGGACGGATCCACAGGCTTTTGCAAGGACCCTGCCCGGATCCGTCACGGATCCAACACGAATCCGGACCCGTACCCAAATCCGGGCCTGTACAAGCAATAAGGTATTTTCATACAAATATTTATAATTTCCTTATATATTTCAAGTTTTTCCTAATTTTTATATAGCTATCCCCTGTTGTGCCCTGCTTCGGAAAAACAAATCCATCCCGGAAACCTATTTCCCTATCCCCCGTCCTGGAAACCCGGGGTAACATAGCTTCAAAGTCTTTGCAGTACAAATAAATATTTTCTGCTCTTCAAAACATCAAAACCAAACCTTTGTTGCCTGCAACAGACAAACTTCTGGCAATGCTACCAATGCCTTTTCACTACTTGACAACACAAATGTAAGCAACCAAAAAACTGCATGCACTTCTGATTGTTTAGGATTAATTTATAAAGATATGAACCAATAACCAAATTAGATTGACTTTGATATCATGTTAGTGTTGCTAAGATTGCTGCTTGAATACTAGAATCAATGAATCACATAAGTCAAACAAATGCACACTCAATCTATGAAACTAAAAATAACAATGCAATACAAGAATGATTGAATAGAAGTATGTGCATAATGTACAATGTAGGCTTGCATATATAAGCAAGCAAGATAAGTGAGAAGCTACTACCACTACATATGTGACACTTACGAACAAACTTGACAAGTATATAGGCAAGTGGCATAATGCTTTGCAAGCGGTGTCTCACTAGGTGAGTACACGTGAGAAGGTACTACCACTACATATGTGACACTTACGAAAAAACTTGACAAGTGTATAGGGAAGTGGCATAATGCTTTGCAAGAGGTGTATCACTAGGTGAGTACACGTCTCAACCACATGAGGTCAGACAAACCTGAAAATGTCCTCGAAGTAAACTAAGTCAATGTGAATAATGTCACTCTAGAAAGTAGTTAACTACTAACCAGTTATGTAATGACTCTAATTACACCAACAGAAAAGATAGAAGAAATATTTACCATATATCCAAATAAAAAGATACACATATAGGAATTGGTAACCACATAATACTTCTAGCTCACAAATTTTCCCTTGAAAACACAACCAAATGATATCTGAATCTATGCACACCATATTGAAAAGGATAGAGATAAGCATTAGTGAATCAATAGAACAAGATATAATGTTAGATGAAAATGAGGAAGAGTGTCACATGGACAGCACAAAGAGAGGAGGTTGAGAAATTGTGTTCTTATTACCCCAAAGCATGTAAAGAGAAAAATATATGTACAAAAAATAATTATTTATCCTATGGAGGACATAAAGGTGGGATTATGTATATTTATACTAGTGAGAGAGTGAAGGTAGTGCATGCATATGCATATTGTGTGGAGTACATTGAGAAGGCACTTAAAATGGAAGAAGTTGTGATGTAGGACTCGAGGTAGTTGGTGATGAGAATGAATAAATCATGGTTGAGGGAGATGGATACAAAAGTGAACAAGAACCAATGAAAGAGATTTTTGGTTCTATGAGGAAAATAAAATTTGGTTTAGAATAACAGGTTTAAGCAAGAAGAAACTCCCAGACCCTCCTGAGGTTATGAACTCAGTTCTAAAGGCTTTCCATTTGACCGTGATCATATCAAAGTGAATTAAACTCTAAACTATGTTAACCTTCTGTTTCAAGAAATGATAATGATAAAATCAATAGATTTGTGCTTCTGTTTATATACTTTAGAACAAAGTCATGACTGACTGCAAGTGATTGTTATTTCTCTCAATTTCATTTCCATTCAAATCTAAATTTATTAGTTTTTTTGTTAGCTCTTGCCAAAGAAAATTATGATCATAAGTTGGGAATTTGGAATGTCTCTAAAAGTTATCTACCACCTCTCTCATTTGAGAATGCAATGC
Organism: Chamaecyparis obtusa; assembly: GCA_027943335.1. Classification (NCBI taxonomy): domain Eukaryota; kingdom Viridiplantae; phylum Streptophyta; class Pinopsida; order Cupressales; family Cupressaceae; genus Chamaecyparis; species Chamaecyparis obtusa. Next base: position 462,394 of record BSBK01006300.1, on the reverse strand, counting down.
ATGCAATTCTTCTCCAAAGCAAAATCCTGTCCCAAACAAAAAGTTTCGAGTTGTACCACACCTTAACAGTCTTTACCACCAACAATACTGAAAAATTGTGCATGTTGATCATCTAGTTTGTGAATTCTGCAATTTCTTAATGAATAAAAAATAGTAGCTGGTCTCGATGCAGCCCCTCGAGATGCCCCAGCATGTTAGTATGGCAAAATAAAAACTGATGTTGCAAAATATATAATTTTAACAGACGTGGTATGCTATATGTTTGATTTGAATTTGGAGCCAGTAAGACTAGAGTTCAAACACTATCCAACAATCATTCGGCGCCAGAGTTAAATTGCAGTAATGGAGTTTCCACTTGCTCACTGATTCACAAGCATTCCCTCTGACACGAGGATTATACCTGATTGGAGGAGACTTATGAGTGCCACCTTTCCTTAAAAATGATATAACCCCAATAGCCTCACTTCTGCATTACCAAAAGCAGACTTGGCCCAACCCAACCACACATCAGACCAGAAGGCATGGCGTTCTTTTCAAGGGTCAGTATGGCAGCAAAAAATCAAGTCACCTGTGGAGCTACTGCTGTTTTTTCAATGTCAAAGGGCAAGAGGTAATGCCAAAGTTAAGAGGTTACCTGCAGCAACAAAGGTAGTAGCTCCCATCTTGTGCAAGCGATTCCCTTGGACAAACATAATCCAGTAAAATCCCTACCAAATGCTATTGAGAACAAATCCACCTCTTTGAGATATATTTCATTGGACCAAAAAACCTTGAAGAAATTGGCTCTTCCAAGTTTGTCTGTGTGGGGAGAGGAAGATTAAGGGACCAGTAAACAAGGGAATCACTGAAATCTCCACAATGAAGAGGGTGTTAGTACTCCAACACACCCTCCATAACCCTAGAAGAGCATCCATGACAGACTCCCTGGGAATATGAAATTAGTATATCACATGAGATCCATGGTCAAGCTATAGGTGGATTTGGGTTAATATGCATGGGTCACTCTCCACACTTCTGGCTCTGCAAAACCAAGGGGACTTCCTTGAGATCCTACAACACAGAGAAATATGAAGGAACAAGGTCACAAAGCTTCACTACACACTGCATGAGAATAACCCTATTATTTGTCAACAATTACCCCTGATGGTAGCTTACTGGACTTGCATACCTATAATCTCACAAACAGCAGATGAGACACTCAGAAGATACAAGGTTCAATCCTAATGATTTTCTCTTGGATGGTGCTCTATGGACTCATCAAATGCAGTTTCTGTGGAACACTTGCATTCTAATAGAAACACCGAAACCCAATTCTACAGCTAAAACTGTTTGCAATTCTTATCAATTTGAACAGTAGCCAAATTAGATATTCTCTTGGATGGCTCTCTATGGATAAATCAAATGCAGTCTCCCTGGAACACTTGCATACTAAAGGAAACAGCTAAGCCTAATTCAAAAGCTAAAAATGTTTGCAATTTTTATCAATTTGAACAGTTGCCAGCTCAAGCCAGGTGCCTAACTGATTGGTGACAAAGTCAAAGGGTAGCAACCTGTGCGGAGGCATACTGTAAACCTTATTCAGAATTGAACTGCTCCTGGTTGCTAGCTGATTTTTCACTCCAATGGAAGTAGATGAACCAGATTGTGCCCTACACATCTCATCTAGCTGTATTTTCACTCTTAAACACATCTAACGATAGAAGAAACATCAAATAACAAGAAATTACTTAGTCATCCATGAATTTATCCACTCCTTAATGTTATAGTCAGGAAAGGTTGATATCCAGTTACAAGAATTTCTCTACCAGGAATATTCTCCTAATAACATAGACTAATGCAGAACCAAAATGAAATCACCAACTACGATTCCATAAGAGTTAAAAGCAATCAACTCTCAGGAATATGGAGCTAATCATGGAGAATTGCTTTCTGTTGAGAAATCCCAAATTACAAATCCTTCACGACTTCACAACAAAACCCTGTACAGATTGTTAACTTGCAATATTTGTCGCCACAGACCATACAAGGGACCCCCAATTGCAGAAGATGCCCAAAGATCTCAGGTCCAACTAAAGAACTCATATTCATAACAAGGCAAGCCATGTAAATTCAACCAGTGTATGACCATCCTCCCGCCTTACATTTCAAGTATGTGAGCTCCCCGGTCTTGCAACTTCGTCCAATGCAAATTCAATGCTAACTTGGCTCTTGGAGTGGCAAACATAAAAAAATCAGTGTCCTACCCATGCCCTCATTGTTGATTGCAACAGTCAAAAACCTGAGAAACATGTTGCTTTGATCATTTTGCATTACTGCACCAATCTTGTTGCTCACACACCAAGAGAAATATCCAGTCACCCAGATATCACCAAACAGAGTTGCCACCATGACTGTATTTATTTCTCTACTGTGCACGCAGCTTCCTAGATTGGTCAAACAATGGCACAACACATCTAACTCAAACTGCAAATCCTTAATATCCCTCTAGCACAGGTTATCTGGAGATCAACAGTATTCAGACCCTCAAAAAAAAAGTTATAGTGGACCCCACAATACACATCAGAAACATGAGAAAAACCGGACCTGAACTCGAAATTAACCCAATTACATTAAAATTTGGCATATGTCCTCTCGTTGAAGCACCAAAGGCAGAAAACAAGCACCAAAGTGGTGTGCAACAAATCCAGATGCAAAACCTATTAGTTAATTGGATTTCATGATATTTTGCACCCATACTTTTCCACTTCCAGACATCAAGAACTGACTGCAAGCTGCCTAATCATACATACAAATTTCTAGGTGGGCAAGCCTGACATGCCATTGGGAGAACATCGCCACCACACATACAACCAGGTCACCTCAGGTTTCATTACGGATGGACATCACCTGGAGATGAATTGGATGGTAAAAAATTTGGGCCCAAGTGATATTGAAGCAAGGGAATGCCAAAAGAATGTGGTGGAAGGCTATTCCCACGTGTGATATGATATTAAAACAGAGCATAATACCATTTCGGATCTGCCTTCATCTCAGAGCAACCAGAACTCAAGACAAGGAAAACCCAGCCCCAATATCACAAGAATTCGGATTTAAAATCATTTCAGAAACATAAGGACATCAAAGCTCCTTTGCAAAATTTCAACTTCTTTTCCCTCCAATGGAATCCAAGGTGCAAAGGAGGAACACAGAAAATCTTGTACCACCTCCAAATAACTTCATGCCTTCGAAAATTTTATGGATCCAGTTGCGACTCTAGATGCAAACCCAGCTTGAATCTATTTTTAAAACATCTTTGCATCTGCCTGCTCGAACCTCCCAAACCTGAAACAACAAAGAACTCAGATGGGAACCTGATTTAACTGGACTCCGTGACTTCATTGGATCTGTTGGAGCCCAAAGATTTCAATTCAGCAAAAACTTGGTCCAATATTCAGCTGGATGCCAGATGTCAAAGTGTGGCAGCAGTTCACACAAACTCCAGGAATCAACCTCTTGCAACAACCTTTTTATTCTGGTCAAAAACATCATCATCAGGAGGTATGTGGCACTACATTAAAGTCTGCAACACTAGGTTGAAACTGGGTACACCAATCCACTATGGAAAACAACTCGATAATAACCCCAAGAAAAACAAGGGAAAAATTAAACGCAAACCAAAGATTAATTCAGGTTGATAACAATTTCCCCCCCAAAAACACCTAGAAGCATTTAGAGAACAAAAATGCATCCAAGAGGTACAAGGCCCAAACTAGAACCAAAGAATATAAACCCTCGTGTATGTTGGATATTGGACTCGCCCTTTTACTAAAACACTTTAAGCCCACAGCGAAAACAAAACCAAATGCAAATACTTGAATTAACCACATGCTAACATCCTCATGGGTTCAGATCCCCATCAGAGTAACAAGATAACACTAGCAGTTGCGCGCTAGTGTGCGGGCAACACTGAGCCGATAGGGCTTCTTGGCATGAGGAATTTTGTTCGTACTTTGCGAAGAAATAATTCATGATTTTGACAGTCTGCTTAATGGTGTTGAGAATTGACAGTCTGCTTAATTGTGTTGAGAAGCCAAACATATAAGACTTGTTTCATATAACGGAGACAAAACAAAGCCAATTGCTATAGATATCTTTAGCAGGTCATGTAAATGGATACATTCAGATTGAATGAATAATGTATTAATAAAGTGGTCTTTGAATTGTACAAATCATTTAAAACTCATTTAATTTGAAGAAAAACTTCATATAAGTATCCAAATGTGTAGTGCCGAGTGCTATCAAGAATTGTAGGATCGAGAATCTGTATAATTGGAAATCTGAATTTACATCAATATCAAATCTGTTTTGTGATGTGTTTTCTGAGATGCTTTGTGATATGTTTTCTGAGATGCTTTTCTCGTTTCATCATCATTACAAGTTTTCAATGCCAGCCAAAACATAATATAAACTTGTCAAAACTAGGGAATCATTCATTAGAGTTTAATAGCTATATTGGACAGTCAGGCTGCTCAAATTAAAGAACCGAGGATAGTTTAAGCGGTTGTACCTCTTGAAGTGTTTTGTTCCCTAAGAAGGCAGGCAAGAGAATGTCTTTATTGTTGGAAAAGAACTCTGTAATAGGAACTCAGTAATGAGTTGGCTCAGATCCATTAGATTTCCACAATCCATAATATTAAGTGCTAGTTTCTGGATTCAATTGTGTATTCCTTTTTTCCATCAACGTTTCGGATCATACTACATGATCCATCATCAGGATGCTAGAGAGAAAAGAGACATGAGTTGGCTGTCAAATTTTCTCCTTGTCATATTAGTGCATTCTATCTTTTAAGAGATTATATGCATGGAAAAACATCTGCAAGGTTGTTAATGGGAATCATTAAGCAATGGCAGTGAAGTGAACTGTGCGGAAGGGTGAAACTGCTTTTTTTTTTGTTGTTTCCTGTTGTTGCTGAAAGTTTATCAAACTCTTCGCAGTCTACTAATTTAAATATCAACTGCAGGTTTGTATCATATAATTTATCCAATTTGCCTGAGATAATTTGTATATTATAATATGACATACAATCACTCTCACAAAACCGAAACACAATCTGTCAGGTTCACCTTATTTAATCTCTCTGGCTTATCTCAGCTTCACCCAATTTGTTTGAGATGATTTTCTCAGCTTCACCCAATTTGTTTGAGATGATTTGTCTGAGATGATTTGTTGTCTCCTGAAGTATATTGCAGCCTTTTACTGAGTTCCTGTTACAGAGTGTTTTTTCAGCCATAAAGTATTCCGATTCGAGTTAGCATAGGCAGACCAGGAGAAAGAACTGCCCTTCCTATTTTGGTAGTACCGAGGGTGAATGAAGCGTCCATGTAGAAATTGAGTATTCGTCTGTGCACGAACAATTATTGGGAGTGAGACAGTAATTTGAATTGAATATAGTTTGAAACTGGGTTAAAGTTTGTGTGCTTACCTTGTTGGCTTGTAATGGTGAGTGTGGTAGTGAGTCCATGTTTGGGAGTGCTATTCCAGCTTTAAAGTATTCAATTTGCAGGCATTGTTCAGTTTGCGATTCGTTGTGTACCTGCAGAGGAACAGGTGTAAGTCTGTACACAGAATAATGTATATTGAATGATGTTGCTTTGCATTGTCATTTTGGAAGACATAGGGATGCATATGTATACAGAGGTCTATATAGTAGCATTTTTTTAATTTGAAGTCTTAATATTTTTTTAGAGGTACAAAAGTCTTTTTAAATTGCCACATTCAGATAGGAATTTCCCTCTCAAGCATTTCTTTCAAAATAGCACCAATCTATTTGAGCTCAGGGTGCGAAATAGTCCACGCACATTCTGTATGCTTCTACATTTGGCATCTATTTTTTTATGTGCTTTGTCTATGTGGCAGATGGACATTTTATTTTCCTACAATATTCACATATCTGGATTACTAAAGATGCAACTTCTCCGCATAGAGGGCACATCTTCCATCGATGACTAAATTGTAAGTCAATTTTGTATCTGCGCATACAATGAAGGACACTAAGGTCAGTAGAACACATTTGAGGAGGTGAAGCTTAACTATTACAAATATATTTATATTTTGATTGGCTGGTGATAGCTGTTACAAAAAGAAAACAGTGATGCCTACTGGTAAATCAGTGGATGAGCAACTTGTTGAAATGAATCTTAATATTTATTGATTGATTGCATTGCTATTTCCTATACAGACATTAGGAAAAACAATTCCCATGTTCTTGGGTCTAGCTAAAAGGAAAATTGTTGCATTGACCAGTAATGGCAAAAGTTGTTTTGTCAATATTTTTTCTCTCAAAATCAGTATTTTTCTTCCCATAATAATGGGATTTGGGAGTTCCATGTTAGATGTTTACGACTGTTTGCCTTTTTTCTTTGTTGTAGCCCATTTTCTGATTGCATTGCAAAGATAACTGTACTCAAAATTGGGAAACTGTCCCAGTAAAAGGAAATCTTTTGGAAAAGCACAAACTGAAAAAGAGAAATGAAAAGCAAAGTGGTTCTTTAACCACTGTAAGGCTGAGGAGAGTGTTTTCTTGCAATGGCTGCTGAGACTTTAATTCTTGTACATAACTTCTTACAAAACTTGAGATGGGAATATCTTCACTGTGATGAATGGTGGCAGGTAATTCATGTCAATTTAGTCTCCAAGAATTATTTGATAAGGATTCTGATTAAAATTTAATTTCAATGAGCCCACCTATGCAATCTTCTGGTCTAACATATGCAATCTTCTGGTCTTACTAGGCTCTTCTGAAACTGTATTGGTATCCCATCTAAAACTTCACCAATATACATAAGTATAGATAGTCATTTAGTGTAAGACTCATGGTTAGCAGGGATGGAAATATCCATGGCAGCTTAAAAGTTAGAGACATGAGTAAATTTTAAATATATCTTGAAGGTTAGCAAATTGAAGATCATCACCATGATGAATGGTGGCAAGTATAAATAGTCTTTTAGTGTAAGCCTTATGGTTAGAAGGGATGGAGATATCTATGGCAGCTTGCAAGTTAGAGACACAAGTAAATTTTAAATAGGCCTATTCACTGGGAGTAGTCTACAGCAGTCATTCACACATCCCTCAATAGGAATGGGCACTCCTAGAATCATAGCACCCATCAGGGATTAGGAGATTATCCCAACACAATTGTTAGAGCGAAGTAGACATTTCCAAGAGCTATAGGAGTTGCGAAGGGTTAGATAAGATTTTTGTTTGACATGCTAAATATGATCATCCCTACTTATTTTTCAAATAATTTAAAATGAGATTTTTGTTGAACTCGCAGTATTTCCCCCTTGTTGAGAATCTGTGGAGGTCATTGTGCCTGTCGCAGCTTCCCGTAGAGTTCAGAAATTAAACACGAAACCCTAATCAACGGTAGTAATAGAAATACCATTAATAGGAAAGGAAATTGGAGATTAGAAATAGCCATAGGAGATGAAGATGGAGGGCGGAAAAACTTTGTTCAGTCACTCCATACAATAATAGAAAGGCTTGAGTTTGACATGGTAAATGTGATCATTCATACTTATTTTTCAAATAATTTTAAATAAAAACAGGAAGGGGTGGAATTTTAACGCATAGCATTTCCCCCTTGTTGACAATCTGTGGAGGCCATTGTGCCTGTTGTAGCATACAAACGTTGAGGGTAGATGGTTGCAGGAGTTCAGGAATGGTGTCTTCTGGGAGAAGGGTTCTACAGTCACGAACAGGGGCACGACTGTTGAAGACAGAGCGGCAGGTGCAAGAGGGGCACGGGTATTGAAGACAGAGCTTGACCTAGAAAGCATAAACAATGAGCGAAATATGCAAATCACCAATGAAGAAATCAAATGTAGAAAGTCAGACACAGATAAATACATTACCTCAACACCAGTGACGGATATATGATTTTTTCAGGCGGTTTGGTATGAGGTGATTCATTGTATGGAATGGGAGTCCCCAGTAGCCCTAAACCCCGGAAAAGCTTGTTGGTGGATATAATAATTCAGTGCCCTCATGGACATGCGTTGACGCAGCTGCCAAGTGTAGGAGGGGACAACAAACATCCAAGTGCTAGCACGCAGGCAAGGAGGGAAAAGTTTCGCCGGCACCGGGAAATATTTCTTGTTCTTGGACGGGGGTAGCAGGCAAGCAGGCTGGGTGGATGACAACATTCCGGCGTTTGTGGGGCTAAAAGCCCACACAGATAGCACCTATCGGCTTAAAAATAGGGAAACTTTGGTGTGAGGGTGTGAGGCACAACGGGTGCAAGAAGCTGACACATGGCAACAACTCACACCATCTGCAACAATCAACCTAACTTGGAACAAGTTTCTGCTAGATGAACACACCATTCACTTGCAGAAAACAAAACATAGTCAAGAAGTCAACACTAAGTTCCTAAATCCTTTGTAGCAAACACCTGCTGACAGCATCCCCGACAACAATATACGAAACCCTAGATGCAAACTTATTAATTTTAACCAGAATTAAGAGCATCTTTGCATCAATTTTCATCCAAAAGCCAGCAAAGCAAAGTGGTAAATCACAAGAAAGCCAGAGCACTATACCATTTTGAGCCTGCCTCATCTCAAAAAACTCAAACTCAAACCAAGGAAAACCTGGACCTAAAATCACATCAAACCAGATTTAAAACCATTTCAAGTCCAAACTCCCATCAAAGCAAACAAACTTCAGAACATTTAAAACTTGGAGCAAAACAATCCCATATCCAATGATATATCCATTCTAGCGCACTGAAGCTTTCAAGTCCATGCAAACCCAACAACTCCTGAAGACAGTGAACCACCAAGAGGTACAAGTACACCATACAACACAACCTCCTCTATCAAAAGCCTTGCACAAAAAATGAGCACTAAAACTATCAGTTCCTTAAAAGCCAGTGATAGTCCTGGTGCTCACTTTTGGAGCAGAAGTTGTGGCAATGATTGTCACGTCCTGATCTGTCATCAGATTCCATTGCAAAAAAGGTAGCCGTTGAAGGATTGAAATGAATTCCTGAAAAGATGTCTATTTGAAGGGAGCAGCTATCATGAATAGGGAGCTCAATATTTGCCCAAATTTGTACACAATAAAGGACAAGAAGACCAGAGATTATTGAAAAATATAAGGGTTGGATGATATGGATTGTAGATTTAATTAATCACAATTTGTACTTTAGACTTGAGAAAGATAGACATTGATCTACAGAATAGTGAAATATCCTGCAACTCATATTCTTACATTGCAGCAAATTAAAGGTCATGTGAAACCAAAGTTCTGTGGTAAATAGGATGGCAATTTTTTGTCTTGAATTGATGAATTGATTAAAGATGTAACATGGGAAGATGCATGTATGTGTCATAAAGACACATATGATAGAAGTGAACCCACTTTTCTTCTTCTGCACTCTTGTCATTCTTCTCACCAAATGCCCCTGGATGAAGAAGGAAAATAATTGCAGGTAATAAGCACTTTCTCAAGCTCCTAAAAAATTTTGCTTGTTTGCTACCTGGGTTGGTGCCATATCCTGCTTCATTGCATATGATGCAACTATTAAAGTTTTGATCAGATTTGTGTGTAGTATTTTAATCTTAATTTCAAATTGTGTAGGTATATATATAATCAATGTAGATATAATTGAACTCTACACAGTTCAATAATATGAATTATTTCTGTTATATCTCACAAGAATGTCACCGAATTATTTATGTCAATATTGATCTACAAAATTGATATTCAATATTGAATCTCTCTTTATCAATATTGATATCAATATCAATATGACTTGCTGCTGTCGATAAACTCAAGCTCGATCTGTATTGAAGACTGAATGTATGTTGATCACTATATAGTATATATCCAAAAATGATTTAGATGTCATATAAATATCATCCAAGGTCTCGCAAGGAGACACATCTCTTCTTGAGATCGTATGTCTCATGAAGAGATGTGTCTCGTAGTGAAACTAATCTTAATACTGTGTAATACAAAGTAATCAGCTTTGAGTTTGTATAATATCGATCTGCGTTATGAGGTGGTCGATACCGTTATCGACTTGAGATAATATTAACATCGGCTTGCAATATATGATAGTTGATATCGTTATCGACTTTGTGATTATATTGTTATCAATATGTATGATAGTCGTTATTGTTAACCATAACTATGATAGATATTGACGATAACTATCATAGTTATCGGTAACGATAACTACTATCATATCAATCATAAACAATTACAAGTTTGATAACAATTTTCGGTGAATTCTGAAAACAGCAATAACATATATAATAATAATAACATATAATATTTTATTATGATGTTTACATAATCGTAATATAATATTGTATGTATAATCAGATATTATCTAGTGGAGGATAGATATCAAATGCTTAAGGCCGATAGGTCAATTGAGCATGTGATTTCATCGGTTACAATAATCTGACAGAAGCTACAAAACATTAACACTCCCTCTTAGCTAGGGAGAATTAATTCTAGCCCACAATAGATTCATCAAAAGAAGATATCACTTCATTGGAGAGAGATGGCATATCCACGAATATCAAGTCACATAATATTCACCATTACTCTCAAGGATATATCCATATGATATGTGCACTCGCATCACGTCACATGATGCCTATCATAGAGATATCAAATCATGGCATATCCACGGATATTAAGTCACATAATATCCACCATGATTATCTCAAAAATATTATGGTTTATCCAATGATATCAAGTCTCATGATATCCACCATCATGTCTAACGAGATATAGTTCATCATGATACATCCACGGATATCAAATCTCATGATATCCATCATGATGGAAGAGCTAATTATTGCAAAGTTGTCACTTTACAATATTAACCAAATACAAGTGTTCATCATTGAAAAGTCGTCACCTTTCAAGGATGTTCATAGGGCCCATAAAGTCATGAAGTTACACACATGACAAATAAAAGAGTTTACACATTAAACATCTTCAGTAATATAAGTACAAATGAATTTAAACTTAATCACAAATTAAGTTATATTTCAACCATACCAAGTTTATCCCGAAAGTGAGCAACCTTTGTCTTGGAAAGAGGCTTGGTGAGAATGTCTGCAGTCAGTTCATCTATACTAACATATTTCAACTGAATCACATTCCTTTCTACCATGTCTCTAACATAGTGATAAGGAATCTCAATGTGCTTCAATCTGTCATAGAATACTGGATTCATTGAAAGTTTTATACAACTCTGATTGTCACAATGTATGATAGGAGGATCCAGAGAAGGACCAAACAATCCCGCAAGGAGTTTTCTTATCCATATTGCTTCCTTCACTCCCATGGAGGCTGCAATGTACTCGGCTTCAATAGAACTCTGTGCAACTGAGGATTGTTTCCTACTAATCCACAAGATCATAGCTGATCCTAAACTGAAGTAGCACCCCGATGTGCTTTTTTTGTCTACTATACAACCAGCCAAATCTGAATCAATGTATCCATGAAGATTTAGGTCTACATTAGTGTATTTAAGACCATACCTAATCGTGCCACGCAAGTATCTCAGAATATGCTTTGCTGCAACCAGATGTATCTGCTTCAGTTCACACATGAATTGACTAATTGCATTCATTGAATAACAAATGTTTGGTCTCATGTTGACCAAATACATCAAGGACCCAATAATCTGTCTGTATACAATTGGATCTACACTTTCTAAGTTTGTTGTTGCTTCCTTTAACTTGTGCAAATTTGTTTCCATGGGTTTACACTCCATCATACCAAACCTTTTTAGAATGTCAATAGTGTACTTTCCTTGATTTAGAATAATACCATCAACTTGCTGCCACACTTCTAAATCGAGGAAGTAATGTAAAGGACCCAAATCCTTCATGTCAAACTCTGATGCTAGATCTTGCTTACATTTGATAATTAGATGACCTTCTCCTATAATCAATAAATCATCATATAGGATAAGAATCAACATCTCACTGTTAATTACCTTGAAGTACAAATTTGGATCTGCATCATCTTGGAGAAGTTTAAGCCCAAAAAATATTTGTCTATCCTTTCATACTAGGCTCGAGGACCCTGCTTAAGCCCGTATAATGCCTTCTTCAATTTGCACACATGAGAATCATTACTATGTATAAGAAATCCTTCACGTTGCTCCCAAGTATACTTCCTCTTCTATTATTCCATTTAGGAAGGCAGTCTTCACATCCATCTGGTGAATCTTCCATCCTTTAGATGTAACAGTGGCAATGATAGCTCTGACAAAAGTATATCTAGCAACTGGGGCAAATTTTTCTTCATATTCAATCCCTTCCTTTTGAGAGAAGCCTCTGGCCACAAACCCTGCTTTATATTTCTCAATACTACCATCTGCAGCATGCTTGATTTTGAAGAGTCATTTCGAAGAAACTACTGACTTCCCTTTTGGTTTGGGTACAATGTCCCAAACATCATTCTTAACAATGGACTAATACTCTTCCGTCATAACATCTTTCCAAACTTGAAGTTTGGTAGCTTCCTCAACACAAGAAAGTTTTGTTTTTATGATCTCACTCATTAAGGCAACATAGCTGGAATACCTGTGAGGTCTTTTGCTTTCTCTGAAAGTTCCTTCTGGTGCAGCATATTTTTCAAATTCTTGAATCATCTTCTTTGCCCAAAGTGTCCTCTACCGATTTACATTAGTGTCTCTAGGTTCATTGGCAGGATCCATGGATTCAATTTGACCTTCATTTTCCATTTCTTCAAGAGTCTCCCTCTGAATCTCAGGAACATGATCCTCTTCCATGTTTTGAGGTGGTTCTGGATTTTTTGACTCATGAATGCTTTTGGATTTTTTGAAAGCAACATCTTCCTCAAAGGGAACATCCTTGCTTAGTTCAATTAGTTTCTAACCAAGTATGAAGATCCTATAGGCTTTAGATGTTTCACTATAACCTCCAAATATTCCCTTTCTGCCTGAGGGTTCTAATTTGGATATTTTCTCTTGGGTACATGAAGGTAGACTGGACAACCAAAAATTCTTAAGTGACTTATGTCAGGTTTAACTCCTGTGAATACTTCTTCAGGGGTTTTGTTATCTAGGAGGGAGTGAGGACATCTATTCTGGATGCATACAATGGTATTATAGGCTTCAGCCCAAAAAGAAGTTTCTAGGTTTTGATCATACATCATAGCTCTCACAGCTTCAACAATAGTTCTATTCTTCCTTTCTGCAACCTTGTTTTGTTGAAGGCTATAAGGAACTATGAACTCCCTCTTAATCCCAGCATTAATACAAAAAAATTTGAAATTTTCTAAAGTATATTCCCCCCCATTATCAATCCTTAGAATTTTGATTCTTTTCCCGAATATATTTTCTACTAGAGTCTTAAATTCCTAAAACCTCATAAGGATTTCTTCAGACTCTTTTGATGCAGTCAAGGCTGGTGGATCCAATTAAGGACTGAACGACCTTGCAACCAAACCAATATGCAGCGGAAATACACAACAACAACAACAGATCTGAAATAAAACATAAGTCTTTATTCATCAAATTACCGATTACATGCAATGTGTCGGGCTGTAAGGCCTTCCCGATTACGGCCAGATACAAAGCAAACAACAATCTACAAGATCTCGCAGGATCCAAATCTTTTCCACAACATCAGTATTCAGCTAGTCCAGATCTGCAACACACAACACACTAGTAGGCACCCAGGAAAGATCTAAACTTGTATTCAAACTTCCAAGCAATCTTCCTGCTCCTTAGCTCGCGGGCTACTAACTTTTCCTCCCAACGATCTAATGCCCAAACAACTACCCAAGCATCCTATAAATATTGATTCCCAACCACAAGTCGCCTAATGAAACAATAAACCCTTATAAACAAATATTAAATGCTAAAACCTCAGTCGGCTCTCACATAGCCTGACAAAATAAATAAACTTTCAAAGATGGCCCCAACAGTCATCAAATCCGCATAGAAGAATGCAACATGCCAAATCTAGGTCCCCACACATCCAACAGTCAATCAATAACTCGAGGAGCGCGACCCAAATCAACAGAACCAGTCGGCCAAGCCGATCCATCCAAAACAATCCAGTCGGTAAGCAAGAACACCGAGCAACAGAGGAAATACCCGAGCACCAATCGACTGACCACGCCAAGCATGACCGAGGAACGCAGTTATTGTCGAGCGCCAGTGAACCGACGCCTTCAGTTACCAAGCGTTCTTCAGAGACCGAGCACCCCGGTAAACACTGAAACCGAGCAATCAGTCACCCAAACCGAGCAAGTACTCCACCAAACCAAGATCAAAACTAACAATCTACCTTCAAAGACAAACATATTTTTGGTTGATACAGGATTGCCAAAAATCCTAGGATGCTCCTGCATCAGACACCCCAGGTAAGAAAGATTTTCTCATAAGGAAATTAGGAACGCCTCAAGGGAATCAGAACAGGTATGCCAAATCTGTTCTTAACCCATATATCCTCTTGTCCTTCATCCCAAGTAGTCTTCACTTCATTCATTTCTCCCTGCAGCAAGTTCTTCTGCTTTCCACTTTTCTTATCCTTCCAGTCGTCAACTAATAGCAACCGACTCTGACCACTACTGATCACATCAGTGCCTCGGTAAGGTTCATCCCCTCCAAACTCCTCAACCAACTTAGTATCATCTGCATCTCTCTATGTCACAAATGTCACCATCTGATGTACCATCTCTGCCAGAAAGACCATCTGTCTTTTAATCTCAACAAACTCTTCAGATATATCATTCTCCTTCTCCTTCAAACTAGACTTTGTAGGAATAGGTTCATCAACCCTCTGCTCCTAAGGTTTGTCATAAGGACAACACCTGATAACTCCACATCCCTTAACCCCTGTTTCCTGTAAAGGTATCAGCTTATGCCGAGCTCCTTCATGCCTAACCACATAGGTATTAGCACGACCATCAAACAAAACATTCCTGTCAAATTGCCAAGGTCTACCAAGCAACAAATGACAAGCGTCCATAGGCAATATATCACACAATATCTCATCATGGTAAGATCCAATCTGAAATTTAACCAAGCATTGTTCTTCAATCCTAACCTTAGAAACATCTTGTATCCAACTAATCTGATAAGGATTAGGATGCTTCCTTCTTTCCAAATTCAACTTACTAACCATTTCATCTGAAACAAAGTTCTCAGAACTGCCACCATCAACTATAACATTACATACCTTATTCTTGCACTTACATCTGGTTCTGAACAAATTTCTCCTTTGTACCGGTTCATGAACACATGCAGCTAACCTTCTAGTGATAAGTGTCTCACCTTTTTCTGCAACATTCACAATATCTTCTTCAGCAGTCAGTGTCACCCTTTTCTTAGGACAATAAAAACTTCTATGACCAACTTCACCATAGTTATAACAAGTACCGGTGAACTCATTCTTCCACCTTCCTCTCTGTCCAGCATTCTTAGTAACTTGACCACTTCTAGATCCCACATCAGACTTAGGATTCTCTGTCACATTACTTTCAGCAACTGCTTCACCAGTTTTACCATTTTTGTTCCTATTGCTTTGTTTTCCTTCATACTTCTTACTCGGCTTCTCTTCAATCTTCAATGCCATCTGATAAGCATCACCAATTGTTGTCATCCGCACAGTAACTCTTCTTGAATACTAGATCTCAAACCGTAGACATACCTAGCAACCTTCTCTTTATCAGCTTCCGAATGACCAGTCCTAATCAGGATTCTGTAAAACTCCTCGGTATACTCCTGTACCGATTTGTTAGTCTACTTCAAAGCTTGCATCTTCTTAACCATGTCCAATTCATAATCCACCGAAATGAATTGCTTCTTCAACTTGTCAACCATTCGGTTCCACTTAGTGATCTTTTCTTTTCCTCTTCTACCCCTTTCCAACTGAACTTCTCTCCACCAAATATTTGCATGACCCTTCAACATAGTCTTTGCAAATCTAACCCTATCAAGATCTTCTATTTCTTCATACTCAAAGTACTCATCAATCTCATTGATCCAATCAATCAACTCTTCTGGCCTAAGGCTTCCAGCAAATGCAGAAACTTCAATCTTAGGTCTTTTCCCAATCTTAGACATAGCTTTCAGAATTCAACTCTCCTCAAGATCTCTAGCTTCTTCTACAGCTTCTTCAAAATGATCTTCCTCAGATTCATCATCACTATCCTCTTTCAAGGTAGGCTTCTTCTTTCTCAATTCTTCTTGTAGGTCTTGCACTTGTTTCTACAAAGCCCTAAAATCATCAAGATTGAATTCTCCAGTAGTTTCTTCTTCTTCTGAGTTCTCACGATTTCTCCTCGGAGGCATCTTCAAATCAAGATCTAGACATGAACACACAAGATCCACTCGGCTCCAACAGGAACAGACTTTGCTCAAACAGGAACCAACTTCACTCTAATACCACCTGATGCAATCAAGGCTGGTGGATCCAATTAAGGACTGACCGACCTTGCAACCAAACCAATATGCAGCAGAAATACACAACAACAACAACAGATCTGAAATAAAACAGAAGTCTTTATTCATCAAATTACCGATTACATGCAATGTGTTGGGCTGTAAGGCCTTCCCAGTTACGGCCAGATACAAAGCAAACAACAGTCTACAAGATCTCACAGGATCCAAATCTTTTCCACAACATCAGTATTCAGCTAGTCCAGGTCTGCAACACACAGCACACTAGTAGGCACCCAGGAAAGATCTAAACTTGTACTCAAACTTCCAAGCAATCTTCCTGCTCCTAAGCTCGCAAGCTACTAAATTTTCCTCCCAACGATCTGATGCCCAAACAACTACCCAAGCATCCTATAAATATTGATTCCCAACCACAAGTCGCCTGATGAAACAATAAACCCTTATAAACAAATATTAAATGCTAAAACCTCAGTCGACTCTCACATAGCCTGACAAAATAAATAAACTCTCAAAGATGGCCCCAACGGTCATCAGATCCACATAGAAGAATGCAACACGCCAAATCTAGGTCCCCACACATCCAACGGTCAATCCATAACTCGAGGAGCGCGACCCAAATCAACAGAACCAGTCGGCCAAGCCGATCCATCCAAAACAATCCAGTCGATAAGCAAGAACACCGAGCAACAGAGGAAATAACCGAGCACCAGTCGACTGACCACGCCAAGCATGACCGAGGAACGCAGTTATCGCTGAGCGCCAGTGAACCGACGCCTTCAATTACCGAGCATTCTTCAAAGACCGAGCACCCCGGTAAACACTGAAACTGAGCAACCAGTCTCCCAAACCGAGCAAGTACTCCACCAAACCAAGATCAAAACTAACAATCTACTTTCAAAGACAAACATATTTTTGGTTGATACAGGATTGCCAAGAATCCTAGGATGCTCCTGCATCATCTTTACACTTTAAAAAATATATCCATGTTTTCCTAGAGTAATCATCTACAAAGATAACATAATACAAAAATCCTCCTATAGAGGCTACAGACATGTGTCCACATAAATCAAAATGAATAAGTTCTAGTACATTTTTAGATTTGCTTTCACTATTGTGAAAAATGCTTTTAGTGTTCTTCCCTAAAGCACACCCTTTGCAAGTTCCTTCATGGTCTGGTTTGAGCTTTGGAAGACCTATCACCATTTTCTCCATTGAAGGCAAACCACGAAAATGGAGATGTCCTAGTCTTCTGTGCCAAATCTCACAAGTATTAGTAGACTCATGTATTAGGGCTTGAGAGGGGGAAGTACACAATTTGTAGAGGCATCCATGCCTTACTCCAATAGTGTGAGCCTTCTTGATGTTTGAGTTCATGGGCCATGCCAGGACTTTACCCCCCATGAAGGTGATTCTATATCCCTTGTCTTCAAGTGCTGAAATAGAGACTAGGTTCCTCTTGATCCCTGGTACAAATAATGCACCTGTCAATTGAAGAGAGATGCCTAATTTGAGGTTACGGTGCAAGTCCCAATTCCTTTCACAGGATACTTGGAATCATCCCCAATAGTCACTTCTTCATCCGATTCTTACACTAAACTATCTAGGTGTTCTCTGAATCCTGTAATACGACATGATGCCCCACTATCAATCACCCAGGTGTTAGGGTTGGATGATACTTGGCTTGATAAGGTTGAGTAGAACACACAGTTCTCAGTATCATTTTCTAGCCTTGCCTTAACAACTTCAACAATAGAGGCTTGGGGTTTTGGCCTATCTGGGCACTTCATAGCATAATGTCCATACTAATCACATCTGAAGCACTGCACCTTGGACATATCCCTTCTTTTCTTAGATGAGTTTTTGCCTTTTGCATCTTTGTCCTTCCTCTTGAAGTTCCCTTTCTTACCCTTCTTGTGAGAATGAGTGTTTAGCACAAGAATGTCTTCATTTGTAGAGTTTTGGCCAATCCCCCTTGTGATTAGTCTGGATTCTTCTTGGATGCAATCCGTCTTCAATCAATCAAATTTAAGGAGTTTTGAGCAAGCACTTATTCCTTGTATAAATGCTTCCCATGAAGTTGGTAGTCCATTCAAGGCCAACATAGTTAACTCCTTGCTTTCAATAAAATGTCCAATGGTAGAAAGTTGATCCCTCAATTCTATAATCCTCATAAAGTATGATGTGATTGATTCTCCTTTATTCATCTTCAAATGATGAAGCTTTTGTTTAAGTGATAGTGCCCTGCTTGTGTTGTTAATCTCATACATATTTTCTAATGTTGAGAACATTTTGTATGCAATATCCAATTTAGAAATAATTGGAACTATGTGATCTTTAACCGCATCTACCAATAATTTCATGGCCATGTTATTGTTCTTTATCCATTGGCGTTTTTCTCCATCATCTTTAGGCATAGCCATCTCATTCTCTACAAATGTTTCTAATTCATGCTCTCTTAAAGTGAGCATAATTCTGAATTTCCATGAGACAAAATTAAAGGCTCCTTCAAGACGATCCTCGAATCTAACTCCATTTGCCATTTTGAAGAGTGAAATATGAATTTCAGAAAATAATACAAATGAAAGTTGGATTGCCTTTTGTACCAAATCTGATCGGATCTTCCTTAGACTAGCTCTGATACCATGTTAAAGTTTTGATCAGATTTGTGTGTAGTATTTTAATCTTAATTTCAAATTGTGTAGGTATATATATAATCAATGCAGATATAATTGAACTCTACACAGTTCAATAATATGAATTAATTCTGTTATATCTCACAAGAATGTCACTGAATTATTTATGTCAATATTGATCTACAAAATTGATATTCAATATTGAATCTCTCTTTATCAATATTGATATCAATATCAATATGACTTGTTGCTGTCGATAAACTCAAGCTCGATCTGTATTGAAGACTGAATGTATGTTGATCACTATATATCCAAAAATGATTTTGATGTCATATAAATATCATCCAAGGTCTCGCGAGGAGACATCTCTTCATGCGATTGTATGTCTCACGAAGAGATGTGTCTCTTCGTGAGACTAATCTTAATACCATGTAATACAAAGTAATCAGCTTTGAGTTTGTATAATATCAATCTGCATTACGAGGTGGTCAATACCGTTATCGACTTGAGATAATATTAACATGGGCTTGCAATATATGATAGTCAATATCGCTATCGACTTTGTGATTATATTGTTATCATTATGTATGATAGTCGTTATTGTTAACGATAACTATGATAGTTATCGATGATAACTATCATAGTTCTCGATAATGATAACTACTATCATATCAGTCTAAACAATTACAAGTTTGATAACAATTTTCGGTGAATTCTGAAAACAGCAATAACATATATAATAATAATAACATATAATATTATATTATGATGTTTACATAATTATAATATAATATTGTATGTATAATCAGATATTATCTAGTGGAGGATAGATATCAAATGCTAGGCCAATAGGTCAATTGAGCATTTGATTTCATCGGTTAGAATAATCTGACCGAAGCTACAAAACATTAACAGCAACTAGCCACCATTTCGGTTGATCATTGTTAGACATTTGTCAGTATGCCAATACATCATAGTTCCTTCATATCTAGCCAGTTTCCAAAGAAATCTAACTACAAATTTGAAAATTATTGAGGTTGCCAGAGTATAATATGCATAATATCATGCATCAAAGCTATAAACCATTTCTTCCTAAAGTATCAACCTAGTCACACTGCATCTTTCTTGTCTGTCTTCAGGTTCCTTGTTTTGCTTCATTTCAAAAAAAACGTAATCTACCATGCTCTACCTTCACATTATTTGGCTTTTTGTCTTTTGCCATTTTCTCTTTATTGGTAGTATCCAGGTGATATTCAACACAATTGCTCTCATCACATTTCTTCCTAAAGTATCACTATCAACCTAGTCATTCTTATCTGTCTTCAGGCTCCTTGTTTTACTTCATTTCCAAAAAAACATCATCTGCCATGCTCTACCTTCTAGCTTGATCTTTTGCCATTTTCTCATTATTGGTAGTATTCAAGTGGGTTCTCACAAAGAAATGACAAAATTGAAAATATTCAACACAATTGCCCTCATCACAATGCTTAGTAAGCCATCAAAGAGATGATTAATTGAATAACTTAATTTCATATGCTCCCCAAAACTTCCAAGTTAGTTTCCAACAAATCCCCTACTCTCCTCTCCCTCTTGCTTGCGCCTCACCTCCATTGCTCCAATTGAATAGTCTCTTTCCTTGGCACCTTGGGCTTGTCGGGTAATTTGGGTAGTTAGATGGTTGGTCTGTCCAAAGGAGTTACACGGGTGCGACAGTTCGCCTCGCACCCCTTCGGATGTTATATATATGTACTTGTTCCTTTGATAAGGACACGGTGATTATGTACTAGAAAACTCTTATGAATATATGAATACAATGCTCTTTTACATTCTATGCTGAGTACTTATTTGTCTGTATGCAATTAATGTTTGTTACCCCACGAGGGTAAACATCTGGCGCCGTTGCCTAGACGCACTCGGATGGCGTGCAGACACAATGGGCTTACCAGTTGGTGAAATTAATCCGGAAGCAGACAACGCACGTACAGAACTGTACAAAGGAGAAGACAACCAGACGAGGGAATTCAGAATCATGTTTCAGGTGGCAATAGCAACCTACGTCCGTCGGGAAGCCACCAGCGAAGAAGTTACAACAAGTGTCGTGTGGGCATCGCTCGCACAACGCGCTCGCCTGGAGGAGATTGCCTGAGAGGAACACCGTCAAGAAATCCTCCGCGCATACCACTCACGGGAACACCTCCGTCGTCAGGAAGAAGGCGATGGCAATCGTATGGGACTTTGAAATATGAAGTCGAAACGAAGGGAGAAAGGAACACAGGAACAATTGTAATGCAACTGACAATGTTGTAACCGACATGAATAAATAAAATAAGTGTTCTTTTTGTTTAAAAAGCAATGTTTTGTCTTTAGCTTTGATGCCCAATCTTTTAAACAAAGATAGAAATAAGAAAGCACGAGATGATGAAGGCGAGGGCGCACAAAAGGCTTTGACTTCCGCACAGCAACATGAATGCCGATATAGGTTGAGACAACTTGCCCAGGACCAACTTGCCGGAGGGTTGCCCGAAGGGGACCTCGGAAGTGGTACAGAAGGTGCACAGGCCGACGAGGAACAGTTCACTTCGCCGAAGCATCGAAGAGTGCGGAGTAGGGAGGAACAACTTGCAAAAACACGGCTGAGGAAGGTCTTGCTTCAGGAAGAGAGAGATCGGTTCGAGGGTCTGACCCGTACACCAGGTGCAGAGAACCAAGCCCAAGGAGGGGACGGTACGACCGAAGGTGCTATTGACACACAGAACCCTCCGTTGGAGCCAATGACTCCACATAGTACGGTCCCACCAATTACACAAGTGCCACAAGGGCAAGTGACACTGGTTAATACTGCACACAATAATCAAGGAAGTGCGGGTACGAGTGCTGGCACAAGCGGTGCCAGAGCACCGAATCCACCGCAAAGACAACAACAAGCAACCATGGCCACAAGTAAACAAAAATTGCCCAAGTTCACGGGCCAAGTGAAGGAGGATCATGTTCGGCATTGCCAAACTTGTGAAACTATATGGACCGCCAACGGGGTTATGGACCAAGATGAATGGATCAGGGATAACTTTAAGGAACCCCCCCTTCCCAAAAAGTATAAAATTGTGGCGAATCACGTGTTTTGGGGGGAAAATTTTTAATAGTGATGGCTAATTATCTGTCAAAATATGGATATTTGGTGGCGAATCCTTTAATAGTGTATACAATTTTTATAAAAAAATGGCGACTATAATTTTTTTTTTAATAAAATTATTAATATTGATGGCGAATTATGTGTCAAAATATTGATATTGGTTGACAAATATTTAAATAATGGATACCATTTTTATAAAATTATGGCGAAACTATTTTCCAAATATTTGAATTAATATATTTGTCATGCCGAATGGTTTTAAAACATTTATAGTTGGTATGGCGATTGAATAATTCCGGAGATTGATTAACTAAAGGAGCGTTAACGCACCCAATTCCCTCCGAAAGAAACCTTCCACCGTTCATACGACACACGTCTGTTGGATTTAAAACAAATCAACGGCCCAAGGTGAATTTCGGGCCTTTTGTTTGTCTTCATAATATTTACGGGAAAATCTCGGCGGAATCATGACACGTGGTATGATACACGTTTGTATCATACCACGTGTCATGATTCCGCCGAGATTTTCCCGTAAATATTATGAAGACAAACAAAAGGCCCGAAATTCACCTTGGGCCGTTGATATGTTGTAATTGAACGGTCAATGGACATGTGACACTGAGTCTGAAGAAAGATTTAAGGAGATCCCGAGTGATTTTATCATGATCTAAGTAAGTTTCTTAGTCGTCGAGTTATTTAACAGTAATATTTGACTCTACATATATATGGTGGAATCTATATCATAAGGGAAAACCCCTTTAATTGATGTAGAATTGCTTATCGAAGATGTGAAAATAAAGGTATTAACAATTTTAATCGTATTATTAAGAATATATTTTTAAGGCCTTGGTCTAACCTAAGCACTAATTATAATTTATGGTCCCCCCAATCCTATTAGAGAACATACTTAGTTATTAGGGAAGCTTGATTAAGATTTCAATTTTCATGTCAAATGTACTATTGATATCTATCATGATAATTAAGTGAAACGGTGTGATGCCTGGTATTACCTAAAGTGAACTTCAAATTGGTCTATAGCTTCTTGGTGAAGACACATGTTGTGACTTGTCACCTTAATTATGTTGGGAAAATATGTTCCTTCACATATTTAGGAGATGTGTTGTCATTGATGTCAACATATTTATGTGTTCAGACAATATTGCAGTGTTAGTGCAGAGATGTTCAATCTAGATTCTAGATGATTAGTTCGGTGAGGCTATTGTACAAAAGATCAAATGCTAGTAAGAGTAAGGTACATATATATGGAAGGATGAGTGTAGATGTTATATATGATGTTACTAAGGTTTAGTGTACTATGTAATATTTGTGAGACTTATAGGTGATTTAGCAGAGACAAGTATTTTATTGATAAGCAGTGTTAACGAGTCTGTAATATTAGATAGAAATATTAATTAATGGTGATGAGCAGATGAGTCATGACATCAGTTAAAGTAATTTGAATTAATGGTTTCTTTGATGGCACCTTTCAATTTTCACTGACAAACAGGTGTGCACTGTGACATCATATGATCATATAAATATTAACTATTCAATACCTCGATTGATTAATGCCTTAAAGTTAATGCTGGAATGAAAACGTCATATCATATAAGGACAATACTTTCTGACCGTTCGATGATCTTAAATCAATGGTAAAACTTCATTTCCTGCTGTCATTTCGCTGGTAACATACTTTGCTACTTGTTTCCGCTTTTGGTAACGTACAAGTTTTATGGTTCTTTAATAATAAAGAATTGTTATGTCCACCTGCGTGGCGCGAGTATTTCGGCCTTCATTATTCCCAAGATAGAAAATGTCTTATCATAAGTGTTGTTTCCAATGGCAATAACAATTTCACCCAGTGTTGCATTAAATATGAAAGATTTGGAGATTTTTGGACAGTTACCATTTATCTTGTGATTTAATTAGATCTTTAGGGGAATGATTTACAATCAGGAGTTACAAATAGATCGATCTATGCTCGTTAATTTACGATTGTGAAAGCATATTTGTGAGAATAGTCTACGAGTGCTCGGTTCTCTGTGAAAGAATATTTGTGAAAATAGTCTGCGAATGGACACTCCAATTCGTTTGAGATGCACTGCCTTGGAGGACCAGAAGGCCTTTTTGGGCCTGGTCACAGACCCAATCCTAGCGTCTATTACTACGGAGTTCGGAGCCTTCACCAAGGAGGCTATAAGAATGGTGCTCGGACGTGAATTTCTGGAGAGCAAGAATAGGTATAGAGTCGCCACTGACATTTCGTCTTGGTTTTTGGCTTCTCTGTTGGACCTGGGGGGGGCAAAAGGTGGATATGATTATGCTTCTAAAGAAAGTTTTCAAAGAAGAGTACCTCGGCGACGATGTGCATGTTGTCGTATTTTCTCAAATTGGGGTTGGAATTCCTTGGGCAAATGATTTGCATAAGATTCTAGAACCAGGAGTAGTTCCTAGGCAACCATTCCTACTGAACCTTGATGCTGAGCAGCTCAACCGTCATCGGAAGTGGGCAAAGATTGGGAGGGATTTCCTCCGGAAGTGGTACCTACTGGACAAACCCGGGGACTATCAATGGCCAGACGAATTCTTTGAGATTCTCCTCTTCAAACTTCCACACAGAAGGAAGGGAGCCTTAGCCGGATAGTCCCTGAGTCTACGACTCTCTAGTCCCTCTACTCTCTGCTCTCTACTCTCTACTCTCTAGTCCCTCGGCCTTTACTGTGTGACGTGTCTCCCTCTGGTGGTACTGGTAGTAGCTTACCAGAGTTTTTCAAATGATATAAATTGTAAATTGTTGAAAAATATAATATGAAAATGTTTCAAGAAATTCGAAGTGCTACTGCTTTTATTTTTTGTTTTTATTTTAAGAATCGTTAATAGATATGGTCTTATTATAAAACGCAAAACACAAATGCAAATTTCTTGTAATATCTTAATGTTTCCAAACTTTATCATGGATAAGCTATTCTAAGTGATTATAGTTAATGATTAATATTCATTTACATTACTGTGTATTAAATTATTAATATTTAAAATCGTGACAATTGTTTATATTATATAAGACTAATATAAAAAATTTGCGTTGTGTTTTTGTTTCATGTAATATTTTAATGTTTCCAAACTTTATCATGGATAAGCTATTCTAAGTGAATATAGTTAATGATTAATATTCATTTACATTACTATGTATTAAATTATTAATATTTAAAATCGTGACAATCGTTGGATAACGAGAGATGAGCGGTTGGAGTTGTATTTCGGAAGTACTATGGGTTTCAAAAAGCTTTTCTGAAAACTCGCTCCGGAAACATGACACATTGACGTGTAATTCGATGAAAAGATCATGTGGTACGTTTTAGAAAGATTACGTTACACGTATGTTTTAGAAAGTTAATTATATACCATTACAATTTACATTTAACGAAGGCTTTTTAATATTACTCTTAGTTGCAGAGCTAAAAAGAACTGTTGAACCGTCGCCGAAGATTTCAAGACTGTAATTTGTGAGAGCCTTAGGGCTTAGAGTTATCTGTTCTAACTTCAAACTATCCACCAGATTTCAAAGTTTAATTTCGGGTAAGATATCTAGCCTGATGCATCCCGATTTTGTAATGTCAAAAATTTACTTTAACCTGCTTTTGAAATTACAATTTACAATTGGGGTTTTCTTAAATTGGGGCCGAGGGATTTTGTAATGTCAAAAATTTACTTTACCCTGGTTTTGAAATTACAATTTACAATTGGGGTTTTCTTAAATTGAGGGGGGTTTCTTAAATTGGGGTTTTCTGTGATTTTGTTAGTAAATATTTGTGAATCTGTGTTGTTTCATTCTTCGGAAGAACAATGGTGAAAGCGAAAACTCAAGGCCAAGGGCAAGCAGATGGGAAAACTTTAATAGACTGCAGAAAACTAGTAGAAATCCCTGGTTTCACTGATGAGTATCACGATGTTTATGATCCTGTTATCGACGATGAAAGGAGACTTATAGCAATTAAATATGCATTATGCAGTAAGGCAACTGGGCCAAAGAGGCCTGATTTTATAAAATTTAACCCAGCAGTAGGTGCAAAAACCAATAAAGTTGCTTCGTGGGATGTTGGCTTGGGTTACATGCTGTTATCCGAAGTTTTCCCTTGCCCAGAAATTGTCTTGACTTGTGCAGAAAATTATGATGAAGAAAGAAAAGCAATTGTGAATAAAAATAATCAAGAAGAAATTTTATCAATAAACGAGGAAAGATTTCTCAGTTTGCTAGACCTAGGGTTTGACCCACAAAACTGTAATGTCCATATTGACCTGGGATTGCTGGCAGATCAAAATGAGGGAGTCCCACCAGATGCAAAAGATTCATTTATAAAGGGTCTAATAGTTGCAGAGGCAAAGGCTTCATTGGGTGAGAACCATAAGCCTCCTTATGATTTTAACATTTTTGTGCCATGGGTTCAGGATACTATATCCTCGCTAGCATTTTGCCTGGGACTGGAAAACAATAGGGAAGTGGGTGCCAACATTCTTCAATTCATTTGGTATATCCATTGTGTCAATGAACCAGTAAGATATAATTTTGTTGGACACATGGTTCAATCGATGCAAGAACAATTAGCATTGATTAAAAGGAGCAATTCTAAGACATTTAGGTTCACAACCTACTTGTGCTATCTTCTACTAGCCAAGAATGCTGCAATATTAATGAGCAACGGCAACAAGCTAGAAATTCAGAGGGGGGCAGGTACTCCATTTCCAATATATAACTGGACACCTCAGATAAGAATGTATGATAGCAGAAGTAATTACAGTAATTTTGTAGACTTCTTTTTGGCACCATTGTACAATAAAATAACAAGCACTCCAATGCCCAGGTTGTCTGCTTCATGTAGGGATTGCATCCAACTTGGAAGCACAATTCAATTGGCTAACTGGTACTTAATGGAAGATTACACTGTAATAAGGTTTTATGGGTCAAAACTGCAACCCCACAAACTTCCAATGCATGTGACAAACAGGGTGTTTGCAGTAGAATATGTAGTACAACTAGAGAGCACAGATAGACTCTTCGCTGACCAATCGAAGAAGAGCATATTCCCTTCCTTACCTTTCTCAATTGGAGGGTTAACATTTGAGAGAAAGGCATTCAAAGTGCCAAAGTTTTTTTTAGATATTTTTCAATTTGATTTACAGTGGTACTGGAAGTATGATCCACTCAACGTCATTCAAACAATGCTTGTTGCTAATAAGAACTCTGCAAACTTATTTCAACATGAAAGTAAACCATTGCTAGAGAAGTTGAAAAACAAGGATAGCTGGGATGACGTTAGAAAAAAGTTGGAGAAAGTTTCCGGTGAGGAAAAAATTTCAGTTGAACAGTTGTCATCACAAATTATGACAACAATAAACCAGGGCATTGTACAGCCTAGGATGTCCTACAATTTCTACGAAAAAACTGCTCAACCATCAAACGAAAAAACTGCTTAGCAAAAGCTTGTAAGGATAGAAAATGGACTAGAACGAAAATGGATTATTTTTGGAGTATGAGAAAGGATCTTGGTGAACCAAAGACCAGTGAAGATCTGGATGAAATAGACGAGGATATAGAGTTTAGCAAATTGTGGAATTTGGAGCATCCTAGCATGGCATACAACACTGAGGATGAATATCCAGACATTGATGATGATAATCCACCAATTGCATTTACTCCAAGGACTGGGAGTCAGAGTGGAACCAGCAAGTCATGACATAAAGCATACGGCAAAGGGGCAATCATTGTGGAAAAAATGGGTTATAAAGGTGGTGGTTTGGATCCCACAGGAGAAGGCATCTGGAATACAATTGAGACAGAAAAAAGTGCTTATGATCGTGGTGCAGGCCTTGGAGTTGGGTCTGCTAGTGTCACTGGTGCCAGTGGGACTGGCCAACTTATACAAGTTCCCTCTCTAAAGAGGGAACTAAGTGTAGAATCTACACAGAATCCCATACAAGAAGATAGTGTCAAGAAGCAAAAGTTTTCCGTTTCCAGAACACCGACAACAATGACATTCGATCCTAAAGAACTGTTTGCTGATTCAGGTCCAACAAAACCCTCTAGAAGTTTAAATCCTCAAAGAGCATTAGTTAGATCAAGAGGCATTGCAAGCTCTGCCTCTGCATCACCTTTCAAACATTCAAATCCTTCTGCAACACCAGATTTTCATTTCAAAGATTTCTCTAATAAATTTGCAGAAACAATAACCAAAAATAAGGAAATAAATAAGACATTGCAGACTCGTGCCCTTAATGCAGCTGTAGAGGAACAACCTGCATCCAACAGGGTTTTACCAACATATGACCCAAAAAGAGACATGATGGAGTTCGTGGTTGTTATTCCACCAAACAAAGATGGAAACCCACTAGAGAGTCAGATAGATCCATCTGAATTTCAAGTTAGCACTCTCGAAATGGATTTTTCCAAAGTTAAAAATGTAGACAAAATCAATGTGTCAAAGTCTACAAACCAAGTGGTCTACAGTGCACTGCTAAAGGCGGAAAGAGAGAAAACCAAGCTCGAGAGAAATATAGAAAAGTTACAAGCAGACATTGGCAATGAAAAAGCAAAGAGGAAAGCTTCAGACAACAGTTTGATAGAATTACAGAAAAAGATTAAAAAATCAAACTCTACATCAGTAGATACAGAGCAGGCAGAGGCAGAGCTGAAGGCACTGAGTGGAAAATTGGCAAAAATTAGTAAAAAACTAGAGGAAGAAAGAGTCAGTTCAGAAAAGTTAGTTAAAACCGTGGAGAGTAATGCTGCCTCCAACCGGGAATTGCAAAAGCAATTGGAGTCTCAGGCAGATAAAGCCAATCATTGGGAACACAAAGCAGTGGAAGAGAGAGAGAATTGTGAAAAAATGGCAGAAGAACTAAAGAAAGCCAATCATTGGGAACACAAAGCTGTGGAAGAGAGAGAATTGTGAAAAAATGGCAGAAGAACTAAAGAAAGTCAATAATACAATTCAAACTTTAACAAATACTAATAATAATTTAGTGAAGATTGCAAAAGAACACATTTGGGGCCAAATATTGGTGATGTCTAATAGCTTGTATGAGTGGTTTGAAATGCTTCAAAGTATGAGAGTATGTTATTTGAAGCTCCATAAGAACATTGAACAGAACATGGATGTTGTCAAGAAAGAAAAGGAAGCAAAAGATATTATGCAACAACTCTACAGTAAGAGTGATAGTTATCTATCAAACAAGGGAATTAGCAACCGCCTTGATGTCTCAGTAAAGCTATCAAGTATCATTCAAAAATGTGAGAAGCTAAGGGAAGCACAGGAATTGGATGACAAAGCTAAGCAGAAGATCACAAAGATGGAACAAAGGAAAGCGAATATGGAAAGTCTTGGTTTGCCTAAGGGATTTGACACAAATAACTTCATTGGAAGAGAAAATTACAAAATAAGGTTGCAGGACAAAATAAATACTGATTTACGCTTTCTTCCTACAAACATATCTCCAGAGACATTCATGGATTTCATCAAACCAGTGAGAACTTTGAATGGAGTTTTAGAAGCAACAGTGATGTCAAGTCACACTTCCAAATATGAATTGCTAACGAAGTTGCAGGAGTGTGACTATACTATGAACCAAATTGTTCTGCCATCAGAGGATGTTTGGACTGGCCTACAAATATTGCTCTGAATTTTGAACTACTGTAAATTGTAATATATTGCAAATGAATACAAAACAAATTGTGCTCTATCTAATTTTCATGTTTTCCAATTCAATGTATGTTGAGTTACTCTATTTTATTCAGTTATTCTTAGTTGATTTACTCTGTTATATGTTATTGGAATACAAAATTTCATTCAGGGATTTCAAATTCAAATATGAATGATCATTGATGATACGATACAAAGTTACAAACTACACTCTACAGTAATAATACTCTTTGTTCTCAAATTTTAATGATGAAACATAATACATTCTTGCTTTTCTAAAATGAACATTGAATGATAGGATATAGTAGTTAATAAGTTCAAAAAAATACCTATTGATTGCTACTGCTATTTTAGCAGAAATTTCCTAAATTTGCCAATTCATCTCTGCGTCGTCGTCATCATCCAATTCTGGTATTCCAATT
The DNA here is from genome assembly GCA_027943335.1 of Chamaecyparis obtusa. NCBI lineage: Eukaryota > Viridiplantae > Streptophyta > Pinopsida > Cupressales > Cupressaceae > Chamaecyparis > Chamaecyparis obtusa. Next base: position 432,064 of record BSBK01006300.1, on the reverse strand, counting down.
TCTTCATTGTTCTCTTCATTTTCGTTTGTGCCTTCTTCACTCTGACCTCCGCTTCTATGACTCCCATCACCACCAGTACTTGTCCCACTCGGGCTCGCTATCGGAGATTGGTTAATGGTGTTGCCCAACCCTCTTCTTTTGCATCGTTTCTTCCAGATTTCCATTGCTTTTTGATAAGGAAAAGTATTGACATCATACCTAGATGTGTAGACCCTCAAGCATGTTTCCAAATTCTTGTCTAGTTTGTTTCTTAGCTTTGAGTTTAGGAAGCCCAAAGCACTGAAAACTCTCTCATCCTCCACTGAACCCAATATCATGGTCTGACATAGATCAGCAAGCTTGAAGAACTCTGAAATTTCTTCACGCAACATTTTGCTCGGTTTTAGTTCTGTCCAAAGCCTTGTTGCCGAGCCCTCATCATGTGGGTTATGCATTAATTGATATTGATGCCTCATAGTCCTTGCAAAAGTGCCTGATTGCCGTCTAAGAAGACCCTCATCTAAAATTCCATTGATTGTCACTCCATTGAATTCTATAGATTTGCAAAATTCCTTTATCAAAGTCATTAGCCTATTACGATAATCTTCCTTAGAATTTAAGGACCAATATTGAGGAAACACAATTGCCATGGCCTCAAGTAGTTGTTCATATGGGAATTGGGATCTTATTTCAGAGGAAACTCTATAGGCTATGTCCCTTGCATTACCTGCTATAGACTCGACAATCTTGGTAAACTCTTCCCTTGTAACTCTTGTAGCTCGCTTCTTTGGGGCACTGTAGTACATTGGTATCTGAAATCCTCTTACACAAACACATAAATCCCCATTTTCAACGATCTTTAAATAATTATCAGGATTGTCCAAATCTGTTAGTTTCTGCCATTGATTAAATCTTTCATCGGATAAATTTAGGTCATTTCGATAGAGACTATCGAGGGCTTGGCATGACATTTTACGCAATTGAGCATATTCTGCAATATACATGGCTCTTTGCTGGGCTTTTTTCATAATGAACGTCATTTCTTCTAGCATGGGAAGAAGAGATGCTAAAGTCAAAAGTGTCTCTATATTGCTTAACCTCCGATGCAGGTCGCCACATCTCTGATTTTCTGCATTGTCCCGATTTTCGTACATCAGTCCAATCAAAGATTGATATTCGGAAAAAACTCGATGCACTGGTCCATCCAAAAAGATCCATCTGGTATCAACATCTTTAAGAAGTTTGTTTCCATTGGTAATTCCATCAGCAAAGTGTTGAAATTCCCTAAAACGTTTGGGACTTCAACAAAAATATGAGTACAACTCTCTTACTAAATCTTCAACCTTGTTTACTAAAGGAAACTTCTTCACAACTCTAAAAGCAAGATTCATCCTGTGGGCCATACAGTGAATGCCAACAACATATGGTGAACAAAAAGCCTGCATCTTTGTGCAAAGACCATTCCTTTGACCTTGCATTACTGAAGCTCCATCCGCTCCAACACAGATCAACTTCTTCGCTATTGTCAATTCATCCATACCTCCATATTCAATTAATTGGTTCTTTACTAATTGAAATAAAGTTTCCGATGTCGCATTGTCCCTCAATTTTGCAACAGTGAGTAGATGTGGTTGGCGGACATTATTCTGTATAGTATAAACATGCATGCATACCCACGACGTATTATCTATTGCCGTAACTTCGTCTAAGGACAATGCAATAAAGGTTGACTCTTTTATTTTTCTCTGTACATCCTCTATTTCAACCTGGGCAATACAACTTGCCAATTCCCATCCACTGTTTATTGACCAATGAGTGACAGGATAGTTAGGAACTTTCAGAAAGTGTAACAAACCACTCATTTCTAGATAGTCTGTCATTGGATGCCCTCTGCTCAAAATATGGAAAACATTACTTAATTGGACAACTTTTCCACAATCTTCTACTTCACTTGCTTTTGCAAAAATAGCATTAATAGAACCTTGAACTTCACCAGGCTTCATCTTAAATTTCTAAAACAAATAATATTCCTCAGCATTCCTTTTATGTTGACATTGCTCCTTTGTTTTATATCTTACCACTTTTATTTCCTTTCCATCGACAGTTGAGGTTTCGTAAACCTTACCAATATGTTTCTCTATGGTGTCTAGTTTAAGCTGCAACCGCTTTTCCTTTTTATACTTCCAACTACAAATCGTACATCTGCATTCTACTGGCAGCTCACCTACAATTGGATTGTCCACGGGTTCAATGAATGGATACTTTGCTGCCCAATCAAATTTAAATCTCCTCGCCATCTCCCATTGACGATCAGTTTTTTCTTTTGATTTTCCTCTCCCTTTAGTGTTACTGTTAACTGAACCATCATCATCACCAAAGTCGATTGCTTCATCTTGGTACTAGTTGTTGACTTGAAATTCTTCTTCAAGGTCATCTTCATCAGAGATATCAGGTTCCGCAACTTCGTCACCAGATTTATTAGGCTCCCCAATTTGTTCATTAGACTCCTGTGTAGGTTGAGAACCTTGAAATTGTACAAGTTCCTTTGATGATGTACCTTCCTCACTTTGACCAACACTATCGTGTCTGCCCACGCCAAAGTATGAAGATAAATTTATGCATTTCGTTGGCCTCAGGCTCTCTTGGACATCTCCACTTGCAATAGTCCTCTTCCTGTTTAACTTTGACTGTGACATCTCCAACAAATTAAGGCTGCAAATAAAATTTTACTTGAATAAATTATAAGATACTACAGACTGGTAGTCGTTCGCTACCGATCACAAATGCAATTGTGAGCTCAGAATCAACTAAATCTCTTGAAGTCTCCTCTCCGGCATGTTTCAATAATGAAACTCATATCTCTTAAATAGACAACTACAAGTAAACCGTTTTCATATTAGTCATCAGATTTTGCCTCAATCTCCATCGTCCGTTTTGGCGAAGGGGCCGACAATTGCTTATGATTAACAACTAATATTTGGCGAACCCGCGTATTTTCAAATAATTGACAGGGCGAATAGGGCGGGAATTTGGGACACGATTATGTATGATGCATGGCGAATTGGGTCCTAGTGTAAATAAAATTTTTACTTGGGAGAATGGGCCTTTGGCGAATGTTGATCCTCGATGAAGACACCCAATTTAATCCGTAGCGAAGTACCCGACTACCGTAATAGAAATATGGGCAAAGAACCCGACTACTGTACTGATATTATGTAAAAACAGTGGCGAACAATCCGACCACTATATGAGCATTTTATAAAATCCGGGCGAACCGATCAACAACTATAGGAGCATTTTATTCGCCAATTTCCTTCCGCCGATAAGCACATATTCGCCAAATGGCGAATAATCGCCACTAAAAAAAACCCTGGAATGGATCAAACTGTTCCCTGCAACATTAAGGGAAGGAGCCATCGACTAGTATTCAGATGTAGATAAAGCAAGCTTGACGTCATGGGACAACGTGAAAAAGGCTTTCCAGACTAAATTTCAGTTGCTGAGGGACGACAATGAGATTCTGGCTGAAATTTATAATACAAAACAAACAAAGAGTGAGTCGGTCCGCGCCTACGGGCAGCGACTGAAGGAACTCATCGGGAAGATGGAATCAGCCCCGACGAACGAACTCAAAAAACGGTGGTTCGTGGAAGGACTAAAAACTTCCCTCCGGAAGAAAATGAAAATCGTACCACCCACGTCGTATAGCAATGCATACAACCGTGCGATAGAGTGAATGCAAGACCTCCAAGAAAACTAAGTCTTTGGATGATGAATCGGAGGTGGAAAGTAGCGAGGGAGAATCGAGTAAGAAAGTGCTTGCTCTACAAAAAGATCTCGAGAGAATGATGAAAGAATTTAAGGCCACCAAGGGAAGCTCAAGCAAAATTGAGGAAGACGTCGTGTGGTGCATAGACTGCAAAGAAGTGGGACACTAAAGGTTCTTGTCCCAAGAAAACCTTTTGCGACATCTACCAGATTGCGGGACATTCCACCAAAGAATGTCCCTACAATCTGAGGGCCAAGAATCAACAAGTGCTCTTCACCCAAGAGCAACCCTCCACATCTAGAACCAGCGGTCAACAGAATGCTGCATCATCCGACGGTTACAAAAATAACCAATGTGGAGGCAGAGGAAATAATGAGAACAATAATAACCGGCCTTGGATCCAGTATGATGCGAAGGGGAGACCTATGATACAATGTAGAAACTGTAATCAATGGAGACATTTTGCCCGGGATTGCTAGAAAGAGGCTCCCGCTCCACAAAAGTTGTCGGTGGTGCGGACCGGGGGACCATGAGGAAGCTAACTGCCCAAAGCCCAGTTGCAACATCCTGGACATGGAACGAGGGGGCACTGAGAAGATCTTGGCAATCACACGTGCACAAACCAAGAAGGCCACGTATCCTGACCCTCAGACAGAGAAACAAAGGGTGCTCGAGGCGAAGGCTGAGACTGAGAAAGGAACGCAGGACTGCAGGGACTCCACGGATACCAACACTTCTACCCGAGTCATGGCAGAGCAAAATATCTTGAAGCAAATGATGCAACTGGAGATATCAATAAAGGTCAAGGACCTGCTGGAAACAATGCTGCATCTGAAAATGGCCCTATTCTTAGGACAAAACATTCCAACAAGTACATTTGAATAGACGGAGGTTCCAAGTGGCTCCGCAGCCGATCCCACGACACTGTCAATAAATAGTGGGCAAAACCCTACAGTAGTGGAGATGGATATCTTGGGTACCATCCTCACTAACACGATTGTTAACGGTGAACCTGGGGTGAACATTCTACCCGAGGAAACTTGGAAGAGCTTGGGAAAACCAACACTATGGCCACCAACCTTCAACCTACTAGGGGCCGACCAACACGGCATCAAACCCCTCGAAACCTTGATGGCACAACAGGTAACCATCGGGACCTAACTGTTCATCTTGGACTTTGTAGTAATTTCCCTGAAGCAGAAGGGGTACGACGCCATCTTGGGGAGGGGGTGGCTCGTGACTGCCAGAGCCAACCATAACTGGAAAAGGAACATTCTATCATTTGAGAAAGGGGGAAGAAAGTTTGTGATAGACCTCACAACGCAGATGGTCTGAGAAGAAATGGCATCCTCCTCGGATTCGGAATCGGACAACAGAATAGATGAAGGGGAGGGAAGTATGAAGCCCAACACGGAAGGGGTACTGAAACTGGAGGATGATACAGACTCCATGGACGGCCTATTCCATTGGCAGATGAGCAATTATGAATTATTTCCGCTATCCTGTAATATACTAGAGATCGAGGAAGACCAGAACGAGTTCCCTCCAGAATATACAGAATACAGAGAAGGAAAAGCTCAGATGAGAGAGAGCCCTGCCCATGAGTTTCCCAAGGAGAAACCAATCTGGAACAAAGAAGCAAAGTTGAAAGAGATAAACCTCGGAGATGAGCAAAATCCGAAAACCATCCTAATGGGGGACGACTAGAGCCCTGTATTGAAAACGGTAGCCTTCAAGATTTTTACAAAATACAAGGATGTGTTCGCCTGGACCTACAAGGATCTGAAGGGCGTACCTCCGGAGTTATGCATGCACTGCATTCCCCTGGTTCATGGAGCCCAACCCGTGCGAAAGAGGCCGTACAAAATGAATAAGAATTTCGCTACAAGGGTGGAGACTGAAATCGAGCGGATGTTAGAAGCTGGGATCATCTTCCGAGTTGACACAAGTGAGTGGGTTTCACCAATTGTGATCTCCTAGAAGAAGGAAGCGAACCAAATCCGCATCTGCGTGGATTTTAGGTGCCTCAATGCAGTAACAATCAAGGACCCATTCCCGATCCCCTTCACTGATAACATATTGGAGGAGGTGGCTGGCCATGAGATCTATTCTTTTATGGATGGGTTCTCCGGATATAACCAGATATCCATTGCAGAGGAAGATAAGTTGAAAACAACCTTTGTAGTGGAGGATGGTGTGTACGCATACAATCGGATGCCCTTCAGCCTGTGCAATGCACCAGCGACCTTCCAGAGGATTATCCTCCATATCTTTGACAAGATGTCCAAGGGGAACTTTAAAGCATTCTTGGATGACTAGTCCATATTCAGTGGGCAGGAAAAACACATTGCAGCCTTGGGGGAATGCATGGAGTGGTGTCGATGAGCCCGTCTAGCACTCAACCCAAAGAAATGTTGATTTATGGTGCCGCAAGGGAAGTTGCTCGAGCACATAGTCTGCAAAGAAGGATTAAAAACGAACCCTAACAAGGTTCGGGTAATAGTCGAAATGGAGGCCCCCACCGACGTAATCGGCATCAAATCCTTTCTCGGCCATATTGGATACTACAGCCGATTTATAAAAAACTTTGCTAGGGTTTCATACCCGATGGATAAGCTCATGAGGAAGGGGGAGCCGTATGTTTGGAAACGAGCAAGGGGAAGCCTTTGAGGATCTAAAAACAAGGCTTTTGGCGACTCCTATTCTTGCATTTCTGAACTGGGATAGGGAATTCCACGTACACGTGGATGCATCAAATTATGCCATCGGAGCCACTCTAGCTCAAGAGGGAGGGCACGGACTCGATCATCCCATCTATTTTGCAAGCCGGTTGCTGTCGAATGAAGAGAAGAATTACAATACCACAGAAAGGGAGGCCCTCGGAATGATTTACTCTGTCCAGAAATTCAGCCATTATCTACTAGCAACGCCGTTCACCTTCTATGTGGACCACCAAGCCCTTATGTACCTCGTCAATAAACCTATTATCCAAGGAAGAGTGAGCCGGTAGCTCCTCTTACTTCAAGAATTCACGTTCAAAATTGTAGTACGGCCAGGGCGTAGCCACGTGATCGTCGACCAGTTGTCACAAATCAAGTCGGGCGAGCCACCTATGGGAATAAATGACGACTTCCCAAACGCACACTTGTTCCATATTGCCGTACTCCCAAAGTGGTACACGAGTATCGGTGAGTATTTGTCCACGACTCGATTCCCCGAGGACATGCCTTCGCGAGAACGAAGGAAGTTGGTCCTGAGAAGCAGGACCTTTCAGCTAATCAATGGATTGCTGTATAAAAATGGGTCTAAACCAGGTGCTAAGGCGATGTGTGATGGAAGAAGAGGTATCAAGAGTGCTGAGGGAAGCCCACAAAGGACCTGCCGGAGGACACATGGGTCCAGAGACCACGGCCAAGAAGGTGTTGTTGGCTGGCTTATGGTGGCCAACATTATAAAATGACGCCAGAGAATGGGTAGTTGGATGCAACACTTGTTATCGCACCAGGAAACCCCTCAAACGAGACTTTATGCCCCTCAATCCTTCCCACGCGCAAGAACTATTCGAAAGATGGGGATTGGACTTTGTTGGGCCTTTGAAGGCCAGTTGTGCCCAGCGCTGCCGATACATTGTGGTGGCCACCAAATATTTGACCGAATGGGTTGAAGCGCGTGCATTAACCGATAACTCCACCATAAGCACTACAAAGTTTATTTACGAACAAATAATAACAAGGTATGGCATTCCAATTCAGTTAACAAGCGACAAGAGCAGTCATTTTGTCAATCACGTGATTAAACTCCTAACCACAGAATTTAAGATTTTCCATACGCTGTCAAGTCCCTACTATCCTCGAGCGAACGGCCAGGCCGAGGCAACGAATAAAATCTTTGTGGGTGTCATCTATAAGTCATGTGGCGTTGAAGGTGAAGATTGGGAAGAGAAGTTGCCCTCTGTGTTATGGGCCTATCGTACTTCGTACAAGGTAACCGCCAGGCAGACACCATTCCAGCTAATGCACGGATAGGAGGCAGTGGTACCGGCGGAATTCATGGTGCCAAGTCTACGGATAGCCCTAGAGAACAAGTTCGGCGATGTGGAAAGTTTGAGAGAGAGACTTTATGTCTTGAATAAACTAGACGAGAAAAGAGCACTAGCACAATGGGCCACCGAGGTAGCATAGCAACAGAGGAAACTATGGCACGACAATCACCTCCGGCAGATGCAATTCTCACCACGACAGTTTGTTGTGGTCGTCCGGAGACGACTTTCTTTTTGGGGGGGATGATGTTGTTAGGTAATTTGGGTAGTTAGACGGTTGGTCTGTCCAAAGGAGTTACACGGGTGCGACGGTTCGCCTCGCACCCCTTCGGACGTTATATATATGTACTTGTTCCTTTGATAAGGACACGGTGATTATGTACTGGAAAACTCTTATGAATATATGAATACAATGCTCTTTTACATTCTAAGCTGAGTACTTATTTGTCTGTATGCAATTAATGTCTGTTACCCCACGAGGGTAAACACTTGGGTTCAAATTTACTACTTGTGTCTCTATTTTCTTTTACATCTACTGCAGATATTGAAAACATAGCTTGAAAATGATAGATTTGCCATCCTCAAAACTGATGGATAATAACAAAAAATGGGATGAACTCAAAGCAGGTTGCCAGTAAAATGAATTATAGAAAATAATAATATTGCATATTTAGTAGTGGCATTGGCAGATCAAACATTGCCTTTTTCCTTTAAATGACATCATACCACGAAGGCGTATTGGTGTGGCATGCTTACTGCTACTGCATTTTTACTATTAAATACCAGGTTACAACACCATATATAAGAATAATGGATGCAGACTCTTGTGAAAACTCTAGACCCACTATATCAGAAACAGACTAAAATAACTGTCTTTATGCAAGGGAAAGTACAGATTTAGTTTTTGTGTAAACGTAACAAAGTTTTTCTAAAACTATAAGAAATGCATGAATTATGCTATAACTTCATGCACAGTGACACAAACATTATCATCTTACAGTCTACGATGCATTTAAAGACTAGAACGGCATGATTTGAAGTTGAACTCATACATAGAATTGAATTCAACGATGTAGAATTTATGGAACTTTTGGTATCAACTTTACAGTCAGGGCAATTGAAGCAAGATGATGATTATTTCAAGCCTTTGCATTCCAAATACACTGAGGAATGGCATGCAGTCAACTTACAATACCTTCATGCATCTGCTAATAAAAGCATGAAACCATAGGATACAGAGTAAATGACATGGATTCAACTGATAATAACAATCAAAATTGCACCCCCTACAGAGTCAATTGAATCCAATGCTTTTGTGTTCATAAAAATGACAGATTTTGACCAGTTTAACAGAAAGGCTACCAAGCATGCATGCTAGTTTTGCAGCTGTAGATTTAATTGTGAGTATGAAACAAAGCACTACATAAGCCAATTTTCTGTTCATTAATGATGACAGATTCCAACCATTTTAACAGAAAGGCTGCAAAGTATAGATGGCTATTTTTGCAGCAATCAATCAGATTGTGAGTATGAAACAGAGCAGTACATAAGCCCAATATTATCTCAACAGGGGTTCTAGAATCAACTGCAATTCGCACAGAGAGGATTATGTGCTTTGGTAATTGAAATGTTAACCTTTTTCACCTTGGTGAAGCATCATAATCATCAATGCTTCAGCATTAACCTCTAAGTCAGTAGCCAAACGGGTTACCCCCTTTACTTCATGAAAATTTCTTTCAAGGGATCCAATCACGTTTGAGCTCAAAAGTTGCCGGTGCTTTCCGGAGAGGTAAATCCTTTCTACCCATAAGCTTCAAGAACCGGTCATGATATCTCAAAAGCACACATTTGTCTATTAGGTTATGACCATCATAAGCCTCTTTGAGAAAAACTGTACTGTGGGCACCTTTATTGGTCATATAAAAAATGCCATTGTGCCTAACAATTAGAGCCAATAGCCTGGAAGGAAGCTTAAACTCGACATGAAAAGCATCGAGTTTGTTGGCAGTTAATCTCTTTTCCAATGTCAAGCTCAGAACCTCGTGGAGTACAGCAACAAAACGCTTTTGTGCTGCAGGAGTACTAAGATCGTCAGCCATAGGGAATGTATAAGGAGATGAAAAAGCCATGTTTTGCCATTTTGCCATCTCCTGTAGTTCTCTCAATCGGGGCTTAAAACCACCAGGATAATTGATTTTAAATGCATACGGGCCATCAAAATTACCGTCTTTCGGTATATAAGTTCTTCTGGTCAACGATAGTCCATTGGGATTTGCACCCAATTCTCTTGAGGTAACTGCTAGTGAAGCATCCCATTCCTCTAATACCAGATATGCAACCCCAAAAATCTGTTCCAACTTGAAAAATTGTGGGTATTTAGGAACTAAAATTTCAGCAAAATCTTCGGGCAAACCCATTTCGTATTTCATTTGTTCTATCTTGAATAGAGGAATTCTTCTCTCGTTAGACATCATTAGCAACTTTCTGAGGTTTTTAACAAGTATCGGTTCCATGAGCTCCTTAACAAGCGACTCATCCCTAATAATACATTTAGCATCATCTGTGAATTCTAAAAGAGGGGGCCTCCTGTTTCCTCCACTAACTTTGAAAATTTTAGGATAGTTTTGAATGCAGGCCATGAAATTCCATTTTGCAATCAAACCCACTTCTTTCTCGAGGTCTCTGAGGAAGATAGACTCACCTCTTTGTTTGAGCAGGATGTCTTTGAGCTGAAGCACCAACTTGGGCCTCTTCTGCAGGTCTATTGCATGGTCTAATTCATGTACTCTGTAATAAACTCTCTTCTTCGGCCTTTTGCTGGAGGAAATCCACATTTTCTGAATCAAAGAGAACCCAACATTGTCATAGCAAAATACCACATAATTCAAAATAGTCTCCCTGCCCATTTCAGGCCATTCTCTTAGTGCTGATCTCTGCATATTGTCGCTCTACATGTAGTTATCAATTTACAGGCAGAAAATCGAGTAAAAAATAAATGTTAAACGCCAATGTTTTGGGATCTCCAAGAATTTAGCGAACAGAAATTTCCAAAGAAGCCAAAAGTTAAAACCCTACAAACTTGAAAAACATACAATAGGGTTCGAATTTTGTCCTCAGACTAAGAAGGAAAAAAATCTCTATGCAGCACCACTAATGATTTTATATTTAGAGTCGTGTAATTTTCACACTCCATAAAAAAAAATTCAATGATGAAAGTTTAAAAATTAGAAAAATGATATAGTAAGAATAAATAGATTTTGTCAAAAAATACATCACACTATCACTGATACAATCACATATGAAACTAGCATAAACTGTTACAATGAACAATTACAAAGCAACTAATAGAAATAGAAATACAAGAGGAATTAACATTGAAATTTGAAAAAAGTGTGCATTTGTCTAGTGCATTTCACATCTCCTTCATGTATTTGTAAAAATTGGTGCTTGATCTCATCTAGACGCCTACTATATTGTCCATTCTTTAATTGCAAGCACAAGAAGATGAATTGAAACAAAATGTCATAGTATAATTTTAGAATATGAACTTATGCAATATATGATTAGAAAATAGTGCTTGACATCTGCTTTTCCATATATGCAACAAAATGCACTACCTCATAAAATCAACAATTAGGTTCTTATGAAGTATGAAACCAAGAATATCTTATTTCCATCATATAGCACAATAAAAAATAGAAGGAAAATGACCGAATAAAATATCTCATTTCTTTTTACCTCTCACACAGCCCCAAAAAATATGTTTTAAATTTTATCTCTAATGACAAAAAGAGCACTTAGTTGGCTGTAATTTCAAAGGTTTAAGTTTTACCCCTAGAGGTAACTTATGGTGCAATATTTTCCAAGTCAAAATTTGGGCATTTGCCTCTACTTTAGACCTCCAAATTTGAGCACTTAAACTCCTTCAATTCTTTTCTTTCAATCTACAATTCCATTTATCATTAAGCCTTGAGTTTAATTTCATAGATGGAAGCATTTTAAGGTAATCTTGTTGGCAAGTGGTCAACACATGCACACATATGCACATGTAGGCACATGGACATATATGGAATGTTGTGATTTATGGCAACACTTAATAGTTTTATGATCACACATATTGGATATCAGGAATATGTTTGAATGCAATTGATGAAGGAAAAATCCTTAAATCCACAGACTGTCCTTGTAACCCAGTCTGACAGAAAAGTTTAGCGAACTTCACAGGAGTTTCATAAAGGCATGTGATCTTAGTTACATGCTTGCATGACACTAATGAATACATGTGTAAGGTCACACATGTTAATATTGACATATCAGAGAGATGTTCAATTGATTCAATGTGAAGACAGTAAACAAAGTATAACATGTTAGCGATCACTAAGGCCGACTTTGTGATCGATTGGAAAGTTATTCTTGGATGCTATCTTGGATCTAAGGACGACTAAGGATATTAATGAAGCGTGCAAATCCACATTAAATAATATGTTGTTTAGCTAGAGTAATGCCATCTAGCTCTTGTAAATATACCTCTAACAAGGTATAAGTATACAAAAACTTTTGTATAAGTGTGCGACGAAGAGAATGACATAATAGGTGGATGCGAACTGTAAAGGCATCTAAGAGGCAAAGCAGAGATCAAGAGAAAGAAGAACACAAGGTGTTCTTCAAGGAATACTTTGTTAACTCTTTGTATTCAGGACAACAAATTAGTTGTAAGTGCTTTTGCTCCTATTGTACACCCCTAACAGGGTTTGATTGCCTCTAACAGGGTTGGGCTACTAGCAGGGTTGATTCCTTAATTGGGATCTCATTGTAAAGGCCCCTAATAGGGTCTATCCTCTAACCAGGACCTTCTTATTGTAATACTCGGCTCCTAACAGGGTTATTATACTTATAGTGCAGATATTTGTGGGTACTATCCCCACCGAGGTTTTTCCCTTAACAGGGTTTCCTCAAAAACAAATATGGTGTTATGAGATCTTCTATGTTTGTCTATGTTGCATGGTTATTTACTTTATGTTATATCTTTATATCTTGTTTGAAGGATATCAAGAAGTTTAAGAATTCAGTAAAGTATTGTAACACTAATTCACCCCCCCTCTCAGTGTTACCAAATCTTAACAATTGGTATCAGAGCATCAGGCCCCTGAAAGAAAAGCTTAACAGCTTTGGGGAGATCAAGATGGATTTGGAAAACTTAAAGAAGAATTATGAAATGGCCTTGGAAGATGTGGACATTGCTAATGCAGATAGAGTGGAGCTAAAGTACAAGCTAAGGAAGGTAGATGACTTTATCAAGAAGTTGAAGCAGCAACTTGAACATGAGAGAAAATTGAGAGATGATCTCATGGAAGCACAAACTAAGGAACTATTAGATCAAGATCAGATTGAGAAGCTAAGACATGAAAAGGATTCCTTGAAGGATGAAATAGAGGTCACAAAATTGAACCTAATGAAAGAACTTGATGTTGAAAAATAAGAAAAAGAAAAATTTCAACATGAACTATCAAACACAAAAGATAAATTGCAAACTTTGGAAGATGAACTAAATACATTAAAAACAAAATATGACAAGCTAGAAAGATATTGTATCACTATTACTAGAGAACTTGACCAGACCAAAGGTCGCATAGAAAAACTTCATGAGAGCAAAAAGAAATTGGATGAGCAAATTGACATGCAGAAGCCTATTGGAGACATGATAGGAGTAGGATTTGTTAGGAATAACAGTCCATAATACAACTGAGAGGGGGGGTGAATTAGTTGTATGATAGATTATTAAACTTTGAGTAGCAGCAATATCAGATCCAATGAACACAATGAATGTCAACACAACGACACAATATTTTGGTCTCAGGGAAATCCTATTAAAGGTAAAAACCCCAGTGGGAATTAGCACCCACAAATGATGTACTGAGAGTATAGTATCCTTGTTAGAAGATTTAGCCCTATTAGGAGCTTATTGAAACATTAAAGTACACAGTCCTTGTTAGAGGACAAATCATGTTAGGAGTCAAGAAAGAAGGGTGGGCTCACTACCCAGACTCACTGCCCAAAGAAGGTTAAATCCACCTTTAGAACTCACTATTCGCAACAAGTGTATATATGAAGACATACACAATCTTTTGAACTGTCTAGCAGCAACTGTCTTTGCTTGATCAATTCCAATGAAGTTCACCAGTAATCCTCTACTCTACATCCAGCAAACACAAGCTCACAGCTCTTTCATTTTCCTTTTACATCACATATGTTCCGACCATGTCTTTTCCAAAGAAAAGATCTTACATATATACCCTATTACATTCTACATGATCAGGTCAGCCCATTACACTTTCCTAATTACATAAACTCTTGCTAAGATACACACGGTACATAAAACAAATATACAATGATTCCATTACAATAATTAAGGACTGACATCCTTAATTTACATTTGCCAAACAAAATCCATGCTACACCTATGAAGTCAGCTCCCAAATAAGTCTTCTCCAGATCACACGCCACAGTTGATATCATCCAGCATTTCGTACCTTGCGCTAACCAAAGAACATCCAGCAATGCCTTATCTTTCATCTCCTAAGCTTGCATACACCTAATCCATATCATCTATAACATATACCAAAAACACAGAGACTCACTCTGTCAGCTTCCACTGTCACTGTCCAGGAACTAGTCCTCACCAAAACATATGTAACTCATTCAATATGAAACTTTACATGATGTGATCTTGGATATAAGATCACAACATCTTCCTGTTCTCTCATCTGTCTTTGCACATTTTGAAGCATTTGTACAGTGTTCGTACACTATCATACTCAGCTTGTACTCTTCACAAAAACATATGCTGACATCAGTGACAAACCACAAATGACAACAGTATGAATACCCATTCAGTAACGTAGTGATTAAACATATCAAATGTATCAATCACCACCCCGTGCATTAGCAATATCTAACAATCTCCCCCTTTGGCATTGATGTCAACATATGGGAAAATTTATCATCCCAAAGTTATGTCAATCCAAAGTTCTGCAACCAAACAATACTACTTACAATCTCCCCATACAGTAGGGATTTTCTCATAGCAATACTCCCCCTTTGACAACAATGGCAAAGGGTTCCATGAGTCATCAACTATTCTTTAACACCTTCCTTCCACGATCACTCCCCCTAAGGAATAGATCCCTACATCCAGTCCAGAATATGATAAGGCTCTGAAAACCTCTGGACTGATGCATCCTTGCATCATTTAATTCTGACTAGGAGGGGCATGAACCCCAAGCATACCTCTGAGATATCCAAAGGTATCTTTTGGCAATGGCTTTGTGAAGATGTCTACAATATGTTCTTTTGTACTAATATACTCTAACTTTATTTCCTTCTTTGCCACCTTGTCTCTCAAGAAGTGATACTTGATAAAAATATGTTTAGTTTTAGAACGCATCACCGGATTCTTCGACATGTTCACTATACTGGTGTTATCACAATGGATAACCATAGGTTCATCAAATGTTATTCCAATGTCTTTCAGCATTTGCTTCATCCAAACAATTTGAGTGCATTTTATAGCAGCAGCAACATACTTTGATTCAGTAGTAGATTGAGCTATACAATCTTGCTTCTTACTTAACCATGAAACCAACTTTTTCCCAAGAAAAAATGCACCACCACTAGTACTTTTTCTATCATCAATGTTTCCTACCCAATCAACATCAGTCTAAGCATGAAGTTCAAAGCTATCATTTCTATCATACCATAAACCATAGTCTATTGTTCCTTTTAGATATCTCAGTATCCTTTTTATAGCAACTAGATGTGTCTCTTTGGGTTCTGCCTGATATCTAGCCACAATTCCAGAAAACATTGGCAATATATGGTCTAGTGTGAGTCAGATATTGTAATCCTCCAACCATTGATCTGTACTTGGTCTAAAAAACACACTTTGATTCATCATCAACTGTTAGCTTATTACTAGTTACCATGGGTGTACCAACTAGTTTACAGTCCTCCATTCCAAAAAAATTTAACATTTCTTTAAGATATTTAGTTTGAGAAATAAAAATTCCTTCATCACTTCTAGCATCAAACTTCCCTATCTCATCATCTCTCTTGATATAGCACTTGCTACCAAATATTCTGAAATATTTTACTGTAGGAGTATGATTAAACCATAATTCATAAGGATTCTTACTTGTACCTTCTCTTATTTGAATTATGTTCAATGTGCACACCGCTTTACCAACAATCTCTCTCCAATGCACATGAGATACTTTTCCTTCAAGCAACATTGTCCTAGCAACATCAAGTATAGTCTTGTTTCTTCGCTCAACTATCCCATTCTATTGTGGAGTCCTAAGAGCAAATGTTTGTCTTTGTATTCCATGCTCTTCACAGTATGAATTAAATAAGTTTGAAGTAAACTCTCCACCTCTATCTGATCTTAAACATTTGATCTTTAAACCTGATTCATTCTCTACTTTTTCCTTGAATATCTTGAATTTATCAAATGCTTATGATTTTTCTTTTAAGTAACCCACGTCATTCTAGAAAAGTCATCAACAAAAAGTATGAAATACCTTTCACCATAGTATGATTTTGTCCTTGTAGGTCCACGTAGGTCTGTATGTACCAGATCCAGCTTTTCTTTTGATGTATATGCTTTACTTTTGTAATTGTTTCTAGTCTATTTTCCCATAACATATTCTCTGCAAACAATGTTAGATGGTTTCACAATCTTCGGTAGATCTCTTACTACTTTAGTCAAACTTGCCTTCACAATATTGTCAAAGTTAACATGGCAAAACCTTTTGTGCCATAACCAACTGTCATCCACTTTTGCAACAAAACAAGAGGCTCTAGATGTATTTAATTCAAATACATTACCTCTAGATTTAGTATCGGTTGCAATCAACTTTCTTGCCTTACTTCTGATAAAATATTTACCATCATTGAATTGTAATTGAAACTCTTTGTCCATCAACTATCCAACACTCAATAAGTTATGCTTAAGTCCATCAACAAGTAGTACATTATTAGTATTAGTTTTTCCATCCAGAGTAATAGATCCTACTCCTATGGTAGGTTTAGGAAGATTATCTCCAAACCTCACAACACCACCACCATACTTTACTAATTTAACAAACTTGTTTTTATCTCCAGTCATATGATGTGAAAAACCATTGTTTATGATCCATTCATATTTCTTACCAACATGAGATACTAGATCTTTTCCCTCATGTATTGGTTCATCTCTAATAGCAACAAATCCAATCTCCTCGTAATCTAAATCATCATCATCAGAAATTCTTCACTAGCATAATAACATTCCTTATCCTTTGAATACTTAGATTTGAAAAACTTAGGCTTGTACTTAGGAACTCTTGTAGGACATCTAGATGCAAAATGACCTACCTTATTGCATGAAAAACATTTCAAAGGTAGTTTGCCTTCAAATTTACCCTTACCTCTCTTTTCTCTTCCAGCAATCAGTGTGACAAGTTCATCCATCTTTCTTTCCTCTGCTTGTATATGTTCCCATTCCTCAGCATATTCGTCAAGCTCTTCTTTTAGGTTCTCACTGCTGGTGCTTGGAAGTGCAGACATTATCTTCTTGTGTGCTGATGCTTTAAACGCAGATTCAACTTTAGGTACAAAATCTCCCAATTTAGCAGCTTCAAAGATAGTTAGCTTTGCAATCAACATCTCTCTGCTAAAGCTCAGAGTCAGAGGTATAGTCTCTTGAATAGACATAGCCTTAAACTTGTAAGCAGGTGTTAATGACCTAAGAATCTTTGTAACAACTTCTTCTTCATCATAAGTGCCTCCACAGTTTCTGATTCCGACTACAACTTTTGTAACCCTTTGGACATAAGTCCTAATACTTTCATCCTCATTCATTTGTAGCTTCTCCATCTTTATTTTCCGGTTCTATAACTTCACTTTCTTGGTATTATTGTCTCTTTCATATAGTGCTTCTAATCTTTCCCAAATATGGTATGCTGAATCCAAGTCTTTAACTTCAATAAATTCTCCTTCAGAGAGTGTGCTGGTCAATGCTTCCCTTGCAATCATGTTAAGTGCAAATATTTTCTTCTCATCTTTAGTAGCTGATGGTAAGTCATTCTCAGACTTTATAGCTACCTTATTTGTTGTAATCAACTAGTAGTCAATGCCTAAACAAAACAAATGAGTTTGCATCTTGTTCTTGCAACTGTCAAAGTTTTCAAGATCAAATTTTAGACTATCCTTCCTATAGAATGCCATCTCCAAGATCACCTCAAGTTGTCAAGCTTTCTCTCTAAGGACCAGTAGCTCTGATACCAATTGTTAGGAATAACATTCCACAATACAACTAAGAGGGGGGTGAATCAATTGTATGATAGATTATTAAACTTTAAACTTTGAGTAGCAACAATATCATATCCAATGAACATAGTGAATGTCAACACAACGACACAATATTTTGGTCTCGGGGAAACCCTATTAAAGGTAAAAACCCCAGTGGGAATTAGCACCCACAAATGATGTATTAAGAGTATAGTATCCTTGTTAGAAGATTTAGCCCTATTAGGAGCTTATTGAAACATTACAGTACATAGTCCTTGTTAGAGGATAGACCCTGTTAGGATTCAAGAAAGGGTGGGCTCACTACCCAAAGAAGGTTAAATCCACCTTCAGAACTCACTATTCACAAAAAGTGTTTATGAAGACATACACAATCTTTTGAACTATCTGACAACAACTATCTTTTCTTGATCAGTTCCAATGAAGTTCACCAGTAATCCTCTGTTCTACATCCAGAAGACACAAGCTCACAGCTCTTTCAATTCCTTTTACATCACATATGTTCTCACCATGTCTTTTCCAAATAAAAGATCTTACATATATACCCTATTAAATTCTACATGATCAGGTTGACCCATTAGGCTTTCCTAATTACATAAACTCTTGCTAAGATACACACGGTACCTAAAACAAGTATATAATGATTCCATTACAACAATTAAGGGCCGATATCCTTAATTTACATTTGCCAAACAAAATCCATGCTACACCTCTGAAGTCAGCTCCCAAATAAGTCTTCTCCAGATCACATGCCACAACTGACATCATCCAGCATTTTGTACCTTGCATTGACCAACGAACATCCATTAGTGCCTTGTCTTTCATCTCCTAAGCTCGCATACACCTAATTCATATCATTTGTAAGATATACCAAAAACACAGACTCGCTCTATCAGCTTCCACTGTCACTGTCTAGGAACCAGTCCTCACCAAAACATATGTAACTCATTCAATATGAAACTTTACATGATGTGGTCTTGGATATAAGATCACAACATCTTCATGTTCTCTCATCTATCTTCACACATTCTGAAGCATCCGTATAGTGTATGTACACTATCATACTCAGCCTATACTCTCCACAGAAATATATGTTGACATTAGTGACAAACCACAAATGATAACAATATGAATGCCCATTTAGTAACATAGTGATTAAATATATTAAATGTATCAATCACCACCCCATGCATTAGCAATATCTAACAGGATTTAATGATAATCCTGATCAGAGGAAAGAAAGAGTTGTGGTGAATCAGTCACCTAAGAAGTCAAATTCTGAGGCTGCAATAGTAGAACTTGAGATACCTCCTTGCAAGGATGATGACAAAGATTGCATTCACAAAGATCAATCAAAGAAACTAACTAAAAAGGTAGTCCTAAGCCCAAATTTACTAGTTTTTACTTTAATTGTTATTTGTATGGACATAAGATAAAAGAAGGTAGAAAACCTGATATGAGGTCTAGCAGACCTACATATGATCGCTTGAATGATTTTCTCAAGAAACAAAAAGAGAGAAGCTTGAATGAGGCAAATGTTGAAAAAGGGAAATGTAGTAAAGATGCAGAGCATAGACAATCTGAGGATAAGGAAACATGTAAAATAAATGATATTATGCAAGACAATGTTTCTAATACCAATAAGGATGAAGGTAACAAGATAGTGGAAGAGGTTAAGAAACCTATTACCAAACCTAGAAAGATTATATGTTACAAATGCAATAACTTTGTTCATATTCCCAAGTATTATAAATTGTAGATTGATTACAGCCAATTGAGACCTACGAAATGTGAACCAAAAAGTGAGGTCACTTCTATAAACCATTACACTTGAGGGAATCCATAAAGAAGGAGATCTCAAGAAGCGGCTTATAGCTTCCTATCCATGACATGAAAGAACCATGTAGATATTATTTATGGTGGCTCTCAGATGAACCTTAAAAAAAGACCCTTGCAAGGTGCACCATAGAATGAAAGATTCAAATGATAATGCAAAGTAGATCTAAGATGAAATGCAAGATCTAAGCTAAAATGATATGCAGGAATGCAAGAAAATTAGATCTAAGATGAGATGCAAGATCTAAGCTAAAATGATATGCAAGAATGCAAGAAAAGTAGATCTAAGCTAGATGGATTAAGCTAGATGAAATAAATAAAATGATAATGATGATGCAATGTTTCAATATGAAAGATCTAAGAATGCCATAGCTCCAAGATGCCAAGATTACAAGACTCCAAGATTCCAAGATGCTAAGATGCCAAGACTCCAAGAACCTACAATAAGATTTCAAGATCTCAAGAAGCAAGAATGCTATGAGAGTGGGATAATGCAAGAGATGAGATCTCAAGAATGAGGAGAGAGTCTCATTTTAAATGAATTTAGAAATGAACAGACGGTCAAGATTAAGAGGCAAAAAGAAATGAGAAATGGTGGAGATTAAATCCTGGTTGATCCATGTGCTCAAGATTCTCAAGAGGCAAAATCAATGGACATGATTAAGAGGCAAAATAATGAGTGGTTGAGATAAAGAGGCAAAAACCTTTTTCAAAAGTCAAAGATTACATCTCATTAGAAAGTGCAATTTTATTTTTTATTTTTTATTTTTAATTTATTATTTTTAGCAAAGTGGTTTCCATTATTTAATTAAAATATTTTTTATTTATTTAAAAGGGATTTTTATTTAATTAAAAGGGGATGTATGTTCTTTTAATTAAATGT
This sequence comes from Chamaecyparis obtusa, assembly GCA_027943335.1. Lineage (NCBI taxonomy): Eukaryota > Viridiplantae > Streptophyta > Pinopsida > Cupressales > Cupressaceae > Chamaecyparis > Chamaecyparis obtusa. The sequence continues at coordinate 411,214 of BSBK01006300.1, read as the reverse complement.
GGCTTAGGATAAAGTGATTTTATTATTTGATTAAAAGTTTTTTATTTAATTAAAAGGGAGAATGCTCTCTTAATTAAATAAAGCTTAGGATAAAGTGGTCACACTTTAGGATATAATCAAATAAATGATAAAATGATGATTTGATCAAGAAATAAGAGATTTAATAAATATGCAAAATTAATTAAGCACAAGATTTAGTCTAGTATTTGAATTTTAATGTTAGAGTGAGGCTCAAAGTTTACTAGACCATTTTTGGGTGATTACATTTGCCCCTCTTTGACTAATGTGTGAGCGATCTGGGAACACATTGAGTCAAAGAATGATGATGTCAAGGTAATTGATAGATATCTAACTCCGGACTTGATTGAACAAAGCATAAAGAGTAACTAATCCTGAACTTGATTGAGCGAGAACTAGCAAAGATAACAAGATACCTGATAAAGATCTGACTCCGAACTTGATCGAATGAAGCATAGAAAGAAACTAATCCCAAACTTCATCGAACGAGAACTAGCAAAGATAACAAGATTCCAATGTATAGTTGAAGCAAAACTGAACACTGAAATAGAGATTGAAAGTCAAGACAATAAGATAGTAGAATCAATTTGCAACTTTGAAAGATAGGTTATTCTTGACCCCTCGGGATCGAAATTGAAATGAGATAGAGGAGATACATAAATGAGATAGATTTGATCAAATCAGGATAAGATAAGGTTCAAGATTATTGATAAGCACATAAGACCAAGTTTGACCACCAAGTGATGAAAATTTTGCTCCAATTTGAATAAGGTTGAGCAGGAAGGTATAGGATTAGAATTAGGTCAAAGAAAGTGATTATGGAGAAATATGATCAATGTTTTGCCTCAAAGGATGAAAAGATAAGGCTCAAAAGAACAACAAAATGAACATGAATTTTGGTTTTGATCCTAAAAATGAATTGAGAATGTTGAAAAAGGATGACCAAAGTTGTCTGATAATGATGAAGGAGACCTTCTACTAACTCGTATACAAACTACTATGAAGATGCAAAGTGCAACTTGCAAGAGTCAAAAAATAGGTCATTATTTTTATCATGCAACCTTATTAAGGGACATCACAAGATCATACAACCATCACTAGTGCAAGCACAACTATGAAGATATGAATACAATCTATATCGGATATAATGTAGGAAATATATGTAAGCACCGAGGCATAAGGGCCAAGATGACCTAAACATGGTTTCCAAATTAATATTGCAAGTAACCATAAGCATTAAGGCATAAGAGTCCAAGATGACCTGAATGGTTATTGTGTAAGCAAACACAATGTAACAGTCAAGGAGATAATTCCAATCTCACCTGAGTGTCTAAATAAAGAAGGTCGAGGTATGTGTGGTGTTCCAATCGTGATGGAGGCTCTTATCATAGACACCTAGTTTATTAGATAACTTAAGATCATTGGAATCACACCACAAGTAGAAATCAAAGAAAATATGCCCCATTCTTCTAGTCCTCTAGTTGTAACATCATGGAGAAACCTAGGAGGGAACATCAATGAAAATCCTCAATAATAGACAACATACAAAGAAAATATTATTAAGCACAACTCAGTCATTTTAATTTAAGTGTAGTGTAAAAAATGATAAAGATAATCATTGACTCGCTAGGACTCATGCATGTAGGTGAGAAATATCGCACAATCCTAGACTGCAGACAAAGCATCAACTCAAGGTAATATATCTGATAAATATTGAGAAACACTCAATGTTAAAGGAAGTGTTGAGAAACACTGTTTGGGGTAGTGTTGAGAAACACTGGTGTGAGTTACTAAGAAAACACTATCGCACAACAAAGGAGAATACAACTCATACCCCCTAGCCCTAGACAAAGATCAATTCCAAACCAAGGAGATTGGATATGGAAGTCAAAAGGGTTTGGAGTGCAAAGTGACAAAGTGATAGATATAAGCGCATAGGTTGCAAGTAGAGTTTGTTTCCAGGTTTTACCAAGATAATGATTTTTTCAGGACATTACTCAAAGGATGAAAAGATAAGCCTCAAAAGAGCAACAAAATGAACATGAATTTCAATTTCGATCTCGAAAATGAATTGAAAATGTTGAAAAAGGATGGCCAAATTTGTCCAATAATGATGAAGGAGACCCTCTCCTAACTCGTATACAAACTAGAATAAACCCTAAAAATGTAAACTACTATGAAGATGCAAAGTGCAACTTGCAAGAGTCAAAAAATAGGTCCTTATTTTTATCATGGAGCCTTATTCAGGGACATCACAAGATCATACAACCATCACTAGTGTAAGCACAACTATGAAGATATGAATATGAGGAGCGCATTTGATTCATTTTGTTGCACATTCTAAGTTTTATTTATGTGCATTTGCTAATTAAAACAACGCGTTTAATTTATGTTTTTGCACATTTGATTTGTTCTGTTGCGCATTCTAGGATTTTAATAGCACATTTAATTAGTTCTGTTGCTCATTTGATTAATTTTAAAATTTGAAAAATCTGACAGTCCAGAATGAATTTCCTATGTTTTTCCAATGGCAGGTCATAAAAAAGTTAAAAATCTAAAGAGTAGAAATAACATCAAAGATAAAGCCATAGCAAAGAGGATAAAAAATGAGAATATAGCACATATCAAGCGCATTTTGGAGGATTCCAAGCAAGAAGGTGAGGTTTATGAACATTATTTACAAGTTGTAAATGCTTATAAATCAAATTTTGTATCCTTAAATTGGATTTTTATGCCTTAATCAATTTTTAGTTAAATTTGAAAACTAAGGCTTAGAATTCATTTTTTGTTTGTTTTCTTCATTTTTCTTGGTTGTGTTGACTAACTGTTTTGAAGAAGAGGCAAAGGAGCTGGAACAATCACCACTAGGTGAGCTAAAAACATGAAAATCTTCATTAAAAATGCCCCTAGCCTTAGCTAGCTTCAAACTAAGGTAAGCCTTTAAACTTTGGTCAATTTTTTGCTTAAATTGTGGCACTGTCATTTCAAATCTAGTAATTAAAACAACCTATTATTGTTTGAGGAATTTGATACTAGGCCTATACTCTTCACTTTTTAAGTGAATCAAAATGCCAAATCTATCAAATTCCTTAATTAAAAGAAATCCTATGGAATAATCAAGCATTAAAATAAAAAACCCCTTGTTTGTGGAGGAGAGTAGAAATACTTGATTCCCATTAGTTAGAGGGTTTGGTAAATTAAACCTTGCTAATTGTGCTTGGGAATGCAAGGATAATAGGGATATGCTCTTCACTTTTTGGTGAATCAAACTCCCAAACTTATCTCTTCATTCCATTTATTCGCTTTAAAATGAACATGCTAGATCTTTAGTGAGCTCACCTCTTGAGATTTTCCTTAATGAGGCCAGTGAGAGGGACAACCCAAAGTTAGATACAATTGCTTTTTTTGCAATAATCCAACCCACTATAAAAAGAAATGCATTCATCCTTAATGGGGTGTATGACAAAAGGATATTAAGTTTTGAACTTCCTCGAGTAGTCCTTCGGGATTGCGCAAAACTCTGACATACCAGTGGTGGGAAGCCCCTTATTTTTGGGGGATGAAACTTGATATCTCTCTTTGAATGAAATCTTGAATAAATACCTTGTTAACTTAGAAATCCTACCTTGTAAAGCCATGCTTACGAACCAATTGGACAACTAGGTAGATTTCTTGGAGTTACTTATTGTGAGAAACCCGTGATAATGTGTGAATATTTCAAACACTTTGTGTGTAGAGGGTTAAAAGGAACAAGTGTATTTGTGGTTGCTTTGTTTGAAGATACATATATAAAGTGAGAAACATCCATTTTGATAAATCATCTTACACTTTTAATATCTTCTTAAAAAGAACAATCATCGAGTTTGGGGAAAACAACTTCAAATCAAACCTTTGTTGATACCGGTTCCACACACTCTCACAAACTAAAAATATTTTTACAAAAAGATGGCACTTGCATAGCAAGAGAGGTCCCCAAATTTGAATCTCAAACTCCTTTTATTGAAACTCAAGAACAAGAGAAAGTTTTGGAGTTAGCACATATTGAAGAAGATCAGAAATATGGCTAAGTATGGAAGATTAGACAGATAACATAGCACCAGGTGATCAGAGCATCAACACATGTGCATATGATAGAATTATGACATGTGCCCTTGAAGATAAGCTGCTAAGTATGTATTCGTGCTAATTCTAAGAGTGCATGATGATGAGTCAGTATGAGGAAGTTACAGTCAGTAAGAGGCAGAACAGGACAGAGCATGGAGCCGACTGTTTGTATTTGGATTCGTGCTTGTAATATTTTGTAAAGGCTATGCATTATTGTAATTAGGTCATAGACATGTTAATATGAATATATGTAAACATGCTTGAGCCAATTCAATTGGAAGCAGTGTATGTAATTAGTTATAGGCTGACTTGATGAAGAGTTTTGTATGTGCATATAAATAAGATGTGTGCCCTTGTAATTAAGCATGAGATGGTATAAAGAAATTGATAAGAGCATAGAAGAGGCATGTGAAGAGCATTTGGTATGTTGTAGTGCTTTACAAGAGGCTAAAGCATAAGTGCACAAAAGGAACTGATCAGACAAGCAATGTCGCAGCAACAGTTCACCTTGCAGATATAGTGTGTATCTGAGATCCAGAAGGTTGTAGCCTTCACCACTTGAGCAGTGAGCTCTAGGATAGTGTGTCCCCACCCCTAACAAGGTTAATTGTAAAAGACTCCTAACAGGGTTTGACCCTTGACCAGGTCACTGTACTAAAGCATTGTAAAGAATAACTCCTAACAGGGTTGCAAGATCTTCTAACAGGGATCATAATACACTAGTGTAGTTCTTAGTGGGTGTCAATTCCCACTATGGTTTTTACCTATTTGGGTTTCCCCATAATGATATTTTGTGTCATGTGTTGTGAATGTTTATCTTACTTACATTGATGTTCATTTCAGTAACTAAGCACTTAAGTTAAGTTTCAAAGTATAAGAAAAAGTAATTAAGTATAGAATATTGATTCACCCCCCTCTCAGTGTTCCCATTCCTAACAATTGGTATCAGAGCTCTGGTCCTCTGAAGTTAAGTTTAACCACTTGAGTAGATCATGGATAAGGGAGAAATGAAACATCTAAAAAAGAATCTTGAAGCAACTCTTGAAGACCTTAACAGATCTGAAAAAGAAATTGAAGAACTGAAATAAAAGGTCAATGATTCTCAAGCAGTCATTAAAAGACTGAGAAAAGACTTGAAATAATGTTCCACAAGTGATTTGGGAAAAATGGTCAAAAAGCTAAATGAGGAAAATACATCTCTAAAAGATCAGATTGAAGAGTTGGATGAAAAGCTACTTAACAATCAAGAAGCCTATGAAGAACAGATCAAAGAGAACAAATAGTTGGATGAAGAACTAAGGCAAGAAAACATGAAAATATTGGAATTAGAAAACATCAAGAAGCAAGTGGAATTTGAACTGACTGAGGCAAAGAATCATATTGACAAATTGCACACATGCAAGGATCTTATAGAGTCACAATTGTATGCATAGAAGATTAAAGGAGACACCAGCGGTATTGGATTCAATGAAGCTCAAAAATAGATCAATGACATGTGAGAAAGAAAGAAAGCATCAAAAGAATCTACAGAAGCCAAGAAGGAAGGAAATCATATTGAAGCTGAAGTTGAACCACCTAAGGATGAGTGCAAGCCAGTAAAAAAAAATTGTTATGCGTGTAAAAAACATGGACACATAGCAAGAGATTGTAAAGAGGTAAGACCTTTCAATGGTCGTTATTCATGCAATAAATTTGGTCATAGAGCTATGAATTGTAGATCAAATCAAAGAAATCAGAATCAACAAAATCAAAGAAGTCATCCATAAAAGAATGTAAGAAATTCTTAGAACATTACATGTCGAATATGCAATTATGTTGCTCACACAGCTAGATAGTGCAGTATGGTAACCCACATGAATTCCCCAAGGAATGTCAGGCCTCCAGTCATTTGTCACTCATGTAACAAGGTTGGACACATCTCTAGGTTCTGCAGAACAAAAGCGCAAAGACAGGAAAGCCCTAAAAAGACAGAAAGTTCAATATTAGAAGAAGCTGGAGAAGTCAAGTTTGTGCAAGCTTCATATGATACAAGCTTGATTTGGAAGGAAGAAAATAAGGATAATGTTGATGAAATAGTTGAGGATGCATCCACAATGGATGCACCTCTTGTTTATGGTTAAATGACCTTCATGGTCATAGGGGGAGCTAGATTAGCTCTAGACCCCTGCATGGCTGGTATACTCACCCTCAGAGTATGCACCTTGAACTATAACTATTTGGAGACTATGAGATGCAACATGCAAGAATGCACTGCCTGATTGTTAGCAGAAACAAAGAAAAAAATTTATAGTCGCATTTTGTGTTTATGCGGAAAGCATTAATGGCTAAAAAGTTGCTTTATAGCCATTAGAGATTCATTATTCTCACATTGTATTCTAAGTTGAGCTATTAGAGAGTACAAAAGATCAAATAGTTGAGTTGTGAAGTGTTGCAATTGAATCAACCAGTGAAGAAGGAAGATTGATTGTTGCTAAGCCCTAATTCAGATGCGATGATCCAAAAACCCTAGAAAACATTTGTGAAGCGATTAAACAAGTAAGTCATGGATACACCAGTTATCTTTGATGTTGTGGAAATGAAAAGATATGTGTTTAAGAAGCATATGTTTAAGTCCACCTTAGATGACCTAGAAGGAGCCTTTTCTAGAACCCCAATGGGCGTCATGCATGTAGAAGACATATGTGTGTATGTGTATTGCAAAAAGGAACCAGTTGGCTTAGATAGAATTATGTCACACCTAGATTCCATGATGAATCCAGAAAAATCATTTACTAAAGAGTTCGCGCACCTTGAGAATCACCCTATCATTGAATATGCTATTGCATTTAAATTCTATGAATTAGAATGGATAAAAATCTTGTTGAGTAGGATCCATGATGACCTATTTTGGATAGGTGAAGTACCAGTCAAAATCATAGTTGATCTCATTCATGAGATGATAGGTCTATCTAAGATAGGCGTCATCCTTCTAGTTGGAAAAGATGTCAGGAAATTGGTTGAACAAGCCTACAAATCCCGGAGTGATAAGCATGGGATGACAATCAAACCAATTGAGGAGAAGGACATCAAATTGATGTCTATGATACTTGGGTACAAGTTTCAACATATAAACAAGGTCAATAGTGTGTTCATAGCCACTATTCTTACAACCATCAGGATAGTAAAGGAGAATGGAGAATTCAACTTGTGTGAAATCTTGCGCACATAGTTGATAGATAACATAAGGGCAATCAAGCATGATAAGACCAAAATATTTAGGTTTGAGTCTTTGATAATCTATATGTACTTTCATATAGTTGGGAAGGTATTAGACTTATACTTAGATAAAAGTTTACCTACAATGCCTCAAATATCCCTTAAGGCATCAGTTGAAAGCACACTGAGAGACTAGATGGAGTTAGAGTTGAAAACCTTCAGGATAAAGATGCAAATGAGGTATAGGATACCTGAAAGGATTGTTGAAAAATACAAGGACAATATATGATTTATGGTAGAAATTGACATTACTTGTATGGAGGCTGTTGAGACTAGAACTAAATGGATTCATCCACTTGGCTATGAAGTGGAGGAGAAAGTCTTGGAAGCTTATGCACAAGTTTTACTTTTAGCGCCCAAGGATCCTAATGAGCCTAGATGGGGAACTTATAAGGAAAAGACTAGGGAGGTAGATGCAGTACTAAATAGTACAACAACCAAGAGGAAAGCCTCTAAAATTAAATTTAAAATATTGAAGATCCATGGTGTGACCTAAGTTGACCTGGATAAAGCTAGAGAAGAAAAAAATTCTATGCAAATTGAGAGTGCATCTATTATGGAAGCTAAGTCTGATGATCCTAAGTTAAAAAAGGTAAAGATTGAGAAATATAATGATGCAAAGGAAAAGGAGAAGAAGACAGATGACATCACTCTTGCGACCATTCCTAGTGACTCCAATACACCACCAGAGCCCAGTAAGATGTCTAAGAGGAAAAAATAGCCAGTTACAAGTCATCCATTAGCCAGAACCACAAGAAGCAAAGGCAAAAATGTACAACCACCCCCGAGGTAGGATTCCTACCAAGTCTTCAGTATTAAGGACTAGAGTGGTAGATGAAGGAAGGTTAGATCAGATATCTAAGTTCTATGATAGATATCATGAAATTGACAAATCTAAGATCCATGAGACGCTAATCAAACATGTGATCAAGTTCAAGAATATAGTTCTAGAACTAAAAAAAGTCATCCCAGATAAAGTATGGGATATTCTAGACAATTTGAAAAGACAAGTAGCTAAAGAAGACATTAGAATAAGAGAGAAAACACTGGATGACAATCTACTAGTATGTTTAGTGGAAGAAAAAGCATTATTACTAGATTTGGTGAAGCCGCACCTGAGGACAAAGATGAGAACATTGCATATAATGAACAAGGATTATGAGATAATAGCCAAGGAGATAGAGAAAGCTTTTGAGAAAGTATTCCTTGAACAACGCATGCAACCTACATTTGCGCCCATCACACAAGCACCTATTGAGCAAGCTAAAGTAGTCAAGGTCACAAATGCACCTATGACAGGTCCACAAGACTCAGCACCCTTAGTGACAGTGCCTGCAGTTGAAATAAAGTCTGCACCCATGCACGCAACCCAAGAAGATAATATAATAATGATTGATAATGTGGAGATATCAATGGCGGCCACTGACAAAGACTTAGACAAATTTGAGGAAGCCTTTGTGAGTACATAAGAGGTATAAACACTATGCAGTGACAATTCATCTATGCAACAAGAAGATGTACTGATTGAGGATTTAACAGGACAAGAAGAAGAAGAGGAGAAAGAAAAGGAACCAACAGATGAACCCTCTGTTGAAATGCCTACACAAATAAAGACATAAGTAATGGACAACACACATATCACTCCCATGCCTTCAGTATCATTGTTGTCAAGTTTGACTCTTGACACCACAAGCTTGGACTCTTAGGGAGAAGAAGAGCTAATCAAGATCAGTGTTCTTGCTATGGAGAAAGCCAAGGAGAAATAAGTAATGAAAAATCCTTTGTTTGTTGAGTTGATAGACATCTTGAACAATCTAGTGCCAACAGAGAAGAAGGTACCAAAAGTGCACTCAATGGGGGATGTCAGCAACATCCTAACAAGCTTCAAGGCAAACTTCTCCTACCTAGAAGAATCGACGACTAAGGTAGCAGAAGAGAAGTATCTTAAGAAGAGATTGGATGAGCTAACTGAAAACTTTGCACTTGACCTCAACTCTTTAAAGGTTGGTCAAGCTTCACTAAAATAATTTGCAGCCAAAGGAAGGAAACTCATAGCAGACTGCATGAACCAAGACAAGCTAACTGCAGATCTCTATAAGAAAATTCAGGAGGTAGAGGCTATGATAGATCAAGTGAGGAAATCAGTAGAAGATCCCACTATAAATGTAAACATATGTAACAATGTATACCAGGGACAAGTGGACAAAATAGAAAAGACGTAAAAAGAAATGTCCAAAATAAGAGCAAGGCAAACATAGCTGAGAAATGCTCTTGCACCCTCACTAGATATCTTGAATCAGAACATCAAGGAGATCGATGCCACTATGGTGACATATGATCAAGGTCCATGTATAGAATTGGAGAAGATAGAAAAGTTAACATATGCTTTGTGCACCCATCTCCAGATAATAAACATACTAAAGAAATTTTGGCAAAATGAGATTGCTAATCTAAAGATAGCATATTTGGATGTCTTCACTTTGTAAGTACTTGTGAATGCATTTTTTTAGCACCTTTGTCATTAATGTCAAAGGGGGAGTATAGTATGTAGAAGGAAGAATATGGATTCTTGTAAATGTTGTAAAGAAAAGTATAGTACATAAGGGGAGATATAAGTTAGAGTATGTATTAGAAAATTTTGTATAAGGATACAATTAGTAACTTCACCATATTCCTTTGTTGCCATTAATGAAAAAGGGAGAGATTATTGGAAATTTGACTATACTAAAGTATATGACTATATTTAATGTTGTCATTATGGCAACAAAGTCATATGAAGTTTTGGAGTCAGCTCATATTGAAGAAGATCAGAAATATGGCTAAGTATGGAAGACTGGACAGATAACACAGCACCGGGTGATCAGAGCATCAATGCACATGCGTATGATAGAATTATGACATGCACCCTTGAAGATAAGTTTCTAAGTATGTATTCATGCTAAGTCTAAGAGTGCATGATGATATGAGTCAGTATGAGGAAGTTACAGTAAGATGAAGTGGCATGGACAGTAAGCGACAGAACATGACAGAGCATGGAGCCGACTATTTGTATTTTGATTAGCGCTTGTAATATTGTTTTGTAAAGGATATGCACCTATTGTAATTAGGTCATAGACATGTTAATATGAATATATGTAAACATGCTTGAGCCAATTCAATTAGAAGTGATGTATGTAATTAGTTATAGGCCGACTTGATGAAGAGTTTTGTATGCGCATATAAATAAGACATGCGCCCTTGTAATTAAGCATGGGATGGCATAAATAAATCAATAAGAGAAGAGTAGAGGTATGAAAAGAGTAGTTAGTATGTTGTAGTGCTTTACAAGAGGCTAAAGCATAAGCACACAAAAGGAACTGATCAGACAAGTAGTGTCACAACAATAGTTCACCTTATAGATATAGTGTGTATCTGAGATCCAGAAGGTTGTAGCCTTCACCACTTGAGCAGTGAGCTCTAGGACAGTGTGTCCCCACCCCTAACAAGGTTAATTGTAAAAGACTCCTAACAGGATCTGACCCTTGACCAGGTCACTGTACTAAATCATTATAAAGAACAACTCCTAACAGGGTTGCAAGATCTTCTAACAGGGATCATAATACACTAGTGCAGTTTTTAGTGGGTGTCAATTCCCATCGGGGTTTTTACCTATTTGGGTTTCCCCGCAATCATATTTGGTGTCATGTGTTGTGAATGTTTATCTTACTTACATTGATGTTCATTTCAGTAACTAAGCACTTAAGTTAAGTTTCAAAGTATAAGAAAAAGTAATTAAGTATAGAATACTGATTCACCCCCCCCCTCTCAGTGTTCCCATTGCTAACATCCCAAACCTATTTGAAGAAAGAGTCAATCCAATGGATCAAAACACAACATTTTATGACTATCTTCATGGGGGAAACAATGAAGAACAAGGAGAAACAAACCAAGGAAACACTAATCAAACAAATCAAGGGCCTAAAGAGACAACTAAAGATAAAGCCAATAGGGCGGCCCAAGATCCCGAGTTCCTTGAAATTATGGAGAAACTTTTAGAAAGAAATAAAAACTTAGCCAAATTAGGGGTAAAACTTCCTCACAACTATGACATTGCAACACTAAAGAAAGATGAGGAAGAGGATAATCCTTTAGGTGCTATGAATAAATAATTGAAAATGTTCCAAGCACAAATCGATACAATGAAGAAAGTGGCCGAGCCAAAGCCCTTTTCCATCGAGGCTTTATGCCCATTTCCATGTGATAGGAGCTTGGTTATGGAACCTTTCCCACTTAATTTGGTCTTTCCTAAGTATGATAAATACATGCGTAAATTAGATCCACAAGACCATCTTAGATAATTTTGTGCCTTAAGTATAGAATTCATGCATGATACTACATATTTAATGAGGCTATTTCTGAGGAGTTTAGGAGGCCAAGCCATGGAATGGTTCTCCAAACTACCACAAGGGATTAAAAAATTTGAAGAATTATCTTCAAAATTTGTGACTCATTATTCCTATAACATAGAGCATGAAATCATCATGCTCAATCTATGTGATACCAAACAAATAGAGGGCGAGTCTTTTCTAGGGTTTCTCCAAAGATGGAGGATGATTTTTGCATGATACCCATGAAGTATACCTGAGAAAGAAAAGATGGAAATATTTATGAATAATCTAAATATGGAGATGAACTATAGGCTTCAACTTCAATGACCCCCTACATTTGAGAAAATCATCAAAAATGGGATAAAAATTAAAAAAGTGTTGGTCAAAAGAGGTGAAATTAAACTATTCAAAGATAACAAAATCTATACCAACACCAACAATAACAATAAATCATCAAATTATAATAATAATAAAGGAACCAATAATAACAATGATAAACCAAGATTATGGTTGAAAAACACCAACAAGAATCTTGTAAATGATGGACTTGTAGAAGCACACAAGTTGAAGGCCACTCCTTTTGATTTATCGAGCGGGTCTAATCAAACACATAATGTTAACCAAATGACCAAGGCTCCTTTCAACAATATCACCAACAAAAATAACCCCAACAACATCCCTTTCAACAATTCAAATATCAATAAGCCTAAACCTTTCTTCTCCATATATCAGATAAGGAAATTCACATTTCTAGGTGAACCATTGGAGAATGCGTTGAGAACTCTTGTGGGCAATAAAATTATTGTTCTACCTGAATCAAGGCCATACGAACCACAAGTCAAACCCACATGGTGGAATGACTCTCATCATTGTGAATATCATCATAGCAAAGGACATAAGACAAATGAATGTATGAATTTGAAACATCTAGTCCAAGACCTAATCGATGATGGTACCATAAAACTGGAAGGACCTCAAAAAAATGAGGATCATATGACTTTCAAGAACCCTTTCCTGAACCATGAAAAGGGGGAAACATCAAATACCAATCACAATAATAAAAGGGGTAATGAAAAGGTAAATTTTTCCCACACTCATGACAATACCATTAATGCCTTAAGTGGTTGTGAAGATACAATCAATGTTATTGTGGTAAAGGAAAAACAAAAGGAAGCAACATCTAATGTTGTGACTGTATGGTGAAAAAGTGACCACACTTCTATGAATCCTTACATGAAAGGAAACTCAAGAATGAGCCCTCACAAATCGATCCATAGCTCTCTATGTATGGAGTTGCAAGATTGTAAAATTGCTCTTAGATAGAGCTATGAAGCTAATGACCTTGCTAGTCAACCACACAATGAGAGATTCAAGTGAAGACAAGGGAAAGAGTGCCAATATCCCCAATGAAATCAAGATGAAATGCAATGCAATGCAAGCAAACTAAGAATGAAAATGCAAGCTAAACTAAATGATAACAATGCAATGCTTGAAATGAAATCTAATCTATGAAAGGAAAGTGCAAACTAGACTATGAAAGGAAAGTACAAGTCTTACAATCCCTCCTAATTAAACTATGTGAGATTAATCTATTACATAAAGGAAATCTATACTAAGAATGTCATGATTATGCAACTATGAAAGAAAACTAAATGAAATGCAACAACAATGTCTTCAAAGCTTGGATGTAAGGATGTCTTCAAAGAGCTCCAAATGACCTAGAAAACCTGTAGCATGACATTAGTATTAAAAAATGCATATCAAAATGAGGAAGAGAACTCTTCTTTTATAGGAAATAAAAAGGAATGGACCATGGAGATTAAGAGGCAAAAGATTTAATCAATGGTGGAGCATCAAAGAAGAGCAATCCATGTGCACAAATAAGAGTTGACTTTTGTGTCCATATAAGACAAAAAGTGTTTTTTCCCTTTTTATAAGATAAGAATAATGCTTTATTTGTGCAACTTAGGATAAGAGGAAAAGGTGGGGGCTTTTTATTTATTAAAAGGGGAGGAAATATTCCTTTTAAATAAATAAAGACTTTAGGATAAAATGGTTAGCCCAAGGCAAATAATCAAAAAATGATAAAATAGGATTTGATCAAGGAAATTGATATAATTGATAAAATGCTGATTTTTGAAAATATTGATTCAGGGATTTGATAAATTGCTGAATGGGGGCCCAAAGTCTAGGCGACCATTTTAGGGTGCATACAGTGACTAGGGGGAAAGCATTAAAGATTACTCTATCAGGAGGTGCTCCTAGAATCATCCTACCTAATCAAACATCCTCCTCTTCAAAACAATACAATTTGGTGGACCAACTACAAAGAACCCTTGCCCAAATTTCTATCTTAGACTTGCTTAAACTTTCACCCACTCACAAGGAAATTTTGGAAAAAACCCTTGTTGAAACAAACCTACCTTTGAATTTGGATGCAGATAAGTTCCAAAATATGGTAGGTCATCTTGTTGCACCCCATTGTTTATCCATCTCTCCTTCTCTGAGAAAGATGATATGTCTTTGAATCATCCACAAAACTTGCCATTGCATATTGAGGTGTTAATCCACAAACATAGGGTTAACAAAGTCCTCATTGATGGGGGAGCCGGCCTAAATATCTGCACCTTAAACCTTGTTAAAGCCTTAGGATTTTCTACGGAATCTATTGACCCAAAGAATAAAATAACCATTAAAGCTTACAATGATGAAGAAAGAGCCTCTAAAGGTATAATAGTACTCCCCATTCGAGTTTGTCCAAAGCAAAAAGAGACCATTTTCCAAGTCCTAGATCTAAAATTGACCTACGACATATTATTAGGAAGGCCACAGATCCACGAAATGCAAGCAATACCTTTGATATATCATCAATGCCTAAAATTTCCATACATGGGACAAGAAGTCATGGTAAGTGGAGATTCGAATCCTTTCCAATATTGCAATAATATAAAACCCATAAATGACTCCTTGGTCCCACATAATGCAGAAGGATCTATGTCAAAAAGGGTAGAACAAGGAGAAAACTCAAAGGATCTCCCATTCTTAAAAGGCAAAGAAAAAGTAAAAGAAGAAGCTAGTGTTGTTGAGAATCACCAAATTCCCACTACCTTAGCTACATCAAATAAGGGAAAGAAGAAAGTTAGTGAGGAAAATACTCATGAAGAAAAAGAAGACCAAGCACAATCCATTCAATTATACACCAAGGAGGTTCATTATCAAAAAATGAATAGCATGAAAAGTTTTTATAAGCAATGCAAAATCAAACAAAATGGTGTGGGAGAATACTCTTTATCTATGGTGGATCTACCCTTATCTCCCAAGTCCCATGGAAAACCCTATAGCCTACATACACCCCATAAATACAATGACCATTTTGTAAGAGCTAGTACTTCTTCATCTATGGATGAAGAAGACAATGAAATATTTAAATGGTTATATAAAGATGAGGAGTCAAGTGCCCATGAAAAACACATTCAAAATATTAGCATTCCCACTCATAAATATGGAAAAGCTTTCCAAAAAATGCAAAAAATGGGATATAAAGGACAAGGACCTTTAGGCACAAGAAATGAAGAGTTAATTGAACCCATTGAAATGTCATGGAGGGATAGCAAGGAGAAAACTAGATTAGGGTATCTTGAACAAGGATACACTCAAAAGAGACACCCCTTGATTTATGATCAAATTTTACAATTAGGATCACAAAGTGATGAAGATTCAAACAATTGGGAGTGGGACTCATTGTCAAGTGAGTCTTGATAAAGAGGTGGATGTAATGCACACTTATACTCCCAACAAGGGAAAAGAACAAGATTCAGGATCAAATCATAATCAATCATCAAGTTCTAATCATGAAGTGCTAGAAAATGTGCCAATTCAAGAAGTTGAAGAAAATAAATGGGTAGGAGAGCCTTATGTTCCATCATGGATACCTACTATAGGATAATCTAATACTAGGTTTAACCCAAGATATTTTTACCCATTAGAAACTCGAGAGGATTTGAGTGAGGAAGATTTTGACCCAAGTTCTCTAGAACACCTAGAAGAGGCACATGTTATAAATTTGAGTAGTCTAATGTTCAAACCTTCCAATGTGGTCATGTCCCTAAATCCTACTGACCCAAACTGAAATATTGATCCCTTATCCCTTATCTATCCAAAACTCATTGAATGGAATTCCATCGAACCTACTATCCTTCCCACATTTTTGAATGACAAATCAGTGTCCCAATACCTAAATGTGGTTGAGACTTCTTCTACCATTGAATATCAAGAAGAAGTGATGAAGGGAAGTATCCAATCTCTCAACTTAGATAAAAATGAAAAAATAAAAATGGAAAGAATCTAATGTTGAAAACCACATTGTGGCAACATTAGATAAAAAAGAGAAAGAAATAAAGAGCATTTTTGAAGATGAAAACCCAAAAGAGGCACCTAAGTAAGAGAGGTTAGATACTTTTCCCAAACACTATAAGGAAAGGTCACCTATTTTGATCGAACCAATGAAGAAAGTTAACATTGGGTTAGAATTAGAACCAAAAATTATACACCTAGCAACATCTTTATCTAGTAAAGAAAAAGAGGATCTCATAAAATTCTTCAAGGAGAGACAAATAAATTTTGCATGGTCATATGATGATATGTCGGGACTAGATTCTAATCTGATAATGCATCATTTAAACATCAAAGAAGGAGTTAGACTAGTCAAACATAAATTGAGGAAAATGCACCCACACATAACACTTCTTGTCAAAGTGGAATTGGGAAAATTACTAAAAGTGGGATTCATAAGAGCCATCGACTATGCTGAATGGATATCAAACATTGTGCCTATTTCAAAAGTAGACAAGTCAATCAAAATTTTCACAGACTTTAGAGATCTTAACCTCACATGTCTAAAGGATGATTTTCCATTATCGAGCATATATGCCATAGTATATTTAATAGCGGGTAACTCAATGTTCTCACTAATGGATAGATTTAGTGGCTATAATCATATTAAAATATCACCCTAATCAAGATAAAATGGAATTCACATGCGTGTGGGGGATATTTTGCTAGAATATTATGCCCTTTGGTCTAAAAAATGCAGGAGCAACATATCAATGAGCAATGACTACTATATTTCATGATATGATGCATAAATTCTTAGAGGACTATGTAGATGACATGCAAAATATAATTCAATAGAAGAGCATCTACCTATTCTAGAAAAGATATTCACAAGGTTGGAGCAGTTCAAAGTAAGACTAAATCCCAAGAAATGTGCATTTGGTCTACAATCAGGAAAGTTGCTAGGATACATAGTTTCAGCTAAAGGAATAGAGGTAGACCCCACAAAAGTAAAAGAAATTATGGAAATGGGGGCACCTTGAAATTTAAGACAAATGAAATCACTTCATGGTAGAATCCACTCAATCGGGAGGTTCATATCACAATTGGCAGAGAAATGCCATTCTTTTACTCAACTCCTTCACAAGGACATAGTATTTAGATGGGACGAAAAGTGTGAAGAAGAATTTACATTACTTAAAAGGTACCTAATGAATCCACCTACTTTGATGCCACCAATTAGAGGAAATCCCTTGATTTTGTACATTTCAGCGACATAACATGCTTTAGGGGCACTCTTGGCTCAAGAGGATGAAAGTGGAAAAGAAAAAGCCATCTATTACATAAGCATAAATTTGGTAAAATATGAGTTGAACTACACATTTATAGAAATAGCATGTTTGGAAGTATTTTTTTCTCCCCAAAAACTACGACATTATATGCTATCTCATAAAATCAGACTCATAGCAAAAATTGATCCATTGAAATACATCCTAAGAAAAACAACCCTGACGGGAAGATTGGCCAAATGGGTCATGGTTCTAAGTGAGTTTGATATTGAATATGTGGATAGAAAGGAAATCAAATGCCAAGTGGTAGCAGACCAACTAGCAGAGTCACCATTAGAAGATGAACATCATATTCAAGTAGAATTTCTAGGTTCAAAGATAATCAATGTTGAAGCAAAGACATGGAAGTTATAATTTGATGGCTCTTATACCCAACATCGATTAGGTGCATGAATATTATTAATTAATCCTCAAGGGTCCATAATCCCTAAATCATACAAGCTACTATTTCCATGTACAAACAATACAGCTGAGTATGAGGCACTAGTCATTGCCATCAAATTGGCTTTGGAATGGAAGGTGACAAAATTGTAGATATTTGGAGATTCTCAAATGGTCATTAATCAGATAAATGATGAGTATCAAACCAAGGATGATAAGTTGATACCCTAAAAAAACATGATAGAAGATCTCAATAAGTACTTCACATTAATAACCTTTCAACAAGTGCCAAGAGACAAGAACAAAGTAGTGGATGTTATGGCTACATTAGCTTCACTTCTCCAAATGCCGGATCAAAGCACTAGATATGAATTATTGGTAGAAGAAGTTGGACAACCCACATTTGATCCTTCCCATCCCCACACCATTTGCCTATTAGTGGGAGATGAATCACCTTGGTATGGATCCATTTATATGTATCTAAAAGACCAAACTTTACCCATGGACCAAACCCAAAATCAAAAGAAAAGTTTCATAAGACAAGCCTCTCGTGACACCCTTGGATCCAACACATTGTATCATAA
Source organism: Chamaecyparis obtusa (assembly GCA_027943335.1). Lineage (NCBI taxonomy): Eukaryota > Viridiplantae > Streptophyta > Pinopsida > Cupressales > Cupressaceae > Chamaecyparis > Chamaecyparis obtusa. The sequence goes on along the minus strand of BSBK01006300.1, from coordinate 392,824 downwards.
AAGTCTAGACAAAATGCTTTTAAGGTGTTTAGAGAAGGAGGAATCAACTTTAGCCTTACAAGAAATCCATGAAGGAATTTGTGGGTCACATTTGAATAGGTTAACTTTAGCAAATAAACTTCTTAGGATAGGATATTATTGGCCTTCTATGGAAACATAAGCCTGTCACTTTGCAAAGACTTGTCAGAAATATCAATACCACATGAACTTGATTCATATACTAGCTCAAGAACTGCATTCGATGACTACACCTTGGCCCTTAATCAATGGGGGTTGGATTTAATAGGGATGATTTATCCACCATCATCAAATGGTCATAATTTTATCATTACAGCAACTGAATACTTTACCAAATGGGTAGAAGCTATGTCATTATCCACTGCCACAGGAAATAAAATTTCTATGTTCATATTAAACCACATAATTTGTAGGTATGGTGTTCCTCAAGCCATCATAATGGATAATGCAAAACATTTCAAGAACAAGGACTTGAAAGAACTATGTACAAAATTCCATGTGGTACATCACTCATCTTCAATATATTACCAGCAAGGTAATGGACAAGAAGAGGCTAAAAACAAGAACATCCTAAAAATATTGAAGAGGACAATGGATAATTAGAGATTTGAATATTCAAATAAATCCAACTCTGGGCTTATAGCACAAGGATCAGAATACCAACATGAACTACACCATTTTCAGTAGTTTATGGAGTTGAAGCAATTTTACCTTTCGAGGTAGAAATACCATCCTTAAGAGTTTCATTGCATGGATTTTTGAGTGAAGAATACTATAGGGTTGCTAAGTTGCAATAATTGGAGTTGCTAGATGAAAGACAACAACAAGAATTTGATCATTTAAAAGTGTATCAGAATTGAATGTCAAGGAATTACAACAAGCACATTAAACCAAGGACATTCCAAATAGGTGATCTAGTTTTACGAGAAAACCCTAAAAATCAAGCAGAAAGAGAGAATAAAGGGAAATGGGAATAAAAATGGTTAGGACCTTTTGTGATCACCTCTTCTTTTGGAACGGGCACCTACAAACTAGCTGATTGTGAGGGAGAAGAGTTACAAGAACCTATCAATAGTATACACTTGAAGAGATTCTACACATGAAGCCAGATTAAAGGGTATAAAGAAAAAGAGTATCAAAAAACAAATAAGAGAGCATCTTATTTATTGCACATATTCAAAAGAGATCTTGAAAAAATCCAAATCATTGAAAAATAGAAAAGAGAAAAAAAAATTAGAAATGCAGAAAAGTTTAAAAACAATGGAAAATTGAGCATGAAGAAATCCAAAAACATTAAAAAATGATTCTCAAAAATATGTTGTCTTGGTGAAAACCTAGAAACTAGGTGCCTTAATGATAAATACAAAAAAAAATTGGAAAAAGAAAAAGTGCCTTGGTGAAAACCTAGCAAATAGGTGCCTTGGTAGCAAAAAAGAAAAAAGCTTGAGAAAAATAAAAAAAGAGCAAGTCAATTCAATCGGTGAAAACTTGGTAAACAAGTGCCATTGAAAGTCCAAGTCAGTCTCATGCCTAGTCATCATCCTTGTAAATATTGCATTTGCCAGCATTTTTATATATTGCATAATAAAACCCCACAGTTACATTTGCAAGTACCTAAAGCTTTCATCATGAATATGAAAAATGTCCCAAGTCCAACAACTCAACGACATCAAACTGGGGGAAAATATATCCTATAAGAAGGAAAGGTTCATCAAATCAAACAACAATTGACACAAAATCAATTCATCAAAACCAAGTGGAACACTTACACAATCAAATCCTAATCCAAACTTCAAAATCAAACAAATGCAAATTTTGATCCAAGATCTCACAAAGACCTCACCTTTATCAGGATTAAAAATATGAAATGGATGGAACTATACTTGAAATATAGATTTGAAAAATAGTGAAATTTTTTCCTAAGTGATTACTTGATTGATGAAATCATGTCTTTCTAGAAAATCAATGAAGTCTAGAACCATATAAGCAAGAATGGAAGCATGATAATTTATTAGTTTTTGAATGAGTGTCTTAAGATCAAGGTTTTAAAGTATGTATCATCCGTCTAATGACACGATCATCAAAGAATCATCAAGGACATGTACATATGGAGAAACTGAGATCTTTGTTTGTTTACACAACATGATACCTTGATAATTTTGATATTAAATATCATAATACCAAAATCCACTTGCAACATTGAATCTGACGAAAGCGGTATTCATAATCTCATGATTGATTTCAATCAGTGATAGTTGTGCCAAGATTTTTAATGCAACATTAAAAGGGAAAAGGTATTCATTTCATCATGGTTGAACCAATGATGATTGTACTAGTTTAAGTCTCCAAATTGCTCAATGATGAAAATAAGCTCCTAATTTGTGAATAGTGATAGCTAGCTGCATCCATATTAGATTAAATGCATTTAGGTTGTTTGTTTTTCTTAGCTCAAAAACTGATTTGGAAAGACAAAAAGAGGGGCTAGAGTAAACTAAAATCAAAAGATCATCAAAAACCTTATGTGATAGAATGTGTTGGAAATCAAAAAATCAAAATCAAAAGGGTGTATTGCATCAGATTAATTTTATTTTAAATCATATAGCATTTAGGTTCATTCATCAACCTATCATCTGCATTTGTTTTAGATCATTTCTAAAGTTGCATTAAGTTCTTTTTAAAATTGCATTGCATTAGTTTGCATTCATTTTATGTTCCCATCATTTAGTTACATTCATTGCATCAATCATTTTAGTTCACATCAGGAGGTCATTAATTGCATTAGTACATTAAGTTCATTTTAAACATTACATCCAATTCATCTCATAAGTACATTACATTTCTCATTAAGGTGCATTCATTAGGGTTCATTACATTTAAATTTTTTAATTACATTCAGGAGTATAAGTGTATTAAGTACCTCATTTCACTGCATTAGATCATCTAAATTACATTAAGTACATCATTCATTAATCATTCATCACATCATTAGTACAACTCATTAATCATTAAATCATTTGCATCCGTTAGAATCAATACATTTAATTACATCTATGCATTAAATATCCATTCATCCATTTCATTACATTGTATTATTCATCTAGTTCATTACATTGCCTTACATCAATAAATCACATAATGCATCCATTCACATAATCATTAAAATATTAAATATTATCATTATAGATCACTAAGCATTAAATCATATAATAAATGCATCCATCTAACCTATGTCATAAATGAGACACTCATTTGCATAATTAGGAGTAACATGTGCATTCATATCGTAAACTGCATCTGAAAAACATAACATATAGAGATATAGCATATAGATCTACATATCATATAAAGCACCTGAAAAAGAAGTCTAATAGATAATGACATCACATAAAGTAAATCTATCAAAGAAAATAAGTCCATGGTATCATCAATGTTCATCACAATATGTGAATCAGAGTCCAACAAACATGAAAGTATCAATCATATAAAGAACATCATCTAATAAAAGAATAATGAGTACAATGTCTTGATATCATAAAATCATAATATACATCAAAATAATGGCTCAATATATGTCAACTACCAGAACCACCTATTGGATATTGCTAATGCATTAGGGAGATTATTGGATACATTTAATATGTTTAATCACTACGTTGAGTGATGTTGGAATTATTGATGTTGTCATTTGTGTTTTGTCACTGATGTCAACATATGTTTCTACGAAGAGAACATGATGGTTATTACAGTGTACAGATTCTGTACAGATGTTTCAGAATGTGTGAAGTCAGTTGTGTGTACAGGAAGGTGTTGTGATCTTATATCTAAGATCACATGATATAATATTGCATATTGGTTGAGTTGCATAATATTTAATGAAGATTGGTTACTGGACAGTAACAGAGGAAGCTGACAGAGTAAGTCTATGAGTTTTGGGTATATCTTACAGGCGATGAGGATTTGGTGTATGTGAGCTTAAGGGATGATAGATAGTGTACTGAAGAATGTTCTTTGATGTTAGCAAGGTACAGAAAGTAGGATGATGTCAGCTATGGCGTGTGTTCTGGAGATGACCTATTTGGAAGCTGACTTTAGAGTTGTAGCATGTATCATGGATGGAGAGCATGGATTATGGATGTCGGTCCTTAATTATTGAATTATAATTGTTGTATACTTGTTTTAGATACCATGTGTATCTTAGCAAGGAGTTATGTAATTAATTGTCTATTAGGAAATCCTAATTGTCCGACTTGATCATTTATTTTGTAATAGGGTATATATGTAAGATCTTTTCTTTTAAAAATATATGGCATAATGTATGTGATGTAAAAGAGGATTGTGGAAGCTGTGAGCTTGTGTTTGCTAGATGTAGAGCAGATGATAACTTATATACTTCATTGGAACTGATCAAGCAAATACAGTTTCTATCAGATAGTTCAAAGATTGTGTATCTCTTTACATACACTTGTGTTGCAGACAATGAGTTCTAAAGGTGGACATAACCTTCTTTGGGCAGTGAGCCTAGGAAGTGAGCCTACCTTATTTTCTTGACTCCTAATAGGGTCTTTCCTCTAACAAGGACTATGTATTGTAATGTTTTAATCATCTCCTAATAGGGCTAGATCTTCTAACAAGGATACTATACTCTCAGTAAATCATTAGTGGGTGTTAATTTCCACCGGGGTTTTACCTTTAACAAGGTTTCCTCGACAACAAATATTGTGTTATTGTGTTGGAATTCATTATGTTCATTTGACTTGATATTGTTGCTATTCAAAGTTTAAAGTTTAATAATATGTCATACAACCGATTCACCCCCCCCTCTCAGTTGTATTGGTGGACTATTATTCCTAACAATTGGTATCAGAGCTACTGGTCATTAGAGAGAAAGCTTAACAACTTGAGGTGATCTTGGAGATGGCATTCTATAGGAAGGATAGTCCAAAATTTGATCCTGAAAACTTTGACAGTTGGAAGAACAAGATGTGAACTCATTTTCTATGTTTGGGCATTGATTACTAGATGATTACAAAGAATGACAAAACCATGAAGGTTGAGGATGAATTGGATAAATCTACTGATGAAGAAAATAAGATATTTTCATATAACATGGTTGCAAGGGAAGCACTAATCAACGCACTCTCTGAAGGAGAATTTACTACATTTAAAGATCTAGATTTGACACACAAGATTTGGGCAAGATTAGAAGCATTGTATGAAGGATATAGGTTTACCGAACAAGAGAAGTTACAGAACTAAAAAATAAGGATGGAGAAACTGCAGCATTGGAAAATGGAAGAACTTCCATTTAGGACTGGTTTGTCCATTTGAGTAAGTGGTTTGGGGTCATGTCAAATGCCTTGAATGGGTCTTTGACTTGGATTTGGCTTTTCCCCTATTCTACCCCATTTTACACTTCTTTTCTACATAATTCTGGCATCCTAAATTGAAATTCTGAGATTCTTGACCTCAGGGTCAAGGTCGACCTTTTAGGTCAAGGTCAACCTTAACCTTGACCTAGGGTCCAAATTTTAAAATTCCAAAGTTTTTGGATGTCAGGTTTTAGAAAGATTTATTTTCCACTTTCGGGTCAGCTGTTTCAGGCTTCGAAATGGTAAACTCTTAAATTATATTTAATTTAGGTCCATTTCTAGGGGTAAAGGCTTAAATTGGAATTTAATTCTCCTATGTAGGCCTCTTTAGAAGTTTTTCCCCTAGACTAGTATAAAAAGGAAGCCTTCTCCTCTCATTTCAATCCATCTACATACTATAATCAATTCTCACTCAAGCATCCATCAAATCAAGAAATCAAGAAGCAAGAAAGAAGGAGAAGTAAAGTATTCAAGCATTCATTCATCTTCAAGAATTCAAGCATTCAACATTCAATTCATCAAGGAGATCCATTGGTAGTCATTGAAGGATTCAATCTCTATGGAGCCCTCTTGTTGAAGATTTCTCCATTCGTATCCATTCAAGATTGGTGTTGAAGATCTAAAGAAAATTGTTTTGAGACATCCTACATTCAATTCTACATTCATTTGGAGCATCCATACTTGTGGATTCAAGGATTCGAATCATCCACAAGGGTTTCAACATAGGCAAGGTGAATTGTTTCATTTACTTTGTTTATTATTGCAACTTCAATTCAATTTCAATGTTAATTCCTAAATTGGGGTTTGACCAAGGAAAACCCCTCCCCCCAACAAACAAAACCATTTTTCTTGCAGGAACAGGTATGGAATAGCGAATTACAGTGCAGATTTGGACACCCTTTTTGACAAACTTTCAGGATTCGTGAACATAATTTCCATCGGAGCAGCGCAAGTTAAGGTCAACATAAAAGGGTCAAGATCGACCTTTACCTGGGTCAAGGTTGATCTTTCTTAGAAAAGGAAAATATTTTTGGGTTTTCTTTGTCTCTATGTTTTTGTTCTAGATCTGGTTGTAGAACTTCCTGAAACTTAGTACAGACACCAGAAAACAACATTTTCCAGATTTGTCATACTTTGAGGTTAGTATTTGTCTTCAATTCAATTAAGATTTCAATACTCTTTTCCATAACAGAGTATAAGGTTTTCTTCTTTATTCATATTCTTCATCGATTGATTTGTTTATGCATTGACAATTTTCTTGTGGTTAATTAATTTGGATCTTTCCTTTAGGAATTTGGGGTTAAGAAGAAGATCTTACCTTCACCAATCCTATCTATTCATAGAGATCATTCACACATCTCCCCACACACTCCCCCTTTTCATATATTACATTTTAGTGAACACAACACCTCTCCTTTTTATATTCTACAGAAACTACAAATGAAGGATGATAAAAACATTAGGGCTTATGTACAAAGAGTTACAGAGGTTGTGATTGGAATCTGTGTGTGTGAATTTTGTACCTGTTCTGTAGACACAATACTTCAGTAAAACATTAGAGGTTAGTAAAAATCAAAATTGTGCAATAAATTGAAAGCCAAACTAACCAAGCAATTTACTGCCTTCTAATAGGTGTGAGTATGATGTTCTCATATTGTTATCGAGATCAATGACCTTGACGACACCTAAATGAAGGATTTAAATACAAAAGATGGATATGGAATGTATGTAATTAATCTATTTTTTAATTTTTTTTTCTATGCAATGATATGATGAAAAACTGATATAAAATCTATGCTAATATGGAAATTGATATGCTAAAATGATCTAACAATAATATGAAAACAAAAGTGATCTCACAAAACGTGGTTGATTCACAAAGAAGCTCTGATTCTCCAGATAGCAATTCACCAACATAAGTTTGCACAATTATTGTGGATGATTTGTGAAGAGCTAAAGCCTTAATTTATAGAAATCCAGGGCTTTGAGGATGCATGAATAAAAGCCATAAATTACTCAAATTAACTCAGCTTGATTTTTGAGTTATCTGATTATAAAGAATAATTAACTCACAAAAACATGCAAATCATGTAAAAATAACTTTTTAACTCAAATTAGAAGTTTAGATCAACTTTAAAACTCAAAAATGATGTTGAGTTCCAAAAAGTCAATAACTTGCATTGATTTTCTAATTTGGAGTTTAACTACTCTTTGATTGTGCACATGGATAATTATGAATTAATAAATAAATAAAGTGATTTATTCTCAACTTAATTGATTTTTGAAATAAAACAATTGATTTATGGGTTAATCAATTATTTTTCAAACTTTTATTCCAAAAACAATATTATTAAAAATTGACAACTTGCTTTAATTAATTAAATAAGAATTTAATCAATTATTCATAAGATTTTGGATTTATTGTCAAAATTAAATAATACAATTTAGGAATAAATATAATTAACTTCAATTAAACAATTAAGTGGTAGAATTAAATCTAATTAATTAAATATTGAGAATATTCAATTAATCAAACTTTAGGATAAATAGGATTTATCGCCAAATAATCATTAAATCAAAGATAATTAGGATAATTAGGAATATTACTAGGAATATTCCCTGATGCAAAATTTATGATAATCAATTAGGATTCGATGATGTTTAGATGTGCCTTTGGTTAGGACTTCGATGTCGATTTCGTTCGATGTGTCGATATAGAAGATTAATGAACCTATAGCCCATTTTTGGGGTATTACATTTTGCCCCTCTTTGAATTATTGTGCGAAGCGCAGTGGTTCAAAGATAGTCTGTGTATGATAAAGATATGAAACTGATGTTTGAAATTGATAATTGATATGAAGAAGAAGCTGATTGAAAGATTTGATATGAAGATAATAGGTCTTGAATGACCAAAGATAATGTTCACTATAATAGTAATGAACCAATGAAACAAAAGCGTCAAAATGCCTGATTCTAAACCTTATGATTGCGAAGAAGTGAGTGACCGATTCTAGACTCGATTGTCCTTAGAAGAATCATGTAGGTATCACATATGAACCCTTCAGTTACTGAAGAACCAAGGAAATAACACATTTGAACCGATAGTTGCAAAAACTGATACAATTTACAAGATTAGGAGAATACCAGATTGATATGGATCTTGATGAATCTGATATGCCCTGAGTGATGATTGATTTGCCCCAAGCGATGAGGTCTTTTTGATGAATCAGTAACTAGACGTGGTTGTTTGTCTCAATTATTGAGGAAAGATATGATTTCAAATTTGATTACAGAATTTGAATGATATGCAATACCCTGCCCCCTTCGGGATTAAAATTGAAATCTGACAAGAAAAGTCAGCGTTATGGTTTAGAAGCATGTTAATTGATTTGAGAAGTGGTTAAACATGTTCGAAAACACATTCTACATCATTTGGAGGTCCAAAAGACCAAGTCTGACTAGGTGAAACCATGAGTTGACCATGGTTAACCAAGTTGAAATTTTGATAGTTTGATGTAAGATAATCAGTTAAGTTGAATACTGGATTTCTTTGATGAGTGAAGGTCGATTATGCAAGTAGTAGACCATCCTGGGCCCAAAAATTTTAAATCATGATTTTGACATAATAAACAATCTCAGATTTGAATTTTGATCCCGAAAATGGATTCAGAACGTCGAAATTAGCTAGGGGTGCAATTTTCGTGGAAAACAGAGCACTTTTGAAAAGTAGGTCAAAAACTATATAAAGGCCAGAAGGGTCATTTTCAAATCATTTCAACCATTTGACTTTTGAGATCTTGTGGAGGCCTCTGAGCAAGAAAATGGTAGAACAACGAGAACCTAAGGTACCTGTGAGTTTGCATCGATTTGAGTGCAGTCAGAGACATGATAGACCTCGACAGTATGGACATTCGGTATGTGGACCTCTGTGCCCCTCTGAAAATCCAATTTTTTCATGTTTTATAGCATTTTAGAATTTTTTCGTACGCGTTTTGCTTTTTTTGAATGTTGCATGTTTGAAAACTTGTACGAGTCCCATCTCAGACTCGTACGACATTCCATTTGCATTTGCTTTGTCATTTCATGCATAACCCAGTGTCGTATGAAGGGGACCCATGTGTCGTATGACATTTCATCGAGTCCCTGGAAACTCGTATGATATTGAATCCAGTGTCGTATGATCGTGGATTGTCGTATGGTCTCTTGTGGAGTGTCATACGACTTTCGGTGCCAGTCTAGACTGTCGTATGAAAATAGTGAGCTTAAAACTGATATTTAGGGCCAAATTTTGACTTTTCTAATTTTTGATGTTGATAGCTGACCTCTTAACCTACCTTTTGAAGTACCCAACTATCTAATTTCTGTACTATTAGCCTGTTATTGAACCCAATTTTTGATAGAATTCCTTATTTTTGTATGATATAGGTCACATATCCAGATGTTCATGTTCGACATTCATACCCGACGACCTAGAGATTACGTGTCTCGCTTCCTGACCCTATGAGGGTTCATCTTACTGCATGCGGTTTTGAGTATTTGATCCATTTACCCGATATTAGGGTAAACCATGGCCTGTTGACTGCACTTATCAAGAGATTCCACTCTGAGACATAGATGTTTCATTTACCGACTGGAGAGATGACTGTGACTCTAGAGGATATTTATAGGATACTACGCATTCCATTCCATAGCAGTCGACGTCCTGAGTATGTGAGTTCCGGCCAGACTGGTCTTTATGCCTTTAGGCATCTGTTTGGGGATGATACACAGTTGACGGGGTCCATTTCCTGGGAGACCCTTGTACAAAGATATGGTCAGATGCACTGTTTAGAGTGCATTATTACTGGGATGATCGGTGAGCTCATCATGCCAAGCCGTCAGCAGAATGACTTTTTGATGGGATGGGCTTTGATGGTAGCCCTTCTTATGGCCACTCCCACTGAGCTTGCCTGGGGTCAGTGCCTGTTGGCCCACATGTTTTCAGAGATGCACGAGGTTGTGTATCAGGATTGCAAGAGCTTCACTTCTGGAGCTCTTGTATTACAGATATGGGCATGGGAGCATATCCCAGTGTTGAGACTGGTTTTCTAGACACATCGGCAGCCATAGGAGCTAGTGATATATATGTATGCTAGTCATGTCACATAGGTCCACATGGGTCATACTGAGTACTTCCAATGATGCTTAGATGATATGACATTTGTGCATTGGAGATCCTACTTGCAGATAGAGGCCTGACCCACTGCGAGGGAGTAGTACAACTTTCTTTTTCAGAGTCAGGTACTCATTGGTCGTTCTCCCACCGTTTTGGAGATATTTTTGATTACTAGAGTGTGGCGTCAATATGGACGCAGATAGGATGCCCCATAGGAGTATACTGCATATGCTTGCATTGTTCATGAGATTGGGCTCGGATGGACACAAAGGCTCACTTATTATCTATGTTTAGAGGAGTACAGTGCTATCATAGGTAGAGACTGGGACTACCGTCCATAGGTTATTGATGCAGGGGTCATAGATGGATACATCTCTTGGCTTGCTGATCACCCCATTCATAGATTCTCAGATCCCACTGAGTTGATACCCTCCATGGAGGAGGCGATGGATGTTATAGGTGCTCCCATGGGACAGGGCCTGAGACCTTAGGTAGTGCATCCTACACCACCCAGACAAAGAGTGATAGCTCCACTGTAGAGACCATCAGGACATATGAGGCCCTCTCATCCTTCTACTTCTATAACAGGTACATCCACAGGTTCACAGAGATGAACTAGGGGTGAGAGGGTCACTTTGGGCAGTGTTGGTTCTGTAGATGATGTCATAGCAGCTGAGTAGTTTGTAGGTGGTGGCGTAGATCCCTTATAGGCAGATACCACTTTTGATCTAGGAGCTGAGGTTAGATGTCGTAAGGCACATAGAGCAGATACCACTAACCAGCAGCCAGAGCGGCCAACATAGGACACAAAGATGCCAGCAGCTGAGGCAGATCCTACTATTCCTCTTACTTCATCAAAGACTATTAGACGTCTTAGAACTTAGGTCTAGGACCTAAAGGTACAGAGTGCTAGGTGGGAGGAGAGGTATCTAGAGGTAGATAGGTAGCGTACAGATCTTCATGCAGAGTTTTGTGCAGAGGTTCGGAGACTACAGACAGAGGTGACTCATTAGATCTCACGGGCTTCGTATTATGTGTCTGCATATTATGTTATTGTCCTTGCTACGCAGAGAGTGCCCACGTATTCAGATTATATGGTAGCCTTAGAGGGAGCCAGGGCACCGAGAGCAGAGGCTATACTAGATGCACCACCCCCTCCTCCACCAGATACCAAGGAGCATGCCGATAGTTGATTCATGTTCTTATGTTTTGATATACTCTATTCTTTTTTTGATCACTGATATACTGTTCTAACTCTGATAGCTCTCTGGAGCTCATTCTTTTGTACATTGTGCCAATAGTGCACCCCTGACACATTTTGAGTTGATGATATATATGAGATCGATATTTTGGATCATGACTTCATTTGTACTTGTCATGTTTGGATTTATGATGATATCATGCTATGCTTATGCTATGATTAGTGTAGAATGTATGTATGGATCAATGCAATGCAATGATTTCTTTCATATGTGTGGATGTTATGCAAATGTAATTGATTATAAGAAGATGTATGTATGTTTTATGCTTATGTAATGTAATGCAACAAATGGTAATGATATGAGATGTAAATGCAGTGATACACATGATATGGTTTTGCAAGTTGATGAAGACAAGTACTTAGTCTTATGTCAAAAGGATATTTAACCCAGGAGAGTTACTGCTTGCGGTTTGGCGGAGAGACCTTCGAGTGAGACTCAGCTCTTGTTAGATGTGAAGAATTGATATGAAGAATTGTTTAAGCTTTGAAGTGTTTCCAAACATTTGTGAGATCATGCAGACATGCAAAATGTAAAGAAACATGCAGAATGAAATGCAACCTAAGACCTAGGACCTACTCACTGATCATATGTCGATTTTTTATCATCATTGAACTTTTAGGTAACCGGATAAATCAATACAATGCCCACTAGCTATGAAACCATAGACATATGAATATCGATTTTGTATGCGCAAGAATCAATACAACACCCACTGGTCAACAACCATGGATATATGAATATTGATTTTGTTTTTGAAATGTCGGATTAGATATAAGCACCAAGGCATAAATGCCAGGATGACCTGAATATCATGTCCATTTTGATATAGCAACTTGTATAAGCATCAAAACATAAACGTCATGATGACCAGAATACTTTTTGATATTTTTTACTTTTTTTCAATTTTTTTGTACTTTTGATATTTTTTACTTTTTTTGAAGGGTATTGCATATCATTCAAAGTCTGTAATCAAATTTGAAATCATATCTTTCCTCAATAATTGAGACAAACAACCACGTCTAGTTATTGATTCATCAAAAAGACCTCATCGCTTGGGGCAAATCAATCATCGCTCAGGGCATATCAGATTCATCAAGATCCATATCAATATGGTATTCTCCTAATCTTGTAAATTGTATCAATTTTTGCAACTATCAGTTCAACTGTGTTATTTCCTTGGTTCTTCAGTAACTGAAGGGTTCAGATGTGATACCTACATGATTCTTCTAAGGACAATCGAGTTTGGAATTGGTCACTCACTTTTTCACAATCATCAGTTCATTGTTGTTATAGTATATAGCTCTTTCCTTTTTATCTTCATCATGCTGTGCTAGCAATTCCCCCAGTGATGTATCTGTAGCGGAGACATATAAGATTAAAGGCTTCCCATGAATAGGAGGCATCAAGATAGGTAGATTAGATAGATACTTCTTGATATGGTTAAATTTGTTCTCACATTCTTCATTCCATGCAAAGGTCACACCTTTATGTAATGTTTTTGTAAAAGGCTGTGATATGTCTGCTAGCCGTGATATGAATCTTCTAATAGATTGAACTCTTCCTTGCAATGTCCTCATCTGACTAATATTCTTAGGGGGTTGCATCTCCATTATAGCATTTACTTTAGCTAGATCAACTTCAATGCCCTTTTTTGAAACTGTGTATCCTAAGAGCTTTCCAAAAGTGACACCAAAAGCACACTTCTTAGGATTTAGTCAGAGACTAAACTTTTCCATTCTATCTAGGATCATGCTCAAGTCCTTTAGATGTTTAGTTCTAATCATAGATTTTTCTAAAGTATCATCAACATAATCTTCCATAGTTCGATGCATCATGTCATGAAAAATAGATGTCATTGCTCATTGATATGTAGCACCGGCATTTTTAAGCCCAAATGGCATGACATTCCAACAGAAGGTACCCCATGCACATGTGAAAGTAGTTTTCTCTTGATCCTCTAGAGCAATTTTTATTTGGTTAGATCCAGAGAAACCATCCATTAAGGAATAATCTCAAAACCCGCAGTCATGTCCACTATCATATCAATGTTAGGTAGTGGAAAATCATCCTTAGGGCACGCTCTATTCACATCTCTAAAGTCTGTGCACACTCTGATTGAACCATCTGGTTTAGAAATAGGTAAAATATTGGAGATTCACTCTGCATAGTCAATGAAACGGATGAACCTAGCTTTTAGTAGCTTCTCCAATTCAGCTTTTACCAAGAGTGCAACATGAGGATGCATTTTTCTCAATTTTTTCTTAACAGGTTTGACATTTGGAGCTATGGATAAATGATGCATTATAAGATTAGGATCCAATCCTGGCATATTTGAATATTTCCATGCAAAGTTGATCTTTTTCTCTGTGAGGAATGTTGTAAATTATTGCTTCTCTTCTTCTGATAAAGATTATGCTACATGAATCAACTATGGTTCTTCTATTGTTCCCAAATTGATAGATTGAGTGGGCTCAATTAGAATTGGAGATCTGTCCTATAAATGACTCAGAAGGACATCAAATATCTCATCATTAGGTGCCTTAGAGAGGTTTTCACCTTTGGATACATCTTTTATTTTCACTTTTGTAGGTTCTAAGACTACCACAAAGTGGTTTTCATCCTCAGAACTCTTTTTCTTTTTCTTTTTATTCTTATTTTTCTGACTAAGATATTTGATGTCTGACTCTATCATGCTAACGCTTGGTTCAGTGATGGAAGTACTCATAGGCTCAACTACATTGAGGTAGCAAGAAAGGGCATAGTCATTCAGGAAGGTATAAATACCATGGCTCGGATTTGTGGAGGTTTGATCAATAAGTTCTGGATATTGGATAGTCAAAGTGGGGAAAGATTGGGAGATAGTGTTTACGGATATGGATATGTCATCATTGGTCCTAACCTGACACTCAAGTTCAAAGGTGATATTACAACTTAAGACATTCAATTCGTGAATAGGCTCAATGTCATCGTGGGAGTCCAATTCAGCCATAGGTGGATCAAACTCGATAGGTTCATCATTTCGTTCTAGACTTACATTGGGTTGAGGTGCATATTGGTGAATAACATCAATATGTTTATTTGTGATAAGCTCATCTGGTTTTGGAATGACTCCCCATTCATAGTCATTAGATTCATCTTCTGATTCAGGATCTCGAGGAAATCTTAGAACATGAGTAAAGTCAGGGTGGATACCCCAAGAAGGGTTACCCTCAGATTCTGATTTGAATTCATACTCATGGGAATCTATCTCAGAATCACTACCACTTCCCTCTTCTTGATTGTTTTCAAGATTAGCTAGTTCTTGTGTTGCAACTATCTCTTGATTGATAGTAGGTTCTTGTGTTTCTACTACATTAATTCTTTTGATTGGATCATCTTTATCATCAAGAAGGTCTTTGATCTCTTTAGGCAATTTTTCATAGGGGATGAGTTCTGAGCTGTCTGAATCACTATCTGATGGTTCTATTTCTTCTTTCTTAAGAAGAGGTTCTCCTGGTGCGATCTACTCTATGACATGAGAACAATTACCCTTGAGGTGATAGGGTTTCTTCTTAAAGCCTAGGCCAATAGTATTCTTATTTTCTCTACCAGTATGTGGGAGAGGTGCCATGATACCTTTTCCTCTGACTCCTAGAGGTCCTTGACCTAGATATCCCATCTTAGCTATCAATTTATTTCTTGGACCGTATGACTTAGAAGGGATCTGTGGTGCTGTAGAATCACTAGTTTGAACATTGTGGGATTCAGATTCATCTTTGTATAGCCATGATAGCACAACTTCATCCTCTTCAAACTCTTGCTTGGATACTTGGTCTACTACAAAATTCTTTTTATATGCCTCAAGAGGGTCCTTAGGTTCGAACTTGGACAATTTCAAAGATTGTCCATAAGACTTAGGTGAGATAGGGAGAGATGTCAAAGATAAGACTAGCTCTATAATATATTCTCCCATCCCATTTTCTTTGATATTGACCTCTTTTGCAAGATCTTCCATTTTAGATGTGGATGCCTCTTTAGTTGGTTCAATGGAAGATTCTCTATTATTAGGCACAAGCTTATTTGCACTTTCCTTCAATGTATTGCAAGTTGTATTCAGATCTATGGGGATAGTAACCTCTACTCCTTCATAAGGAAACTTCAAACATTGATGGTATGTAGAAGGAATAGCTTGCATTTCATGTATCCATGGTCTCCCTAGGAGGATGTTGTAGGCCAAAGGTAGATCAAGCACTTGACAGATGGTATCTTTGATAACTGGACCCACTTAGATGGGTAAGACAATGGTGCCTTTAGAAGATCTTTCTTGTTCATCATAGGCTTTTATGGTTATCTTCTTTCGAGGATCAATAGCCAATTCTGAAAATCCCAATTGTGTGATCAAGCTGTAAGAACAAATGTTTAGGCCAGTGCCCCCATCTATCAACACACGTTTGACTCTATGGTTCTAGATCAAGACTTCTATATGCAAAGGCTGATTATGTGGGTGACTCAAGGAGTTGTCATCTTCCTCTGAAAAGGAGATATATTGCGGAGATGTAAGATGTCCAACCATAGTCTGGAACCTATCTAAATCAAGGCCATCAGGAACATTGGAACCGAGCAAAGCTTTGTCTAGAATGTCTTTATGAGCTGGAGATATTCAAAGCAACTCAAACATGGAGATTTTTGCATTAGTGTGCTAGAGTTGTTGAACAGTGCTATAAGATGTAGGCCTTGCATCCTTTGGATTGGAAGATTTGGAAGCAGCCTTCTATTTAGAAGCAAATGAAAGATTGAAGGGCACCTTAGGGACATTTGATGAATCTGGGATTTGTCCTTTTAGATGTGCTTGGGCTTGTGATCGAGTAACTGCATTAGCTGAGGAATGATCTCTTTCTTGTCATACAATTATGATGACATTGCAACTTTCAGAGAGACATGGTTCAACCATATTGATGACAACATTATTTCCAGGGTATGCATAGTTGACTTTTGCCCCCATATTAGGTTGAGAAGTTGAAACTTCTTGACCATGTTTTGGAAATGGTTATGTGAATGTTGTATGATTGTTATTACTCTTAGGATTGTTAACTGTGATGTCTCCCCTATCAATCAGATCTTGAATGGTGTGTTTCAACCGTAAGCAGTTATTAGTTTTGTGACCTTTACCTTGATGGAAATCACAAAATTCATTTTCTCTCCACCATTTTGGCTTAGGCTTAGAATCAGGTGGTTGGATTGTTGGCAAAGAGATGATGTTATCAACCAATAGAGTTTTCATAGCTGATTCTAAAGATTCTTAAAGAGGAGTGAACTTTCGCTATTTATCCCAAGATTTGTATTCTGGCCTCTTTTGAAATGGTTAAGATGACTTTTGTTCTGAAGCTTTTATGGCTTGGGAACCAAGAGTCAGATTATAGGCTGGTGCCTTTGATGGGGCATGGATAGTATCAACAATGCCATCTGTGATGATGCCTTTATTATTCTTGTTCCAATTTTTGTTCTTGTCTTTAGAACTAGATCCTAATTCGTACTTGTCTTTTTGAAGTGTGATTTCTCCTTTTTTCACAAGCACTTTTTTTTTATTTTGATAGCATTATCCACCATCTTATCAAAAGATGTACGATCTTGCATTTGTAGAGGATAATTGATTTCTAGAACAAGGTTATTGATGAAGATTTCCAGTTTTTCTATTTCTGGAATAGGTCTGGCATATAGAGAGAACTTCTTCCTCCATCTCTTGAGAAATGTTAGGAATGGTTCTCCTGGATATTGCTTGAGATTACAAATATCAATCATGGTGACTGGATGTTGAATATTGTAGGAGTATTGCTGATAAAACAATTTGATTAATTCCTCAAAAGTTTTGATAGTGGAAGGTAATCAAGAGAACCATTGAATGGCCGCTCCTCCCAGAGATCGAGGGAAGAGACGCATCAGATAGGTTGGTTCGTGCATGAACTCCATTGATTGGGTATAGAATTCTCTGACATGGTCTTGAGGGTCAGAGTGTCCGTCATACTTATCATACTTGGGCATCTCCACTAGTTTCAGAAATGGTGGCATATACAAGTCTTTGTCAAAAGGAAAAGGACATAGAGCTTCCATAGAGAACTCCTTGGGTTCCTTTTCTTTCTCAAGGCTGTTAAGTTTGACTAGCATGGCATGCATCTATTTCATAATAGCTGTGAGTGGAGTTTCTTCCTCATGTGTAATGATATTTTCCACATTAAAGTTGGGAGGAAGTTTAGCTCCTTGATGAGCCAATTGTAAAAAGTATGCTTCTCTGTCTTCTTTCAAGAAATGCTTCATCATTCGTTTGAAGTTATCATTGTTTTGATATTGAGCAATTTCTTTAGGTGTGGGTTCCTGATCTGCACCATGTTGAGATTGAGCTCCTTAAGAGCCAAAGTTTGTCCCTACTTGAGACATGGTAAGATTTTGTGGACTCCCTAGAATAGATTGATGTGGGGTTTGCTGGGTACCTCCATGAGTTGACGGAGGAGGAATGTAACCAGTTTTTAATCAAAAGTTGCCAAGACCGTCATCCTCGTAAAGACCAAAATTGATGATTTGCTCAAGAGTTGGACCCCTGGTAGTGGTTATAGGTAAGGTTTGGGATGCTTCTCCAGATTTCTTGTGTGAGGAAGCTCTAGTTTCCACCATTAACCTTGGGTGAATCAAAAGAATAAGATGAAGACAACTGAAGAATGAATTGAATCAAGATGATCAGATGACGCAACCTTGTCAAGGTTTGATTGATTGAAGTATAGATATGACTTAGATGAGGGATACTATGCCTTGGATGTATCGGTAGGTTCCCAAAAGATAGCAGACAAGATATCACAACACTTAGTCATTTTGATGATTGATTGAAGATTGATAGTTATGACAAGGTTTTGACACAAGATGATAAAGACTTAAATCAATTAAACAGAAGGCTGGATTGGATTCAAAAGACCACTTTAGTATAATGATTGGATTCTCAATAGCTACTGCTCTATTCCTGACACAGTGATTTGTTCGACAGAGTCTGGAAATAGGCTGAAAAAGCTAAGTATCTAGCAATTCTGACAATTTTCTGACAACTTTCAAAATTTTTCCAAACGACACTCTGCAGACTCGTACGACAATGGGTATGATATGAAATGACAGTTGAAAATCTCATACGACAGTGGGTATGCTATGAAATGACAGTTGAAAAGCTCGTACGACAGTGGGTATGCTATGAAATGACAGTTGAAAAGCTCGTACGATAGTTGACAGTTGCTAGCAGGATTTGACTTTTTGAATTTGACTGGCAGAAAGAATCATACGACACTAGGTTCTTTACCATATGACAGATGGGCAGTAATGAAACAACACTTGATAGAAACTCGTATGACTTTTAACCTCCTGAGATGACTTTTGACTCCAGAAAAGAATTTTACTTCAGATTTTACAAATTTTGAGTTTTCAGATTCGGATTGTTTGCAAATTTTAATGTCCAGATTTGAGGATTGTAATAGATTTGTCTATTTTCAATAACCAGATAGATAAACAAGCACACAAAACAACAAGCAAGTGATTTCAAGCATGTCTGAAAATAATGAACAAGGGAAAAAGCAACCTTGTGCATGAACAATCAAGTGACTTTATTCATTCTAATCCTTCGAAGCGCTAATTATGTATGTTCCAAAAATATTTTTCAATAATGCACATGTACCCTAGAAAATGAAAAATTGGCCTCGCTAGGGTTTTTAGTAATGGTTTGAATTTGTAACTTTTATGATCTAAGAGGGCGAACTCCAATCCAGGCGCACCGGGGTTTTGACATAGTCTGAGAACTTAATCTTCAGGATCTACTAGGGAGATCTGATAGCCCAACAAGAGACCACACCTGTAGAGATTTGTTCCAATAGGACATTTATATAGTGGTTGTCACTACCACGGTGAAAATGGCTATTACCGCTCGAGGTTCCGTCAATGCAGTTTGCCCTGTGAAGGGAGTGTCCGCTATGGTTAACCCTCTCTAAAGGTGACTCACAATAGTATACCACAAGGGGACTTGGCTCCAGATCCAAGGGTTTGATGCCTTTTCACTTTTAACCTAGACAAAGCAGGCAGATAAATCCGACATGCTAAGACGAAGATTATCTCACCAAGGTCTATGATATCAACCCCACGTGATCTATCAACCTCTCCGGAGAGAGAATGTATCAATCAATAAGGGAAGACACACGAACCAAGTAGAAAATGAGACACACTAAGTATCCTCCCTACCTACAAGGATTCCATCATCAAGAAGGATTTCACTGGGAATCCAATCTCTCAAGAACCACAAATAGTGTTCATAGGGCCTAATTACTATGTTTTCACAGATATATCAGAAAGAAAATCTATCCAAAAGCATTCAAAAGCACAAAAAGGTGGTACACTTAATGCTCCAAATAAACATAAGGTGAGTCCACAAAGTGGTGCATTTAACTCCTCACACAAATTTAAAAGCAAGTCCACACCCTAGAATACTAATGAGATCCGAAAAGCACAAAATGGGAAAGAACTAGTGGAACAATTAACGCTCTTTCTAAGTAGACCCCTCCCTTGAATATGGTGTTGACCTTGCAACCACATGGTGGAATGAGGGGTGAGTAAGAATAAGCGAGTCCAATAGCCCAATTTTGCTAATAAGATCAATCAAAAATATCCTAAGATTTCTTATCAATACTTAAGGTGTTACAACCTAGTATTCAATTATGCAAATTTGAAGAAAAGTATGCAAAGAAAACACTCAAGCCAAACACATGAGAGATTCATTTTAGGATCCAAATTGAAATGTTATCAGATTATGGAGAATACTTGGAATCCTTGCAACGCGCTTAGTAGATGTTTACCTGCTTTTAGCAATTCTTGCACTCTTTTTTTTTTCAATCAAAACTAGTAGGAGTTAATAAAAAATAGAGAATTTCAATTGTTAAGATTAGCCGTTAGTCAAAATCTGAAAACCCAATATGACAAACTACCTTGAAAAATGAAATGATAGTTGAAATCTGATGCTGAAACTCGTACGACAGTGGGTATGCTCCCAGACGATAGTCCAGAAACTCGTACGACACTAGGTGTTCTGTGAAATGACAGTTGAACTTTCAAATGATAGTGTATGTAGTATGACACGATCCTCAATTCGATAGACTATCGTACGACAGTGGGTACAGTGCGAAATGACTTTTGTCAGAAACTCGTATGAATATTGTACGGACAAAAAAATTAAAAATCATAGTTTTGCAGCACAGAAACTGAGGAGAAAAAGATAGAAATTGATAGAAATTGAATTGGAAACCCATTTCAGGGCCCCACGGTGGGTGCCAGAAATGTGTGTGTGAATTTTGTACCTATTCTATAGACACAACACTTTAGTAAAACATTAGAGGTTAGTAAAAATTGAAATCGTGCAATAAATTGAAAGCCAAACTAACGAGGCGATTTACTGCCTTCTAATAGGTGCGAGTATGATGTTCTCAGATTGTTATCAAGATCAATGACCTTGACGACACCTAAATGAAGGATTTAAATGCAAAAGATGGATATGGAATGTATGCAATTATGGAAATTGATATGCTAAAATGATCTAACAATAATATGAAAATAAAAGTGATCTCACAAAACGTGGTTGATTCGCAAAGAAGCTTTGATTCTCCAGATAGCAATTCACCAGCATAAGTTTGTACAATTATTGTGGATGATTTGTGAAGAGCTAAAGCCTTAATTTATAGAAATCCAGGGCTTTGAGGATGCATGAATAAAAGCCATAAATCACTCAGATTAACTCAACTTGATTTTTGAGTTATCTGATTATAAAGAATAATTAACTCACAAAAACATGCATGTTTAGATGTGCCTTTGGTTAGGACTTCGATGTCGATTTCGTTTGATGTGTCGATATAGAAGATTAATGAACCTATAGCCCATTTTTGGGGTATTACAGAATCAAAAATTTTGGAGGCACTTATGAAGAGGAAGAAGTCATTGCAAAGATCCTTAGATCATTAACACCGATTTACAAGACCAAAGTTCAGGCTATAGAAGAAATTTTACCTTTGACTCCAAACTTTAGTAGAGAAATGTTGATTGCAAAGCTAACTACCTTTGAAGTTGCAGAAATGGGAGATTCTGTACCTAAAGTTGAAACAACATTTAAGGCATCTACACACAGGAAGATAATATCTGCAATTCTAAGCACCGGTAGTGAAAACATAAAAGAAGAGCTTGGTGAATATACTAATGAATGAGAATAGATACAAGAAGAAGAAAGAAAGCTAGATGAATTTGTTGCACTGATTGCTAGAAGAGAAAAGAGAGGTAAGGGTAAATTTGAAGGAAAGTTACCTTTGAAATTATTTTCATGCAATAAGATAGGTCACTTTTCATCTAGATGTCCTACAAGAGTTCCTAAGCACAAACCTAAGTTTTTCAAGCCTAAGTATTCAAAAGAAAAGGAAAGTTATTATGCTAGTGAAGGTATCTCTGATGATGATGATTGTGATTATGAAGAGATTGGATTTATTGCTATTAAAGATGAAAAACTAGTACATGAGAAAAAATATTTAGTATCACATGTTGATAAGAAATCTGAATGGGTTATAGATAGTGATTTCTCACATCATATGATTGGAGACAAAAACAACTTTGTTAAACTAATAAAATATGATGGTGGTGTTGTAAGATTCAGAGACAATGTTCCTAAACCTATCATAGGAGTAGGATCTGTCTCTTTGGATGGAAGGAATAATACTGACAATGTACCGCTTGTTGATGGACTTAAGCATAACTTGGTGAGTGTTGGAGAGATGATAGATAAGGGATATCAATTAAAGTTCATTGATGGGAAATGTTTTATTAGAGGTAAGACATGAAACTTGATTGCAACTAGTACTAAATCTAGAGGTAATGTATTTGAGTTAAATACATATGAAGCTTCTTGTTTTGTTGTGAAGTTAGATGACAATTGGTTACGGCACAAAAGATTATCATGTTAATTTTGATAATATTGTGAAGGAAAGCTTGACTAATGTAGTAAGAGACCTACCAAAGATTGTGAAACCATCTAACACCATATGTAGAGAATGTGTTATGGGAAAACATACTAGAAGCAGTTATAAAAGTAAATCATATATAGAAAAAGAAAAGTTAGATTTGGTACATACAAATCTATTTGGACCTACAAGGACAAGATCATACTATTGTGAAAGGTATTTTATACTTTTTGTTGATGAATTTTCTAGAATGATGTGGATCACTTACTTGAAAGAGAAATCAAAAGCATTTGACAAATTCAAGATATTCAAAGAAAAAGTAGAGAATGAATCAAGCTTAAAGATAAAATATTTGAGATCAGACAGAGGTGGACAATTTACTTTAGATCTATTCAATTCATATTGCGAAGATCATGGAATACAAAGGCAGACATCTTCTCCTAGGACTCCACAACAAAATGGGATAGCAGAGTGAAGAAACATAACAATATTGGATGCTGCTAGGACAATGTTGCTTGAAGGAAATATATCCCATGTGCAATATAGAGAAGTTATTGGGACAACAGTGTACAAATTGAACATAATTAAAATCAAAGAAGGTACAAGTAAGTCTCCTTATGAATTGTGGTTTAATCATTCTCCTACTGTAAAATATTTTAGAATATTTGGTAGTAAATGCTATATCAAAAGAGATGATGAGATAGGAAAATTTGATGCTAGAAGTGATGAAGGAATTTTCCTTGGTTATTCTACTAAAAGAAAGGCTTACAAATGTTTTAATCTGAGATTAAGGAAGATGATTGAAAGTAACAATGTGAAGATAGATGAAAAGTTTCAGATACAAGAAAGCATGTATGATTGTAATCAGAATACAGAGATCAAGGAAGCTACCACTACAGAAGAAGAAGAACTTGTTGAGACTGAATTTGAAAATGAGACTTGTGATGATGACACAAATGAGGCTACTGAGATTCCTAAGACTCCAAGGTATGTAAATAAAAATCATCTTGAAAATCAAATTATTGGTAATACAAGTCAAGGAGTAATGACTAGATGAAAGACAAGGGAAGAAATTTGTTTGATTTCTCAAGTTGAACAAAAGACTACTAATGAAGCTTGTAGAGATGAATCTTGGATCAAATCTATGAAGAAATAATTAGATCAGATAAAGAAAAATAACACTTGGGAATTGGTTCCTAGACCTAAAGACAAAAATGTAATAGGAACTAAGTGGGTTTTCAGAAACAAAATGAATGAAGAAGGAATTGTTGTAAGAAACAAAGCAAGATTGGTATGTAAAGGTTATTTACAACAACAAGGCATAGATTTTGAAGAGACATTTGCTCTTGTTTCTAGGATAGAAGCTGAGAGATTATTTTTGGCTTATGCTATACATAAGGACTTCAAGGTATATTAGATGGATGTAAAATTTGCATTTTTGAATGGGGATCTTGAAGAAGAAGTTTATATAGAACAACTTGATGGATTTCCTCTATCTGAAGATGAAGACATGGTATGCAAGTTGAAGAAGGAAATTTATGGACTGAAGCAAGCTCCAAGGGCTTGGTATGTAAGGTTAGACAAATACTTACTTCTCCGTAGATTTAGAATAGGTAATGCTGACAGTAACTTGTGTTTAAGAACTAGTGAAGATGGAATTCTGATAATAAAAGTTTTTGTTGATGATATTATCTTTGGAGGGAATGATGAAATGTGTAAGAAATTTTCTAAAGAGATGGAAAATGAATTTTAGATTTCCATGATAGGCGAAATGAAATTCTTTCTAGGATTGCAAATAAATCAGAGTAAGAATGCAATTTTTATTTCTCAAACTGAGTATCTTAAAGAAATGTTGAAAATGTTTGGAATGGAAGACTGTAAACCAGTTGGTACACCCATGGTGACTGGTTAAAAAATAACAAATAATGATGAGATAGATTTTTTTTAGACCAAGTACAGATCAATGGTTGGTGGATTACAATATCCGACTCACAACAGACCGGATATTGCTAATGTTGTTGGAATTGTGGCTAGATATTAGGCAGAACCTAAAGAGATACACCTAGCTATTGTAAAAAGGATATTTAGATATCTGAAAGGAACAATGGAATATGGCTTATGGTATAATAAAAATGATGACTTTGAACTACATGCTTATACTGATGTTGATTGGGCAGGGAATATTGATGACAAGAAGAGTACTAGTGGAGGTGCACTTTTCCTTGGGAAAAATTTGGTTTCATGACTAAGTAAAAAGCAAGATTGTATAGCTCAATCTACTACCGAATCTGAGTATGTTGTTGTTGTTATTAACTACACTCAAATTGTTTAGATGAAACAAATGCTGAAAGATATTAGAATAACTTTTGTTGAACTAGTGGTTATCCATTGTGATAACACCAGTATAGTAAACATGTCAAAGAATCCTGTGATGCATTCTAAAACTAAGCATATTTTATTAAATATCACTTCTTGAGAGACAAGGTAGCAAAGAAATAAATAAGGTTGGAATACATTAGCACAAAGGAACATATAGTAGACATCTTTACAAAACCATTGCCAAAAGATGTCTTTGAGTATCTTAGAGGTATGCTTGGGGTGTAGGCCCCTCCTAATGAGAATTAAATGATGTAGGGATGCATCGGTCCATAGGTTTTCAGAGCCTTATCATATTTTGGACTTAATGAATGGATCTATTCCTCAGGAGGAGTGATCATTGAAGACAATCATTGAAGAAAGTTGATGACTTATGACACCCTTTTCCATTGTTGTCAAAGGGGGAAAGAGACTATGTGAAAATCCTACAGGAAAGAGACTATGTGGTAAAGGTACTAAGAGAATACTTTTGGGTTGATGGATTTTCCCATATGTTGCCATCAATACCAAAGGGGGAGATTGTTGGATATTGCTAATACATTAGGGAGATTGTTGGATACATTTAATATGTTTAATCACTACATTGAGTGATGTTGGAATTACTGTTGTTGTCATTCATGTTTTGTCACTGATGTCAACATATGTTTCTATGAAGAGAACAAGATGGTTATTACAATGTATAGATTTTGTATGGATGTTTCAAAATGTGAAAAGTCATTTGTGTGTGCAGGAAGGTGTTGTGATCTTATATCTAAGATTTCATGATATAATATTGCATATTGGTTGAGTTACAAAAGATTTAATGAAGACTGGTTACTAGATAATAAAAATAGAAGTTGACAGAGTAAGCTCTGAGTTTTGGGTATATCTTATAGGTGATGAGGATTCAGTGTATGCAAGCTTAAGGGAAGACAAATAGTGTACTAAAGAATATTCACTGATCTTATCAAGGTATATAAAGTAGGATGACGTCAGTTGTGGCATGTTTTCTGGAGATGACCTATTTGGAATCCAACTTCAAAGTTGTAGCATGTATCATGGATGGCGAGCATGAATTATGGATGCTGGTCCTTAATTATTGAATTTTAATTGTTGTATACTTGTTCTATATACCATGTGTATCTTAGCAAGGAGTTATGTAATTATTTTTATATTAGGAAAGCCTAATTGGCTGACCTGATCATTTATTTTGTAATAGGGTATATATGTAAGATCTTTTCTTTTTAAAAGATATGGCAGAATGTATGTGATGTAAAAGAGGATTGTGGAAGCTGCAAGTTGTGAGCTTGTGTCTGTTGGATGTAGAGCAGAGGATAACTTATATACTTCATTGGAACTGATCAAGAAAATACAATTGCTATTGGACAACTCAAAGATTGTGTATCTATTTACATACACCTGTGTTGCAAACACTAGGTTATGTAGGTGGACATAACCTTCTTTGGGCAGTGAGCCTAGGAAGTGAGCCTACCTTATTTTCTTGACTCCTAAAAGGGTCTGTCCTCTAAAAAGGACTATGTACTGTAATGTTTTAATCAGCTCCTAACAGGGCTAGATCTTCTAACAAGGATACTATACTCTAAGTACATCATTAGTGGGTTTTAATTCCCATCAGGGTTTTACCTTTAACAGGGTTTCCTCAACAACAAATATTGTGTTATTGTGTTGGCATTCATTTTGTTAATTTGATTTGATATTGTTTCTATTCAAAGTTTAAAGTTTAATAATTTTTCATACAACTAATTCAAACCCCCCCCTCTCAGTTGTATTGGTGGAGTGTTATTCCTAACACCACTTGCACCATCAGTACCAGGACCTATATTAGGACCTTGACTAGAGCTCTCCTGTAGCCCATGCTTACTCATGGTAGCCATAAATATCTAGATCATGGTACTGATTTGCATAACCTATTGTCTGATCTTTGACACCTCATATTGTAAATACTGAACATCGGAGGACAATGTTGTTGCAGGTATAGGAAGAGCCTGTGTCGGAGGAGCCTGTGGAGGATCCATAGAAGAAGATGGAACAAAAGAAGATGGAAGAGAAGAAGAAGATGAAAGATGTATAGAAGGAGGAGGACCCTATGGAGGAGGAGGTGCTAGAGGTTCCTGTGCCTGATCCACTAATATTTGCGCAACATATGCGTCAATATCAAAGACAATCTATAATACAACTAGCCTGAAGATCTATACCCTGTGCTGGTCCCATCTAGCCAATCTATCCTAATGTACCTGATGAGAGCCCTGAAGGGGAAACCTCAAACCCTAACCCATCCACCTCTCTTGTGGATTCCACCTCTAACTGGAGTAGGGGCATCAATAATAGGAATAAAAACCCTACTGCCTCATCTAGCTTTGCC
This sequence comes from Chamaecyparis obtusa, assembly GCA_027943335.1. Classification (NCBI taxonomy): domain Eukaryota; kingdom Viridiplantae; phylum Streptophyta; class Pinopsida; order Cupressales; family Cupressaceae; genus Chamaecyparis; species Chamaecyparis obtusa. Next base: position 365,291 of record BSBK01006300.1, on the reverse strand, counting down.
CGCTTGTCATCCCCGATGACCCCCGCTCCCACCACCACCACCATCATCACCATTATCATCAGACTGCTCATCAATACATGGTACTGGCTCTGTCGGATCAGTGAACCTTGGAAATAGGTTCTGTAAGAACCACTAGGCATAGTCATCTTTCATACTAGCATCTACGATATGCTCCCTCATATCCCATGCTAGGTGAGGAAGTTGCAGTAGCTCATCTCGCACAGTGTAGTAATCTATCCGAGGACCCATAAGGATATGTCTACCTATACTCCTGCATATAAAGCCAACCCTTTTAGCATACCCTGTGGCTGACTAAGCTGTCGTAGAACCTGATGAAAACAAAATATGTCAATGATCAAGGGAATCTGCTCTATCATCCATCATGGGATGCATATATAAGGAAGCTCATATGCATCCTCAGGCCATGACTCACATTCTAGATATGGCCTCCATACCACCTGATCTATATCGCCAACTATGTGACGCCAGTAATCTAACTTGTCCAGGTGGGCCTGGACAACCATCCCCTCATAAATGAAAGAAAATGACCATCTTGCATCATGATGGTGCACTGTAATAGGCCGAGCCATGAGAATGTGCTCCAATGTCCACACCTGTATTAACACTACCCCAACAGAAAGAGTAGCCCCACACCGATATACTACATCGTGTAGCTCATGATAAAGTTTTGCCAAAATGTACGAGCCCCAGTTGAATCTATGTGGGTGGGAAATCATGTCCTCTAGTATGAAGCCCCATCCAACTACAAATCCATGTCCATGATGATCTAGAACCAAAAACCCACAGACCAAAACACCTAGAATTGCCGAAAGTGCTGGAAAAGAAGGGAACTACGCCCATAAGATACTATCATCTCCAATAGTGGGATCACCAAAGAGGCATCTGCATATACTTCCATCATAGACCTGATCATAATAAACAATATCCCCATGGGTGGGGATCCTTAGTAGTCTATACACGTCCTTAGGGGTGATGGTCATCTCCCCTATTAGCAAGTGGAACATGTTATGGTCAGAGTGCCAACACTCTTCCATAGCTATGAGAAGACCCCGATTCACATAGAATCAGGGGAGAGAGAAAAAATGATAGCCCACACTGACCAATAAGCTGATGCTCTTTCCCACTGAGCTCATCAATCATATCAAATAGTAACGGGAACAAACCTCGGATGGCCAAATTCTGAAGGTGAGCCTACAGAAGCAAGTTTAAACACATTAGAAATCAAAATCATCACATATTAAATCATCACAAGTCAATTGACCAATCAAAATAAAATAAAACCACAATCAATTTTCCTAATTCTATTTAGAGAGGACAAAAATTTTATCATCACAATTGACCATCTAAATCAAGATTGACAATCAAAATTCAATATCAAATGACTAGAACTAACATCAAACAACTTGTTGTAAACAAGACTCAATACCTAAGCCAATCAACCATTTGATGACATCAGATGAAAAGGAAAATTGACTGAAAGGTTAAAAAAAAAAATTCAAACAGGGTGTACGTGCTATTTCATGGCTTAAATGCACAGAAAATCAAATGCCTAGCTAAAATTATTGAAAGCACAACAAAAACTATTGAACGCACATAAAAAACTTGAAAGTGCTATAGGAACTAGTACGCGCTACATGATTCACCTATACGCACTGCTAAATTATTTAAATGCGCAATCAAATTTGAAAGTGTAGCAGAAACTCCTAAAGGCGAAAACTTGACCTAGTTCTAGCATTTAAAAGCGCAACAAGAATGTTTGAATGCACTGCGGAAAATTGTGGATGCACTCAAACAAACTTGTACGCGTAGTGCAAATGCTTGGATGCATAGCTAAAATTAAAAAAGGAAAAAAAATAGGTTTTTGCAGGAAAAATCCAAAAAATTTAAATTAAATGCAGAAATTGGACAAAGTAAGTTTCCAGGGGTACATACTGGAGGTCCATAGCTAGGCGGGCACTGGTACCGTCGACCTCACTTGAATTGTGCTCTCAAATTAGGATAACCATCACAAAAGGCTCAGAGGGTCAGAGTGAAAAAGTAAAAGTGAAGGGTGAAAATGAATAGTAAAAATGACCTTTTACCCCTATATATAGCCCCTTTTTACCTAAAAAGGGGTACTTTTGACCAAAAAATGACCCAAGACCCAAATTTAACACCCATTCAGCCAAAACAAAAGCATTTGTCATCGCAACATTGCAAATTCATTATAGGAAATGAAAATGAAATCAACACTTAATTAAAAATATTTCAATGCAAACGATCATAAATGAAACATATTTCACCAAAATCAAATTTCATTTCATTTTTGAGGGGGCATACACTCGAATCATATCAAGGACATCATCGACTTAATCAAATCAGAGACAATCTTTTAACGGAAATTTTTTTGCTAATAATCAAGTGGGGCATCAAAATAATGACTCAGGCATTATATCAGTGATCCATCATCGAAATGAGCATTAGGAACTTCAATCGAATCAAACTTCATCAAATTCATCATCGGTATCTGCATCTTTTATCAACATCAAATTGATCATCAATAAATTAGTAGATTTGCATCAGGACATCAAGACATTCTTTGAACTGATGTGCTTCACACATCGATCCAAAGAGGGGCATTTGTAATCACCTAAAAAATGATCAAGACTAAATCAAGTGAGCAACTAAGGCAAAATCAAAACAATAAATTGCAATCAAGCCAAAATCTAATTTTAATTGAAAATCAAAAGCCAATAAATCAATTTAAATCAATTAAATCAAGATAAATTATTTAGTTGTGCAATTAATCTAATTAATTGTATAGTTCAAGTTAAATCAAATTAACCCATTCAAGGGGTACACATGGCTAAACAATTCAATTCAATTCAATTATTTAATCCCTATTTTCCCTCACCCACCACATGGGAGGAAAATGCCTCAACCAATGGGAATTAAGGATTGGACTCACATGGATCAAGTTCAAATCAAATCTCAATCACACATAAGGTGAGAGCATCTTGACCACTCATCTTGTCTCTTTGTCCCAAGCTTTGAGGACAATCCATTTAAATTGTCCCCAAAGCTGGAACCATGGACTTAACCTTAATCCAACCATGATCAACTCAACTCCACCCCCTACACTTGCCAAAATCTATAAAATCAAGGCATAAATCAATGGAAAAGAATCCACAAATATGAGAATTGCATCAAACCTCTTGAGTTTTTGAGCTAGAAAGGCATTTTAGGCTATTTTGAGCATTAGTTTGAATTGAAATTCACTTAATTAGCTTAATATCATGCCATTTTCTCATTTTAAGGCTGTCACTAATGGAGGCTTGCTGAGAGCTTTGCATTAGCAAACTTAAATAGAGAGCCATAGGGTGCTCATTAGTTGTATTTGCATTTAAATAGCTCTTAAATTGTGGTATTTAGTTTATTTAGATCATTTATTACTAAGCTAACCCTATGAAGGTACTTTCAACAGTACACAGTCTGTCTTCATTATATTCATTTTCATTGTCTTTCCCACATTCTTATAATTTCAGAGTTTTTAACATGCATTGCAAATGAATTACATTGAAAGTTTGCAAAGTAGACTTATAGTCCTGAGTTTCATGTATGATTCAACCTAAAGTCTCAAAATACATTATTGAGAAAATTTTAAAGTATTTGTAGTTGGGACTTAAAGTCTTGACTACAAAATGGGGCTGCAATTAATGTTTATAAAAAAATTTGTTGATTTGAAACTCCTCATTTTCATATTAAATGCATGTAGTTTTCTTCAAATCATTTTTCACTTCCTTGATTTTTATCTATAATTCTTGTGCATTCGTAGTAGTTGAATAAGTCTTTGTGCAAGAATTGAATAATTGTTTGATCGATTTGAACCATACGTTAGTTGATTTTTTTATCACGTTTCAAGCATGGTCATTTCCTGATATCAATTTCTAAGGTCATTGGAACTTGAATGTCATTGTTCAAATTATTTATCCATTCCTCATTTCTTTTTTAAGCTAGGGCATTTTCTTATGTATGCTTCTTTCAAATTTATATGAAAAGTGTATTTTTCATATTACAGATCTGAGAATGGCCATTTTTATTCCATTTCACATTTCTCAAAGTCTTTATTTGGAGATCAAGCTTCATTGTTTAAACTTTAATTCTCTCATACCATTTTTCTTTTAGTCTTTTACAAAATCATTTTGTTCAAATTAGGGCTTTGTGTATACAGTCATGCCCTAGTTTTCCAGTATTATGTGTAAAAATATTTAATGAAGATTACTCCTTGTAATTTGATTTATGAATTATGATTACAAGGTATTCATCATGACAAATCTTTGTTCATTGGCGCGATTTTAATCTTCATTGCACAACTTTTTCATTTCATAGAGTCTCCCTTTGTAATCAAAACTCTAAGTTTTATTTACATGGAATTTGTATTATTTCCCTCATGAAGCTAGGCTTTACGAGTTCTATTACATTTTCATTAAAATCTATTGTGTTTTGAATAGGATTGGGAATTTTTGTGATCATTTTTTTTATAATGTTACAAATTGTGACTAGGTTTATTGACTATGATCACATACATTAGGTATTTTTACTATTGTGTTATCAGATCTTTCAACCTCATTTACACTTATAACTATAATTTTTTGAAAGCTTTTAGTGCAAGTGCACTTTTTCCTCTAATAAAACTCAACATATATATTTACCATATGTTTTGGATATTTACCCTCGACAACAAAAGTCTATATGCCTGAAATACAAGTACAATAAGTGGTTTTACATCTGATTTAATCCAAAATACATAGATATCATTGTGTAGTTTGGGGTTATAACTTTGAAGGCACATTTCATTGCACATGCATTTACAATAATGTAAACTAAAATGCAATGAAGGTTTTTATTTCTCAATTTCATTATAACCCATGATGGCTATATATGTATTCAGGGTTTTTAACCCTAACAACCTTGCATTACACTTGCAAATACAAGTGCAATTGGGAATTTTTGTCCCGATTGCAACTTAACATCTTACATTACATTGTGTAGTCAAGAATTTTAGTCTCAATTGCATAATGCATTTTCCTTCACCATAATCCAGTGTAATTGAGATTTTTAGTCCTTATTACACCCATGATTTAAATGGCCTTACATCATTTACAATGCATTCTTAAAATCCCAAAATTACAAATTGGTCTATTTTTAGTCATTTTTTCTCCATTTTTGTGCCTTTTTATATTTTTCTCTGTCATCTCATTTGTCATGAAAAGATGGTTTCCAACATGAATATTCTAATAATTCACCACAATAACTCCATTTTAGGTGCTTTTAATCATGCTTTTATCTTCTCACCTCAACTTTGCAGAAATAAATTCTCTTGAAGAACTAGTATTACCCTAAGTAAGAAGATGAGGCTAGAACTCACTGATAGAGTACACAAGAACCATCAAGGATGCAATTTGGTGTTCCTAAAAAAAACACCTTCACTAGATCTAAAAATTCTAAGCATAGGCTATTCTAAAGAAACATGAAGACCTCTTTGACAAAAGTGTTGGAGATTTGCCAGCAAGCCAGTGCTGACTGTATGTTTGTCATTGATGACAACATATGGTAAGTAGCATGTGTGGAAGACTTATGTAGTAATATTTTAGTATATGTGGCATGAACATGTTATTAGCATGATATCATGGGTGTAGAGGTTAACTATTAGTACAGACAGTTATATAGCAGCTTGTGTCAACAGTGTTCTTGACAGAGTAATAGGTAGTGTTCTGTGAATGGTTGTCCATATAGTTATCATGGAGCCTTGCGCATTTAGATATGTGATGAAGACATATTAGTGATGTTACATTCATAGACACAGAGTCTGATGATCAGTAGAAGTTAAGTTATGCAGTCGCTATTCACCAGTAGCAGTTTCCTGTGTTTGTACAGAAGAGCCGACATAGATTATATTGGTTCAAGAGTTGCGCCTATCATTTCAGCATGCACCCTTGGATTTGAGCTTGGAGAAGAGTTAGTAATGTTTGGTTAAGAGTGCATGATGTAATTCAACTTGAGGAGAAAGATCCAGTTGTTTTGGTAGAGCTAACAATGTGTAGCGTGTGTCTACAATTAGCTTATTGGACAGGTCTTAGAATGTGTTGCGTGCTTAGTAGAGCGGACTAAATTATTATTGGAGTTTGTTATGACTTCTCTATAATTATTTCAAGATGGTTCTAATAGGCTGACTTGATTATATCATTTAGAGGAAAGATATTTATAGGTATTCATTTGTGATTGCTAGGGTGTGGTTCTTAGTTTGTGAAGAGCAGAGCAGAGTGTGCGAAGTGTTGACCCATTAGAAGAAGGTCTATGTGACCAAGTAAAGTATTTGTGCTATACATTGGAACTGATCCAGACAACAGGTCAAAGCATAGTTCACCAAGATCCAGATATAGTGTGTATTTGTTATTCAGAAGGTTGTAACCTTCGCCCATTTGAGCAGTGTGCTCTCAGACAGTGCATCCTCACCCCTAACAAGGTTAATTGTAAAAGACTCCTAACAGGGTTCAACCCTTGACTAGGTCTACTGTACTAAATATATTGTAAAGCAACTCCTAACAGGGTTAAGGATCTTCTAACAAGGATCATAATACACTAGTGCAAAATATTAGTGGGTGTCAATTCCCACCAGGGTTTTTACCTATTTGGGTTTCCCTGTAACCAAAATATTGGTGTTGTGTTGAAGTGTTCTTTCATTGTGTTTATGCTTTATGTTTAAGTATACTTAATTAGATAAAGAATTGAAACTTGTAGATAATTGATTCAACCCCCCCCCCCCCCCCTCCCCCCCCCTCTTAGTTATCTCTTGGGACTATTCCTAACAAAAAGATGATATAATGAAATTCGTGACTTGTCAAATACTTGGTTGAGTTTCAATTATGCATATGTAATTTAGCTTTGAAAAATTACATATAAAGTAAAAATTGTAATTACATATGATAAAATCACATGTCAAATTGTAAAATGCAATTACATGTTATCAGATTACATGTCAAATTCAAGTAGGAATGTAATGTTGAATAAATCATAAATTAGTTAGGATCCTACCACCTTTTTCTTACAACCTCTCCTCTATAAATATGAGAGATCTCATTGTAAATAAAACATTTTTGGAAATACAAAAAGACTCTACTATTTTATGTATGCACTCTAAAACTTTGAGTTTAGTTGAAAATCAAATTGTAGTCAATAAAGAACACAAGTTGCTTTCAGATGTGTGTTGAAACAAGTTGTCATGTGATGACATTATCTGCACATGATTGTGAACATTTTTCTATTAGCTAAGGTGGATTTAAACTCAATCTTGCATAATTTGAGCTGCTTATTATGTTTATAATTATAGTTATGTTTTCAGACTTGATCTTATATACTTTGAGTTTCTTATCACATTTGAAACTAGTGTAGTACGTTCAAGCAAGGAAATAGCTTGCAAACTTTGTATTGTCTTTATTGTTTTGCATTTGTGCATGTAAGGTGAAGTATATATTGGATATGTTGAGATGCGTGTAAGTTTCACTTTTGTTCTTAAATGCACATAAGGATTCATGGTAAGAATCTGAGCTTTCATGAGCTTCTTGTTATTAACTTTACTAAATTTTACTTAAGAGATTGTTGTAAAGATAGAAAGTCTATCTTAAAATAAGAAGATACAATAAAAAAAGAACACCTATTTTGAAGAAAGAGAATATGGTGCATGTAACACCCATTGATTAGCTTAGTGTATATAATCTTAGGTTCTAGTTAGCCTTAATTATTTTTATTAATAGTATATAGGGAAGCCTTCCCATATAATTATGAGTGATTGTCTCATGTGTTTTTGTTGGAACCACTATTTTTCAATTGATCTAAACTATTGGTTGAAAAATATATACCCAATAGTTTTTGGTAACTCTACTCGGGACATGATACACATTTGAAAGCCTCACACTTTCATTTGAAGTATACTAGTATCCTTTTCTTTGTAAACTATTTTCTTTTACTTTGTGAAGATTTTATTAAGGACATGTAAAATTTCTACCCAAGGTCCTTGGGGAAATGATTTTGGTCCACTCAATTCAACACTACCCATTCATCCTCTCCCTCAAGGTTCACACAAGGATTTTCCAAAGTTCTATGGGGATGGAAATAACATCCATATGAACACATTAAGGCCTTATATAAAGCATGTAGAGTCCTTGGTGTGGAACATGAAGACATATCTATGAGACTATTCATTGAAATGGTGTAAGGTGTTGTTACTAATTGGTTTTACAACCTTGTGCCACAATCCATCATGATTTCAGATACACTCATAGTAAATATCGAGGCAAGGTTCAATCTTATTGAAGATACAATACTTACCCAACTGAAGAAAGAATATCACTTGCCTATCCATGAATTCATTTCTAATTTCAACAAGTTGACACATAGAATTATATCTATTTCCTAGCCTAAAATTGAGAATTTGAAGCATTTCTTTGCAATGATCAAGTTCTCAAGGTCCATTTTTCACTAAGAAGAGAAACCCTAACTCTTTCAATTACACAAAACTTGGCTACTAAGCTCAAAGATTCTATGTTCCTTGCTGGTTGCATAAGGATAGAACCAAATGGGCCCAAATAAAGATCTTCTTTGGATTCATCTTTTTCATTCGGTAGAATGGATCCTATGGTGCAAGGGTTAGATAATGAGTTTCTTTCACTTAAAAATAAAATATCTAAAGGTGTATTCTCTTCCACCCACAAGGAAATTTTGAGCATGCCATATCCAAATGCTACCCATAGTTATGTTATGCAGAATCAAAATAAGTTATCCTCCCCACTGAAGAAGCTCACTCTTGAGGCTTAATTAGAAAATGCAATAGTGTAGCATCCTGAATCTAACAAAATTGATCTTGCTATACTCTTTTAGGAAAATGAATTATGCATAGATATAAACTCTCTGTTAGGAATAGTCCCAAGAGATAACTAAGAGGGGGGGTGAATCAGTTATCTACAAGATTCAATTCTTTATCCAATTAAGTATACTTAAACATAAAGCATAAACACAATGAAAGAACACAAGAACACAAGAACACAACACCAATATTTTGGTTACGAGGAAACCCAAATAGGTAAAAACCCCAATGGGAATTAACACCCACTAATATTCTGCACTAGAGTATTATGATCCTTGTTAGAAGATCCTTAACCCTATTAGGAGTTGCTTTACAATATATTTAGTATAGTAGACCTGGTCAAGGGTTGGACCCTGTTAGGAGTATTTTACAATTGTCCCTGTTAGGGGAGAGGATGCACTGTCCAAGAGCTCACTGCTCAAAGGGGCGAAGGCTACAACCTTCTGAATAATAGATACACACTATATCTGGATCTTGGTGAACTGTGGTTTGACCTACTTTTTGGATTAGTTCCAATGTATAGCACATGTACTTTACTTGGTCACATAGACCTTCTTCTGATGGCTCAACAATTCACACACGCTACTCTGCTCTACTTAATCAACCATGAACCACACTTCAACAATCACAAATGACTGCTTATAAATATCTTTCCTCTAAATGATATAATCAAGTCAGCCTATTAGAACCAACTTGAAATCATATTAGAGAAACTATAAAAAACTCCAATAAACATTATGTCAGCTCTACTATGCACACAACATATTATGGGACATGTTCAATAAGATAATTGTAGACGCATGCTACACACTGTCGGCTCTACCAAAACAACTAGATCTTTCTTTGTAAGCTAAATTAACTCATGCACTCTTAACTAAACATCAATAACTCTCCTCTAAGCTTAAATCCAAGGGCACATACCCATAGGATAGGCACAACTACAAAACCAATAAAATCTTTGTCGACTCTTCTGAATAAACATAGGAAACTGCTGTTGATGAATAACGACTGCATAACTTCACTTCTACTCATCAAGAGACTATGCATCCGTAACTAAAACATCACTAACATGTATTCAACATATATCCAAGCATGCAAGGCTCCATGATAACTATACAGACAACCATACATAGAACACTGTCTATTATTTTGTTAGGAACACTGCTGACACAAGCTGCTATATAATTGTCTGTACTAACAGTTAACCTCTATGCCCATGATATCATGCTGATATCATGTCCATGCTACATATACTGAAACATTACTTCATAAGACTTCCATGCATGCTACTTTCCATATGTTGTCATCAATGACAAACATATAGTTAGTACTAGCTTGCAGGCAAATCTCCAACAATCTCCCCCTTTGGCATTGATAGCAACATGTGGAATGAAAAACCACCACCAACCCAAATGAACATTTCTTTTATAACATTCTCCATTTCCTCTTCAAAACTCCCCCAAAGATGAATCCTCCACTTGCTACAATATTTTCTAATATTCTCCATTTCCTCAACTGAACTGTTGTCATCACTGAATGTTGCTCCCCCTAAGTATATTACTCCTCTTTTTGCTTCTATTTTTCATGAATCTGTATATTACTCCCCCTTTGACATCAATGGAAAAGGGCGCCATTCATTTTAAGCACTGGTACTACTCCTGAGGTAGAGTAGTCAACCTTCCATCAGTCCCTGAGGATTGATGCCTTTCCTTCTTTCTTCTAAGCAGAATCAGGGAAGGGAATTACTCCCAAATTCTCCCTGAGATACTCAAAAGTATCCTTAGGTAAGGGCTTTGTGAATATATCTGCCAATTGATCTTTAGTACTCACATAGTCCAACTTGACTTCTTTCTCTGCCACTTTCTCTCTTAGAAAGTGACACTTGATCTCAATGCACTTTGTCTTTGCATGCATCACAAGATTCTTTGACATATTGATAGTACTAGTGTTATCATAGTGAATAACAATAGGATAATCAATCTGAATTCCAAAATCATTTATCATCTGCTTGATCCAAACAATTGTAGAAAAATTCAAGGCTACTGCAACATACTCTGCCTTTGCTATTGATTGAGAAATACAATTTTGTTTCTTTCTTGTCCAAGTGACAAGTCTATCACCAAGAAACACTGCTCCACCTAAAGTACTCTTTCTATCATCAACACATCCTGCCCAATCTACATCAGTGTACACATGAAGTTCAACATTTTCTGAATTAGGATACCATAGACCATAATCTATAGTGCCCTGCAAGTATTTGAATATTTTTTTTACTGCCATGAGGTGACTTTGTTTAGGTTCTGCTGCAAATCTTCCAACTATGCCAACTACATTTGAAATATCAGGTCTAGTCTGAGTAAGATATATAAGTTTACCAATCATAGACTTATACAATGTTATATCTACTACTGGTGAGTCATCTTCTTTTGTAATCTTGCATCTAGTGATCATAGGGGTTCCTACTGGCTTGCAATCATCCATCTTGAATTTCTTCAGTATCTCTTTCACATATTTTGACTGATTAATAAAAATTCCTTTTTCTATCTATTGTACATTTAGTCCCAAAAAGTATTTGATAGGACCAATCATACTCATGTCAAATTCATTCTGCATTTCTTTGACAAATTCTGCATTTAGTTTGTCATTACCTCCAAAGATAATGTCATCAACAAATATAGCAATCAGTAGTAGACCTTTAGATGTCTCTCTAATGAATAGATTACAATCTGTTGCTCCTTTCTTGAATCCAATCTTTGTTAAATATCCATCTAGCCTCTCATACCATGCTCTAGGGGCTTGCTTAAGTCCATAGAGGGCCTTCTTCAATCTGCAGTCTGTCTGATAAGGTGAATCCTTCTGGCTACTCAATATATACTTCTTCTTTCAAATCTCCATTTAGGAATGCTGACTTGACATCCATCTGATAAACTTTGAAGTTTTTGACTATAGCATAAGCTAGAAACAACTTAATAGCTTCTAATCTACTCAAAGGTGCAAATGTATCTAAATATTCAATGCCTTCTCTTTGCGCATATCCTTTACATACTAACCTTGATTTGTTTCTTACTATTGTACCATCTTCATTCATCTTGTTTCTAAATATCCACTTTGTTCCAATCACATTCTTATCACTAGGTCTTGGGACCAGTTCCCAAGTGTCATTCTTAATAATTTGATCAAGTTCTTCTTTCATAGCATCATGCCAATTTGAATCATTGCATGCATCTTCAACACTTAAAGGTTCAATTTGAGATAGTAAACATACCGCTTCACTCTTAGCTGAGTTCTTTGCTTGTGACATTGTTAAGACTTTGCCGCTCTGATCTCCAATGATGTCTGTCTTGGAATGATTTCTTGATGTAAATTTTTGAACTTTAGGTGATGCTAACTTATCAGCCTTAGGAGTTTCTTCTTCACTTGTCTCAAGGTCATTGAATAACACATCAATACTTTCAAACATATCTTCAATAATTGTCTCACTAGTGGAGGGTCTAGGTTCTTCTTCAATCATGGGTGAGTAATCATGATATCTTTCTTGAATCATAAACTTTTCATCAATCTTAAAATTAGCACTTTCTATGATCTTTTTCAATCTTAAAGTGAAACATCTATAAGCTTTACTTTTAGTAGAGTAACCAAGAAAAATACCTTCATCACTTCTTGCATCAAACTTGCCTACTGCTTCATCCCTCTTGATGTAGCACTTGCTTCCAAAGATTTTGAAGTATTTTACTGTGGGAACATTACCAAACCATAGCTCATATGGTTTTTTGTGAGCGCCTGGCCTCAATTGAATTCTATTGATGGTATAGATTGTTGTATTGACCGCATCTCTCCAATAGGTGCGTGCAAATTTTCCTTCTATCATGATGGTGCGCGCTGTATCAAGGATGATCCTATTCCTTCTCTCTACAATTCCATTCCACTGAGGGGTTCTAGGTGCACTTAACTATCTCTTTATGCCATGTTCTTCATAGTACTCATAGAATCTGTCAGAGGTGAATTCTCCTCTATTCGATCTCAAACATTTTATCTTTAGTCCAGATTCATTCTCAACCTTAGCTTTGAATTTTTTGAACTTTTCAAAAGCTTCTGACTTATCTTTCAAGAACGCAACCCACATCATCCTAGTATAATCATCAAAAAATAGAATGAAATACCTTTCACCATAGTATGATCTTGTTTGATTTGGACCACATAGGTCTATATGAATCAGATCCAACTTGTTCTCTATTGAATTTTGCTTTCTTTTGAATGAATTTCTCACATGCTTTCCCATCACACATTCCCTGCATATAGTATCAACTAGCTTTGCTATGCTAGGTAGATCTCTTACTACCTTTACATTGCTTATCTTTACTATGTTATCAAAATTGATATGACACAGTCTTTTATGCCACAACCAACTGCCATCAACTTTAGCAAAAAAATAACTTGCTTCTAAATTGAGTTGAAAAACATTACCTCTTGTCTTTGAGCTTGATGCAATCATAACACCATATTTTTTGTTAATGATGCATTTGTCATCTTTGAACTCCAACTGATAGCCTTTTCCAAGTAACTGTCCAACACTGAGAAGGTTATGTTTCAAACCATCAACATAAAGAACATCATGGCTCCTCTACCAACTATTGGTTTAGGAGTGTTGTCTCCAAATCTGATCATACCTCCATTGTATTTGTCCAAATGAACAAACCTGCCTTTATCACCTATCATGTGATGTGAACAACCACTGTCTATAATCTAGTCCATCCTTATGTCAGCTTGTGAAATCAATGCTAGCTCTTGTTCCTTTTTATCATCTATATGACTTGTATTATTATTCATTTTATCTATAATATCAATGAATCCAATTTCTTCTTCACCAAATTCTTCATCTGAAACTCCATCTCCAGCATAGTAGCATTCCTTAGAATACTTAGGCTTGTAATCCTTTTTGAACTTTCTAGCTCTAGTAGGACACTTAGATGCAAAGTGACCGATCTTATTACATGAAAAACACTTAAATGGTAATTGACCTTCATATTTTCCTTTTCTTTTCTTTTCTCTTTTGGCAATCATAGCAATGAAATCATCTAGTATTTTCTCTTCATCATCATCATCAAAATTACTAGAAGTGTTTGCAGATTTCTTACCATGAACTGTTGCTTTGAAGGTTGTTTTAGTCTTTGGTTCTGTCTTCAATCTTGAAATCTCAAAAACTAAGATTTTGCTGATCAAAGTCTCTCTCTTTAAATTAGATGTAAGCTGCATGGTCTCATCAAGGATGTTGATCTTGCTTTCATATTCAGGAGTGAGAGTAGTCATTAACTTGTCCATAATGTCCTCCTCTGAAATCTCTCCACCATTGTTTTTGATTCCAGCAATTGCTTCATTTATCCTTTGATTGTAAGATCTGATGTTTTCTTCAGGAAACATCTCTAATGCATTGTATCTTTTCTTCCATGTCTTTCTGCATGCATCCTTTCCTTGTTTGGCTCCTTCAAATATGTCTTCTAGGTGCTTCCATATTTTGTAGGCTATATCTACCTTTTTTATTTCTGAAAATTCACCATCAGATAGGGCACTGATAATGACTTCTTTAGCAATAGCATTCTGAAGAACAATTCCTTTTTCCTATCAGTAGCATCTTCCTGTGCAAGGTCTTCTAGGGTAGGTATCTTGGCTGCTTTGATAGTCACATCAAAAAATTCAAAACCAATGCACTGCAAATGGGTTACCATCTTGTTCTTCCAATCAAGATAATTCTCTCCATCAAACTTAGGACTTTCTTTCTTGAAGTACGCCATCTGATCAACCTCAAGTTGTTAAAATTTCTCTCTGAGTAGTTGGCTTTGATACCAATTGTTAGGAATAGTCCCAAGAGATAACTGAGAGGGGGGGGGTGAATCAATTATCTACAAGATTCAATTCTTTATCCAATTAAGTATACTTAAACATAAAACATAAACATAATGAAAGAACACAAGAACACAACACCAATATTTTGGTTACGGGGAAACCCAAATAGGTAAAAACCCTAGTGGGAATTGACACCCACTAATATTCTACACTAGAGTATTATGATCCTTGTTAGAATATCCTTAACCCTTTTAGGAGTTGCTTTACAATATATTTAGTATAGTAGACTTGGTCAAGGGTCGGACCCTGTTAGGAGTCTTTTACAATTGTCCCTGTTAGGGGAGAGAACGCACTGTCGGAGAGCTCATTGCTCAAAGGGATCTTGGTGAACTGCGCTTTGACCTACTATCTAGATCAGTTCCAATGTATAGCACATCTACTTTAATTGGTCACATAGACCTTCTTTTGATGGCTCAACACTTCACACACTCTGCTTTGCTCTGCTTAATCAACCATGAACCACACTTCAACAATCACAAATGACTGCTTATAAATATCTTTCCTCTAAAAGATATAATCAAGTCAACCTATTAGAAACACCTTGAAATCATATTAGAGAAACTATAACAAACTCCAATAAACATTATGTTGTCTCTACTATGCACGCAACATATTCTGGGACCTGTTTAATAAGATAATTGTCGACACATGCTACACACTATCGGCTCTACCAAAACAACTGGATCTTTCTCTGTAAGATGAATTAACTTATGTGCTCTTAATTGAACATCAATAACTCTCCTCTAAGCTTAAATCCAAGGGCGCATACCCACAAGATAGGGGAAACTACATAACCAATAAAATCTCTGTCGACTCTTCTAAATAAACACAAGAAACTGTTGCTAGCAAATAGCGACTGCGTAACTTCACTTTCACTCATCAAAAGACTATGCGTCCATAACTAAAACATCACTAACATGTCTTCAACATATATCCAAGCATGCAAGGCTCCATGATAAATGTACGGACAACCATACACAGAACATTGTCTATTATTTTGTCAGGAACACTGCTGACACAAGCTGCTATATAACTATCTATACTAACAGTTAACCTCTGCGCCCATGATATCATGTTGATATCATGTCCATGCTACATATACTAAAAGATTACTTCATAAGACTTCCATGCATGCTACTTTCCATATGTTTTCATCAATGACAAACATACAGTCAGTACTGGCCTGCAGGCAAATCTCCAACACTCTCATATCTAGTTTATGTAGTACTAGAAAGCTATTGATAAAAAATAGAAGGATGAAAGTCATTCTATCAAGACTCAATTGGATGAAGATAATTGTGCCTTTATACAAGAGAAAATGGACATGTATGAAGGTTTCAATCAAGTTGAAATGAATGCATTTATGTTTCAAGGTCATGAACTTTAACACATTGTGCAACATGGAACTAATTGAAAGATTAATGAAGAGATTTTCACAAATAGTTCAAAATCTTCAAAATATGAAGTTTGTGGATAATATCTTGAGGTATGCCATGCAATTGTGTTTTCATGTGACTAAGATGAGGGAGACCATTCAAAACAACATGAGGATATCATAGTTGAGGAATAAATTGATAAGGGTGTAGTTGACAAGAATAATTCAGCCTTTGTCCTATCAAGAGGATATCCAATATGACATCTCACATGGTTAGAAGTCAACAAGAAGTTGAAAACTCCACCTATCCCTAAACATGAAGATATACTTGAGGGTAAATTCAAACATGCATTTTCAAATTAGTAGGAACAATCTAGATTCATGGGTCAATTTTAGAGTAATATTATCTATGATCCATTTTAAGAATTGGGTGAATTAATTCATATCTTCCAAGCAGTACATCAATTTATGGCATGATTATTCTTGTTTCATCTATACATGGTCATCAATAATCATATTGCAAGTTGTTGAAGAAGGGAAACTATTTTGGTAAGCCAATGAATGGGTTTATTTGAGAAGGTTTCCATGGTTGGATAGACTAGGACAGGTTGGTTTTCCATTCCAAATAACTATAGTTACACATAGTTGAGTCATGTTTCAGTAGGTTGTTTTGTTGGTCACATCATCCTTTCGTATTTTATCTTTTTTGTTTCTTGAATTTGTAGCTTGATGTATGGTGAGGATCTTAGATTTATGTATTCTACCACCTTTGATCATTTCCACAACCAAAGGTAGTTCCTTGGTTAGAGTCAATCATTGTCCTCCATTTTTTCAAGATAAAAAATTGAGACAACCATACAAATTTTATCCAATTCGCAATCCATATATTATTTTTACATGGATTATGAGGTGCCAATCACATAGTCTTGAGTGTTTTTGAATTTGATTCATGAGTTGTAAAAAAGGTGAAAATTATTTGTCTTCATTATGTTTATTTTTGTCTTCCTAAAGATTGTCTTTTACAAATGATTACAATTTCATTATTTTTACAATGCATTGCAAATGAGTTACATTGCAAATTTGCAAACCAAGATTATAGTCGCAAATTGCATGTGCAATTTAGTACTAAGTCTTAAAATACATTATTAAGGGTATTTTTGATGTAGGAGCATCTTGGGATATAAGAAATCTTGCATCAACCAAAAATATATTTAGTTTCCTATTGATTGGTCAAGTATTTTGTGTTGTGGTTGATCTATACTTGTTGTTTTGAGTTGCGGTTTCTACAACGTGTTCGTGGCTTTTTCCTAAACCTTATCCTATGATCGCACCTCATTTGGATTAATCATGTAGGAGTTATGGTAGATTCTTTGCGAGTCTCTCCTATTCTTTATTTTTTAGTTAGTCTTTGTGTTCACTAATCATTTTTCCAATCTACTGATTGGAATTCTTGGTTGCGATCGTGCCAGCGCATTTCTATGTTTGAGTCCAACTTTCTTATGTGATTGCATCTCTTATTTTATTCATTGGGGGTTGTTCCTAGGGATTTGGGAGCTGACCTGTTTGTTGTATTATGTTTTCTCTATTCTTGGGAAATGTGATCTTTTATGGGCTAACCAATGATGGTAATGGTTATATAAGTTTATGGAAGTATTCCTAAGGAATAGGTGACATTTATTAAATTATTTTGCCTTTGTTTGGCTAGGGTTTGTAAGGTATTTTAGATCATAATTAGGCATTTATGCTTGACATGTAAGACTGCATCCTTGTCTGCATCAAGTGGTATTAGAGAAAGGTTTTGCAACCTAGGGTTTTCTTGTGGGGTGGTGGTTGAGAGGATCCAACCTAAAACTCCTAGGGTTTTTAGAAATGGCTAGGAAAAATGCTAGAGGTGGAGCAAGGAATGCAGATCTAGCGGTCTTAGACTTTTTAAGATAAATTTCTGCTAGATTGGAGGCAATAGAGACTGCTCATAGGAGAGGGAAGCATATAGAAGATGTAATTGATGAAGAAGGAGATGAACAAAATTAGGAGAAAGTGGTTGAAGGATAGAAAAATAATCCACAACCTGAGTTGAATCATGAAGAGAAGAGGTTCATTAGGGCCTTGACTAGTGTTAATAGAAGACCACATTTAAACCCACTTGATTACCATGGTAACCTAGATGTTGATGAATTGATAGATTGGATCATAGAAATGGACAAATTATTAGGAATAGTCCCAAGAGATAACTAAGAGGAGGGGGGGGGGGGTGAATCAGTTATCTACAAGATTCAATTCTTTATCCAATTAAGTATACTTAAACATAAAACATAAACACAATGAAAGAACACATGAACACAACACCAATATTTTGGTTACGGGGAAACCCAAATAGGTAAAAACCCTGGTGGGAATTAACACCAACTAATATTCTACACTAGAGTATTATGATCCTTGTTAGAAGATCCTTAACCCTATTAGGAGTTTCTTTACAATATATTTAGTATAGTAGACCTGGTTAAGGGTCGGACCCTGTTAGGAGTCTTTTACAATTGTCCTTGTTAGGGGAGAGGATGCACTATCCAAGAGCTCACTGGTCAAAGGGGCAAAGGCTACAACCTTTTGAATAACAGATACACACTATATTTGGATCTTGGTGAACTACGCTTTGACCTACTACCCAGATTAGTTCCAATGAATAGCACAAGTACTTTAATTGGTCACATAGACCTTCTTCTGATGGCTCAACACTTCGCACACTCTGCTTTGCTCTGCTTAATCAACTATGAACCACACTCCAGCAATCACAAATGAATACCTATAAATATCTTTCCTCTAAATGATATAATCAAGTCGGCCTGTTAGAACCACCTTGAAATCATAATAGAGAAACTATAAAAAAACTCCAATAAACATTCTGTCGGCTCTACTATGCATGCAACACATTCTGGGACCTGTCCAATAAGATAACTGTAGACGCACGCTACACATTGTTGGCTCTACCAAAAAAATTGGATCTTTCTCCTCAAGTTGAATTAACTCATGCACCCTTAATCGAACATCAAAAACTCTCCTCTAAGCTTAAATCCAAGGGCGCATACCCATAGGATAGGCACAACTCTAGAACCAATAAAATCTCTATCGGCTCTTCTAAACAAACATAAGAAACTGCTGCTGGCGAATAGCGACTGCATAACTTCACTTCTACTCATCAAGAGACTATGCATCCATGACTAAAATATCACTAAAATGTCTTCAACATATATCCAAGCGTGCAAGGCTCTATGATAACTATACAGACAACTATACACAGAACATTGCCTATAACTTTGTCAGGAACACTGTTGTCACAAGTTGCTATATAATTGTCTGTACTAATAGTTAACCTCTACGCCCATGATATCATGTTGATATCATGTCCATGCTTCATAAATTGAAAGCTTACTACATAAGACTTCCATCCATGCTACTTTCCATATGTTGTCATCAATGACAAACATACAGTCAGTACTGGCCTGCTGGAAAATCTCCAACAATCTCCCCCTTTGGCATTGATGGCAACATGTGGAATGAAAAACCACCACCAACCCAAATGAACATTTATTTTATAACATTCTCCATTTTCTCTTCAAAACTCCCCCAAAGATGAATCCTCCATCTGTTGTAATATTTTCTAATATTCTCCATTTCCTCAACTGAACTGCTGTCATATCTGAATGCTACTCCCGCTTAGTATATTACTCCTTTTTTACTTTTGTTTTTCATGACTTTGTATATTACTCCCCCTTTGACATCAATGGCAAAGGGTGCCATTCATTTTAAGCATCGGTACTACTCCTGAGGTAGAGTAGTCAACCTTCCATCAGTCCTTGAGGATTGATGCCTTTCCTTCTTCCTTCTAAGAAGAATCACGGAAGGGAATTACTCCCAACTTCTCCCTGAGATACTCAAAAGTATCCTTAGGAAAGGGCTTTGTGAATATATCTGCCAACTGATCTTTAGTACTCACATAGTCCAACTTGACTTCTTTCTCTGCCACTTTCTCTTTTAGGAAGTGATACTTGATCTCAATGTGCTTTGTCTTTGCATGCATCACATGGTTCTTAGACATATTGATGGTGCTAGTGTTATCACAGTGAATAATGATAGGATAATCAATTTGAATTCCAAAATACTTTATCATCTGTTTGATCCAAACAATTGTAGAATAATTCAAGGCTACTACAACATACTCTACTTCTGTTGTTGACTGAGAAATACAATTTTATTTCTTGCTTGTCCAAGTGAAAATTCTATCACCAAGAAACACTGCTCCACCTGAAGTACTCTTTCTGTCATCAACACATCCTACCCGATCTGCATCAGTGTACACATGAAGCTCAACATTTTCTAAATTAGGATACCATAGACCATAATCTATAGTGCCCTACAAATATCTGAATATTCTCTTTACTGCCACGAGGTGACTTTGTTTAGGTTCTGCTGCAAATCTTCCAACTATGCCAACTGCATTAGAAATATTAGGTCTAGTCGAAGTAAGATATATGAATTTACCAATCATTGACTTGTATAATGTTATATCTACTACTGGCGAGTCATCTTCTTTTGTAAGCTTGCATCTAGTGATCATAGGGATTCCTACTGGCTTGCAATCATCCATCTTGAATTTCTATAGTATCTCTTTCACATATTTGGACTGATTAATAAAAATTCCTTTTTCTGTCTGCTGCACATTTAGTCCCAAAAAGTATTTGATAGGACCAATCATACTCATCTCAAATTCATTCTGCATTTCTTTGGCAAATTTTGAACTTAGTTTGTCATTTCCTCCAAAGATAATGTCATCAACAAATATAGCTACAAGTAGTAGAACTTCAGATGTCTCTCTAATGAATAGATTACAATCTGCTACTCCTTTCTTGAATCCAATCTTTGTTAGATATCCATCTAGTCTTTCATACCATGCTCTAGGGGCTTGCTTAAGTCCATAGAGGGCCTTCTTCAATCTGCATACCATATCAGGTCTGTCTGATAAGGTGAATCCTTCTGGCTGCTCAATGTATACTTCCTCTTTCAAATCTCCATTTAGGAATGCTGACTTGACATCCATTTGATAAACTTTAAAGTTTTTGACTGTAGCATAAGCTAGAAATAACTTAATATCTTCTAATATGCTCACAGGTGCAAATGTATCTGAATAATCAATACCTTCTCTTTGCGCATATCCTTTACATACTAACCTTGCTTTTTTTCTTACCACTATACCATCTTCATTCATCTTGTTTCTGAATATCCACTTTGTTCCAATCACATTCTTATCACTAGGTCTTGGGACCAGTTCCCAAGTGTCATTTTTAACAATATGATCAAGTTAGATCTTTCATAGAATCATGCCAATCTAAATCATTACATGCATCTTCAACACTTAAAGGTTCAATTTGAGATAGTAAACATACCGCTTCACTGCTAGTTGAGTTCTTTGCTTGCGACCTTGTTAAGACTTTGTCGCTCTGATCTCCAATGATATCTATCTTGGAATGATTTCTTGATGCAAACCTTGGAACTTTAGGTGATGCTGACTTATCAGCCTTAAGAGTTTCTTCTTCACTTGTCTCAGGGTCATTGAATAACACATCAACACTGTCAAACATTTCTTCAATAACTATCTCACTAGAGGAGGGTCTAGGTTCTTCTTCAATCATGGGTGAGTAATCATGATATCTTTCTTGAATCATAAAATTTTCATCAATCTTTACATGAGAACTTTCAATGATATTTTTCAATCTTAAATTGAAACATCTATATGCTTTACTTTTAGTAGAGTAACTAAGAAAAATACCTTCATCACTTCTTGCATCAAACTTTCCTATTGCTTCATCCCTCTCAATGTAGCATTTGCTTCCAAAGATTCTAAATTATTTTACTGTGGGAACATTACCAAACCACAGCTCATATGGTGTTTTGTTAGCGCCTAGCCTTAATTGAATTCTATTGATGGTAAAGACTGTTGTATTGACCGCATCTCTCCAATAGGTGTGTACAACATTTCCTTCAATCATGATGGTGCACGCTGTATCAAGGATGATCCTATTCCTTCTCTCTACAATTCCATACTAATAAGGGGTTCTAGGTGCACTTAACTGTCTCTTTATGCCATGTTATTCATAGTACTCATAGAATCTGTCAGAGGTGAATTCTCCTCCTCTATCCGATCTCAAACATTTTATCTTTAGTCTAGATTCATTCTCAACCTTAGCTTTGAATATTTTGAACTTCTCAAATGCTTATGACTTATCTTTCAAGAATGCAACCCACATCATCCTAGTATAATCATCAACAAACAAAATGAAATACCTTTCACCATAGTATGATCTTGTTTGAGTTGGACCACATAGGTCTATATGAATCAGATCCAACTTGTTCTCTACTGAATTTTGCTTGCTCCTGAATGAATTTCTCACATGCTTTCCCACTACACATTCCCTGCATATAGTATCAATTGTCTTTGCTATGCTAGGTAGATCTCTTACTACCTTTACATTGCTTATCTTTACTATATTATCAAAATTGATATGACATAGTCTTTTATGCCACAACTAGCTGTCATCAACTTTAGCAACAAAACAACTTGCTTCTGAATTGAGTTGAAAAACATTACCTCTTGTCTTTGAGCCTGATGCAGTCATAACACCATCTTTGTTGTTAATGATGCATTTGTCATTTTTGAACTCCAACTGATAGCCTTTTCCAAGTAACTGTCCAACACTGAGAAGGTTATGTTTCAAACCATCAGCATAAAGAACATCATCAGTACTATTCTTTCCATCCAAGGTGATATCTCCTCTACCAACTATTGGTTTAGGAGTGTTGTCTCCAAATTTGACCATACCACCATTGTATTTGTCCAAATGAACAAGCCTACCTTTATCACCTATCATGTGATGTGAACAACCATTGTCTATGATCCAGTCTGTCCTTATGTTAGCTTGTGAAATCAATGCTAGCTCTTGTTCCTTTTTTTTGTCTCTATGACTTGTCTTATTATTCATTTTGTCTATAATAGCAATGAATCCAATTTTTTCTTCACCAGATTCTTCATTTGAAACTCCATCTCTAGCATAGTAGCATTCCTTAGAACACTTAGGCTTGTAATCCTTTTTGAACTTTCTAGCTCTAGTAGGACACTTAGATGCAAAGTGACTGATCTTATTACATGAAAAGTACTTAAATGGTAATTTACCTGCATATTTTCCTTTTCCTTTCTTTTCTCTTTTGGAAATCATAGCAATGAAATCATCTAGTGTTTTCTCTTCATCATCAGCATCATCAAAATTACCAGAGGTGTTTGCAGATTTCTTACCATGAACTATTGCTTTGAAGGCTGTCTCACTCTTAGGTTCTATCTTCAATCTTGAGATCTCAAAAGCTGAGATTTTGCTGATCAAGGTCTCTCTCTTGAAATTTGATGTAAGCTGCATGGTCTCATCAAGGATGTTGATCTTTCTTTCATATTCAAGAGTGAGAGTAGTCATTAACTTGTCCATGATGTCCTCCTCTGAAATCTCTCCACCATTGTTTTTGATTCCAGCAACTGCTTCATTTATTCTGTGATTATAAGCTCTGATGTTTTCTTCAGGAAGCATCTCTAATGCATTGTATCTTTTCTTCCATGTCTTTCTACGCGCATCCTTTTCTTGTTTGTCTCCTTCAAATATGTCTTGTAGGTGCTTCCATATTTTTGGGCTGTATCTACCTTTTTTATTTCTAAAAATTCACCATTAGATAGTGTGCTGATAAGGGCTTCTTTAGCAATAGCATTCTGTTGAAAAAATTCCTTTTTCCTATCAGTAGCATCTTCCTGTGCAAGGTCTTCTAGGGTAGGTATCTTGGCTACTTTGATAGTTACATCAAAAACTTCAAAACCAATGCACTGCAAATGGGTCACCATCTTGTTCTTCCAATCAAGATAATTCTCTCCATCAAACTTAGGACTCTCTTTCCTGAAGTACACCATCTGATCAACCTCAAGCTGTTAAAATTTCTCTTCGAGGCACTTGGCTCTGATACCAATTGTTAGGAATAGTCCCAAGAGATAACTGAGAGGGGGGGGGGGGGGTGAATCAATTATCTACAAGATTCAATTCCTTATCCAATTAAGTATACTTAAACATAAAGCATAAACGCAATGAAAGAACACAATAACACAACACCAATATTTTTGCTACGGGGAAACCCAAATAGGTAAAAACCCCGGTGGGAATTAACACCCACTAATATTCTACACTAGAGTATTATGATCCTTGTTAGAAGATCCTTAACCCTGTTAGGAGTTTCTTTACAATATATTTAGTACAATAGACCTAGTTAAGGGTCGAACCCTGTTAGGAGTCTTTTACAATTGTCCCTATTAGGGGAGAGGATGCACTGTCTGAGAGCTCATTGCTCAAAGGAGTGAAGGCTACAACCTTTTGAATAACAGATACACACTATATCTGGATCTTGGTGAACTGCGCTTTAACCTGCTGTTTGGATCAGTTCCAATGAATAGGACAAGTACTTTACTTGGTCACATAGATCTTCTTTTGATGGCTCAACACTTCACACACTCTACTCTGCTCTACTTAATCAACTATGAACCACACTCCATCAATCACAAATGACTCCCTATAAATATCTTTCCTCTAAATGATATAATCAAGTTAGTTTGTTAGAACCACCTTGAAATCATAATAGAGAAATTATAACAAACTCTAAAAAATATTATGTCAGATCTACTATGCACGCAACACATTCTGGGACCTGTCCAATAAGATAATTGTAGACGCACGCTACACACTGTCAGCTCTACCAAAACAACTAGATCTTTCTCCTCAAGCTGAATTAACTCATGCACTCTTAACTAAACATCAATAGCTCTCCTCTAAGTTTAAATCCAAGGGCACATACCCACAGGATAGGCACAACTCTAGAACCAATAAAATCTCTATTGGCTCTTCTGAATGAACAAAAGAAACTATTGCTGGGGAATAACGACTGCATAACTTCTCTTCTACTCATCAACAGACTATGCTTCCATGACTAAAACATCACTAACATGTCTTCAACATATATCGAAGCACGCAAGGCTCTATGATAACTGTATGGACAAATATACATAGAACACTGCCTGTAACTCTATCAGGAACACTGCTGACAGAAGCTGCTATATAGCTATTTTTACTAATAGTTAACCTCTGTGCCCATGATATCATGTTGATATCATGTCCATGTTTCATAAACTGAAATCTTATTGCATAAGACTTCCACGCATGCTACTTTCCATATGTTGTCATCAATGACAAACATATAGTCAGTACTAGCCTGCTGGCAAATCTTCAACACAAATATTTTGACCTTGAAGGAACTACTAAAGAGAAGAAAGTGAAGTATGCCTACCCCAAGTTAAAAGGACATGCATCCTTATGGTGAGAACATTTGCAGATAGATCGACAGAGAAGAGGTAAAGAAAAGATCAAGTCTTGGGATAGGATGGTGAAAAATTTGAAGGAGAAGTTTCTGAATGAGGATTATCAAGTCATTTTATTTAGGAAGTTGCAAAAATTGAAGCAAAGAGACCTAAGTGTTAAGAGTTATACTCAGGTGTTCTATTAATTGAACATCATATATAGTCACATAGATGATGAGGCTGAACAATTTTCTTACTACCTTAAAGGTTTAAAGATGTCCATACACGATGAAATCAATTTTTTGTAGATAAGGAGTGTGGAATAATCTTACAAGTTGTCCTTGAAGGCTAAAGAGAAGATGAACATGAGGCAAGAGCAGAGACAAAGAGGTAGAGGTGGAATATTTCAGAGAGGAAGAGGTAGATCTTCTGTTGATCAGGGAAAAAGTGAGTCATACATTAAGGACAATGATCAGTATAGGAGGAATGAAAGGAGTTTCTACCAAAGGGAAGGAAAAGGTAGCGGTGAAAGGAGAAATTTTAGTGGCACCTATTTTAATTGTGGTGAAGTAGGACAAAAATCCTTTAAATGCAAGAAATATAATGTAGGAGCACCTAGGGTTTGGCTTATAAGCCAATGAAATTTTGGCTTGTAATGACTTTAGAAAGGTTATGAATGGAATAAGGACTCTAGGAGGGTCTAATAGGCATGTTTAGATAGGTTTGGTGTTCAAGTATGAAGCAATGTGAGTTTGGCCCAAAGTTGTCATTAGTTGGCCAAAAGTTGCCAAGGTGGCCAAATAGGGCCCAATGAGTAAACTGGTTCCAAATTGCTTAGTATAGGTGGAAATGATGTTAGTTGGGTTTGAGGGATTATTTTAAGTAATTTATAATAAATGGAGTTAGGTTGGCACAAGGAAGTGTAACATTGTTCATGTTGCCAAAAAGTTGTCATGACAACTTTTACAACTTTGCAAAGTTGCATGAAAACTTTTGGCATGGTAGTTAAATCATAGAAAATCAGTTGCTTAGGGAACCCAACTATGGAATCATGGAGGGGTAATATATTTAAGCCTCAAAAAATGACTTAGTAAGGTTGGTTGAAGTTTTGAGGCAAATACAATAGCAAATAGATTTTATTTTTCCTAGAAATTTCTTCAAAATCGGACTTGTGACTTAAGAAATTCATCTTCCATAGATTGAACTTCATTCTTTTTGGTGTGACTAGTTAGAATAAATTGTTTTCTTTCTTCCTGTACAGTAGTGCAATTTTTTAGCATTGTTTTGATAGGGTAGTTAGAAATCATTTTCTTCTAGCTAGTTCACTGGCTTGTATAGAGTAGGTTGTAAATAAATGGGTCTTGTTTGAATCCTCACTATGGGAATTTCATGGCCTTTTGAGGTTGTAAAATGGACCTTATAAGATTTATTTTCCTTTTTTTTGGAGGTAAAATGATGAAGTTTGCTAATTTTAAGAGCTTTCCCTAGGCGAGTCTGGTAGTACCCGGCTAGGAGCAAGATTGGAATAGTTTATGTTTATATGCAGGATTGGATTGGCACGAATGGTCCAATGGAATTGAGGATCTATTTGGAGGTTAAAGAAGCCCTGGTAGGAGTGAAAATGGTTAGTGAATACATCTAATCAAGTTGCACAAGAAGAGACAAAATTTAAGACAAAGCGATCTTGATGTAAGCTCTTACACTGAAGAGTTTCATAAACTATGTTTGAGGTTTAAGGTAGTGGAGGATGAAAGCCTCAAGGTAGAAAGATATTTGAATTTCCTAAGATGGAACACACAAGAGGATATTAGTCTCTTAATCCACAATACCATACATAAATGTTATCAAATTTCCCTCAAGGTAGAAGATAAGAGAAAAAAAAAAACAAGAATCAAGCAGGAGGGGTAGATGTAGAGGTAGAGACACAAGAGGACACAGAGGTAGATATGGAGGAAGAGGAAATGATAAAAGATCCCAAGGATAAACTAAATTGATATAAAAAAGTGGTGATTCCAGTGGTAGAGGGAGTTATAGCAGAGGAAGAGGTCCAAATAACAATAGTAGAAGAAGATTTGGAGGCTCTAGTAGAGGTTCTCACTTTGAAAACATGAAATGTTACAATTGTAACCAATTGGGTCATCCTGCATATAGGTTCCCAGAGAAGACATATTCTTCCCAATCAGAGAAGAAGGTGAACTATGTGTAAGAAGACACTAGTAGTGTCAAATCCCCTGAGGTAAATCTGGACTTTGAGAGTGGGGATAACTTGATGATAAGAAGGATCCTAATCAAGGAACCAACTAAGGAGGAACCAAAGAAAAGGAGGTATCTCTTCAAGGTTAGATGCAAAATACTTGGCAAGGTATGTAAAGTGATCATAGACTAAGGGTCAACTGATAATATAATCTTAGAAGAAGCAGTGAGAAAACTAGGATTGGCTAGAATACATCATCATCATCCATATGGGGTCATAATGATAAATAAGGGGAAACATGTACTAGTTAATGAACAAGCATGGGTTGACTTTTCAATAGGAGGTTATACTAATAAGATTCTATGTGATGTGCTACCCATGGATGCATGCCATCTTCTATTAGTCAAACCATGGCAGTTTGATAGGAAGGCCATGCACAATGATGAGAGGAACTCATATTCATTTCAGAAGGACAGGGTAACATTTAAGATCCAATATTTGGTGGATGGAGGAGAGATCAAAACCAATGGTCCTAATGTATTGATGGTTAGAGGAAAGGAGTTCCTTAATGATCTCAAGAAGGAAGATGGAGTGGGTTGTGCCATTGTTGTGAAATCTAAGGAGGAGGATAAAACTAAACAAGTAACTTTATCTACAAATATACAACTCTTGGATCAGATTAAGGATATTGTCAGAGATGGAGCACCTACAACTTTACCCCTTGAAGGGACAGTGAGTCATCAAATAGACTTCATACTAGGGGCATCATTACCAAACAAAATATTCTTATAAAATGACTCCTGAATAGAATAAGGAAGTGGCAAGGAAAGTGCAAGAGATACTTGATCAAGGCTTAGTGAGGAAAAATGTACAGTACTAGTGGTGTTAGCACCTAAGAAAGGAGGTAAGTGGATATTGTGTACTGATTCAAGGGCAATTAATTGGATCAAAATTAGGTATAGATTTCCAATTCCTAGAATAGAAGACTTGATGGATTATCTTGGAGGGGCACAATACTTTACCAAAATAGAATTGAAGAGTGGGTACCATCAAATTAGAATAAAGGAGGGAGATGAGTGGAAAAATGCCTTCAAGTCCACATAAGGGTTATATGAATGTCTTATCATACCATTTGGGCTTACCAACACCCCTAGCACCTTCATGAGGTTGATGAATGAAGTGTTGAAGGACTAAATTGGAAGGTTTGTAGTGGTCTATCTTGATGATATACTCATATTTAACAAGACTAGAGAAGAACACCTTAACCATTTAGATATTTTGTTAAGGAGATTGCATGAGGAGCAGTTAACTATTAACTTAGAAAAATGTGAATTCATGAAACAAGAACTTGTCTATCTAGGACTTGTGATCTCACAAGGCAATTTGAAGATGGACCCTAGAAAATTTGATGCCATACTCAACTGGACTACCCCTAAAATAGGGATTGAGGTAAGGAGATTCCATGTATTAGCTCAATTTTATAGAAAAATTATTAGAAATTTCAATGAAATATGTGCTCCAATATTAGATACAATTAAGGGTGGTGTGAGACCTAAGTTTAAATGGAACAAAGAAGAAGAAAAAGGGTTTGAAGTGTTGAAGAAGAGAATAGACACCCAACCTATATTGGTGTTACCTAGTTTTGACAAACTATTCACCTTGGAATGTGATACAAGTAACATAGCAGTAGGATATCTATATCAAGCCAAGATAATAGATCAGTGGCTTTCTATAGTAAAAAGTTAAATGAAGCTAAAAATAAATATTCCTTATATGACTTGGAACTTTATGCATTAGTGAAGGCCCTTAGGAAATGGAGGCACTATTTATTACCTAACGAGTTTGTGGTCTTTATGGATAACCAAGAATTGAACTTCATTAATTCACAAGACAAACTAAGCCATAGGCACATCAAATGGATAGAATTTCTGTGAGCATACACCTTTACTATCAAACAAAAGAAGGGTCAAAATAACAAGGTTTTTGATGCTTTGAGAAAAGGCTTCTCACAATGCAAGAAGTGCAATTGCAAAGTATATGAGTGGAGAGTTTAAAGGAACTTTACAAGGAGGATGAGGATTTTTATGAGGCCTACAAGGTATGTAGTGAATTCAACAATCATTTTCATAGTCACTATGCAGACTATACCTTACAAAATGGGTTTTTGTTCAAAGGTGGTCAATTGTGTGTTCCTATAGGATCCATGAGAGAAAATCTCATTCAAGAAAAGCATAATGGTAGTCTTAGTGGGCATTTTGGCCTAAATAAGACACTTGAGTTAGTCCAAAGGTTCTATTATTGGCCTAGGATGCCTAAGGATGTTAGAAGGTATGTGGAACAATGCATTGTGTGTCAAATGTCTAAGGGCACTGCCTCAAATAATGGTCTCTATCAACCATTACCAATTCCCAATACAATTTTCATCTCACCGATAACTCTAGATAGCCTTTTTTTTGCATTATCACACTTCTCCACCATCAGGCAAGCTACTCCAAATTGCAACAACTCAATCTCAACACTCATGATTAACTCTACCTGCAACATACCAGACACACTAGAAACTGAAACCTTTTTACTAATAAGGTGATCAATTAGAAACACTAGGGACTTGTTTACCAAGGAAGAATAAAACCATAAACCACCAATACTATCATACTCACTATCTTTCAGTACTAACCATATCAGTACCACAGGACTCTCCACTTCAGCAACCTCATGCTAGTCTTCTAAGATTAACCAGAAATATTACTACCATCTCCAATACTCACTAGAACACTACCAGTTCTGCATGATTTGGCAAGGTGACCAAACTATCCATATTTGAGATAATTAATATTCCTCTTACCAGATCTCATCGACTGAATTCTAGATCTACATTGACTAGCCTTGTGACCATAGTTGTGACATACAAAATAGTTCCCATGAAAAATATTATTCATTGCACTCTTCCCTTCCTATTTTGAGAATTGACTTTTGCACTCATTTTCTTTATGACCAAACTTATGAAAGTTAAAGCATTGAACTTTTTGAACCTTCCTCAACATACAATCAAATGCCTTATGACCAAAATTCTTGCAAATATAATAGCAACCATTAAAAGAAAAGTACCTTTGAGATTTTGTTTTTTTACTAAAGGCCTCTTTGTAGACGTAATTTGATTCTTGAACTCTCTTATCATCTCAACCTTTGCATCATCTTTGTTCTCCTTGTCCCTGTCTTTATCCATTCGATTTATAGATTCAATGATAAACCCTAATCCTTCTTTATCCTTATGTTCTTTTTGCATGTCTAATAAATGATCCAGAGTAGTATTACTTTTACATGCCTTTGTTTCTGACCTCGGCTTCTTTAGTTCCAATTCTAATCTTTCATTCTACTCTGAACTCTTCCTAGTCATCTCTTTAAATTTATCTTCAGATTCTTTCCATTTTTCCATTTCAACTTCCAATTATTTTGTCCAATTTTTTTTTGACTCATTCTTCAATCCATCTCTGATAGATTCCTCAGAATGCATTTTGATATTCAACTACTTTTCTAGGTCTACTGCCTTTTCTTTAGATTCCTTTAGATCATCTACTATATTTGTAAATTTATCTTTTGATTCCTTCAATTTCTAACTGACTTCCTTATGTCTTGCTTTGAACTTCTTAATCTGATTTCTCAACTTACTGATGCATGCATTTGCTTCCTTTAGGTTCCTTTTTTAGTTCCTCATTTTCTGATTTTGTTTCTTCAATATCACTCAACATGATCTACCAATCTTCCTCAGAGTAGAAACCTCATTCCATCTATTCAACCTTCAAGATCTCCCACAAGAAGTTAATCTTAGACTATAAGGGACCAGGCTCTAATACCAATTGTTGAACAAGTCAAATAACTAAGAGGGGGGCGAATTAGTTATTCCCACACAAAAAAATAATTTTTTTCCTTTGTTAGTAAACACTTAAACAATAATTATACAAGCTTAAGATTTGTCGATTAATCACAACAAACATCCATAGTAAATAAATGCATAAATAACACGGGAACATGGAAACAAAGAACACCAAATTTATACATGGAAAACCCAACTGGGAAAAACCATAGAGAAGCTAATTCTTAGAAAATGAAAAAAAAACCTGTTAGGGTGATACCGAAAGGTGATTTCTTCAAAGGCTCACTGCTAGATATGAAAAGGGCTCACTACCAATACACAATATCACTACTGATACACGAAGGCACACTATCGATAGATGGAGGCTCACTATCGATACACAAAAGATATGAATAGATATAGAATCCACCTCTAAGATCTTTAGGTTGTTCTGTAGGAACACAAATCTATTTTCGCATGAATTTGTAGTCACTTCATATGTGTTTATATTTATTCTCTTACATCACATGATTGCACCTCCAATATATACACCATACTGATAATCAACAAGTTGGCCATAATATTTTAAATAGGTCACACGATACCATTCTTGCAGTGGAAGGAAATGAATGCGGACCACCTTGACCAATAAAACTTTCTATACTTTGGACCAAACCTCAACACCATCTCCAAGGAAATCGGTTCCAATAGATATGTAAAAAACATTATAATTCAAGTTGAGACAAATGCACATCCAGATAGGATCCACCAAAATAATCGATCCATCAAATTTTGACTTCACACCAAATGTTTGACAACCCCAATGTTATAGAAGTTACAATTATATTTGATACATAACATCGATCCTAAATCTAGGACACACTTAAGAATGCTTATCAACACCATGCAATAATTGTAGTCACCGATAGATGAATCTAGATAAAAATTGTCTAAAATATGATGTAACTGATAAGACAAAACCATCTAATGAAAGAACCGCTATCTAGATATGAGAAACCCCTAGAAGAACATTGTAACCATAGCAATCACTAGCAACAGATAGAATATTCCCTGAAGTACCAAACATCAAAAGTATACAAGTGCACCAAGACAAATAAGCCATGAGTAGAATAATTTACACTCACCAAGGAACACCGGGAAACACTAAAAATTGTTCATACTAAACTTTCCCTATTCATAACCAAAACTCTTATTGTATAATTGACAGCCAACATGCACATAACCAAAACTTCTAACAACCAACCAATACCGCCATAATGTTGGTATGAAGGTTTTGACATCAATGAAAATCAATTATAGCAACAACTCAATAAGACTAACACTATCTCCTTAGAAGAAGTTAGAAAAGTTACATTTTCTTTAAGCACTTTTAAGGCCTCGGGTTTGGATGGATTTTCCCTGCACTTCTTACAAAAATTTTGGGATATTGTGGGGTTGGGCATCTTCTGGGAAGTTAAAGAATTCCTTGCCTTGGGTGGTATCTTGAAGGAAATCAATAATAATTTCATTGTGCTTATCTCTGAGAATACTAGAGCTAACAATCTAATAGATTTTAGATTTATTAGTCTCTAAAATATAGTTTATAAAATTCTCTCTAAGCTAGTGGTTAATAGAATTTAACCCACTCTAGGTAAAATTATTCATCCCCACAAGAAGGGATTTGTTCTAAGAAAACAAATCATAGATATTGTTATTACTGTCCATGAAGCCCTTCACTCAATGGAGAAAGGAAAGAAAGAAGACATGCTTTTAAAGCTTGATATTTCTAAAGATTATGATACAGTGTCCTAGAAATATCTTTCCATTGTTCTTAGGAAGTATGGTTTTGATAGGAAGATTATGTCCATGATGGAGGCATGTTTCCACTCTCCCATGTAAGTCAAAAAAAAATATAACATGTAGCACAACCATTCAACCTAAAGCATAATTCAACTAAAAATAATTCAATGCGGATCTTCATACACCATGGTATCACCCAACCAAAATATTAACTCAACTTCCAATGCAAACAAAGACCAAAAAAATATGATCCAAACAATAAAACCAAGTCGGCCAAAGAGCTACAACCAACCACACTATTGAGAAACTAAACATCACAACTATTCTTGCAAAGAAACACACCAATTGATAATTGAATTGAGACACTACCCAATTATTCCAAGCATGTCCTCTAAACCACAATACCAAAAATATAACTATGGAGAAATGTGGATTATTCTCCAAACCAATCCTAAAAGACAGCCAGATTATCAACAAACTTCAATAACTAACCACATCAACATCCATGTTGAAGACCTAGAATTATAAGAGTGCAACATCCATAAAACAAAAAAATTATATCTAGAACTATAATATCTTATCACCAAATGTGGGGAAACATGGAGTATTCTCCCTTTTAGACTTCAAATACTCTTTTTTGCATATTTAATCTTTTGATATTTTAGCATTTTGGAAATATCAAATGCTCACACAGGAGTAACACCTAAGAATATGAAAATCTAAGCACATATTTTGTTTAATCTTCTTACATCAAGTTGACATCAATAAAAACACTAACTCATATTTCCAACAATCTATCCCTATCATCTTGATCTTTGAGGTCTAGATTTTCCTTTTTTTAACTTAGGTTTGCATTCAAACATTTTTAAATTTTCAAAAATTCCCAAAAACATTAGCATAGTTTGTTCATACCTTATTTGCATTTTCATACCCAAAAATCTAAAACTAAAAAACATAGCATAATCTAAAAACTTTGATATGGCCTGAGACCATATTCTTTATCTAAACATCCTTGATCCTAGGCAACAATCTACAAACATCATGGATTGACATTACAAGTTTCTTAGAGAAGGCTAAGTACCTATCTCTTTGATTGAAAGAGAATCATCATTATACCAACCTCAATTTGATCATTTCAACTTACACATCCAAAAACTTGAACATATCATGCCCAAATAAGCACCATTCATATTCCTCAATCACCAAAAGAGGTATTAGCCCAAGAATTACAAATCTTGAAACAACAAATTGCACACGTCTAAATTAACAAGAAAAAATCCTACACATTGCCCCAAAAATTACAATTCACAAATCTCTTTTACTAAAAACCCAATATACCAACTCACATATCACAAAAAAAAGAGAGTAACCAACCTCAATAAATAAATACAAACTTAAGCCAAAACCTCAATCAGAATTATATACTTGAAAAAAATAAAAATAACAAAACACCTTTTCCATAAAACCATACAACTCAAAATCACAAGTCACACATCAAATTTACATCCCCGAAAACAACATTCTATCCAACCAACAATCTTCATGCACACCTACACCTCAAACAAACTAGGCATTCACACCTAATTTAAACCAAACAACCCAACCTATGACCTCTCAACACTACCAATGAACCACATCACCCAATCATGTTACCACATCCATACTAAAAATTCTCAAAAAGGCTCTTCGAGCACTAAAAAAAAATTCATGTTCCTCGGGGAACCCATTAAGACATCTTTGAAGAAGATTATACAATCAAACTTTATTCAAATTCCATAAATAAATGAATATGGAGAATACCCAGGGATGGATGACAACAAATTTTTGTGAATATGATAGAAAAAAAATGACACAAAACCTCTAGATGTTTTAGGCTTAAAGATCGCATTGAGGACCTTATTGATCAAGGTGAAATTACTATTTGTTGACATGCTTTCAGCACCCCAATCTCAAAACTTCGAGATTAGATCTCCTCAAAAGTTTTCCCTTAATTTTTCATGCTCTTGTAAAGAATTGTTTGTGAAAAGGCAATGTTCCGATGAAATTTTGAATCATTAAACTTCAAGTTCAAGTTCAAAGTTCAAATTCAAATGCAGGTTCGACAGTTCCAAAGTTCATGATCCAAGTTCAGAATTTGAAGTGCAGATTCAAGGGTCAAGTTAAGAACCCTAGTCCAGATGTGTAGAGATCAGATTTGTGAAGCACAAATTGAAGGTGGAAAGAGAATGGTTCAAGTTCCGAAATGTTCATGGTATATCAAATTGCGTTGCTAATTTCTTGGTGAATTTCAATTTTCAACACTTCAAAGTGCAAATGGTTCATTTACTAAGTTATTAAGCTCACTGCATAACAAGGCAAGTTTCAATCAGTCAAAGTTTTCATAACTTGATTAATCCAATAAAAACTTTAAGACCATTGTGTGATGATCAAATACAATAATGGTAGTTCCAGTGATGTAAAGGAGAATAAGATTTATATGGTCTTGCATAGTGAGCAGTTCGAGTAAAAATAGTGAATGGAGTTCGGGTTTGGAGCTCACATAGATGTGGTAAAATCATGATGAGGTATGCACGGGATCGGCTTCATAATCATCAAGATCCATGATCGAGTCACAAAGATAACTCTATATTGTTTGTCAGTGATGGAATCGAGCAAGATAAAGCGCAGTCATATTGTTCTTGAGAATAGAAATGCATGATGAATGCCTCATCATCTGTCTTAAGCAATGATCACATCTCAATTAGAATGGAGGCCGGACATCTGTCGTTATCTGTTAGAAGGAACAACATCCAGTAATGCACGACTTGATGGCGAAAATAGAGCACAAATGGCTATTTGCGGCATCATCACATGTCAAATATGTGATACAAGATTCAGTTATCTGCTATACATACATGAAAGATTTGAAGCCAGAATCTTCTCAACCCGATAGCATCATTTCATACCAAGGATTCATGACAAAGCTCATACAAGAAAGTGTTGGCAATCACAGTGGCAACACGACAGAGTTGAAATCATTGCTAATGACTAGGGAAACAGAACCACTCCCTCCATGGTTGCTTTCACCCCCGATGAAAGACTTGTTGGAAATGCTGCCAAGTTCCAGGTTTCGACTAATCTGAGAAACACTATGTTTGATACTGAGAGATTAATTGGAAGGAGATACAGTGATCATTCTACGCAATCTAACAAACAATTGTGGCCTTTCACTGTCGTTGCTGGGAAGAATGACAAGCCTATGGTTGAAGTAGCTTATAAAGGTGAAAAGAGAGTAGTTGCAGCTGAGGAAATCTCGTCCATGGTGTATGAGACCGACCCGATCTTTATACAATTCTTGGGATAGCTCGCCACTGCAAAACTAAAAGCAAAGCAGGCGTCAAAGACTTTGAGAATATGGAAGATTCTCCTGTGAAGCCAAGGAGAAGAATGTTGACAATGGAATGCATGCCAAGTGCTTCATGTGTTATGACATGATTAATGGGCGAACTCTCGAGAAAATACATCTCATATGCAACCCGGTTACAACCCTGAACATATGATGATTTGAAGGAATCAACTAGATTAAAAGAGGGCACATCTTTCCCATTCGAAAGCTCCCCAAAAGACACATGGATTGGGAAAATCTTGGTTTGAGAAGATTCAATGGATTAAATATATACTTGTATAACCAAACTCAAAGTCAAAAGGTTTTTCAGTCTCGATTGACATGCAAAGTTAGGTAATAATGTGAAGCTACACATGCCGGTTGGCAGTTTCTTTCAGTGACATGATGGCACAGAATCCATCATCGGGCAGATGGACACCTATCAATCCACCGAGACAAGTGTGGTAATGAAGAGGAGCATTGAAAATGTTCGGGATTGGAGTCATAAGGCTCGACTTTAAGCAGATATTTAGAAACCATAGTAGTGATTAATCCAGGACCCCATGCAATCTATTTGACATAATTTCGGTATGTGAAGAGATCATGGCCACTCATGATATCAATGTGATTTAGATAGCTAGGTGACGGCATGTAAGGGCGTCCTCGGCTCAACATAGGCCTTGTTGGTAAGGCTTAGCTCACAGGATGTTTGACAGATCCATCTCCACATTCTTCTACTTCATAGTGCATTTGGTACGAGCGCCATGTAGTGATTAACTACAGAGTAGGAAACATGCTCGGTGAAGCTGTAAGAGCTCATGATAGGTGTCATCAAAGTAGTTTGTTAACTTAAGTGACCTTTACACTCAAGATGAATGATAGTGACTTTAATCTTATGGTGTTGTATTTATTAGCAACATTATTAAGAAAGAATGGAAGCATAAAAGTCATCGGGGAAAACGCATAAGAGATGGAAATTATCAATTACCGACCTCTCCAAGATTCAGTTACATAACTGAAAAGTAAGTTATTGGAAGGGATGGAGTTAAATATTGGAAAGAGACAGTCAAAAGGGGTTCGGCTCTTTGGGAGTCAGTCGACTACAGTGAGGGGAATTATTTTCTATTTGTAACAGGAATAAGGAAGGAACTAATATTTCTATTTTTGTGTAGCTTGTAAATGTTGCAGGGATACAAATGATCTGTCGGTCATTTTATCAAATGTTAAAGAATAAAGGGAAAATATTTATATTTAATCTGTAGGTTTGATATGTGTTTTTCTGATTGAATTAAATTTGTTGGTAATTCCGATCATTTTTAAACATTGTCCTGCTCATTCTATCAAGTTCATGTATAAATCATGGGGTCAGTTGGCTTTATGCTTCATACGCATAATATAAAGTGTTGAATCTTTCTTTATTTTTCTGTATTGGGAAGGTTAAAGTGGTGTTATGTTAGCCATTCTTTTGTTCATTTCTCATTCTTTAAATTTTAATCACATTCAATCCATGTTGATGAATGAATGTTAATGCCTTTGTGTCTTTTGGTTAAAGACATACCCAATGTTTTATTCATTGTAAATTTTATGAAGGGAGCTGAGCCTTCGTATCAAAACTCAGAGAGTGCTTGCACATTTCATTGCAAGTAACTCAATTGTTAGTTCTAGTTTGTCTTTTGGTTTTGGGCATTTAGAGTCATTTGTGAAGGTTGTTTAAAAAGAAAAATCTGTTTACTAACACTATTGAAGAACATCCAAATAATTTTCCTAATGAGAAAGAAAATATTTCCATTCATGACTAACAACCATCTATACATGTCTAGTAATAGCTCATTTCAAAGAAATCACACTAGTAGCATATCTACCTCCCATGAAAAAATTGTTAGAGTATCTATTTATCTTCACTTATTAATTAAATCATTTTGATTTAATTATTAAGTTGTCTACATACTCTACTTTCACTTAAGCTTTCTTTTAGGTGCATATAATTAATATTTTATATTAATTATATTGCGCAACCTAGCTTTTTTCCTTTTTAGGGTTTTTGTTCACCTTATAGGTTGAACTCTTGTAATTATGTTTTTCATCTTGGAATACAATTTTCTCTCACACCGCTGAGATTTCCAAGCTCTTACTTTTTTGTCTTCTCTGGCTTCCTTTCAGCAACAGGTATTCTTGCATGCAGGTGTTCTTGGCGTTCTGTGAAATTGTGCTTCTCAGTTTCTACATGGTATCAGAGCTTCCTTGCTGCTGTCTGGTCTGAGGTTTTTTGGAGTTGCATTTGAAGACGAAAGCCACAGTTTTTCTAGTTTTCTTTCAGTTATTTTTTATTGGATCTAGGGGGTCTCTTTTTTCTAGAGCACTTTGGGCTAAAACCAACCTCACGGTTGTGTTCAGAAGGCCCAAAAACTCCTATTTACATATAAAATTTGATTTATTTGGCCTCCGGGGCGTCTGGGCAAATTTTTTAGCCTCCAAGGGCCGTATGGACATGTTTTTTGAGAAAAAAATTAAAAAAGAAGGTTTTTTTTCTTTGTTTTTACCGCGCCGCCACCATGCCACCGGTGCCCAGCCGGCCGCCACCGCGCCACCGGCCGCCCAGTCGGCCGCCACAGCCGCTCCGCTCCGCCCAATCGGCCGCCACCTGCACTCGGCCGCCGTGCCGCCCCGCCACCCGCCGGTCGTCGCCTAGCCCGGCCGCCGCCCAACCTCCGCCTGGCAGCCTGCAGCAGGTGACGTCACCTGTTGACGTCACTTGCCGACATTTTTCCGGTGCTAGATTTTATTTTTTGGTGAATCTTCCAAATTTTCTTGCGACCCAAAATTTTTTGGGATGACATCATGCTGATGTCAGCGACAGGCCCGTGAAGGTCATACGACCGTCAACTTTTTTGTTGTCACTGGTTTTTTCTAGAGAGCTTGCATTTTGGGGGTACTTGGGCATTTTTGCTCCTACAGGGCTCATACGGAATAAAAAATTGACATATGATATATCGCCGAAAAGTTCTTTCCGAGACGAACGCAATAATGCTGGTTTGGTTTGCTGATTCAGCCATTTGAGTTCTTTTTTTTCGTCAAAGTTGAGGCTTCTATTTTCCTCCTCTACATCTGGAGTCTAGGTTTTCTCCTATTTTTTTGTGCTTTCAGTTATTTGTTGTACGGGGGGGTTGATTTATACATTGTGGGGGGAGTGTTTTTCCTTTCTGTAATTTACTTCAGAAAAGACCCTTCTACTTCTGTCTCCTCTCAATGTCGGATCCCTCTGTGGCCCGGCTTACACTGCATAATTATCATACCTGAAAAGCACACATGACCAGGCTTCTTATGTCACGTGGCTTATGGTCATGTCTGGATGAGAACCAGCCTGTCCTGCAGCGTCCCTTTGAGATTCTTCAGCACAGAAACAAAATGGATGAAGCCATGGGTTTGATTGCACTGAACATCTCCGACAGTCTCCTGTTTCACCTAGAAGGTTTGACCTCTCCTAGGGCTATTTGGGGCAAGTTTTCCACCTTGTTTGGTATAGTGAACGAATTCAGGAAGCTTCAGCTTGATGCAGAGTTGACCTCTTTGACTCCTTCTGATTTCCCCACTATAGAGGACTTCTTGATGAAGTTCAAGTCTCTGCGTACAGTTTTGCAGGGATGTGGGAAAATCAAGAATGATGATGAGTGTATCTATTTGATACTCTCAAAGTTGCGAGGACAATTTCAGATCTTTTCTTCCACTTTCTACTCCACCATGGATGCTTTGGGTACCAGACACACCATGCCTTCATTTGAGACATTCTGTGATCAGTTGATACAGGAACAGGCAAAGATCCAATAGATGGATGCTTCTGGCTCTTCAAGCCAAGCATTGGTTGCTCAGTCTTCACAGGGGAAACTAAAATAGAAAGCTAAACCAAAGAAAGATTCAGTAGGCAATGAGTCTTCCTCCAAACCTGCACAGAAAACTGATTCAAAACCTCCAACCAACTCTTCAAAGGGTAAATCTTCTTCGAAGTCTGCTGAGTCTACCTCCAAGACTAAGAAGAAATCAGTTGAGACCTGTAGCTTTTGTGGCAAGGATGGACATCCCGTTTCTAGGTGTTGGAAACATTTGGAGGCTTTAGAGGAAGCCATGCAGGAGCATCACATTTCAGCCCCTCAGTCCACATCCTCCCCTGCAGGGAAAGGTCATGCTCTTACTGCACGAGCAACGACCTCTGGGCCCACCTGGATTCTTGATTCCGGTGCCTCTCATCACATGACTCACACTCAATAGTTGGTTACCTCACTTGCTCTGTGTGCTACTTCACAGATTGCTGTTGGAAACTCATCTCACCTCTCTATTTTGGGTACTGGTTTTGTTACATTAGCTGGGGGTTCTCTTCAGAATGTTCTTCTTGTCCCTGACATTTCGACAAACCTATTGTCTATCTATCAGATTTGCCACTCTGGCTCTGGTAAGATAGTTGAGTTCTCACCGCATGATGTGGTTATTCGGGACTTACATGATTCTGATATGATTGTGGCTACTGGGAGTGTTGACACTACATCCCACCTATACAGATTTGATGGATTTGAGTCTTCTGATGGTACAGGTTCCTGTCTTATCACACATGCAGATTCAGTGAGCAGACTTTGGCATGAGTGTTTAGGTCATGTCAATTACAGATATCTTCAGCAGATGAGCACACAGGCACTTGTTCTTGGGCTTCCACAGATTACTTGCACTGATGGGGTTTGCCAAGGTTGTGTTCTTGGCAAGCAACATTGAGATCCTTTTCCTCATGGACGTGCTACTCGTGCTTTGGCACCATTGGAGTTGATTCATAGTGACCTCATGTCATTTCCTACTCCTTTTTCTGGTGCCAAATATGTGCTCACTTTCATTGATGACTTCTCCAGGCGCACATGGGTGTACTTCTTGAAGTACAAATCTGATGTCTTTGATTCTTTCCAAGTCTTTAAAACATTTGTGGAGAAGCAATCTGGTCTTTCTATTCGGCGACTACGCACAGATAATGGGGGGGAGTATGTGAACCAAGCTTTCAGGGATTTTTTCTCTGAACATGGTCTTCAGCATCAGTTTTCAGTGCCCTACACCCCTCAGCAGAATGGTGTGGCTGAAAGAAAGAACAAAACACTTCGGGAGATGGCTAATTGTATGATATAGTCCAGGTCCATGGATTCGTCTTTTTGGGCAGAGGCAGTCAATTGTGCCAACTATATTCAGAATTGGATGCCTCACAAGGAAGTTCAACATATGACTCCTGAGGAGGCTTGGTCTCATGTCAAGCCTGATGTATCTTCATTTCGAGTTTTTGGTAGTGAAGCATGGGCTTTTGTGCCTGATGCTCAGAGGAGAGCTATGGACCAGAAGAGTCGACATCTCATTTTTGTTGGCTATTGTGAGGATGTTAAGGCGTACAGGTTATTTGATCCTACCACCAGAGAGGTCCTATTTTGACGGGATGTCCAGTTTGATGAGCACCTTCCTACAGTAGATACCCAGCTCCCCGAGTCTACTTCACTTACCACTACTCCCTCATCACTTCCAGTCTCTTTTCAGGATGATGAGGATGATGATCTTGGTGATCCCCATTTACCTCCACCACAGGATCCTCCACATATGCCTAAATGGGCTCGTATTATAGTTGATGCTGCAGGATCTCTAGTTGGTGACCCTTCCACTTCCCGTCGCACCCGGTCTCATACTGCGGGTTCTAGTCTTCTGAGTCATGCCATTTGTGATGATCCTCAGACATTTGCAGCAGCGACAGGACATACTGAGTGGGACATTGCTATGGAGGAGGAGTATTCTTCTTTGATGAAGAATCACACTTGGGATCTTTGTTCTCTTCCTAAGGGAAGAAAACTAGTGCGATGCAAGTGGTTGTATCATACTAAGTTTGCTGCTGATGGTTCTATTGATAAGTATAAGGCACGTCTTGTTGCAAAGGGTTTTTCATAGGTTGAGGGTATTGATTACACTAAGACATTTTCCCCTGTCGCCAAGATGAATTCTATCCGCCTTGTCTTATCCCTCGCAGCTTCTCAGGGATGGCCCATTTTTCAGATGGATGTGAAGAGTGCATTCTT
The DNA here is from genome assembly GCA_027943335.1 of Chamaecyparis obtusa. Lineage (NCBI taxonomy): Eukaryota > Viridiplantae > Streptophyta > Pinopsida > Cupressales > Cupressaceae > Chamaecyparis > Chamaecyparis obtusa. The sequence goes on along the minus strand of BSBK01006300.1, from coordinate 322,371 downwards.
GCACGGTGATCTCACTGAGGAGATTTACATGGAGCAGCCTCCAGGATTTGTGCAAGATTCCTCCTTGGTTTGCAGACTTTGACATTCTTTGTATGGTCTCAAACAGGCCCCTCTGGCTTGGTATGAGAAAATGGACTCTTTCTTGCTTTCCATAAGATTCACCCGATGCCATTCTGATCCTACAGTCTACATTCAGCGTCTTGAGGATGAGGTTGTGATCCTTGTACTCTATGTTGATGATCTTCTCATCACTGGTAGCTCATCTTCTATGATTCAGGATGTTCAGTGAGCATTAATGGAGTAGTTTGAGATGACTGATCTTGGTCTGTTACACTACTTCCTTGGTCTTTAGATTGTTCAGTCTTCTGTTGGGATCTTTGTTTACCAGTAGAAGTATGCTCTTGACATGCTTCAGCGCTTTGATATGCTTGATTGCAAGCTAACTCTCACACCTTTTCAGTCTGGTGTTACCTTGTCTACCTCTTGCACTTCACCTTCAGTGGATCCTACATTGTATCAGTAGTTGGTTGGCAGTTTGTTGTACCTAACACACACTCATCCTGATCTCTCCTTTGCAGCTGGTCTAGTCTCTCGATTCTCCCATGAGCCTCATGAGAGTCATTGGCAAGCTGTCAAACATATTTTGAGATACATTCAGGGCACTCTTATGTATGGCATTCATTACACATCAGGGGTTCCTCACATTGTTGGCTTCACTGACTCAGATTGGGCTGGTGATGTTGATGATCGGAAGTCTACTTCTGGCTTTGTTTTTTGTCTTGGCTCTGGTCCTATCACACGGTCATGCAAGAAGCAGCATGCTCATGCACTATCATCTACATAGGCTGAGTATAGAGCAGCAGTGCATGCTAGTCAGGAGATTTTATGGCTTCGACAGTTGATGACCGAGTTTGGGTTTCCTCTTGATCGTCCCACAGTTCTGTGGTGCGACAATCAGAGTGCTATTCACATTTCCCGCAACCCGGTGGAACATCAGCGCACTAAACACATTGATCTTCATATGCATTTCATCCATCAGCAGATTCACGATGGTGTTCTCTCTTTGGAGTACATTCCCACTGATGCGCAGGTTGCTGACATCTTCACTAAACCTTTTGCATCTCCACGCTATCTTAAGCTGCGTTCTATGCTTGGGGTGACAGAAGTTGTCCTTGGGGGGTCTTCTTGAGGCCTACCTTCCTTCATGTTTTTTTCAGCATGTTTTTTCTATCTCTTTTTGGAGAGGGGTTTTTCCCACTGGGTTTTCTCCTTTTTCTCCAGTTCATAGAGATTTCCTTGTTCTGGGTACCTGATCAGGCCTTGTTGTCGGGACCCTTTTTTCTTACTTTCTTTGCTGTGCTAGGTTAGCTTACCTCTTGAGCTTCGCTTAAGGGGGGGTGTTAGAGTATCTATTTATCTTCACTTATTAATTAAATCATTTTGATTTAATTATTAAGTTGTCTACATACTCTACTTTCACTTAAGCTTTCTTTTAGGTGCATATAATTAATATTTTATTTTAATTATATTGCGCAACCTAGCTTTTTTCCTTTTTAGGGTTTTTGTTCACCTTATAGGTTAAACTCTTGTAATTATGTTTTTCATCTTGGAATACAATTTTCTCTCACACCGCTGAGATTTCCAAGCTCTTGCTTTTTTGTCTTCTCTGGCTTCCTTTCAGCAACAGGTATTCTTGCATACAGGTGTTCTTGGCGTTTTGTGAAACTGTGCTTCTCAGTTTCTACAGAAATTACCCTTAAGTAGCCTTTATATCTCCTACCAGTCCTTCATCTTGTGAAGTTTCATAATTCAATCAACATTATCTCCATCAAATGATATATCAAAGGATGAAATCTTTCAAGTTTATCCTAAGGGATATACACAAAATAAATCCAAGCTAATCCATTTATTGATACAAATTCATTCCATGTTTCAAAAATTCTAGACCTAATGCCACCATATACTCCACTTCCACTCAAATCCACTCTATAGAGTCCCCTTAAAGATCTAGTAGCCTCATGTCAAAATATGGACTCCATCCCATGTCAAGAGAATAATCCAAAATATGAAGAAATAAGTCCTAACATATATCAAGATCAAGATACCAAGAACCAGCAATCCCATCCAATTTTTGATCAAGATCTCATCTCCCTAGATGATTCCACCATCCTTGTTCATCCCATCCAAGATGATATCCTTCCATCTCAAGAGAAAAGTGTTCTTGCAAGTCATATTCATAATCCACATCATGAGAAAGATCATGGTATCATTTCTATCCTTCCAATGATTCCATTATAAAACAAGAGCAAGACACCCTTAAAATAGAATCTAATGATACTCTTCCTAGACAAAACCAAAGTAATTCTTCATCTCCATGTCATAATCTTCCATATCCTCCTCAAGATTTCATCACCCCTCATATTCCCCCTCATGATCTTATTACCTCTACCCAAGATTTTCATGAACCCCTTTATATATCAAATTGGTTCCTCCACTCTAATCCAATGTAATTTACTTTGTGATCTTATCATTCCTTCTATACCATATCCTCTTCAAAATGGACTTTCATCTTGCTTCAAAAGAAAAAAGTATCCCAAATTAGTAAAAAATATTTTCAAAGAATGTGTTACAAGGAAAAGGTTTGTGCCTCCATGAACAAGGTATATTAGAACCCCTTTATATCAAACCAAATACCAATTAGCATGGGATCAACTACATAGCTCACTCTCAAGATGTTATTATTCCTATCGAATCTCACTTTCCATCATCTAAATCCAAACATGCACATCCCCCTTCAACCCTTCCATCCATTTCAAGCCCTTATGTCCCAAAACAAAAGCCTTCATCACTTAATCTATCTTAGGTATAGGTGTCCCTTCATCCACTCTTCATAACATCCATGGCTCACAACCTAGTTCCTATCATAAATCAAGATCAACAAAGGCAGACATCTTTGAGAACCCTCCAACCATCCATCTACATCAACCCATCCAAGAGACCTCCATATCATTCTTATCCACCAATGAATCATGTTCCAATTGGAAGCACTTTGGATGCCAAGCATGAAATCCATAAATACAAAAATCCACATGCATTCAAAGATCAACATGTCCCAAATATAAAAACAAAGGAACTTTGATCCAAAAGAAAAAAAAATAAAAATTCAAAAGGCCACAAAGGCCCATCAAGAAAAAATAAAAATAAAAAACCATGTGGATTTCCAAATTGGTCATAGATGCACTGCATCCTAAAGAAAAATCAAAATGGGCACCCAAACTTATTAATCCAAAGGCTTCCTTCACTCCTCCATCTAAATGTCTCTCATCTTTCAAATCTATTTTGGGTCCTTATGTCCCAAAATCCTCTATTCTAAATCCTATGTTATCTCCCTCATTCATTTTGGGTCTTTATTCCCAAAATTGACATCCACTCCATTAAAATTCCAAAATCCAAAACTAATTTTTCTTCAATTGCTCCACTACCCCTCAAGGTGTGTGCCAATGTTGGTCTTGCCAACATTTCCATCCACTTATACACAAATTATTTATCCATGTTTTTTATAAGTAGATATTGTGTTTGGTTTTGGAGGAGCGTTTAGTCAAGATAAATTTCAAGACATGATCATCCTTGATATTGGCACTATGCTCCTTGATCCTTATGCTAAAGAAGCATCATTTCTCACCAATGTAAGGGGTGCCACAAAAACATATTGTATCCCCTTTGAGATATCTTTTCTCCTTTAAGACACCTTTAAAACCTTCTCCCCTTTAAGTCACCTTGACACCTTATCCCTTCTCTCAAAGACCATATAGATCCTCTTCTCAAAACATCTTAAGACACCTTATCATTTCTCTCAAAGACCATATAGAGCCCCTTCTCAACTCAAGAATCTACAAGGTGACATGTTCTTGTCACACCTCCTATAATAATGAGAAAGGTCACTCTTTTGGCATCGTATCAAGAAGCATAGTGTCATTATCAAGCATGACTATGTCTTGAAATTTGGCTTGGCTAAACACTCCTCCAAAATGAAACACATCTACCTAGAAATAAACACAAATCTAGGCCATAGAATAAAATTATTTAAAAAAAACTCAACGATACCATAGAAATCAACAACCACCTCTCCAATCTCAATCGCCATAAAGGATAAAGTTTGAATTTCTCATGACACCCCCTTACAAACCTACCTTAAAAATTGCTCCTCCCCCATTCCACTACCTTTGTTCTTTCCTTACCTTTAAAAAATACTAATGCTTTTATTCTATGCAAAATTTGCATGTGAATATTAATTTCATCATCATGATAAGAGTTATCTATAACATGCTCCCTTTATTATTGGGATTGATTGGAAGTTTCCCATTAGAATTACTACTTTTAATTAAAAAATAGTAATACTTGTAATGGAATTTAAAAAACAAGGGACACTATCCTTCTGTTGCTTAGGGATTGAGGCTTCGGGTTCCTTTTGTGTTATGATTTCTACCACTCGAACCAATATAGGAAGGTCATGTGGTATAATACTTACTGCTGGCTCGGTGGGCACTTGTTCTTCTTGTGGAGCTCCAACAACTATGATGTCCTCATCATTCTTAATGTCATCAGGGTCTCCATTAGTGATGTCCTCTATAAGTACATCATTTGAACCATCATTGATTCCCTGTATTATCACTTGCACAGGTGCATCCTGGTTTAATTCTTGGTACTCGGTGGCAACAATAGTATCAAGCGCCTCGGTGTCTAATAGATTTATGGGGTCCTTAGGTGCCAGATCTGCATCATCTGCATGGATTCCTTTTCCTTTCCTTTTAGTCTTTCTCTCGGGTATTATGGCCAAAGCCATCTTGTCTGCCTCATCTTGGGCTTGTAGAATAGAAGACCATAGCAATTGACTATTCTCATCAATTTCTGCCAGATTTTCATCAAGTATTTGTAGTGCTCGGATTTTCACTAGAAATCTCTTGGAATATGTCTTCATCGATTCCTCAATCTCAAGGATTGTCAATGTTGGAATTGCCATTACTAGGGACTGTTCCCTCATTCTCTTCTCAATGTTTAAAGCATAAGTCCATCTAGCTGATATTCTATCATATAGACTTTTTGGTACATACTTTGAAAACTCTATGGGTACCTTCTTGAATTTGACCATCATTTGTATTACGACTTCTTCTATTTTTTTCTGATCCTCGATTGACATATGTTCAAACTGACTTATGTTTGGGTCACTAAGACCTCCATTGTCTATTATGTTTTCTACAACCTCATCAATTGAACGATCCTTATTTACAACAACCTTAAATTGATCTATGTCATCTTCTTCATCATCAATGTAATCTTTTCCTCTTGTCAGCTTCCTTCTTTTCTTCGATGCCTCAGGGGTAGCTTTAGTACCTCTCTTCTTCTGATAAGTTTTGGTCGGTGTAGGCCTTGATATTTTGACAAATCCTTTCTTCAGTAGTGGTGAAGCTGTAGTGGTTGACCTTGTTCGTGCCCTAGTTTGCACTTCTACCTGCTTCTTCTTTGGAGTGGGCTTAACCGGTGTAGATTCTGCATCTTTTTTAGACTCGGTTGCCTCATCATCATGTGATTTGTCAGTAAGAAGTAATTGACCTTTGGTTTCTATCTCAATCAGAATGTCCTTGGATGCTTCGGCATCATCTAAATCTTCTCCAAATTGTTTAACTAGTTTGTTTATCATTTTTCTGGATTTCTTTGTTGCCTTCCCAATGACTAGATCCTTTTAATTCTTTGCTTAGCTTCCTCATAGGTTCCAAACCTAGTAGATTTTGGATCCTTAGGCCCTACTAATAAAGCCTTGATTGACCTAGAGGCTCAGTCAATAGCAATTTCGTATCCTGTTGGGGCTAACCATTTAGTTCTCGGTTCAACTACCTTAATCAGTGTATAATTTGTATCCACTAGGAAACATATGTCATGTTCATATTCTTCTACCAACTGTCTTGGTATTCTACTCCTTGCATTCATCTTGTCCTTGAATTTCTTAAAATAAATATCCACCATGCTCACAAAATTATCACCCAAACTCTTTATCAAATCAGTAATTTGAAGTGTCATAGGTTTGTCGGTAGACCAGTCAACATTACCGATTGAAGGGAAAAAGTTTTGCACATAAAAGAATATGCAAAGAAATAGAGATCCAAACTTACATGTGTTGGATTTTGCCGACCGAATAGTCTTCATATTCTCCTCAACTTGTCTCAATAGAAACTCAACAAGATCCAACTGAAATCCCCTTTTCACTATCTTGTATGCAATGTCAACTGCTCCACACGGTACACTATTGGGTTTGCTTGATTGAATGTTTTTTATATCCAATGACATATGCACCAAACCTTGTTTCGGGATCCATGATTGTGTTAACTTTCAGTCCCCTACCATCCTATTCCACTCCAATTGTCTTTTCTAACTCGATTCTCGATGCACTCCTCAATGCTTTAACTTTGTCAGTGGTAGGGTATCTTGTTACTGCATGTATGATATCCTTTGTAATCTTCATGGGCTCATCTAGCCATAGTTTACCATCATGAAAATGACTTAAAACAATTCTTATCCATTCATTTATGAATTCCTTTGGAAAATGTAGGGCATTTGTCAAACCCTTGACTCTTAGATGTTCATGATCATCTTTCAGCTTTCCATCAACACATAACTTTTGATATGTAACAATTACCTCAAAATCACCAATCTCTCTGATCTTGCAATGAATGTAGGAGTGTATGTCTTCAACTAGAAAAACCCTAGGCGACATGCTTGAAAAAGCTCCTATTTTGTCAATCTACAAAGTAACTTTGGGGTGAAGTTTGTACTTTGGCTCATTACATGTAGCAGAAACAATCAGTCTTACTTCCTCCTCATCTAAATTCTTGAATTGGTTAACCTTATATGTAGATGCCATTGTTCTTCATTTAGGGTTTTGGTAAATATCAAATAAATAGCTCAGTGAAGATAACACTTACTCATAACAATGATGAAAATACTCAAAATCCTTCAAATCTTTGCTCAAATTCTCTAAAAATATTTTTCTCAAATTCTCTGTGGACTCTTAGCTCTCCGTGATCATAGTGTGAAAAATAAGCTAAGTCCACCATGTATTTATAGCATTTTTCAAATTCCCGCTTAAACATTTGCAATTAATGCTCAACTTAACACGGCTCGGTGACAACTGTCACTCTCAGTGTATACCAAAAAATATATAAGCTCAGTTAACACATAAAATTCCACTCAGTTAATACTGATGCTTGGTTAACCTTGATTAATAGTTACCAACTAGAAACTTCTCACTCGATCTAGCATATACCGATTGTAAACACTTAAAGCTCAAAACATGTAAAACCATAGTGCATCTTAATCCATATAGATTTGGTATGTGAACACTTGATATAAGGAATTGTATGATAGATATAACCAATTAGAATTATCAGTTCCATATATACCTTTTCAGCTTAGGTGGAGGTGGTGATGTCACCCAATCTAATGGACGAGGTTTCACCGACTGCATTACTTGACTCAGCATTATCACCTGATGCTTTTCTCCACGTAGTGTTTCTTATCCTTATGATATCTTCAATTGTATTACCATTCTCATATATTTATGTTTTCTGATGCTCAGTCTCTGCAATCTTTACTTAAGTGACCGACTTTGTGACAGTGTAAGCATGCCATTCCAGCACTTGTCTAGATACAAGATTTTCCTCTCTAGTTCTTCCTCATGTAGTTAGCTACAATATGTCTATATCTTCCATATGCTGTACAGTTAACCCACATGTTATAATACCAAGTATAAGAATTACCTTGTCTTTTTGGTTGATAGGTCTTTCTTTGTCCTTTCAGTGTCGAGACTTGCTTCATCTTTGTTCTGCATTCTTGTGAGATATGTCCATGCATGTTGCAAGTGCGACAATGTTTCTCCATGTAGGGTTTGTTGGGAGTCCTATTCAACTTAGATATGCACTCATGTGCTTGATGTCCATACTTGTTACAACTATAACAATGACCATTAAACTTAGGAGTGGTTTAGGATTACCTTTTTCTTTACTCCTGCAAATATTTGATGTGTGGCCTGGTTTACCAAAATGATAGCATGATAGTTTCTTAGGTCATTAAATCTTGTAGGTATTCATCTGTTCAACTTGCTTAGATGATTATCCTAGCTTGGTATAGCCTAATCTAGTAGTACTTCTAAGTCCTCTTTGACTATTCAGAAATCCATCAATTTTCTTGGAACTATCTTCAGCTTTCTTCATCATTTCATTATGTTGTTGTTGCATCTTTACTTCATTTTTCAGTCTTTCATTTTCTTCTCTGAGTTGACCAATGTCTACAAGTTTCCTTGTTAATTCACTATTCACTCGGTTGATTTCTTGACTTACAACAACCATCTGATTAGATATCTCAAAGTGATGCTTGGTAAGTCTCAGTATCTCAGATTCCTTCTCTTGTAGTTTCTTAGTCATTTGTCTTCTGTCTTCAACAACCAAGTTTCTCTCTTGTTCAGCTTGTCTAGCATTGTTCATCACATCAGTCATTCTTACCATGTGTGCTTCTTGACTGATCTGCAGGGCTTTAACTTGTTCAGTCAGATGAATATTTTTCTTAGATAAATCAGATAAAATTCCTTCAGATATATCATATATACTGCCTAAACTAGATATGGAAATCTCAAATGGGTCATCAATATATTCTTCATAATAATCAGTTTCACATTGCCAAATAGCTATATCTTTTCTCTGAACCAATAACTTCTTCAGTTCATCCTTTTCTTGCTCGTATTGTTCAATGAAGATTTGAATCTAAATCTTTTGATTCTTAATAGTCTTGTCTAACTTGTATCTTTCCATCCTGAGATCTTTCCTCTTCAGTCATTAAACTTCCAAATAAGAGATCTAGCTCTGATACCAATTGTTGGGATAAGAAATATATAGTACTGAGAGGGGAGGGGTGAATAAGTACCCTCAAAAAATTTTACTAACTTTAACAATTTGCAATAGTAGTGTCTATCTAACCAACTGATTCTATTGTTTTCAACATACATTCAAATAACTTTGTAAATGTAAAGTACATGAAAATAAATAATAAATCATTCATGATATGTAATACATGACACAAGTATTTTGGTTACACAAAAACCCTTGTTAGAAGGTAAAAACTGCGGTGGGGATGACACCCATAAATTCTTCACTACTGCAGTAAATAAAGTATGTTGGTTAAGGCTACAAGTGTGATCACTTCTAGTGATCTTACCTTGCTAGGAGTAACAATGAGATCGATTAGATCTACCTTGTGAAAGGATTTTAACAACACCAAATAAGTGTGCACTTGGTTAAGAGATTTACAACAGACTGTTAAGTCTACTCTATTAAGAGATTTATAATCCTACTATAATGGTTAGAAGATAACATAAAATATCTATAAATGACAACTTCAACTTTTTTGAATTGGATCTATGAAATACTTAATAGATTTCACCTTGATGTGTAGTGTATTACTCTCTGTTCTTCTCGGTAGCCTTGTGTGTTTTTGATAAACTGAATATTGTTTCTGATGACTACTCATTCATGTAAACCCTTGTATGAATTTTGATGTCCTGTAGGCGGCTACTCCTTCATGATCTCCTTGTCATGTTGTTGTGTCAAAATGACATCAATTGCAACTATATAGAAAATTATGTTGACCTAATTAGGTTTACAACATCTTAGAAAACCTAAGATCTATGGTGTACAAAAATAACCTAGATCTAACTATTACATAGGAATCATCACAACAATTAATGATTACATCCATAATAAATGTGCTTTGATCTTGGTAAAAGGTTTATAGATCCTTGTAAACCATTTGCATAGATAAATGTACCATTTTTTATTACTGTCATTTCCTAAACAACTCGGTAAATACTGCATTCCCTGTTCGATGAATAAATTGATGCTCGGTGTGTAGAATGCTCGGTGTTCACTGACTTGGTGCTCGGTATACTCTGATGCTCGGTAAACATACTCGGTTAAACTTGTATCCATTTAACTTTCAGTTCTGCCTCGTGACTGCTTGGTATGAAGGCTTTGTAAGTTCAACCGACTAGCTTCTATAGCTTCTAAATCCATCTTTTACCGACCGATCAGCTTAGATTACCAACTGATCTAGTTGATACTAATGAGAATATCTAATTCTCAAATAGAGATAACAAGGAGAATTGAAGCCCCTCCACCTTCAGAAGTAGAAAACATAGTAAATCCTACTTCCAATATCATTGATCTATCTATCACTCTAGAGAAGATAGCACAAGAAGATACACCCGCAAGCACACCTAGGAGATCCACTAGAACAACCAAACCCAATAGCCCTAAGAGACAAAAGGTTGAAGTTGAAGCCAAGAAGAAAGATGATAAGAAGAAAGAAGATAAGGAAATTGAGAAGAAAGAAGAGAAAGTAGAACAAAAGAAAGCAGAGAACCTTTGGAAACCAAACATAAAAATATTGCACAAAAGGATAATAAGATATGGTAACCTAAAGACATTAAATAGGTATTATGAGAGGTATGAATCTGACAATCAATCATTGATAGAGGACATGGTGATTGAACATCTACTTGTATACAAGAAGAATCTACTAGAAATTGAGGGCAGTATACCTAAAGAATTGTATGGAAAATTAGAAATCATAAAACAACTTTCATAAAAAAAGGATGAAGCAGTAAGGAATAAATCAATTGAGGACATGTTGCCTATAGTTTCTATATAGGAGAGAGAAAAGATAATTCAGGAGCTCAAACCCTTATTGAGAGTAAAAGCTAGACTTATAAAAATAATGGCTAGAAAATATGATGAAGTTATTGAGGATACTCAGAAAGCATTAGATCAGATACTAATGAGTGACATGCTTGAGAAAACTTCACCTCTTAAGACTACTTGGTCCACACCTATAAGAGTTGGACAAAGCTCTAAGTCAGTAGAGGGGAATGTGGAAACAAGAGAAGTAAGTTTTGATAAGCAACCAGATTTCTTTATTGCTAGTACGCCTGTAACTCTTGACACTACACTTGATGAGAGTGATCCATTTCAAGGGAACATGGATAGTGCAGTAACAAAAGAAGGAAAATAGGAAGAGGAATGATAGAAAGAGGAAACAAATAGAGAGAAGAGGTAGACACAAGTAAAGGAGAAGAGGTAAGAGTTGAAGTCAATCAAGAACTTGATACTTCCACCACTTTATTGTTGGCAAGCATGGGAAAGCCTGTGAGCACAGATGTAGAGAACATGTATGGGGATGAATTGATGAGACTATCCTTCACGACATTTGCTAAGGCAAAAGAAAGATCTGAACAAAAGGGAGACAAAAAGACCAAGGTAATTACTAGGGTAGTTGATACAGTTAATAAAATACTCCATATACTTGTTACTTTTCAAGGAAAATATGATGCAAAGAATCTTAATATGGCACTAGACAACTTTGACATTCACTATGAGTCACTAGTGAAGATCACAGAAGAGAAGGCAAAGAAAAGATACCTAGAGAAAAAGTTGAAGGAAGTATGCCAGTCTATTTCATGGGACTTGGGCATTCTGAGATCAACTACATCTAAGGCCAAAAGTTGTGTCGCACATGGAAGGAAGCTATATAGCTATTGCATCAACCCTATTAGACACACTCAGAACATTAAGGATATAATAGCTAAGGACATGGCTACTTTGGATAGTATGATGGACAGTTGTGAGACCTCCTCACAAACTGTATTAGAGATGGACAAGCATGCATCCAAGATTCTTGACAAAATAAATATGTATTGGATATAGAGAAAGGGAGAGTAATGGAAAGATTTGGTTTGCTGAAGAGTTTAATCACTCGTAAGCTATCAATTCTTGAAGCACATCTTACTGAAATGGAGAAGATTGGGGAATCAATGACCAACTCTATACCAACAGAATTGAAAGTAACATGGATTTCATCTTATGCGTTGAATGGCCTGATACATGTCAGTGAACTATTGATCAAATCATGGAATGATGAAGTGAAGACTTTGGAAGATTCCTTCCAAGATATTCTAAAACTAGTGAGCAAGCACTAAGTCCTACAATTTTTGTAAATTTTTGCAATTTTGGGTATACCTTTTCCATTGATGTTAAAGGGAGAGAAGAAAAGAAGAAAAATGAAAAACATATATGTATAAGAGAAGAAGAAAAATACAAAAAAAATATATATAAAAAAGAAAAAGAAAAAGATATTTGGAGAGAAGAGAAGAAAGAGAAAAAGGAGAGTTAAGTGTTTTGTTGGGACACTTAGTCATTTTTCGCTAAGTGTTGCCATCAATGCCAAAGGGAGAGATTGTTGGCAAGTGATTCTTTAGAGTAGTAAGAAGCACTTGAGGGTTGTCATTTTTGGTAACACATCTGATATGGTGATTGCTTGAAGTCAAATATGGTTTTGGATACACAGTCTTAAAAATGACTAAGTATGGAAACCGATTTGCAGAGTACAACATGAATGTTTTGGACATCGAAGATAGTATATGATAGATGATGGCTTGCGAGCTTAGAGGAAGACATTTTGGGATGTATATGACCTTCAGTTAAGGTCACTTGTGTTTTGATATTGTTATCATCAAGTTACAGTAATATGAAGACATGCGAAGATAGAGGAACAGTGAAACATGGCATATGAATAGTTGCGATGATTAAGGGAATATAAGATGGAATTGTAATGTGCTAAGTTAGATAAAGATTGAGGATTGCCGACACTTTGGTAATACAAGATCGCCGACTTAGTATTTACTCTTTGCATTATTAATTATTCTATTGTGTATTATATTTGGGAGCCGACTGAATGATATAATACATATTTATATGAAGAACTTTTTGTGGAGCGATGGGTGATGACAGTTGTTACCTACAGATTTTGTGTAATTATTGTAGGCTTCCTTTTCCCAAAACCACCCTAGAATTTTATAAGGTGTTATTTATTTTTGTTTACCTTTGCACAAACACCTTGTCGGTTGAACTTGAACCATCGAACTCAAGTAGTTCAATGTTCAATGTTCAATAACATTTGTCGGTATGGTTTCGTTTTCATTGGCAAGTCTAACGGCATTTCCACTTTGCATCGCGCGCTTATCTCTTGAACTGTGAATATTGAACTAATTTTGGTTCAAACTTCCGAGTTCAATGGTCTTTATTGTCTCGCAAAGCTCTTCACTATTTTCCTTTATGGCTTAACTTTTGCCCTTTTATTTTGATTAAATTGTACCAATGAATAGTCCTTTGTCATGTATGTTGAACTTGAATTGTGAACTCTCATAATTCCAGGTTCGGAGTTCAATGTTGGCCCGTAATTTGAAAAAGTAAAAATGACATGACACATGTGACAGCTGGTACTTCATTATGTTATCCGCGTGTGTTGAAAGTGCGTGATTAATTGATGTGACTTTAAATTGTCATTTCAAGTAAGGGGAAAGTACAGTAATTAATGATACATATGCCGTGAGACATTCAATAATCATTAATTCAAAAGTTGTGCATCATTAATTCAGCTTGCGCCGAATCTCTCAGAGATTTGTAAACTGCTTGCGATAAATATCAAGAGTCCAGCCATATTTTCTCATAATGCTAAGAATTTTTCATGCCGCAACTATTAGGGAAGGTATTCTCCTCTCGTCTCAGAGCTCTGTCATTCGCATAAAACCAGGTGAGCCCTTTTGCTAGCTTCATCCTTCATTGCAGTATTACTTTAAGGTGCATTTCTATGTCAGCTTGCTGTTTTCTCCTGTTAAAATTTCTAAATTTGAAAGCCTAAGATGAAGGACCCTGTGCCCAATTTCAGAAATACTTCCCCGTTATTATGTTCCCTGCCTAATTGTGAAGATACCCATATCAAAACCGGAGCTCTAGAAGATATTATAGCCCGCATTAAGGAACCTATCCCAGGCTCCATGCTAGACAAAGCTATCTCGAGTGGCTTAACTGATGCAGCCACATTTCCTATAGTAGTTCCTTGCCGTGAACTAATTGTGGAATGTTCCAAGAGATATAGTTTTGAGGAGAAATACATAAGGAAAATTGATGGGAGCCCACTTGTTTTCATAACCAGGGAAGTAGTGCAAAAAGCCCTAGGATTCCCAGAGAAAGACCCATATGAGGGCTGGAACATACCTTCTTCTTATTCAGTTTTTGATACTAAGAGACAGGTGTACAGAAATGAGATCGCTCAGTATTGGCTCCAGAAGGCTCAGAAAGGAGGGTCTCGGCTTCCAAAGCCGTTGACTATAGATCATTTTAAACCTGGGGTGGTAGACTTGGTTATCATGTTGAATAGGATTAAGGGAAACCAACATGCATATTACTGGCATGATTGGATGTATTTTTATATTCAAGTGACTTTGGGCGAAGAATGACACATAGATTGGGCTGAGACAATAGCAGATGAACTCAACCACTAATTGGCTAATTTTCTTACCGGTAGCGGCTTTTATATGTCCTCGTATTTGTTCTATATTTTAGCTTGCACCCGTGAATGGAAGGGTTTATTTCATGAACAACTTGTTCCCAATATGAAAATCTATGATTATTACCCTCACCTTCAAAGGGAATTTTATATGGTCAATTTCCTTAAAGTAAATGGTGTGTTTTTCTGGAAATTGACACATGAGCTCCAGGGGAATACTGAACAGCGAATGTCTGAGGAAGCCAAGTCTTTTGTGAATATTTATGGAGGTTTCTTCATTCAATTCAGGAGATTTACATACTTGAGAGTAGGTAGTTTTGAAGGAGAACCATTTAAATTACCCCGTTATGCTTTTGACAGCCTGGTAATTGCTGAGGTATCCCGTCAATTAGCTTACGTGCACAAAGGAGTCAACGAGAGAAAAGGTAGAGCTAAGTCTTGTTTCCCAGTTGGATTGGGATATTTTACCTGTAAAATGTCTTCTGATGCACTAAACCTGGAGCATGAACTTAGAAAGTTGAATATGAAAACATTTGCATTGAGGAAAGACTTTGATAGCAGAGGTTTTGCAGCTAAACACTTTAGTTTGCCTTCCGAGTTTTAGCATATCTCACAAATGGAAGATTACTGGGAAGGTTGCGATGATGATTTCGAAGTGCGGAGAAGAATGTGGTCTAGATTCACTCTGGGGAAAATTATTGCATTTAATATTCAGGTTGATGTTTTTGCCATAGATGAAGATGATGGTACCGAAATCATTGATGACCAGTTTGAAACTAGGGCCAGAGGCACTCCACTTCCTGAAATTGATTGGAGTGTTGAGGAGAGGGAAAGTTTAACAATTAAGACTCTCAGTGTAGTAAAAAGAACTGAGAAATGGATTAATAGTAAAAGACCCCCTCCTTCAAAAAGACATAATCCTAGAAGAGCTGCTCATGCTAAAAATGCTGCTGATAACCCCACGACCACTGCTGATAAAGTTGTTTCCTTTGTAGGTACTAGGTCTAAGAAAAGTTCCCCTATTAATCCAACAATTAAAGTTACTCCTGTTTCCTCATCAGTAAGAAGAACCCCAAGAAGGAAGGTTGACAAGGAAGCCAACGAGGTTGTGAAGGACAGTGAAGTAATAGACCTTGAAGGTATGGATTCCCACATGGCTGAGCAAGTTGATTTGAGTAATGTTGAGGAGGAAATGATGACCCCGACACATGCTAAGACAACTTCAGAAAAACTTCTAGCAAGTATAACAAATGATGCTTTGCAGACTCCCTCCCCAACCCTTAGTTGGTTAGGGACTTCTATTTCAAATAAGAAACGGAATGTTTTACCAATTACTCTTCCTGTGGAAGACATGGTGAGAAAATGTTTGGGGGCTTCTGTGAAACCCAAAAGAATCAAGATGGAGTCCATGATTGAAGTAGATGAAAAGACTGGGAGATGGATAGTGGAAAGGGCTTTGCCCAAAATTGACAAGAATGTTTCAGAGGCTACAGTTGATGACTATATCATAGAGAAAATAGATCTTGGGATTGCCAGTAGGGCTGCAGATGCTAAACACTTAGAAACTTCCACAAGAAAGATTTTGCACAGGACTTTTAAAGATGAGAAGGATAAAAAAGATTTGAAGGCAATGATACAGAGACTGTCAGAATTCATTCAAGCTATTCAAGAACCTAGCCCACTTCCCCTTACTCAAGTTCCTCATACTTTTGACCCCCACTCACCTGAAGTTCATAAAACATTGGATCAAAGTCAACGGAATAAAATGATTGCTGAAGTCTTCAACAAATGGATTGTGAGCATGATGCAGCGAGGGGGAAATTATGTCACTCAGCTAATTGAAACTCACGGGAATGTCACACAGGTTATTTCAGAACTGCTGACCGAATTATCAGAGTGGAGGAAAGAGAGGAAGAAATGGGGCGGCATTGCTGATCAACTTACAGAGATTAGCTATTATGGCGTGATGACATTTCTTGCAGAAAAACCGGTTCCAGGTTTCAATGAAGAGGTCTTGTACATTGCTGTGAAAAGTATAGAATGGAGGAATTCAATCATCAAGGATAGCTGTGATGGAGTGACCCGTCTCCTAAATGATTTAAAAGGCCTTATTGATATCATGCAAAAAGACTTGAAATGTTTAAACATTGTATTGATTGATGAGGAAACTCAGAACGTGAAGAAGGCAAACAAAATAACTCAAGAATGGGAAGCGGGGATAGCTATGATCAGAGATAGTAAAGAACTAACAACAGAAGATCTGACTTCCGTGGCGAATACTGAAGCTATGCTCATCGCTTGTGTGGATCACCTGGAGTCTCACAAGGCAAGCCTAGGACAAATTTGCAAAGACAGGAAGGTACTTGCGCAGCGGATCACCCTTGTCGGTTTGCCATATCATGCCACGATAATTGGTGCATCCGTGGTACATGAGGAGTGGAAGCAAGCACACACGTCTAGGGCCTCACCGAACTGAATCCTGATCATCCAGCTCAGCCGAAGATAGTGGATTTCCTTGGAAATCATTTGCTTAAGGTGTTAGTTTTCAGTTCCTTTCCAGTTTTCATGCAAAGTAGTTATGTTTTATCTGAAACTCTAGGAGTTTCATTGACATTCTTAATTTTTGATAAGTTGTACCAGATGGCTATATAAGGCCAGGAAAAACTTTCGAAAGGAGTTAGTTAGTTTTTAAAGAAAATAATAGAATAATATAGCTTAGAGTTAAAATTTCCTGCAAAAAACTTGATTTGAAAAGACTTTTCTACCAGTGAATGAAAAAACTTATTTGATATAAATCTGTTGGTTTATGTTTATGAGTGGGCTTCTGTTGGAGTATTATTCAGCGGATGAAATCTTTTCTTGAATTAAGTTGTGTTATTTTATTGTGTTAATCAGAGTTAGATAAAAGTTTAAAGCTATGGCTTTTATTAGTTCAAACCTGTGAGCTTTATAGTGATATCTTGTTACTGATCATAAGTGATTGAATCATATTGATGAAAGATTGCTCATAGCCTTAGTAACTTTCTGGTTAAAAGTTAAATATTTGCAGTAATGCATGGTTTGGTAAAATATATTCATTGAAGATATTATTGGGAGCTGTACCACAATTCAGAGAATTAAACATTTGAAGTTTAATTCATTTGTTAGTAAAGATTTGAAATTTAGTAAAGGGTGATAGAGCAAATTAAGATCAAGAATAGAAAAGACAAATTTATTTACTAACAACAGTGAAATAGAGATATCAGTAATGGTTAATGGCAGATGCGAGATCAGAGATTGACAAATGGTATTGAGAACTACAACTGGAACTATCAAAGCATAGTAGATGCTTGTATTGTTCATTCTTGAAGAACACTTTGTAACTAAAATATTGATTATAAGAGTTGTAAGCTCAGTATACCTTTAACAGGGTTTTGTATACCTTTAACAGGGTTGATATTCCTCTAACAAGGAAATGTACTATGTAAAACTCAACTCCTAATAGTGCTAGGTCTCCTAACAGGGACATTATACTTTAGTGCATATTTGTGGGTACAATCCCTACCGAGGTTTTCCCTTGGCCAGGGTTTCCTCGAAAATAAATAATGACATTATGAGTTGTGTGTTATTTGCTTATGTTCTTTTCATTTCTGCAATCATATGGTTTATTTGGAATTGGTTTAAGTTTAATAATAAGTGATGTAATACTGATTCACCCCCCCTCTCAGTATTACTCAATCCTAACACATCAACCCATCCAAAAGACCTCCATATCATTCTTATCCACCAATGAATCATGTTCCAATTGGAAGCACTTTGGATGCCAAGCATGAAATCCAAAAATCCACATGCATTCAAAGATCAACATGTCCCATCTGAAGGAGATATAAAAACAAAGGAAACTTTGATCCAAAAGAAAAAATATATATTCAAAAGGCCACAAAGGTCCATCAAGAAAAAATAAAAATAAAAAACTGTGGATTTCCAAATTGCTCATAGATGCACTGCATCCTAAAGAAAAATCAAAATGGGCACCCAAACTTATTATTCCAAAGGCTTCTTCCTTCACTCCTCCATCTAAATGTCTCTCATCTTTCAAATCTATTTTGGGTCCTTATGTCCCAAAATCCACTATTCTAAATCCTACTTTATCTCCCTCATTCATTTCGGGTCTTTATGTCCCAAAATCCACATCCACTCCATTAAAATTCCAAAATCCAAAACTAAATTTTCTTCAATCGCTCCACCACCCCTCGAGGTGTGTGCCAATGTTGGTCTTGCCAACATTTCCATCCACTTATACACAAATTATTTATCCATGTTTTTTCTAAGTAGATATGGTGTTTGGTTTTGGAGGAGCGTTTAGCCAAGCTAAATTTCAAGACATGATCATCCTCGATATTGGCACTATGCTCCTTGATCCTTATGCTAAAGAAGCGTCATTTCTCACCAATGTAAGGGGTGCCACAAAAACATATATTATCACCTTTGAGATATCTTTTCTCCTTTAAGACACCTTTAAACCCTTCTCCCCTTTAAGTCACCTTGACACCTTATCCCTTCTCTCGAAGACCATATATATCCTCTTCTCAAGACATCTTAAGACACGTTATCCTTTCTCTCAAAGACCATATAGAGCCCCTTCTCAACTCAAGAATCTACAAGGTGACATGTTCTTGTCACACCTCCTACAATGATGAGAAAGGTCACTCCTTTGGCATCATATCAAGAAGCACAATGTCATTATCAAGCATGACTATGTTTTGAAATTTAGCTTGGCTAAACAATCCTCCAAAACGAAACACATCTACCTAGAAATAAACACAAATCTAGACCATAGAATAAAATTATTTAAAAAAAAATTCAAAAATACCATAGAAATCAACAACCACCTCTCCAATCTCAATCACCATAAAAAAAAATAAAGTTTGAATTTCTCATGACATCCCTTACAAACCAAACCTTAAAAATTGCTCCTCCCCATTCCACTACCTTTTGTTCTTTCCTTACCTTTAAAAAATACTAATGCTTTTATTCTATGCAAAAATCCCATGTGAATATTAATTTCATCGTCATGATAAGAGTTGTCTATAACATGCTCCCTTTATTATTGGGATTGATGGGAAGTTTCCCATTAAAATTACTACTTTCAATTATAAAAAACTCCAATACTTGTAATGGAATTTTAAAAAAAAGGGACACTATCCTACCGGTTGGTCAATTAGGATATTAAAATGCCACCACGAAAGGAAGAAGATTTTTAAAGGAAAAGTTCCACATCTACATGTTACTTGCCAATGACTGAAATCAGAAAAAACATGACTAATTCCACTGACAGCAATTTATTCCTCTAAATCCCAAGACAGATGATTCCATATTATTGTCCCCTAGAATCTGAATCCCTTTGAAGAAAGGAATTTTCATGGAAAGTCAGTACCCCTAGGGCCTACAGTCTGCCACTATGATTTTCCTGAACTCAGAAAGAAGATTTCTGAGCAAAGTCTAAAACTGGGAGATCCAGTGAATTTTCATTAATGGAAAACAGTAGAAGCACTGGAAATTTCCTTCGGAGATCCTCTCATGGAGATTTTATTATAATCAGTACTTTATCAAACCATATTCAACTGAGAATCTGAGACATTGATAAGCATCTGCGAGTACATTCTTCAATAGATTATATTAAAATAGAGTTCATCTAGGTTCTCATTGCTTGATCTCTATCAAGTAAAATCTGTCAAATTTCAGTAGCTATATCATCAAGTTTTATGATAATTATTGAGTGTAGTTTGAAATAGGGAAATAAATAATTTGTTGTAGGAGAATTCAAAAATTAAGAACCGTTTTTAGGCACTGTAAAATTTAGACCTATCATATTACAAATTTCTCAATTAGTTGTGATGTAGACTTCATGACTTTAATGGGTCCACTCTGATGTTTTTATTGCAATCTGACA
The DNA here is from genome assembly GCA_027943335.1 of Chamaecyparis obtusa. NCBI lineage: Eukaryota > Viridiplantae > Streptophyta > Pinopsida > Cupressales > Cupressaceae > Chamaecyparis > Chamaecyparis obtusa. The sequence continues at coordinate 301,994 of BSBK01006300.1, read as the reverse complement.
AAGCCTAGGGGATCGTGAATATTCTGGCACCAGCTTAACATTTAACTCATTTCCTTGTTATTAGCTAAATTTAACTATTTTTGCATTTCTTGAGGTGCCTTTTGAAATAGGTGGTACTTTTATTTTTATGAAACAATTGGATTGCATAGTTATTGGCATCTCTGTTATTAAACAGATAATAAAATGATAAGCAAACATGTGCAGGGAGATTCCATCTGGTAAAGTTGCTGGATCGATTGTATTTCTGAAGGTTTGAATTTTGGTAGATTAGATAATTAAAGAATATATTACATCTTTATTAATTGTTCGCAACCAATTGAATTACAATCCTTGGACAATTTGAACCTAATTTGACAACATTTAAAACTGCTATTGACTGTAACTGATATAGTATTCTTAAACAGTGTTTTGCCAGTAAATTGGTTTGTCTATCACTGCAAGGCTATGCCCAGATAAACAAGGCTGTAAATTAATGGCAGTCTACCACTGCTTAGGCCATGCACAGAGTTACCAAGCTTTCGTCGTCTGGGCTAAAAGGATAAGGGTTCATCCCCCCACAAAAGAGCATTCTGGCCCAATGGTAAACCTTCTAGGCCATGAAAAATTATCATATTTGTAGAAATTCAATCTGCCATCAGACCATTTTTCATAAATCTATTAAATTTTTAGAGCCCATCATCATGGAAAGTAGAGATTGGAGAGCTGTACAAGTATTGATTCATGGTTAACATTTAGATTTGAAAAGAGAGAGGATTTAAATTACAGGCAACAGACAATTTCATCCCAACTGAGAGAACCATCAAAATTTATTTCTATAAAGAACCATACTATTACAGTCATATCCTTTTTACCTTGGCTCTAGCCTGCCAAGGCTTCGGTACACATTGATTCGTGTACTCTGCTTTCTGAACAAGGCATAAATCTGAACTTTTCCGTACTCTTTCCTAAACCTGAGCAGCAGATGTTCTTCCCAAACCCTCACCCATGATTGTAGTTCATCCTCTGCAAATTGTGAAGGGGTGTAGTGTATCGAAAAAATACTGATTTATTATATCATAGTGGCTTAGTATTTATGTACAGAAATGACCAGGTCGCGCCACAAATTTAATAAAAGTTAGACCATGGATCATTGTGTTCGACTGTTTTAACTGCGCCTGCAGCTACCCCATGAAGAAAGCCGCCACAATGGCCTCCTCCTTTTGGGAGAATCCTGAGAAGTTTCTGTCTTCTTTAGCATTTCCCACATCACTTGTACATCCTCATACCCACATGTCTGTACGTCATTGTGAAGCTTCAGAAGGCCCCCTCCTGCACAATCACTTCTACCATCATCAATCCACATCCCAATAAACAAATGTACTGAAAACAGAAAACCCATCTTCAGAATCAGAGCAGACAAACAATGAAAGAGCAGCCAGAAGAATCTAAAAGAAAGTATATCAATGTCCACAAAGGATCAAAGGGCCTATCAAACAGAAAAAAATCTAGAAAACTGAGAAAATCTACAATTCATTAGCTAAAAAATGCCAAGTATGAATCGCACCACCAATTTGAAGAAAGAAAGTTTTCAAGATACAGTTCAAAATCTCATCAAAAGAATAGATTAACCAAAAGAACTAGATAATCTATGTAAGAGTTTCAATATTGATCTAACACCCTAAATATATAAGGAAATGGAAGAGTTGATGGAGTTGGAAACAGAATTTTAGAATATTTAGACCCTCTTAAGGCACTGCAGGAAATACTGATACTTGACATAAAGGGTTTGGTTAAATTTATAGGCAGTAGCACTTCTATAGAATGGAATGTAAGACTTAAATTGTTCGCCAGATCAAAGATAATTTACAGGATAGCAGATCCTGTTACTTTGTGAAGAGCTGGTCTTCTACTAAATTGAAGACCAAGTTTTCACAATCATGAGCTTTTGAAAAAAAACTGTGTAAAATTGTTAATCTCTAATCTACTAATATTCTTAGAATTTCGTTTATCATTTCCAATGCGGGAAGAAGAAATGCTTAGATGGGTAGGCCTACTGAGTCCCAAAGATTTTCTTTCTTTTTCATTATGTTTATGAAATCTGAAGTACAGGGTCCTCGTCTCCGTCCTGACAGCATTATGAGAGAGCATTTTAGGAAACAGAAATGCAACAAGCTGCAAGTTAAAATACTGATCAAAACTGAGCAACAGGGACCTTATATCCATTTTGAAAGCATTACAACACAGCATTTCAGGTATCAGAACTAAGACAACTTTCACCCTTTATACCGACAGTGACCGCATCTCCATCCTGAAATCATTACAAAAAAGCATCTCAAGTGCTAGAACTAAGACTAATTGCCATTACACTCTCGTGGACAGAGCCAAAGACTATACCCTGCAATCTAGAAGAAAAGGGCCACACAGTTTTGCCAAGAACACTCAAACAACACAGATAAATTACACCCACCACCATTGAACAGACATTAATACTTGCTTCGAATTTCAAAATAGACACAAAATCCGAACAAATGTTACTGGTAGAACTCCGCCCTCAACATTATTTCTCCTTTTACCTACACCAAAACAAAATATAAAGACCCTAGATCCAGATCTGGTACTTCAATGGAGCAAATTAACAAACTCCACAAACAGAATCCAGTGCTCATTTGGGGAAATTCCCAAATTAGTAGCTCAAGCCTCAGGCATACAACAAGCAGAAACAATTTGAACTTCCCAAGTGGGTAGCTCAGGATTACAACAAGCAGAAACAATTTTTCTTCCAGACATGAAGGAAACAAAAAAAACTAACCAGTTTTTCTTGTTCTGACGCGTGTGGCAAGGCCAAGAAAAGCTTTCCTGACGGGAAAAAAGACCTTGTTCAAAACCCACTCCATTCTCAGCACAAAAGCAGTGTACAGTGACAATCCTCTGCAGCCCTGTAATACAGAGAAACCCAATTAAAATGCCCAGAGATTGAATGAGTGAAAAAATTCATTAATAAGGTGGAGCGGTGCGGTGCAGAGGATGGGCGTGCAGGAAGGTAACATCCTCGTGTCTAATCACACAGCACAAAACAGAATCATTACGTATATGGTATTAAAAACTTTTGCCCAATAAAATTAGGCACGCGTAGATTTAGACTTTGGGCTTCCTCATTTCTTCTTCCTTCTACCGGCTGGAAATGGATCTTATCATTCCATCCATTTTTCTGACAAGCTCTCTTTAATTATGCGCCGCGGATCTAACATGATGAACGGGAGAAAGATTGTCAAAGATTTTAATAACGTCCACAAGACCAAAGGGCCTGGGACCATTCCTCAATTGCTTTTAAAAATATATATCCAATGGAAGGTTCCCACCAGTATGTTTAGGTGTGTAAGTCTTGATTGAGACAATATCAGAATCAAAATTTTGATTTTGATGTAATTATATATAGTTTTTGGAATCTATTATGTGAGTTTTTTTCCTTAGCGTTTCTGATCAAACTTCATGATTTATCATTAAGGAGAAGAAAGCGAGATTGGAGAAAACATTATGAATCATAGAGTTTGATTTGAAATATTGAAAAAATAGACTCACCTACTAATAACGTCATGGATAATAGAAATCATATTATTTGATTTGATGTAGTTAATCTTACTATTTCAGTTTTATTATTCAAATATCAAATGACCTTTGTGAAGTAGGTTTATTCTTTCTCATGTTTTCACCTACTTATCTTACATCAAGTTGATGTGAACTAGTTTTTGTTAGTGTCATACTTTTTGTCTTTTATTTGATTTTTATTTCTATGTAGGTAGTTCATTTTTTGTTATAATTAGTTTGCTTTCATTTGATTTATTGGTTTAACATTGTATAGATCAAAGATACTTTATGTTATATATATTAATAAATGTGCTTTATGTTTTGTGGTTATCTTGATAGTCAAATTATAGCCATTATCTTTGAAAGAAAGGTTTATGTTGGGGCTAAAACTATTTCATTTAGTATTTAGGTTTTTGATTTAGATGTTATTGAAGAGCATTCTTAATAGACAATCTTGTATCAACTAAATAGAATTTATTTTCTTTCATCACGGTCTTCATCTTGCAAAAAATTTAATATAGAATTGAGTTATCACGCCCCCTTTCAAAATTGTTTTAATTGGGTGATTATTAGCTCAATTCTATTATTTCCTTGGCTAAGGTAAACTAATAAGGAAATTATATTTTTAATATTTATTTATGTCCTTAAGGTGTTTAATATTTCAAAACAAATTATGAACATTTAAATATTGAAAAAATGAAATGTATTTACAACCCTAAATAGAATGTGGGAACCTTGGTGATATCCCCAAGGTGGATATAAGCTAAAATAAGAGATTTTATGTCAGTTACAAGAAAACTTTTCAAGCATGATGGGACAAGCCATTTTGGGCAAATCATTTGAGTGGAAAAATCAAAATATTATTTTAAATTATTATTCCCTCCACTATGATTGTGGGATTTGCTAGGTCGTGTGTGTGTGTGTGTGTGTGTGCATGTGCGTGTTTAGGTGAAAAATGGTGTCAATAAATTTTAGTAATGTAAACTATGTGGCATGAATTCATTAACTAACCACTTCCACACCAACATTCAAAATACAAGAGAAAGAGGGGCTTCTAGGCATAACTCTCAATATAACCTAAGTTAGATCAGTGAAACCCAAGAAGATAAAGGGATGCAAATGCTAAACCCAAATTATACTAAGTAAGTACACAAGCAAGTCCTCTTTCATGCAATGTAAAATTTGATTAAGGTTGTGCAAATGTACTTGTAGAATTGAACTAATTGATTTAGTAAGATAAGCAATAGAGATCTAGGTGCTAAATGTAAGCAATCAACCCAATTAAGATGTGAAAATAAATCTAAGCAAAGATATGAAATAGATAATGAAATACTTACCTTGAAGTATGAAGAGGAATATGCTTTTCTTCTCTAAAAACTACTATTCAGGACCTGAAATTAATTTTCTGATTGTGGATCTACGATCATGATTGAAAACCTAGAAAATGCTAAAAATCTCAAGCTACCAGGAATAGGTCGACCATGTCACCGTGTTTCGGAACAAGTTGACCAAGTCACCATGTTCCTGAGGCACTTTTTTGAAGTTGACCTAGATTTTTTTGATAGATCTATGTCTACAACTTCTAAAGTTGTACCTATAATTCTGAGATCTTGCTCTTGCACGCAGAAAACTAGGTTTTGGGGTTGGGGTGGATAATGGCTTTCCTTGGTCAAGTTCTAGATTGAGGAATCAACCTTGAATTGAAATGTAAATGTGTAAATGAAATAAGAAAAATGTAAATATTCACCTTGCTTGTAGAAACCCTTGTCAATAAATATTTTTTTGTGTTTGTATGTTGATCATGAACTTGTAATGTAGGAAATCTCCACAAATGTTATGGATCTACCAAAATCACTTCATGGATCCATGGATGTAAGTGTGCATCAAATGAAGAAGAATATGAATGCCTCAATGTAGATCTCCTCCCTTGATGGCCAACAATATGCTAGATCTTGAAGAGGAAAGATTCTCACAAAGGATCCTTGAATCTTTGAAGACTTGAATGCTTGAATGCTTGAATCATCAAATTGTCCTCTCTTTTTCTTCTCCTTGATTTCATGTTTGCTTGTGTGTCTCATCTTTTTATTTCATGCCCCCAAAATGAGGTTCTTAGGCTTCCTTTTATACAAGTTTCTGGGCGGGAAAATAAAGCAAGCCGACAAGGTCACCACATTTTGAGAATTAAATCCCCAAGACAACACCGGGCTTGAGGTTTACAATCCCTGGGGAACATGTCAACTTGGTTGACTTGTTCCCAAGGTTGACCTATTATAGAGGTGGCCCACAGGGAGCTAACCATGAGGTCTCAGATATTACATTGTTGAAAAGGGAGAATATTGGATTGAACAGGAGAAAGAGGTGATTGAGCACAAATCCATCCATGGTCTGAAAAGTTGATAAAGGTTAGAAGCTAAAAGGTCTCAAATGAGGAGTGTGTCAATTTTAAGATGGTACATTTATCCCCCACTTTAGCGAGAGTATGAGTTGCCTCAAACTCATGGTAAAGTAGATAAAAAAGCAAGAGTTGATCTTATCATGGCTAAGGAGATGAAGAAATCATCAAGCCCCCAAGAGATTTGAGTCTTCATCACATCCAAAGCAAAAAACTAAGAGAGATTTAACTAACAAGAAAGTGTAGCCAACTTGCCCAATAAGGTTTGTGTTCCTTATTGTGAACTACATGAAACAAAATAAAAATAAAAAGGGTGCAACAAAAGATGGCATTGAATGGTCTAACAAGTGTGTGTCCCATGCTATTCAACCCATTGAAAATGAATTGAATGGTCTAGCAAGTGTGTGTGGCTTGATAGTCATCAAAGGATTCATCTTCAAGGGAACTCCATGTCCAAAAAAAAGAATTAAAAAATAACTCAGGCATAAGGATGTGTGTGTCCTTAAGGGATCAAAAGGCGACAGGCTTCCTAGACTGTCAATAGTCCGAAGAAGGATTGATAATAAGGATCAGGCCTCCTGGATTGTCAGTAATCCAAATAGAGATCCAAAAGAGAAAAGAGCCCCCAAGAATTGTAAATAGTTCGATATAGGAGATAAAACTACCAATGTGCATGTGTGCAAAAGTGAGCGGAGTATATGCCCCCACATTAAAGAGATTGCAAATGCCTCAATAGGAGAAATATATTTAATGAAAGTGTACATGCATCCACGAAGAACGTTTCCAGTACAAAATGCCCCCAGGAGAGTGTTATGAATGGGAACACTGAGAGGGGGGGTGAATCAGTGTTCACTGTATTTTAACTTTTCACTTTAATCTTTATACTGAACTTAAATGCTTAAGTACTGAATTAAACATTCACATAAACATGAAACATGAAATCAACACATGACACCAATATGGTTATGGGGAAACCCAAATAGGTAAAAACCCTGGTGGGAATTGACACCCACTAATATTCTGCACTAGTGTTTTGTGATCCTTGTTAGAAGATCCTTAACCCTGTTAGGAGTTGCTTAACAATGCTTTAAGTATAGTAGACCTTGTCAAGGGTCAGATCCTGTTAGGAGTCTTTTACAATAGTCCCTGTTAGGGGAGTGGATGCACTGTCTTAGAGCTCACTGCTCAAGTGGTGAAGGCTACAACCTTCTGATCTCAGATACACACTATATCTGTAGGATGAACTGTCACTATGACACTACTTGTCAGATTAGTTCCTTTGATGCGATGATGCTTTGACCTCTAGCAAAGCTCTAATACATCTTATAGTGTCTTCACACACTTCTGCTCTTCTTATCACAACTATCTATCAACTTCCATACTAAATACAATGGGCACATCTTATATTTATAGGTGCATACAAAATAAACAATTAGGTCGACCCTTAGACCTATTACATACAACGCTTCCAAATGAATTGGATTAAGCGTGCTTAAAAAAAAACAAGTATATATGTCAGCAACCTAAATACAATAGGTGCATAGCCTTTACAATCATTACATTATATCCGCAAACCAAAATACTAACTGTCGGCTTCATGCTCTATTTTTCTCTGGCACACACTGGCTGTGCAACTTCAATTGACTGTAACTTTCTCATACTTGCACATCTGATCATGCACTCATAAACTAAGCATGAATATAGTCTAACCAACTTAACTTCTAGGGCATATACCTTAATTTGTCCGTACGCATGTGTGCTGATGCTCTGAGCTGCAGGAACTTTGTACACTGTCCAGTCTTCAACACTTAACTGATTTCTAATCTTCTCTTCAAGTGTGCTGACTCCAAACTGCTATATGACTTTGTTGCCATAATGAAAACACTATATCAAGTCATATACATTAGTATAAACAACTTGCCAAAAATCTCCCCCTTTGTCATTGATGGCAACAAAGGAATATGGCCAAGTTGCTAACTGTCCTTAATACAAATTTTTTTTTTGTCATCTATACAAATACTTATATCTCCCTATACATATTATGATCCATATTCTATACAAAACTCCCCCTTTGACATTAATGACAAAGGTGTTAAAAAAATTGTATCTATACATACTTATTGAGGGAAAACATCCAGATATGCAACCTTTAGGTTCTGGATCTCTTTCTTCCAAAATGTGATCAAAGAGTTTACTATCTAGAGATGGGCGCATAAAGCATACTAAAGCTTCTCCATTTTCTTCAAATCTATGTAAGGACCTTGATCATAGGTTATCATGGTGGTATCTATTAGTTTATTTGCATTCTTTCATAGCTTGCATTGCATTTTTCATTGTGATTCTTGAAGATATTGGCATTCTTTCCCTTGTCTCTTTGAATCTCCCATTGCATGGTTTACTAGCAAGGTTGCATGCTTAATAGATCTAGATGGGCGCATAAAGCATACTAAAGCTTCTCCATTTTCTTCAAATCTATGTAAGGACCTTGATCATAGGTTATCATGGTGGTATCTATTAGTTTATTTGCATTCTTTCATAGCTTGCATTGCATTTTTCATTGTGATTCTTGAAGATATTGGCATTCTTTCCCTTGTCTCTTTGAATCTCCCATTGCATGGTTTACTAGCAAGGTTGCATGCTTAATAGATCTAGCTGAGAGCCCTCTAAACACCCTTGTACTCCATGCCTAGGGAGCTCTAGGTTTCTTTTCAAGGTTTCCAATCCATGGAATCCATGATGTTTCTAGTGAAGAACTTATGAGTTTTGAACAAGATGAGGCTTCCCAACGTTTGATGCATAAACTTTTAGAGCGTAATGGAGATCAATACTTTCAATACATGACTGCTAGAGGATACAAGCTCCCTCTTGGTTATGATGTCTGCCAAATCATTTAAGAAAGAGTGCCAACTGAGTATGAAATCCTTAGAGATGAACTACAACGAACGAACCAGCGTCTTGCTCAACTTGCAATAGAAAAGGAACCTCCAAAGGTCTCTTTTGTAGAATCTATTTGTGCTCTTCCCTTTGATAGGAATCTATACATGGTCCTATTTCCTAAGGATATTGAGGTTCCCAAATATGATAAGTATGATGGAAATGGTGATCCCCATGACCATGTGCATCATTTTTACGCTCTTAGCATGGACTTCCTTCAAGAGGACACATTTCTACTATGGTTGTTCCCTAGGAGTTTAAGAGGACAAGCTCTGGAATGGTTCACAAAATTGACACCCCCTCTCAAGACCTTTGATGAGTTGGCTAGGCCTTTCAATCAACATTATTCGTACAACATTCAACAGCCTATTACCATGATAGATTTAGGTGCTCTCAAGAAAAATCAAGGTGAACCATTCCCTACCTACTTGCAATGTTGGAGGTCGTTATATTCTAGATATCCTCGTCAACTACCCGAGAGGGAAAAGATCGACATCTTTGTCAACACTCTTGTACTTGAATTATATTACGATCTAAGGAAACAACTATTTTCCTCTTTCAATGACATGGTTAAAAGTGCGTACCATATTGAGGATGTTGCCATAAGGAAAGAGGATATTGCCATCAACAAAGATACCAGAGGTAATGGAAAGGACAAAAAAAAACCCTGGAACAAAAACAAATATGTTGTCAACGATGGGGTTGTGGATGTTCCTAAAGCTAAAGAGTCCGCTTTCCACCTCTCCAACACTATCTACGTAGCTAAACAACAAGAGGCTGCCAACACTCAAAGTGCATCTAAACCTCAATATGTAGACAAACTCAAGGTCATATCAATGACGAGTCTACACCAAGTTGGCTGAACCTTATGACGTGATTCTTAAGACCTTGGTTGCCAACAAGTATCTTACACTTCTTGATTGTTCTCGTCCCTTCAATCCACTAGTTAAGCCTGATTGGTGGAAAGAGGATCATTTCTGCAATTACCATAGAAATAAGGGACACAACATAGATAATTGTTTCAAGCTCAAAGATTCTATTCAAGATCTTATTGATGGAGGTGTAGTTCTCACAGATGGCTTGGTTAAGAATTCTGATGATAAGGCCTTCAAAAATCCTCTACCTGAGTATGAAAAGGGGGAGTCCTCTCAAGCGAACAAGAAAAATCATGATGCTAAGATCAATTATACATATACTAACAATGAGAATGTGATCAACATGTTAGAGCCCGTTGAGAGTGTTTTCATGACGAGATCTCAAGGTAATAGTGACATCAATCATGATACACCTAAGTTGGTCTTGCAAACACTTGATGGTTTATTTTCCCAAAGTGAGACATTGAATGCTGTTACTAGGGGGCAAGCCAAAATCGTCCTTCAAACTGCTCATGATCCCAAACAAGCCTCATCTTCTAAACAAGAAGCTCCTTCAGCCATATCTAGCTATGATCTTGTTCACCAGTTGCAATGAACACTGGCCCAAATATCCATTTTTGAGTTGCTTGAGCTATCCCCCTTGCATAAAGAGATCCTTGAAAAGGCTCTATGCACAATGAATGTCCCTAATAACATTGATCCAGATAGGTTTTAGGTTATGGTTAATCATATCTCATCTCCTCACTATCTCTCATTTTCTGCAGAGGATGACATGTCCCTTAGTCACCCACATAATCTTGCTTTACATATCGAGGTCCAAGTCTATCATACTTGAGTCTACCAAGTCCTGATAGACAATGGTGTGGGGTTGAATATTGTTTCCTTTCATGTTGTGCAACAATTGGGATTGTCCGAATTTGCTGTAGGTCATAGGCAAAAGATCACTATCAAAGCATATGATGAAGTGGAGAGGTCTTCAAAGGGTCTTATTGTGCTACCTGTCCAAGTGGGTCCAGTTGTGAAAGATATCATGTTTCAAGTATTAGACATCCCAGTCACATACAACATTCTTCTAGGTCATCCTTGGATCCATGACATGCAAGTTGTTCCTTCTACCTACCATCAATGCGTCAAATTCCCATATAATGGAGCTGAAATTGTGATTTCTGGGGACAATACTATTTCTATTAATACTCTCACTGCCGCTGAATCGTTTGTCCTGCATAATAAACCTTCTCATGATCCTAGTGTGTCCCTTATTGCTGCTGAACATAAATTAAAAATGATGAGTATTGGTATGGATGAATACACATTGGATTCTATTGCTGCTATGCCTATCTCTCCTAAGTCATATGGTAGACCTTTAGACAAGATGAAGCCTTCCACTTTTGTCATGATGATTTTTGGTACCTTTGTTCACGTGTCCATACCCTTAGAGGCAGAAAAAGAAGAACAAGTTGTTAGAGATTGGATCTATAGAGTGGAAGAAGACAGTATGATAGTTGCTACTCCCATCTCCCCTAGACGCTATGGTAGAGGCTACACACTTTTACAACAAATGGGCTATCAAGGTCAAGGACCTTTAAGTAATAATGGACATGCTCTAGTTGAACCTTTGAGTCATACCAATGGTCGACACTCTAAGGATACCACAAGTCTAGGATACGGTGTTGAAGATGACCCCCCTGAATGTTTCGAAAATGCTCCCATGATTAGTGACTCAGATACAGATATGGATGAATCACCACTATACACTATGGCCCAAATGGGAGATGGGACCCCCTTCTACTTCACTCCTTTGGGGAGAAGAATGCATACCTAATGATGACACAGCTAAAGCCTCTATGTCTAGAAACAATGTACCTAATGAATCTGACTTCAGAGGTAGACAAAATAGAAATATTGCGCGGTTACTAGAAAGAGAAGGTCTCACACATAATGGCACAAGTGCCTCTACTTCTAGGCATCCTAAACCTTCTTGGTGCAAACATCCTAGTAGAAGTTCAACAACGGATTCAAATGAGTATGAATGGGACACACTCTCAAAAGGATCTTCCACAGTGGATATGGAAATTGATGTGATTCATACTTATAGTGCCCAACATGACGTAGTTGATGAGTCTCGCGTAGGGTCTAATGAGTTCAATCCACGTATTGCTTTAGTAAACCACACTAGTCCTTCTATGCCAAATCTAGATCTTGATACTTTTGGAGCCTACTCTATAGGCTCGACTTCTCTCGTCACCATAGACGATACCTATCACATCAATAACCTTGAACCTGTCACTTCACTTCCTCTCATACACCCAGATCTCATAGATTGGTCTGCCTAGGATCAAAGACCTACATTGCCTTCCTTCCAAAATGACTATGAGATCGCTTGTTACCTCAATGTCGTTGAACCTGTCACCTCTTCCAGTAGCGAACCAACAAAAAATATGATAGAATCAGATATCAAGTACCTCAATCATAAAACCAAAAGAAAAAAGAAATCGTTAGATGGCGAAAACCACATTGTGGCGGTGTTTGAACCCCAAAATAGTAAAAATAAAGATGCATCTAAGGGTGAAAACCTCTCCGAGGCACCCAAGGATGAGGTAATTAGTAGTCTGCCCGGCTACTTCCAAGAAAGATCTTCAGTTTTGATAGAAGCTACATAGCCAATCAACTTAGGGACAGAGGAGTCTCCTAAGATAATCCATGTAGCTCAGTCCCTCTTGGTAGAGGAGAAAGAACAATTTACCACATTTTTTTAGGAGAAAAAGATCAACTTTACATGGACATATTCGGACATGCCTGGTTTCGACACTAAGCTTATTATGCACCACCTCTCTATTGCTCCAGGGGTAAAACCTATCAAACAAAAACTCAGAAAGATGCATCCTCATTTGGCATTATTGGTTAAGGCTGAACTTGAGAAGCTTCTAAAAGCTAACTTCATAAGAGCTATTGACTACACTGAATAGATTTCCAATATTATTCCCGTTTCCAAACATGATAAGTCCATTTGCGTATGCATTGACTTCAGAGATCTAAAAAAAGGATGCCCTAAGGATGATTTTCCACTTCCAAACATCGATATGATAGTGGACATGACAATGAGCTATGTGTTAGAAATAGGAAATACTGAGAGGGGGGGGTGAATCAGTATTTCACAAACTTTTTCTTTTGCCCACTTATGGATATAATAGATTACTTTAGTGCATACAAAGATTATCAAGCTGATTAACAAACATAACAGTAAATAGAAAGAACTCATAACACATGATATGTTCTTGAGGAAACCCTGGCCAAGGGAAAACCCCGGTGGGGATGGTACCCACAAAGATCACTAATCAAAAGTATCCTGTTAGGGATATTGGACCCTGTTAAGAGTCAATTTACAATATATAGTAGATCTGTCCTGGTTAAAGGACTTTAGGCCTTGTTAGAAGCCTTAACCCTGTTAGGAGTTAGATTACAAAACCTGATCACCAGCTGAGCTCATTGCCCAAACATGTAATACAAAATGTTTCTAACTGTAGTATGGTACTGCTTACAACTTCGCATCAATAGCCTTTGCTGCTATCACAATATACAACTATCGCAAGTTATCTTTTCTTTCTTTTTACACATCACATTGTTCATACACTTTTTCATTACATTTCAAGTATGCCTAATTTATGAGTTATTAGAGCTAATAACTTTATATGGTCGGCTTCCAAAATCTTTATCCAAGAGTAAACATCTAGGATGTCATCCCTTCATAATGTTAAGTCATTATTTTGACAAGAAAAAATAATCCCTTAACTCTTTCGGTAATACTGTCTCCAAAACTGTTCTGTCTGCAAAAACTATCTTCGGTACACTTTGAATAACTTTGTCCGTACTGCTCCAAACTTTATGTGCACTGAGATGGGGTATCCTTATACTTTTTAGAAGCTTTAATTAACTATGCAAACAAAAATATTGCTCCAGTGGACGTCGCCAACTAAATCTTCATCGGGTGCTCTGTCAGGATCACTGTATCCATACTTAGACAATTTCTTCCTTCAACTTGCCATACTTGCATTCCATATTTTGTGCTCTCAATAGAGATCATATGTTTCCATAATGAAAACATCTATGCATCCACATTAGCCAAATTTCCAACAATCTCCCCCTTTGTCATTGGTGGCAACATATGGGAAAATTGGCTAAGTGTGCAAACAAAACTTCAAAGTATTTACACAAAATTATGGCCAAATGTTATACAACACATATACAATATTTTAGTCCATAGAATAGCTCCCTCTATGAGTATCCTTCCTCAACATATATTCAATTTTCTTCTATCTCTCCCCCTTTGACAACAATGACAAAGATAGGGTGCACAAAAATTTAAAAAAAACTTGATACCTTGTTATCAGCTATTGCAAAGCCAGTAGGCTTGCAACACAGTCACCAAAATCTGACTTCCATGATTCAAAATCTTTCTCCCATATCTTCCTGATGGATTCAACAACATTGAGTAGAGTACTCAATCCGTATGCTGCTGTCTGACAAGCTTGCAAGGAATTAAAGCTAAACTTCTGAAAAGATGTCTTTGCTGAAAGACACTGCTCAATTTGGTCTTCAACAATTGAGGTCTTGATTGAGATATTCTCTCTCAAGATGTTAATCCTGAGCATCTTTCTGTTCTTCTCCTCTGCTAACATTCTGATTTCATCATTTAACTTCCTTATGTTTTTCTCTACAGAACTTATCTTTACATTTGGGCTTGACAAGGTGTTTGTTTCAGTTGTAATTGCATCTATCTTCTCTCTGATCTTCTTATCTTCTTCAGCTATTAGGATTTCTAATTTTGTGCATTGTATATACAAACTCTTTCCAGTCTCAAAATGTTTCCTCAAATTCTTTATGCATACATCCAAATTACCAATATCATTTTGAATATTTACACTTAAATTTTGTTGCATTTCTGCTTCAAAGGCTTCCTGAACTTTTATTCTAGCAATATCCTTTAAGTTAGAAAATTCAGAGTCAAAAGAGTTTATTACTGTTTTAGCTTTCTCAAGTGGATCCAATTCAAATACCTTAGTGCTGATCACACTCTCAAGTTTCTCTATCAAAACTCTAACTTTGCCTTCAAGGTCCTTCACCCTCTTATTCTTTCTAATAATTTTATTAAGAGATGTGATGAACTCAAGCTGATCATCATCTTCAACCTCTTTTCCAAGGTCTTCAAAAATTGAACCAATTTGTCTCTTCTTACTGTCAGGTGCACTAGGGGTAGTGACCTCTGTCAAAATTTGTTTACCTTTAACTGTCTGCTCTGCTGGTGCTTCCACTGCCTCTGTATCCTTTTTTGATTCTGTAATCTTCTCTTACTCTTCTAAAGCCAAATTGTCAACAATGTTTCCTAGATCATGAAATACTGCATCATCTGACTCTAGTGTCACTTTGGTTCCTTTAATGTCCATTGATTCTTTGCCAATATTAATATGTGAAGAAGATGGAACTTCTTCAATACCAACTTCCTCTACATGCGGTTCCTTTGATTGCTTCTGCTGAGGGTCTGATTCAACATGCTTTCCTGCAACTATATCTGCAAGAACTTGCATTACTGCTTGCTCTGTCTCTTTCTGTACTTCCTCCTTTTTGCCTCCCATTATAAGGATTGTTCTTCTCTTAGTTCTCAATAAAGTTCCAAGAGACTTCAAGAATCTCTTCAAATGATCTTCATCCTCAACTTCATAGAACTATCTGATTACATGTTCTCTCATCTTTATGTCCTCTTCTTGTGCTCTCTATTTTCTATTCACAAGTCTGTTATACAAATCTTCTGGGATCTTACCATGAATAGTGCTAAGTTTCTTATTTGTCACAATCATATGTGTAATCATTGCATTTTCAAAATTCAATCTGTCAAATGATCCATATAGATCATAGAATTTACTCAACTTAGTGAAGTCTCCATGCTTCAATATATCTTCATTAACTCTTTCAATTCTTGGTTTCCAAGTTTTCTTCTTGATTGAAACTTCATCATCATCTTTAATTACTGCTACATTTCTAGGTACAGGTGGTACAATCACTTTCTGTCTCTTGCCGGGTCCTGTTGCACTCACTTTTACTCTTTTTCTAGGAATAGGAGAAAAGGATTTATCTCCTTCATCATTTTCAGGTACTTCAACTTTTACCTTTACTACAATAGGATCAATAGGGTCTGCACTAGATGCCTCAGGTGGAATTACAAGATTTTCACTTGGCTTCAAGGCTTCTGCAGTCTTCTTAGCTATGTCAAACTCATGACTTGACATACCTGATTCTTTCAGTATTTTCTTCATAGTAGATTCAAATCTCCTACTAGATTTCTTCTTTTCTCTCAAACTTATTGCAGAGTTGAAATTCTCTTCATAGGTTCCAAACCTATTTGCATGACCATCCAACTCACACTTTAACAGTCTATTCACATATCCTACTGTTTCTGCTTCAGATACTTCATAGCCAAGAGGGTCTCTAAATTCCATTCCAGGCTCAACTACTTCAATGTAGGTGAAATCAGTGTCTACCATAAAACAAATGTCATCTTTATGCTTTTCAACTAAGGATTGAGGAATCCTTGATTTGTTCTTAACAATATTCTGAAAAGTCTTCAATACAAGCTTCACACTGTCATTGACTTTATCAAAAAGGTGCTTCATGTAGACTGAGTTTATTCTTTCCATTGTGTTCACATTGTCACTCCAATCAACTATGTAAGGAAATCTTCTCAAAATATGGAAAAACATATAGGTTATCAGAGATGCAAACCTAAACTGTGTGTACTTAGCCTTCTTAATCTTTTCTAAGTTCTCAAATAACTAAATTTTCAAAATTTCACATAGGTCTACTTGTTTCTTCTCAATACACATAAGATAAGCTATTTGAACCATTCCTGCAGCCATGTCATCTTCCCTTGAACTACCACAAAATTTAGTTGTTAGGATCTTGCAAAGGTACCTAACATCATCTTGCTTAATCTTACTTATTGCAATTCCTCTACCATTATAACTAGATCCAGTGTTGTCTAAAACAATCTTTCTCATGTTCTTTTCTTTCAGTGGAATCGCTCCAACTTTTGATAATCTAGTAACATCATGAATTAGGTCAGCAGTTATATCAATAACTCTATCCTCCATCCAGAATTTCCCAATGTGGATTCTACTTAAAATGATCTTGGTACATTCCTCATCATTAGATTCATACTTCATGGAATTTGATAATTTCATTGTTCTCTAGGTGCCCATAAGATGGTTTAAGTGACATGTCTTCATTATACAATTTCCTGTAATCATCACTAAAATCTGCATCTCCCAAAGTTTCAAACTTGTAACCTAAATATCCTTTAACATTCTCAATGTGTAATACTCCGTCTGGTACGGATGATAGTGCTAGTCTGTTATCAATTTCAGTTGGTTCTACTAGTTCTTTCTTAATCTTAGGTCTATTCTTATCCTTAACATTATGAACCATAGAAATATCCATCTTATCAACTGATTAAAGATCAAAAAATACCTCAACTTTGCAAATCTAGGGTTTTGGTATGATCGTCACTGCAAACTGCTTCCAAACTTCTTCAAATCATCCTCAACTCACTTTTTCTTCTTTCAAATCTCTTTTCAATCTCTTTGTAATCATGATAACTTCAATTTTGACCTTATAACACTTCACATTAACTCGATCTGACATCGCATTCATTCATTTTGCCGCTAAAACCTCAAAAAGCTGATTCTGCAAACCTGCAACCATAAAACTTTTTGCGACCTCGCAAAACACAATATTTTCTTTTGTGCAATTAACCATAGCATTAGTACAACATAAAAAACCTATATCTAACTGTGCAAAACTTAACTCATTCAAATTCCTAATCTACACTAATCCTAAGTCCTAAACTACAAAAACTTACATAATTTAAGTACTTAAAGAAGGGTCAGGTAAAGATTCATCCTAACCATTAGTTACATTACCTTCTTGACTACTTTCAGTGCTAAATATACCTCCTTGATCTATGCCTTTATCAAATTTTACTTCATCTTTATTGCTACAACAACCTTTCTCTTTGTTTCCTGCATTTTCATTCCTTCTTGCATTGTTCCTAGGGTTAGGGTTATGATGATAACCTCCATTGTTCATTCTGCAAAATCTTGCTGAGTGTCCAAACTTGTTGCATATCTGACAAATGATTGCATTGTTTCCAAATCTTTGTCCTTGCTGGTTAATCTATGACCTGCAATTTCTAGCAATATGTCCTACTTTGTTGCATCTAAAACATACTACCACTTTTCTTTGATTCATTTCTTCAATAGATTTCTTATCTACATTGTTAGTATTCCCAATCATTCTATCATAATTATTCAAAATTACTTTAGGTCTTCTACATTTGTTAGCTCTGTGTCCAAAACTATGACAATTATAACAATGTCCATTAAGAGGTTTAAATTGCTTACCTGTGCAATCTCTCTTCATGTGTCCAATAGTATTACAAGCAAAACATCTACCTTTGAATTCTCTTTGCATACCTTTAGATGATTCTTCCTATTTTGATTCTTCTTGCTTTGATTCTTATTTTTCTCTAGGTGGTTCTTCTTTAGGTGGATCTTCCAATGTGTTCTCATCTAGCTTCATTTCCTCCACACTTTCAGATGTCTTCAAATCTGGCTTCTTACTTTCATGGATTGTTCTAAACATACTAAATCCAAATCCAGTCCTATCAAAGAATGGTTCTTCAAAAGAAATTTTTTTTCCAGTCTTATCACTATTTGAATATAGCCTTTCAAGTTGTTGTTTAGATTGAGTTAATTCACCTTTCACAATTTTATTATACTTCTCAAGTTCCACATACTGCACTTTTACTTTTTCAGATTCTGATGTTTCCTTTTCAAGTCTTGATCTCAGATCTTCATTCTTAATTTTCAATTTTTCATTATCAGATCTCAAATTTCCATCTTTCATACTAAGCTTCAGATTTACTATCTTCAACTCATGCTTAAGGATCTCATTTTCTTTTTCTAATTCATCACAATCTTCAACAAGCATATCATATTTCTTTTTAGATTTCAGATCTTCAATCTTACCTTTTAATTTGTCAATAGCATTCTTTGCATCTTCATATTTTCTTCTTAAGGAGTTTCTTTCATCAGTAAGCATATCAATTTGTTCAAGAGCTTCTTCAAGATTCTTCTGAAGTTGATCCATATCCATAGAGATCTTACTCAAGCTGCTAAGCTTTCCTTGAATGTTCCTTCTCCGAGTAACTATGCTCTGATACCAATTGTTAGAAATAGGAAATATTGAGAAGGGGGGGGGGGGGGTGAATCAGTTTTTCACAAACTTTTTCTTTTGCCCACTTATGGATACAACAGATTACTTTAGTGCATACAAAGATTATCAAGCTAATTAACAAACATAGTAGTAAATAGAAAGAACTCATAACACATGATATGTTCTCGAGGAAACCCTGGCCAAGGGAAAACCCCAATGGGGATGGTACCTACAAAGATCACTAATCAAAAGTATCCTGTTAGGGATATTGGACCCTGTTAAGAGTCAATTTACAATATATAGTAGATCTATCTTGGTTAAAGGACTTTAGGCCTTGTTAGAAGCCTTAACCCTGTTAGGAGTTAGATTACAAAACCTGATCACCAGCTGAGCTCACTGCCCAAACATGTAATACAAAATGTTTCTGACTATAGTATGGTACTACTTACAACTTCGCATCAATAGCCTTCGCTACTATCACAATAGACAACTATCGCAAGTTATCTTTTCTTTCTTTTTACACATCACATTGTTCATACACTTTTTCATTACATTTCAAGTATGCCTAATATATGAGTTATTAGAGCTAATAAATTTATATGGCCGGCTTCCAAAATATTTATCCAAGAGTAAACATCTAGGATGTCATCCCTTCATAATGTTAAGTCATTATTTTGACAAGCAAAAATAATCCCTTAACTCTTTTGCTAATACTATCTCCAAAACTGTTCTGTCTGCAAAAACTATCTTCGGTAAACTTTGAATAACTTCGTCCATACTGCTCCAAACTTTATGTGCACTGAGATGGGGTATCCTCATACTTTGTAGAAGCTTTAGTTAATTGTGCAAACAAAAATATTGCTCCAGTGGACGTCGCCAACTAAATCTTCATCGGGTGCTCTATCAGGATCACTGTATCCATACTTAGACAATTTCTTCCTTCAACTTGCCATACTTGCATTCCAGATTCTGTGCTCTCAATAGAGATCATATGTTGCCATAATGACAACATCTATGCATCCACATTAGCCAAATTGCCAACACTATGAAGTGTATTCCCTTATGGATGGC
The DNA here is from genome assembly GCA_027943335.1 of Chamaecyparis obtusa. NCBI lineage: Eukaryota > Viridiplantae > Streptophyta > Pinopsida > Cupressales > Cupressaceae > Chamaecyparis > Chamaecyparis obtusa. The sequence continues at coordinate 281,894 of BSBK01006300.1, read as the reverse complement.
TTCTCCGGATATAACCAGATCAAAATCGCCCTTGAAGACCAAGAGAAGACAACTTTCTTATGCACATGGGGTACCTTTTGTTGGAATGTCATGCCATTTGGTCTTAAGAATTCCGGTGCAACCTATCATAGAGCCATGACTACCATATTCCTTGATGTGATGCATAAAAACATGGAAGACTATGTTGATGACACACTTGCTAAATCACAACAAAGAAGCACTCATTTATCTGATTTGAGTTTGATATTGGACCACATGGAATGATTTCAACTCAGATTGAATCCTAAGAAATGTGCTTTTGGTGTCACTTTTGGGAAAATGCTAGGCTATATCATATCAGCAAAAGGAATAGAGGTAGACATGGAAAAGGTGCAAGCTATCATGGAGATGCCACCTCCTTGCAACATAAAACAATTAAGGAGTCTCCAAGGCTATCTCCAATCTATTAGGCAGTTCATTTCTCAATTAGTTGACAGAGCTCAACCTTTCAACAAGAATTTGCATAAAGGAGCTACTTGCATATGGAATGAGGAGTGTCAAAAGAACTTGGACCAAATCAAGGATTACTTAGCAAAACCTCCTATTCTTATGCTGCCTATCCAAGGGAAACCTTTGATACTCTATATATCTGCTACAACAAATTCTTTAGGAGCTCTCCTTGCACAGCAAGATGATATGGGCAAAGAACGAGCTATCTATTACATTAGTCACACCTTGGTTGCTTATGAGCTTAATTATACTAGCATCGAAAAAGCTTGTATAGCAGTAGTGTTTGCCTCCCAAAAACTCAAACATTACATGCTCACACATACTACGCAGTTGATCACCAAAATTGATCCTTTAAAGTACCTCTTAAGTAAAGATGCACTTACCGGATGACTTGCTAAATGGATGTTGATTCTTTCAGAATTTGACATTCAGTACGTCAAAAGGAAAGCCATTAAAGGACAAGCAATTGTGGATCAATTGGCCGAATTTCCAATGACTGATGATGCTCCTCTTCAAATAGACTTCCCAGATGCTTCGATCATGAGTGTCATAGAGCGTACGTGTAAAATGTTCTTTGATGGTTGTCATACATAGAATGGGGCTGGCGCTAGAATCTTATTTTTTACACCTCATGGATACATGATTCCTAAATCTTATGAGCTTCTCTTTCCATGCACCAATAATATAGCTGAATATGAAGCCCTTCTCAATGGTGTTAAGCTTTCCCTAGAATGGAGGATTACAGAATTGCATATCTTTGGAGATTCATAGCTTGTCATAAATCAAGTAAATGATGATTACCAGATAAAGGACGACAAGTTGATTCCCTACAAGAAGATGATAGACTTGCTTAGGAATTATTTCACATCTGTTACATTCCAACAAATTCCTAGAGCTAAAAACAAGGCTGCTGATGCCATGGCTACTTTGGCATCCATTCTACAATTGGAAGAACATGAGTCATGCTTTGAGTTGCTGGTGGAAGAGTTGTGTTATCCCGCCTATGATTCTCCTGATGACTGTGTCATTTACACTGTGGTCAGTCATGATTCATCCCGCTATGCTACTATATTTTCCTATCTCCGAGATCAGATTAAACCTAAAAATCTAACATGCAATGAGAAGCACCAACTCATCCACAACACCTCACATTTTACCCTCATCTCTGGTGACTTGTATAGGAAGGGTCTAGATGGAACTCTTCTTAGGTGTCTAGAAATAGAGGAGTTAGAAAAAGTGCTAGCTGAAGTCTATAATGGCATATGTGGTTCACATTCTAATGGTCTTGCGTTAGCTCAGAAATTGCTTAGGGCTGGTTACTATTGGCCTACTATGCAAGCTGACACTATTCGATATGCCAAGTCCTGCAAGAAATGTCAACTACATGGGAATCTCATTCATGCTCCTAGATGCAAGCTTATTCCCTTTGTTACATATTGGCCATTTTAGCAATGGGCCTTTGACTTGGTAGGCAAGATTCATCCTAGTTCTTCAAGTGGGCATAAGTTCATTATTACAGCTACTGAATATTTTACCAAATAGGTTGAAGCTGTCCCATTGTTTGCAGCTACAAGAAAACATGTTGCCTTGTTTATCTTGAATCACATCATTTGCTGCTATGGTATTCCTTCTTCCATAGTCATGGATAATGGTGGCCAGTAAAGACCTGAAACAATTGTCCAAAAAATTCAAAATTAAACAACATTGGTCTTCTATTTACTACCCTCAAGGGAATAGCCAAGTTGAGGCCTCAAATAAAACATTGTTGAAAATCCTTCATAGGATAGTGCACAAATCAGACAAGGATTTGCATCTACAAATCAATCCTACACTATGGGCTTATAGAACTTCTATTCGCACTCCTATAGGTGCCAAACCTTTTTCCTTGGTCTATGGTTCTGAGGTTGTCTTACCATTAGAGGTCGAAATACCATCATTGAGAGTCTCTCTACATGGTTTGATTACTGATGAAGACCATAGGGCCATGAGAGTTCATGAGCTTACTACTTTGGAGGAACACTGCAAGGCTACCTTTGATCACATGCGCACTTATCAGAAGAGAATGTCTGCTGCCTATAATAAGAAGGTTCATCCTAGAGAGTTCCAAGTGGGTGAATTAGTCCTAAGAGAAAATCCTAAGAATCACTAGAATAGAGAGTAGAAAGGCAAGTTCGAGCTGAATTGGTTAGGGCCTTACATCATCATGACAACATTTGGGTTTAGGGCCTATCAGTTATCTACACTTGAGGGAGAAGAGCTTGCCGAACCTATTAATGTTCTACATCTAAAGAAGTTCTATGCCTAAAGTTCTTGAGCTCTTTGTATATATGTTATCGATCTTGAAAAATTCCAAAAAAATTCATATATGATGCTAAAAAAATTCTAAAAAGCATATAAAGTCTTGAAAAAAAGAGAGCATCCTAGTGAAAACCTAGCAATAGGCACTTTGATGTCTCACCAAAAAAATTATATATTCCAAAAAAAATAAAATATAAAAAGTCCTAAAAAAATTTGCCAAGAGGTGAAAACTTGGAAATAGGCACTGCTTGGGACCCTTGCACCTATGTCTATCAGTCTTGCATGGCGCTCATTCACTCCACTTCTCGCTTTGTCTCTCCTATCCTGGAATTGACTCTTGTCTTAGTCTAGGGGGCATACGTTGTTTTAGCTTATCTTGGATCTCCTTTTGCATCGAGGTTTCTTGGGCAACTTGGTTCAAACAGTGTTTCTCAACACTTTCCAACTGTGTTTTTCAACACTTCCCTAGCGTCAAGTGTTTCTCAACACTTATTAGATATCCTACCCGCAGTCTAGAATGATACGATATTTCTCATTGGTAGATGCAATACTCAAAGTTTGACTCTATGACCTACACACATGCACTTAAACACTTGACTCGCTGAGACTTGTTTGACTTTATTTCTTTGTGTGTTGTCTATGATGATTTCTTTTGATGAGTGTTCTCTCCCTAATAGTTTTTGATGATGCATAGCTAGAAGACTGGGGGCATGAGGACATGTTTTCTCTATTTTCTGCCTGTGCGTATATCTTGTTGATCATAACTATCATGAGCATTTATGCTTGTTACACTTGACACTGAGGATCTATAATGTATTATCCTTGACTATTTTCCACAAGTGCATGCTTATGGTCATCTTGACTTTTTTGTATCTCGATATGAGCATAATCTTGCTATACTAAACTTAGGGAACCTCACTACACTAGTCATCTTGACCTACATGTGTTTGATGCTTAGGTGAGATTCCAACATACCTATCTGATACAGATCATATTCATATACCCATAGTTATACTAGTGTGTATTGTATGATCTTGCGATGCTACCAATAAAGCTCAATGATGATTATTAGAGTCTAACAGCTTCGTAACCTTGCAAGTAAACCACTTTTCATAGTATCTTGCATTCTTAGGTTCATGTTAGTTTAGTTTTGCATCTTGCATATGGCGAGAGCTCTCCTTTCATCTTTCATGGACTTGTCATTCAACTGTGCTCGCCTTTCACTTCTTCTCGATCATGTCTTTCACTTCTTGTCTTTCATATCACATCCTTTTCTATTCTTGTCATCACAAGGGGTTAATCTTATCATCATATATAAAAAAGATCATTTTCAGAAACATGAGTCTATATCATAACATGAGAACTAAACATACATCCATGAGAGAAACTATACATGAGCATTTATAAGCATATATCATACATTTGAGGAATATAACAAGACAATAATACTGAAACATCCATCACAATGAGACAAGTACACAAGATATATCATAATCTAGTCATCTCATATATATATCATGATACAAATACAATATGAGATCCAAAAATTTGGATAAAGTCTCAAGACATGTCTATACATCCAAAACCCTAAACCTAGGAGTGGCTCACCCCCTCATGTGTAGGAGGTGCTGGTGGAGCCGGTGGTCCCATCCTGTCAGCTAGCATGTCTGACCTCCCTGCCCTCTTAGAGTAGATTGGCAATCACTGACTCTCAGGCATGGCTGCTATGTACAGTCCATGGTAGTATGCCACTCATGCTACCTCCCTCCATATCTCCATGGCATCATCTTGTGCCTCTCTCTCCTACTGATCTATCTCGGCCCGCACATCCATAAGCTGTTGATCATGAATAGCAATCATGGTCTACAACTGTTGCACCTCGGTGTCTAAGGCCCAAACCCTAGCCTGGAGATCCTCTCCTCCTTCGACTGCAAGCTGCTCTTGCCTACCTCAACCTGTCGGTGAACTGGTCTCACCTCCTCCTCCTCCTTATCCTCCTCCACCTATCAGTGTGACCATCTATGGCCACCTAATCAAGACCCTTGGCCTACCTCTGCTCTCCTCCTATCTCCCCCTCCTCCATCCTCTCCATCCCCGCCTGGTGCCTGTGGTTGTGCATCCAGGACTGTAAACCTTAGGAATGGATGTCTTCAATGCTCTGCTATGTACGCCGCGTCTGCCCTTGCATCTGCCATGTCCAGTAGGTAGTCCCATGGCTCTCACCGCAACCCCACTATCTCCTGCATTTCTTGCTGGTAATCCAGCATTGACAGCCATCCTAGTGTCTCCTCCTCTTGTACCCTGGCATATGTAATGGTCTCTACTACCACTCTCTACTACTTGCCAAACTGCCTCCACACTCAGGTAATCACAAAATGCTCCACAATCTCTGCATGCCTACCTAGTAATGGTCAGCTGCATAGCATGTACCCGAGCTCCTGATCCTTATACCTCCACTGCTCACACTGTCTGTATGGCCTCCACTCAAACATTGTCAGCTCATCTAACAACCTCCTATGATATGTGAGGTTCCCACTATGTGGCTATGTGATGAACCTGGTATATCGATATATGTAGGGAGTCCTCCACTCCTGAGGCTGTACGTGTGGTCACACAATAGCTATGTGCTCCCATGCCCATATCTGCGCTAGGACAGCCCTAGATGCCCATGATCAGCTATCCTTGTAGATGATCTTGTGCAACTCATGATACATATTTGGAAGGATCGTTGGCCCCCACACCATCCGTCTAGGTCGCGCCACTAGGTCTGCGACCAGTCTCCCCCAGCCTAGTGGGAACCCTCTTTGAATCCTGTCAGTGATTAGAGCCTGTGATACTATGGAGCACATGATGCATGGCACTGGATAGTCTTGACCATACTCCTCTATCAGATGGTCCCAACTGAGATGTCTATTTAGGATGGTAACATCCTAGAAGAGGTCCTGAATGGCCTGCCTCCCCTCTATGGGAGTTTGATCATAGTATACCTGTGCCAACAAAAAATCATGTCATTTTTCATCATATGGAAACACTACATTAATGAACATCTCTACAAAAATGATTATGCTCACCGCATCTCCATGGCTCGGTACACGAAGGATCTGGTAGACATCCTCAAGTGTGATAGTGGCCTCTCTGGTTGGCAAGTGAAAGGTGTTATGCTCGCTATGCCACCTCTTTGCCAGTGCTATCAGTAACCTATGGTTTGCTTGTATATGGGGCATCTCCAACAAGTAGCTGAAACCCATGTGAGATAAAGCTGCTCTCCCTGGATCAGCCAGATCCTAGACATAGTGCAACCCAACCGCCCTTGGTGCTCTGATGATGAGCACTGATAGAACCTCTTGCAAGCCATAAACCCACAAACCAGAGATCAGAACATGTCACGATGGATGTCCAAAATTTGTACAAGTAATCTCAAAAGAAAAAATTGTCTCTACACATGTTATATTGCTCAATTTAAAGTCATGTGACACTTCTTGTTATACTGGTGCGACACTGTCTGCTGATACTATATCGTGTGATACTTTCTTGTATAGTGGTGCGATACTTTTGCATCATGTGATAGTTCACACCTGGTTGCATGAAATTTTGTCCAGGCTCGTGTGATACGTTTAAAAGTATCGCACGATGTTTTGCTAAAGCATAATTCAAAAATTCAAAAACTATGCTTTAAATTTAAAAAATGACTCAAAACAGCTAGTTTTTATGATAACTTACTGGGGCACCATACTAAGGAGGCCAGTTGTGCAACTGACCGTGCTTGAATTGATGTGTGTGAATGGGAATGTTTGCCTACTGAGCCATAGTCTCTCTTGGATCTCTCAAAGTTCTCAAAACTCACATAAGGCAAATGAATTTGAAAATGACCTTTTCACCCTTTATATGGCATTTTGACCTTATATGGCATTTTGACCTAATTTTCAAAACATCTCAGAATTTCATGAAAATTGCACCCCTAACTAATTTTGATGTCCTGGATCCATTTTCGAGATTGAAATCAAAATCCAAGTTCATCTTGATGGTCAAAATCATATTTTAAAATTTCTCCTTCTTCTGCACAATTGGTTGATCATTTGAGGCCTGGTCCTTCGATCTTCGCTGGGGCATCTTCATTTCTTCATCTCCATCTCTCTCAACCTTCTAGTCTCTCATTCATTTCCTTCACTTCATCTCTCTGAGGTTTTGACTTTATCTTTATCCTATATCTTTCTTAGTCAAACCTAGTCAAATTGGGGCATATTTTCACTGCTTGATGGTTATTCTTTTATCTTTCATCTTTGATTATGATTTCTGGTGATTTGATCATGTTTCTCTCATCTTGCTTTTGCATTCCCTCTACCTCATTTTGATTTCAATCTCAAGGGGGTAGACATATTCTATCAGCTATTCTCCAGAGCATATGCTTGACCATTCCATTTGCTCTAATTGATCTATCTATCTATTGTGCTTGACATGTTATTTCTCACCTCAAATTCTGATACTGTCCATCTCTCTCCTAAGTGTTTAGTACTATCACTACTAGGCTAACCAGGCATGATTTTCTATCTCTCTGCACTTCATTCTTTGGAGTCAGATCTCTATCTATTGCCTTCTTGGCTGATCTATTCTTTGACATAATGTGTTCCTAGATCAATCACACATTAATCAAAGAGAGGAAAATGTAATCACCCAAAAATGGTCATCTAGACTATTAGCCCCTTTCTAGCATTATTTGCTAAATTTATCAATTGCTTATTCTTGATCAAATCCTAATTTTATCATTTATTCGATTATATTCTATGGATTAACCATTTTATCCTAAGTCTTTATTTAATTAAAAGGAATTCCCTCTTTTTTTATTAAATAAAAAGCCTCCACTTATCTTTATCCTAAGTTGCACAAATAAAGCATTATTCCTATTTAATAAATAAGAAGAAAAGGCTTTTTGTCTCACATGGGGCACAAAAGTCAACACTTCTTTCCCATTGGAGGAGACTTGTGCACAAGGATTGCTCCCACTTTCAAACTCCACCCTTGATCAAATCTTTTGCCTCTCAATCTCCATGGTCCATTTATCTTTAAAAGGAGAGCTCTCTTCTCATTCTAGGATCCCCACTCTTGATACTAATGTTATGTTGTAGGTTTTCTTGGTGTCATTGGAACTTTTGAAGAACTTGTTGCATTTTAGTCCTCATATTTGCATTGTAGATTAGTTCTCATGGCATTCTTAGCTTAGTTTCCTTTCATGCTTTAGCTTAGTTCACATAGTTTAACTAGTAATGGCTTGTAACACTCTCATTTCCATAGTTTAGTTGCATTCTCATTCTAGCATAGTTTGCATTTCATTTTTCATTGTGATTCTTGAAGATATTGGCATTCTTTCCCTTGTCTCTTTGAATCTCCCATTGCATGGTTTACTAGCAAGGTTGCATGCTTAATAGCTCTAGGTCGCTTTTCAAGGTTTCCAATCCATGGATGCCCTTGGAATCAATGGCTTAGAGAGGTGCACATTTTGAGTGTACAATATCAATCTCCTTGATGTTTTGATTTAGAATGTCTAAAGAGGGTGCAAGAGCATTCCTCAACTGAGTCTATCTAGCCCTTAACTTTGTCATCTCTTTTTCTACCTTCTCAATTTTGTCTATCTAAATTTGGTAGACATTATTGCACATGTTCACATCTATGGATGTGTCTTTAACTAAATTCTTCACTTGCTCAATCATAGCTTCAGCCTCTTTTATTTTCTTAAAATGAGCATGAGTAAGCTTATCTTGATCCATGCATTCTGCGATGATTTTTCTTCCTTGATCTACAAATTCTTTCAAGGATGTTTGACCATTCTTAAGGGAATTGAGGTCAAGTGCAAAGTTGTTCACCAATTTAGTCAATCTTTTCTTTAGATACTTTTCTTCTGCAACTAGGGATGCAGATTCTTCAAGGCTTGAGAAATTGCTTTTGAAATGTGAGATGACTATACTCACATCATCAACCGAGTGTATCTTTGACACTTTCTTATCTTCTGGCAATAGATTCTTCAACATGTTTAATGATTCTACCAGGAGGGGATTCCTCATTACTTACACTTTTCTTTGGCTTTCTCCATAGCTAAGATGCTGAACTTAATCAGGTCTTCTTCTCTCCATGAGTCCAAACTGGATGTGTCAGGTGTCAAACTTGACAAGAATGCTGCTGAAGGAGTGATGGGAGTGTTGTCCAACACTCTTTTCTCTATTGAAAATTCATCCTTTTTCTCACTTTACTTTACCTTTTCTTCTTCTTTCTTTTCTTCCTCTTTTTCTATTTCTTTTTCTTGTTCTTTCTTTTCTTGTTCTTTTTCTATTTTTTCTTTTTCTATTCCTTCTTCTTCCATCTTTTCTTCTTCTTTTTCATCATCAATCAATGCTTCTTCTTGATGAGTGGGTGGTGTGTTGCTGCATAACATTTCAGCTTCTTGTGTGTTCACAAAAGCTTCTTCAAACTTGTCCAAATCAGTGTTAGTGGCCTCCATGGCTATCTCAACATTATCAATGATAATGGTGCTATCCTTGAGTGACTTTGTCATGGGCATAGACTTATCAAACTCTATTTTTGCTTCTATTGCAGGCGCTAAATCCTGAAGACCTGTAGATTGTATCTTGATGGTCTCTGCTATTTTTTCTTGCTCACTAGGTGCTTGAGTGATGGGCATAGACTTAGGTTTCATGTGCTATTCTAAGAATACCTTCTCAAAGGCCTTCTTTGTTAGCTTAGAAATCATCTCATAGTCTTTGTTCATGAGGTGTAGTGTTCTCATCTTTGTCCTTAAGTGCAGCTTCACCAAATTCAATAGCATTGACTTTTCTTCAATAGAACATACTGGAGAGTGGAATAAAGTGTTTGTTCCCTTATTCTAAAGTCTTCTTCAGTGGCTTGTCTCTTCAAGGTATCCATAATCTCCCATACCTTATTTGGGATAGCTATCTTCAATTCAAGAACTATCTTCTTGAACTTTATCATGTGTTTAATCAGCATCTCATGAATCTCTGACTTATCAATTTCATGATATTTTTCATAAAACTTGGCTATCTAATCTAGCCTTCCTTCTTCTTCAACTCTAGTCCTTAACACTTGAAGACTAGGTATGAATCCTACTTCCAGAGGTGACTGCACATTTTTCATTTTGCTTCTTGTGGCTGCACTGATAGCTTTGCATCTATTTCTCTTGTCTTCTCCGCATAAGTTCCCCAGCTAGGTTCATTAGGATCTTTAGGGGTTGATAGTAGAACCTATGCATATGCTTCAAGGACCTGTTCCTCTACCTCATAACCAAGTGGATGAATCCACTTAGTTCTTGGCTCAACAACTTCCATACAAGTTGTGTTTGTATCTACCATAAAGAAGATAGTATCCTTATACTTTTCAACAATGTTTTCTAGAATTCTATACCTCATTTGCATCTTGACCTTGAAGGTCTTCAACTCCAATGTTATATAATCTCTCAATGTGCTCTTAGTGGATGCTTTGTTAGATATCTGTGGCATGGTTGGAATGGATTTGTCCAAATACAAATTTGATAGTTTCCCAACTATATGAAGGTACATGTAAATGATCAATGACCCAAACCTAAATATCTTGGTTTTGTCATGCTTGATTGCCTTGATGTTATCAATCAACTATCCACAAAAGATCTCACACAATTTGAACTCTACATCTTCCTTCACAAGTCTAATGGCTGCTAGAATTGTGTCCATAGACACACTATTCACCCTGTTGGTGTGATGAAATCTATATCCAAGTATCATAGACATCAATTTGATGTCTGCTTGCTCAATAGGCTCAATTTTCATCCCACACCTATCACTCCTTGACTTACAAGTTTTCTCAAATATTTTCCTGACATCCTTGCCTACTAGAATGATGATGCCTATCTTAGATAGGCCTATCATCTCATATATTAGGTCACTGGTGATTTTGATTGGCACATCACCTATCCAAAATAGGTCATCATGAATTCTACTCAATAGTATCTTAATCCATCTAGGTCCTCTTCTGGTGACTTTGTGGTTGGAGTTCCTGCTAGCCTTGTTGTGCCTTTGTAGGGATCTATCTCTCCTTCCGCTAGTGGTTCTGTGGTTCCTACCAACTTTGCTGGAGGTTCTGTGGACGTTGTTCCTGCCAGTTCTACTGGTGAGGTTTCTAGTGCTGTCGCTCCTCTTGCTAGATGTATTCTTGGCCCTGATCTTGAATTTGATCTTCCTACCACTTCTGATGGTTTGATTTCTACTGTGGGTAATGTTGTCACTATCCCTCTTGTTGGGAGTTTTTTAGATTCTTTGTTGGGGGCTGTTTCTTTGGATTTAGTTTGCTGGTAGAAGAAGGCTGCGGAAGTCAAAGATGGTTGGATTGCTGTCAAAGGAAAAAATTCAAAGAAATCCTCCTCTTCTTTTGATATGACTCTCCGATCTCATAAAAAGGGGTTTTAGGCCTCTTGGTGTCCCTCCTCCTTTTGGATGGACTATTTTGTCATGGGTGCTTGTAATGTTTTATCATTAGTGTGCTCTTGTGGGGTTCAATCCTTTGCTTTTGGTTGGATTTTTGTACTATTGGAACTTCAATAGACTTATCTTTTATTCCAGATTTGTAAAGGGTTTCGAGGTCCCTTCAAAACTTGTTTTTATCATAATAAAAAACTATGGGGTGATCATTCCACTTAACATATTCATCCATGAATTTTTTATCTAGTTTCAACATGGTATCCATGTGCACCCTTAACCTATCCATTCCAATTGGTTCTTTCTTGCAGTAGATGTAAGCCCTAATGTCTTCTACATGCATAATGCCCATAGGCATGCAGGAGAATGCTCCCTCTAAATCATCTAGGGTTGAATTAAATGGATGCTTCTTAAATACATATCTCTTCTTCTTTGCAACATCAAAAACTATGGGAGTGGCCATGACTTACTTGTTTAATTGCTTTCCAACTGTACTCTAAGATGATCCGAAGACTTTTGAATCGGTGCATCAAACTTGGGTTTCTACAACTAACCAAATGCACTGCTAATTACTACAAATTACTGATAGATCAATCTCCAAGTCTTCAAAACAACTTCTAAGGCTCTTTCTGCTCTCCTATTGCTCTGAATTTGAATGCAATGAGTAATCAAACAACTTCTTGTGTACTTAAAGTGAAAATTCTACCATTAATGCTTGCCGCATAAGCCATGCTATCACTTAAACATTTCAAACTTGAGTTATGCTAACAATCAACATGTGCGCTCTTGCACAAAGGTTCCTTTATACTCCAAAATCTTAAGTCCAAAGGCACATACTCTGAGAGTGAGTATACTAGCCACGCAGGGGTCTAGAGCTAAATTAGCTCCCCCTATGACCCTGAGGGCCATTCATCCAGATGTAGAGGGTGTGTCCACTGTGGATGCATCCAATACATACTCATCAGTCTTGTGCTTCTTTTTCTCTAACCAAATTAAGCTCACATCATCTGAGGCTTTGACAAAGTTAACTTCTCCTTCAGGATCCAATACTGGTTCTTTGACCTTTTTAGGGTTTTCCTGACCTTGCATCCTTGATCTATAGAACTTTGAGATATGTCTAGCCTTGTTACAAGAGTGACAAATGATTGGAGGTCTTATATTCCTCAGTGCATTGACATGAGTCACCATTTTACATTGTCTGGCTGAGTGACCATTATAGTTACATATCTGGCATGTAACATTATGAGAACTTCTTAGATTTGTTTGATCATTCTGAATCTTGTTCTTCTTACTAGTCTTGCAATTCATAGCTTTATGACCAAATTTATTGCATGAATAATAGTAACCATTAAAAGGTCTTACCTCAATGCATTTCCTCACAATGTTTCCATGCTTGTTACAAGCAAAACAACTATGGTCTATAGGCTTGTGCTCATTTTTAGGTGGTTCACCATTATCTTTGGTTTGATCTTTAGTCTCCTTAGCATCAGTAGAGTCCTTTTGTGAATCCTTTCTTGCTTGCATGTTGTCAATTTGATTTTATGCTTCATTGTATCCAATACAGCTAGTGTCTCCTTTGGCTCTCCTTGCATACAACTGAGATTCTATCAAATCAGAACTGGTGTGCAATTTGTCAATATGATTCTTTGCTTCTTTCAATTCAGAATCCAAGATTTCTTTGCTATTCCTTAGCTCCAAGATTTCCATGTTTTCTTGCCTTAGTTCTTCATTGAGTTGAAGGTTCTCTTTGATCTGTTCATCATAGACTTCCCGATTATTAGTTAGCTTATCATTAAACTCTTCAAGTTGTTCTTTTAAGGATTTATTTTCTTCATTTAGCTTCTTGACCATTGACCCTAGATCACTGGTAGAGCATTCTTTCAAATCTTTCCTTAGCCTTTTGATGACTAATTGAGCATCACTGAGTTTATCCCTTAGTTCTTCAGTTTCTCTTTTAGACTTGTCTAGGTCTTTAAGAGCAGCTTCAAGATTTCTTTTCAGATGTTTCATTTCTACTTTGTCCATGATCTCCTCAAGTGGTTAAAATTCTTTGCTGAGGACCAAATCTCTGATACCAATTGTTAGGAATGGAAACACTGAGAGGGGGGGTGAATCAGTGTTCATTGTATTTTAACTTTTCACTTTAATCTTTATACTGAACTTAAATGCTTAAGTACTGAATTAAACATTCACATAAACATGAAACATGAAATCAGCACATGACACCAATATGGTTACGAGGAAACCCAAATAGGTAAAACCCTGGTGGGAATTGACACCCACTAATATTCTGCACTAGTGTTTTGTGATCCTTGTTAGAAGATCCTTAACCCTATTAGGAGTTTCTTTACAATGCTTTAAGTACAATAGACCTTGTCAAGGGTCAGACCTTGTTAGGAGTCTTTTACAATAGTCCCTATTAGGGGAGTGGACGTAGTGTCCTAGAGCTCATTGCTCAAGTGGTGAAGGCTACAACCTTTTGATCTTAGATACACACTATATCTGCAGGATGAACTGTCACTGTGACACTGCTTGTCAGATTAGTTCCTTTGATGCGCTGATGCTTTGACCTCTAGCAAAGCTCTAATACATCTTATAGTGTCTTCACACACTTTTTCTCTGCTTATCACAACTATCTATCAACATCCATACTAAATACAATGGGTGCATCTTATATTTATATGCGCATACAAAATAAATAACTAGGTTGGCCCTTAGACCTATTACATAAAACACTTCCAAATGAATTGGCTTAAGTGTGCTTATAAACAAAAAAGTATATATGTTGGAAAACTAAATACAATAGGCACATAGCCTTTACAATCATTACATTATATCCGCAAACCAAAATACTAACTGTTGGCTTCATGCTCTGTTCTTCTTTGGCACACATTGGCTGTGCAACTTTAACTGACTATAACTTTCTCATACTTGCACATCTGATCATGTGCTCATAGCATAAGCATGAATATAGTCTAGCCAACTTAACTTCCAGGGTGCATACCTTAATTCATCCATACGTACATGCGCTAATGCTCTGAGTTGTAGGAACTCTGTACACTGTCTAGTCTTCAACACAACTGATTTCTGATCTTCTCTTCAAGTGCGCTAACTCCAAATTGTTATATGACTTTGTTGCCATAATGAAAACACTATATCAAGTCATATACATCAGTATAGACAACTTGCCAATAGAGAGAACATTCCAAGGAAAATGAACACAAGAGAGAACACAAAGGGATCCACTAACTTTAGGGTCAATATGATCATATGACAATATGTAATATTATATCAAGTATGAAATGTCATCATTCCCCAAAGGAAGTAGAACTACAACACAATGGAGGAAAAACATGTAAGATATACAAAGAAGAGTATTTTTGGGCCTACAACATAGAGACCAAAAAGAATCGGCACTACTATGTCGCAAGTATCCAAGTAGACTACACAAGGGAACATTTACGAACAATAGAACATATGCAACACAAAATGTAACAACAAAATAAAAGGATAAATATACAAATAGAAGAATCACACCTGTTTACTACTTTATCATCTTGTGCCAATAGAGCAGTCAAGAATCATCTAAAGAAATCTAGAGAAAACACATAACAAAAAGAAAAACACGGGTGGAAACACAACATGAACACACAAAGAATACCATGTTAGAGATGTCCACATCAAGCATGCCACATGCCCCCCCCCCCCCCCCATCTTGTTCTAAAATATTAGGGAAGGGTGAGCAAATCGCAAGAGGAACAACATCCAACATAATAGGAACCACCACTAGATCCAAGAAAGGACTCTAGTGGGAGTCACTTTCACTAGGAGTGATTGTAAGCTATGTAGAAAGCATGTTAGGTAAATCATAATCCATATCAATATTCTCATAGTCTATGAGTCCTCACCCCATGCTATCATTTCATAGTAGTTTATTTTTCATCGTATGACTCATGTTGAAACTTTATCTTATCATGCTGGACTATTTGGATAGAGACATTATATTTTGATACTATGTGATGATTTAAGATTTTACTTTCATGCTTGATTATTAGGTCCTAATTATAGTATTTGATGAATCTTTGATTTGAATATGATGCTTAATTTTATGTTTATGTCAGGAAAGCTTATGAGAAATGATCATGATTATTATGTTAGGTTAATTGACATATATCATTGTATTTTTTTTTTTAATATGCTTTGAAATTAAGAAATGTTAGGTTGGAATTAATGTGAATTATCATGAGATGCAGTTGGAATTTTATGATGATATAAATGTGATTATTGAGATGTATTCTATTCATATATATATATATATATATATATATATATATATATATATATATATATATATATATATATATATATATATATATATATATATATATATATATATATATATATATATATATATATATAATTGACATTACATGAGCAACTGATATTTTGTCAGGTGTGCAGGTAAGACCATGATTTATATCAGGGGAAATTAAAGATGGATACTTGTAAAATCTTGTTAAACCAAGGTTATCTCCAAGGGGATAAATTAACCTCATTGTAATGTTATTTGTTGTAAAATGATGCTTGGTTGTATTATTTGAATATGTTTATTCTTTATTTTAAATGTATGTCCACTTGGCATACCATGTGTATTGTGATGTGTTGTACCCTTTTTGTGGTGTCAATTGACACATGTATTGTGAGTTGGCATGGCCAAGTGCATTGTGTGTGAGTAGTCTTCTATTTTTGGAGCCTCGAGTTTGAATTTTTTTCAAATATTCGTTTGTCTTCTTTAGGTGGACTTTTGAGAGGCAAAAAGTGACCCTATAGGTTAGTGGAGGTTAAAAATAGACTACTCCATATGTGTACCTTGGGTTGGGGGTCAAATTTTGACCAATGAGATTTTTTTTGGCAATTTTTGCCGCATCAAAAGATGCCCTTTTGAAATGTGGCAAATTTGGGATGTGTGCCAAGTCCTCTCCCCATTTCAATTTTGAATTTTCCATCTTGTGGAGAGAGAACCCTAGGTGAGTTTGTCCAATCACCTTTGAGGTTGGTTAGGGTTTTCCATTTTAGGGGGTTGGAGGGAAAATTGGTAGGTTGATTTCCCACTCTCCAATTTTTGGAGACTTGTTGTGGACTTAGCAGGTTTTTGGTTTGGCTTAGCAAGGAAGGAGGCTCGTAGGAAGGAAGCTCTTCTCAACCCACTTTGCCATTAGCTTGGATTTAGGTTGGTGATCTTGAAGGCTCTTGTTTTATTTTTGTATTATGCAGATTTTCTTTTCTATGTGTTGGTGTGATTTGCAAAGCTTCATGTGTGTTTTAATGGCTTCTTAGTAAATGTCTATTTGCTGGTTTTCATTTTAGTGTTGCATTTTTCTTTTGGGGTGTGCAAGGCCAAACTCACCCTTGGGAGGGAAGAGAGCCTTGATGGGTGAAGGGCTAGAGTTGGGAATACCAATCTAGTGTAGAGTCCTCCTTCAAGGAGGAAGGGGATGAGGCATGGATGTATGCGTATCCATGTTGCCATTCTTGAAATTTCTATTTGGGGGTCATAAGGGTTTTGTTATTGTGATAGATAATGAAGGGTTGATGGTTGTTGCTATGGCCTTGTGAAGGCATTATGTGTAGATTCTTGGCCTTGTTGAAGGCATGATATTTTTATGTAGAATGGCTTCTCCTATTTGGGTAGATTCTACCTTCACCCCTTTTATGGGTCCAAGGTGACCCATTATGTGATTAACCATGGGAAGGGAATTTTGTGTTCTTGTTTACTTGCTAGTTTTTGTGTGAATATGCATTGAAGTATGGTTGTAAAGCCTATCCATATTTGTTTCCCCTAGCTCAGTGGCCATGTAATGGCCTAGGTTGGGAGGTGAGCCTCCATGGTCTTTTGGTTGTTATTTTTGCAGGTTTGTCAAATGAAGGCTTGCTGGTTTTCATGGAGCTAACATAGTTTAGGACTAGGTTCATTTACATTGTTTGAGTTTTGATTGGTTTCAATGCCTTATGCAAAAGTTTGTTAAAGAGGGCTATGTAAAATGCCTAGCATATGAGATGCTTGTAATAGTTTAGTAGGTCAGTTATTTTCCTTAATCTACTTGTATTATGAAGTAAAAGAAAGAGATGTAATGCCTTTCTATATGCTAGAAAAGTAATGTTAGTTGCTATTTATAAAGCTAGATGAAAGAAATGAAGGAAAAATAAACTTATCTCTCCAGTGTGAAAATCTCTATATTGTGTTCTTTATTTGCAAAAAAACAAATATAGTATATGTGACTTTTCTCTTTAGAAGTAGATCTTATTTCATTGATAAATTGGATGCAAAAAACAATGTTCCAAGTATATAGTGAATTAGCATGTTGCCTCTCTTGTACTTTGTAAGAAAGAAATAAAACTCCTAAATATTCTTATGTAAAAAAAAGAGATATTCTCATTTCAAGCTTGTCTATATTACCTTAAGGTGGATATACTGTGTTTATGCATAGGAAAAGAAAGTATATATATATATATATATATTCTGAATATATTAACATATAAATATTATATATATATATATATATATATAATGACTTTAATATGCATATATTTCTCACATGTCTCTATATATAATAAATATATTAATAAATATATATATATGTATTAATATATTTACATATAGAATATTATATATATAGTATATCTATGAAATACCTTCTTTTTTTTTAATAAAGAAAACTTAAAAAAAAAATAGTCTTAAGTTTGGGCCTGACTCCCGCGCATAGTGGCTAAGCTATTGCTGCGAGCAGCTAAGGTTGTGATGGATAGTGGCATTGCCACTGTCGCCAGCAGCTAAGGCCATGACGAACAGTGGTAGTGCCACTACCGCCAACGGCTAAGTCCTTTGCGGAAGTGGCCTTACCACTGCCGCCAACGATAATGGCCATTGTGAATAGTGTTAAGGCCACTACCGTGAGTGGCCATGGAGGGCTGTGTGTCCTAGCTGCCACTTTAGACATTTTAGTTTTTATATATATATCTATATATATCTATTTATATCTATATATATATATATACACACATATATATATATATAGATATATATATACATATACATATATATACATACATATATATATAGATAGATATCTATATATAGATATAGATATCTATCTATCTATATATATATATATATATAGATATAGATATATATATATATATATATATATATATATATATATATATATATATATATATATATATATATATTTTTTTTTTTTAATTTCTGTAACAAATGATTAGTAAAAGCAAAAAAAATAAATGTTATATAGAAGTGCAAAAGAAAGATAAAATAATTATAAAGCATAACCGGTAACTTGGATATTGAAGAAATATAGAAATATTAAACTTCTGCTACACTAATAAAATAACCAGTATAGTAAATAAGGAATGAATGTGAACAACAAAACGTAATAAGGAATCTACTGGCATGAAGAGCCAGAGGATTTTAAGCATTTTTTTTAACATCTCTGGGCAGATATAAATTAAGAATCAGAATGAGATTTTATCCTGTCTAGATGACAAAGAGAACTGGTTTTGTGTTCTAAACAACGATTTTTAAATATGAAATCAATGAGATTTCACAAGCTAAAGTTAATTGAGATTTATTTACTCCCTGTTGTGTAACACAGATAGGATCAATATCACACTAGGATCAAAATATTAAACCAAAGATGCAAATATGAAATAGATTTCATTATACCTTGCTGATTATGCTTGTGTAGACTGGTCTTTTACCTTGATGAAAGTCTCTTGTATTGTATATACTCAAGTATATATGGGGGTATATATACACTTGTGTGTATGTACACCCATATATATTTGGGTGTATACTCATCCTTGCTTTTTCCTTTTTCCCAGCCCTTGACCCAACCTGCAAACCCAAAAATAATGAAGTTAGGGTTTGGGGCCATGTTTTTTTTTTGGCCCAAACCCTAATTTCAGATTAGGGTTAGGGTTGGCCTATGGAGCCATTTATCATTTTTAATTTGTATATTGAAATTTCATTAAATTCTGAAAAGTTATTGACCATTTAATAATGTTGACTTTTTCCTTCTCCTTTAAAATTTGAATTTCTATTTATTATTTACTTTTGCCTTTTGGAGCTCAAGATTCCCTATTATTGGGATTTTGAAATGATTTTTGGACAATAATGCTATTTTAATTTATTTTTGAAATTTTAATTTATGAGAGTTAATTTATGGTCACTTCATTTATTTTATTAATTTATGGAGGTTTGAGATATGGATTTAATATTTTTACATTTTAATATTATTGAACATTTATTATTATTTTACTTAAGGATTAATTGTTTTTTTTTAAAATAATTTAATGCCCTATTGCTTTCCTCTTAAATATTACTTTACTAGGGAGATTAATAATCTTATAATCCCCAGGTGGGACCTAGGTAAGATATTAACTCCTAATAAAATTTATTGAATTAATATATATAACACTATTTAAATGTTAAAATCTCCTAATTGGGATAATATTTGATGAATTTTTAATATTAATCAATTTATTGATTAATCTAAGGGAATTATAATTTTTATTCATTTATTTGAGCAATATTATAATTAAATAATTATAGTTTATTAACCTTAGTTTTGTGATAGGTTTATCACCATGTTCGCATTATAACCCCCTTATCATTTATTCGATTTTACTTTGACCCTAAATGATTCCTTGGTATTCGTTAGGGGCCATTAGGAATACAATTTATTTTATGGGGTTGACCATCTCCGAAGAAGCCCTAGATTTGACGACTCCATAGTTGCCCTTAATTATTTGTCTTGTTTTGGACTTATAGACTTAAGATTTTATCCCCTCTTGTCCTTTTAATGTCTAACCCTAGTTAGGTTTTCATCAGACTAATGCACTTGACAAGCAAGGGATGTTGGTAAGCAAGCACATGCCATGATTCCCCTTGTGAGTCAAGCATGTTGATCGATGGTTCTACATTTCAATTTTTACTGTACCTTAGCATACAACCTAGTTGATGTTGTGATTTGAAAAAATATTGTTGTGTGTGTTTTGCCCTAAATTTTGGGCATTACATTTTGGTATTAGAGCACAGTTTCAACTCTAGGAACCTAAACCCATTGCATTTTCAACTTATGTCTTGTTTTACACTTGTATAGGATGCCTCCAGTTACACATAGTGGTCGTCACCGTTGGTGAAGTGCTAGGGTTTCTCATGAGGCAATAATGGATATTGAGCAACCAACATAGGGTGTAGGTGATGAGCCAAGACCTCCCCGTAGGCCACCACCGAACCCTAACCAGAAAATTTTGAATGCCCTTCAGAATCTCATTGGTATCATTATGGATAGATTTCCACCAGGAGGTCAACAGACTGAGTTTGAGAGAGGTGTAGTAGTCCTCCTTCCAGACTTGTTGAGGGTCAGGAAGATTTAGAGGGTGAGTCAGTACACATGCCAGAGCCCCCACCTGAGATAGTACATAGAGCACCTCAAGATGTGGAGGATCAAATCAGAGAGCTCCTACGCCTTCAGCCACCACATTTTTCAGGATCTAAAAATGGGACAGAGGCTGAGGCATGGCTTTTGAGCCTTGAGCATTGCTTTGGATTTCACCCTTATGAGAGCAACCTGAAGTCATGTTTGGTAGTGCATATGCTTAGAGGGATCACATCTACTTGGTGGAGATAGGAGGAATATAAGAACCACCTGGTTATAAACACCCTTAGATGGGAGACTTTTCTTGAGAGATTCAGAGCCCGATACATGTCAGAGTATTTTAGATAGCGTCGTATTGATGAGTTCCATGACCTTCAACATAGAGGTCTTTCAGAGGCTCAGTACAAGAGCAAGTTTCTCAAGCTCCTTCCATATGTGGATTATATGAAGGATGAGAAACTTTAGGTCAACCACTTTATTAAGGGGTTGAACCATGCTATTTCAGATAGAGTACAGATGGTACCTCCTAGAGATTTGTGTTATACCATTGAGAGGGACATGAAAGTAGAGGAGATCCATAATAGGTCTCACAATGCTCAGGATAGGTCACAAAACTGCAATCCTGCACCATAGTCTTCTAGTTTCCAGAGATTCCACTATAAAGGGAATCAGAAGCACTCATCACAATTATTCAAAGCACCTCAGTAGCAATAGAAGCAGTCTCAAAAAAGTTAGAGATAGAGGCCTCCATAAGGACAACAAAGCTCTAAGCCCAAGTAGTGGCATTCATAGGGTCCTTGGCAGGATATGAGATCTCAGTCACAGTACGCACCACCAGCTAGGACTCAACAATCTTCTAGAGGTGGATTCAGTGGATCTAGTATGACAGGTGGACAATAACAATCTAGACCTCAGGGGATCTAGATTCAGGCTAGAGGCCCATGTTACACTTGTGGTGCTATGGGGCACATTGCTAGGGATTGTCCTTCAGGATGTCCAACAGATGGTCAGAGGGAAACAACTTTAGAGCCTATAGTGGGTGACATGGGAAGATCTCATCGAGTGTTTACAGGGTTGATAACTGCTAGGCTGAGCATCAAGCCATAGTTATTGAGGTTGCAGGTAGGATTGGAGGTAGTAGCATTTCTATTTTGTTTGATTTAGGAGCTACTAATTCTTTCATTAATCCTTTTGTAGTGGAGTTTTGTGCGCTAGTGGCAGCTAGATAGGATGTGAGTTGGGAAGTTGAGTTAGCCTCAGGTGCTAGATGCCAGTTAGTTCCTTGGTGAGAGGATGTGAGATGCAGATTGGAGATATGACCACCATAGATGACCTACGTATTACACCACTTGGATCCTACAATGTTGTTTTTGGCATGGATTGGCTTTATGCTCACATCACCAAGATGGATTGTAGATAGAAGAGGGTTGAGTGTGTGGATGATTTTGGTGTGTCCTCGGTGATCTCAGGAGTTTAGAGACCTATATCTCTTCATGTGATTTCCGCGATGAAGCTTAAGTGGTGCATGCAAAAGGGTTGTCAGTTATTTTCCATCACTATTAGTGATAGAGAGGAGGAGGTTGAGAAGGAGCCTTCCCTTGATGACCATCCTATCTTGTAGGAGTTTGCAAATGTCTTCCCTTCAGAGGTACTTGATATTCCACCACCTAGGGCAGAGGATTTCCATATGGACCTTATGCCAGGAGCATAGCCTATATCTCAAGCACCTTACATGATGACTACGTATGAGCTTAATGAGCTCAAGATTTAGCTAGAGGAGATCTTGGAGAAAGGGCATATTTGACCTAGTGTATCACCATGGGGTACACCTTTCATCTTTGTTAAGAAGAAGGATGGATCTCTTAGGTTGTGCATGGATTACCAACAGTTGAATAAGGTGACCATCTAGAATTGGTATCCACTACCTAGGATAGATGATTTGTTTGACCAGCTTCACGGTGCCTGTGTGTTCTCTAAGATTGACTTGAAGTTAGGGTACCATCAATTGAAGATTGTGGAGAACGACATCCATAAGACTACATTCCATACATGCTATGGCCATTATGAGTTCACTGTGGTTCCTTTTGGACTCACAAATGCTCCAGCTATGTTCATGAGTCTCATGAATGGAGTATTCCACTCTTTCTTGGATAAATTTATGGTAGTATTTTTGGATGATATTTTGATCTACTCTTGAGATGAGCATAGGCATGAGGAGGATTTGAGGTAGGTTTTGTAGTGTTTGAGGGATAATCAATTGTTCGGTAGCTTGTCGAAGTGTACCTTCTTCAGATCAGAGGTTCATTATCTTGGTCATGTGATATTAGGAGATGGGATTGCTATTGACCCATCTAAGATTAGAGCGATTATGGATTGGCCAACACCTACTAGTGTGACCGAGGTCAAGATCTTTATGGGTCTTGCAGGCTATTACAGAAATTTTGTTGAGGGATTCTCTAGAGTGGCACATCCTATCACTTCCCTTTAGAGAAAGGGGAAGAAGTTTGAGTGGATAGAGAAGTGTGAGAGAGATTTTTAGGGGCTTAAGAGAGAACTCACTACCACACCTATCCTTGTAGTGTCAGATCCTTCAGCAGAGTTTGTGGTTTGCATAGATGCATCTTTGGATGGTATTGGAGCAGTCCTTATGCAGGGTGGTCAAGCTATTTCCTATGAGTCTAGGAAATTCAAGACTCACAAGCTTAATTACCCTACCCATGGCCTTGAGCTTGCAGTAGTGGTGCATGCTTTAGTGAGATGGTGACATTTCCTACTGGGTCATAGATTCGAGCTTCACTCAGATCATTAGAGTTTTTAGTACATTTTCACTCAACCAAATCTTAATGCTAGGAAGAGGAGGTGGATGGAGTTTCTTTGCGAGTATGACTTTGATGTTCATTACATCAAGGGTAAGGAGAAGGTGGTTGTAGATGCCTTGAGTAGGAGACATCACAAGCTTTCATCTATGTCTTCTAGCACAGATTTGAGAGGATGTATTTTACAGCACTTGCCTAAGGATGGATTCTATTATGAGGTTTGTCAGATGGTTCAGTCGCAGAGACCCCTTAAAGGGAAGTTATCAGATTATACCCTAGAGTTTGATGGTCTTCTCCTTCATAGAGGGTGTATCTATGTACCTTCTTCTGGTGGGTTGCGTGACTTCATTGTCCTTGAGGCTCATAAAGCTCCTTATGTAGTGCACCTTAGAGTCAAGAAGTTACATGCAGATTTGAGGCAGCTCTTCCATTGGTCGGGTATGAGATTGCACATTGTAGAGATTGTGGCTAGATGCTTGGAGTGTCAAAGAGTTAAGGAGGAGCACTACCATCCAGGTGGGCTCCTTCAACTGCATGAGGTAGCCGAGTGGAAGTGGGATTTTATATCCATGGACTTTGTTGTTGGTCTTCCTATGTCATCTTGTCACCATGATGCTATTATGGTGACAATGGATAGGTTGAATAAGGTAGCCCACTTCTCTCCCATTCATACTACCTTCACAACACTTGCAGTGGCACATGTATTCTTGTGAGATATCGTTAGACTCCATGGCATTCCTTGTAAGGTTATATCTGATAGAGATTCTCTTTTCACATCATCCTTTTGGAGAGAGTTGCAGACACCCTTGGGCACTAGGCTCAATTTCAACACAACTTATCATCCTAAGACAGATGGTCTGACTGAGAGGGTTAATCAGGTGTTGGGGGATATGCTTCATATGTGTGTGTGTGTGAATTTTGAACCTGTCTATAGACACAACACTTCAGTAAAACATTAGAGGTTAGCTTAAATCAAAATTGTGCAATAGAATGAAAACTAAACTAACCAGGTGATTTACTGCCTTCTAGTATATGTGAGTATGTATTCTCAGATTGGACTGAGATCAGTGACCTTGACGACACCTAAACGAAGGATTTGAATGCAAAATCTAGATATGAATTAGATGCAAATTAATCTATTTTTTTTTTGTTTTTCTATGCAATAATATGAGAAATCTGATATGAAATCTAATCTATATGAAAAACTGATATGCAATACAATTAATCTAACAATGATATGCTAAAATATGAATGATCTCACAAAGTTGTTTGATTCGCAAAAGAAGCTCCAAATCTTTAGATACCAATTCGCCATCATAAGTTTGCACAATTTTGAGATATGAGATTGAAGAGCTGAGCCTTGGTTTTATAGAAATCCAGGGCTTTGGGGATGCATGGAAAAAGCCATAAATCACTCAGATAAACTCAGGTTGATTTTTGAGTTATCAAAGAATAAAAGATAATTAATTCACAAAATTATGCAAAAGCATGCAAAAACAACTTTTTAACTCAAATTAGAGTTGAGTTTATTTTTAAAACAACTTGAATTGATTTTCTGATTTCAAGTTTAATTGCTTTTTGAATGTGCATAATAATTATGAATAAAATAAATAAATAAAGTGATTTATTTCCAACTTAACTGATTTTAAAAATAAAATAATTGATTTATGGGTTAATCAATTATTAAATCAAACTTTTATTTCAAAATAATATCATTAAATATGACAACTTGCTTTAATTAATTAAATAAGAATTTAATCAATTAATGATAGGAATTTTGATTTATTGTCAAATTTAAATAATAATGATTAAGAATAAATATAATTAAATTCAATTAAATAATTAAGTGGCAGTATTAAATCTAATTAATTAAATATTTAGAATATTCAATTAATCAAACTTTAGGATAAATAGGATTTATCGCCAAATAATCATTAAATCAAAGATAATTATTGATAAATAGGAATATTACTAGGAATATTCCCCAATGCAAAATTTAGGATAATCAATTAGGATTCGATGTGCCTTAGGTTAGGACTTTGATGTCGATTTCGTTCGATATGTCGATATAGGAGGTTAATGAACTTATAGCCCATTTTTGGGGTATTACATTTTGCCCCTCTTTGAATTGTTGTACGAAGCGTAGTGGTTCAAAGATAGTCTGTGTATGATGTTGAAACTGATGTTTGAGATTGATATTGATATGAGACAGAAATTGATTGAAATTGATATGAAGATAATAGGTCCTGAATGACCAAAGATAATGTTAACTATAACAGCAATGAACCGATGATTGCGAAAAAGTGTCAAAACACCTGATTCCAAACCTTATGATTGCGAAGAAGTGAGTGACCAATTCCAAACCCGATTGTCAATCTAAACCCTTCAATTTTTGAAGAACCAAGGAAATAACACAATTGAACCGATAGTTGCAAAAATTGATACAATTTACAAGATTAAGAGAATACCAGATTGATATGGATCTTGATGAATCTGATATGCCCCGAGTGATGATTGATTTGCCTCGAGCGATGAGGTCTTTTGATGAATCAACAACTAGACGTGGTTGTTGTCTTGAACACTGAGGAAATATATGATTCCAAATTTAGATTATAGACTTTGAATGATATGCAATACCATGCCCCCTTCGAGATGAAAATTGAAATTTGACAAGAAAAGTGAGCGTTATGGTGTAGAAGCATGTTAATTGAGTTGAGAAGTGGTTGTACATGTTCGAGAATGCATTCTGCATTGTTGAGAGGTCCATAAGACCAAGTTTGACTAGGTTTGACCATGAGTTGACCATGGGTGACCAAGTTAAAATTTAGATAGTTTGATGTAAGATAATTAGTTAAGTTGAATTCTGGATTTTTTGTGATGATTGAAGGTTGATTATGCAAGTAGTGAATAATATAAACGATCTCAAATTTTGATTTTGATCTCGAAAAAGGATTCTACTTGTTGTTTCATTGGAGGAACCTTCATGTGAGATTCAACTCTTGTTAGATGTGAAGAGATATTTGAAGAATTGTTTAAGCATTGAAGTTTGGTTTAATCAACCATTGTGAGATCATGCAAACATGCAAAAATACAAAGAGACATGCAACCTAAGACCTAGGACCTAGTCACTGATCATGTGTCGGTCATTCTCATCATTGAATTTTTAGGTAACCGGATAAATCAATACAATGCCCACTAGTTATGAAACCATAGACATATGAATATCGATTTGTATGCGCATGAATCAATACAACACCCACTGATTAGGAAACCATGGATATATGAATATTGATTTTGTTTTCAGAATGTCGGATTAAATATAAGCATCAAAGCATAAGCACCAGGATGACCTAAATAGCATGTCCATTTTGATATAGCAATTTGTATAAGCATCAAAACATAAACATCGTGATGACCTGAATACACCTTGCGGTAAAAACACATCAAACAGTCAAGAGATCATTTGAAATCCAATGTGAATTACTCGTAGTGACCCTTTATCATTCACATCCTTAGGTAAGATCATATTTCACAGTAGGAGAAAGAACTCACTCAAAAAGATAGTAGTTAGATCAAACTTTCTGGGTATTAATGGTTGAGGTACGCATGGCCATCCAATTCGAGATAGAGGCTCTTATAGTCGGACACCATTTCAATCCAGAATTTCCAAAGTTATTAGATTTTCACATACAAGAAGAAAATAAAGAAAATATTTTTCCCCTAGTCATCACTCTCTAAATCCTATAAAGGACATCATCGAAGAGCTTGTGGGAACACAATATGCAAAAATCTCAATGCGAATCAGTGAGCATACAAGGAGATAAAAGCACGTAAAAAGCACAGATTGTTTTTAGTTTGATGTTTGATATTTTGATTGCATTGTTGTAGATGCAAAATCCTTTTTGGAGATAAGATAGACAGACTGACTCGGATGAAGCTTCAAAGGACCTTGACTGGATATGATACATCTAAAGATACATTGGAGATCACAAGATATGACATTGATTGCCCCCAAGTTTGAACATTGATAGGATACAAACGCTTGAGCTAATTGGTGTACAAACCGACTTATTGAAAACATGAATGCAAAAACAAACCGAGAGATATGTACAAACTAAAGCAAGACTGAAAGCTGGGAAAGACCAAGATGGTGCTGATAGATGGAGCATTTTGAAACAAGTGGCACCCATTTGTTAGGTTTTCACTATCTTGGTAGAGATTCTATTTTTGCTACTAAGGCGCCTGTTTCCAAGTTTTCACCAAGGCACTTTTTCTTTTTCTCATTTTTTCTCATTTTTCATTTTTTCAAATTTTTTTGTATTTTTTATTTTTTTACTTTTTTTTTGAATCATCAAGGCACCTATTGCTAGGTTTTCACCAAGATGTTCATTTTTTCAGGACTTTTTCCAATTTTTATGATTTTTTTCAGGACATTTTACCATAGACTGAATGCCTTAGGCATAGAATTTCTTCAGATGGAGAATATTGATTGGTTCTCGAAGCTTCTCTCCTTCAGTCGTTGAGAGTTGATAAGCACCAGAGCCAAAATTAGTAGTGATAACAAAGGGACCCAACTAGTTGGGTTCAAATTTCCCCTTGCATTCTTGATGTGATTGATTTTTAGGATTCTCTCTCAAGACTAGATCGCCAACTTGAAATTCTCCGTGTCTGACTTTCTTGTTGTAGCCTCTAGACATTCTCTTTTGATATAATTTGAGATGATCATACGCTGCTTGTCTGCGCTCATCTAGTAGTTCAAGTTCTTGCAATCTAGACACTCTGTAGTCATCATCAGTTACTAGACCATGCATTCTGATTCTTAGTGATGGGATTTCAACCTCAATAGGTAGTACTGCTTCAAACCCATAAACTAAAGTGAAAGGTGTAGCCCTAGTAGGTGTTTTGATACTTGTTTTATAGGCCCAGAGAACTGGATTGATCATGAGATGCCAGTCTCTTCCTATTTTATTAACTGTTCGGTGCAAGATTTTTAATAGATTCTTGTTAGAAGCCTCTGCTTGTCCATTCCCTTGAGGATAGTAGATAGATGACCAATGTTGTGTAATCTTGAATTTAGCACATAAATCATCTAGATCTTTGTTCTTGAATTGTC
Organism: Chamaecyparis obtusa; assembly: GCA_027943335.1. Classification (NCBI taxonomy): domain Eukaryota; kingdom Viridiplantae; phylum Streptophyta; class Pinopsida; order Cupressales; family Cupressaceae; genus Chamaecyparis; species Chamaecyparis obtusa. The sequence goes on along the minus strand of BSBK01006300.1, from coordinate 253,267 downwards.
CATCGTTATTTGTGATTATGGAATGAGGTATCCCATATCTACATATGATATAGTTCAATATGAACATAGATATTTGCTTTCCAGTTTCTTGTGTCAAAGGGACTACTTCTACCCATTTTGTAAAATAATCTGTAGCTGTGATTATATGGGTATGTCCATTAGAAGAATGAGGATATATAGCTCCTATAAGATCAAATGCCCATTGGTGAAAAGGCCATTGTGTAGTGAAGGGAATTAGATCTCTCCCTGGAGCATGAATTAAGTTGCCATGCACTTGGCACTTTGACAATTCTTAGCAAACTTGATAGACTCTTTCTCCATTTTAGGCCAATAGTACCCAGCCCTAATAATTTTTTGAGCTAGTGTTAAACCATTTGAGTGTGGCCCACAAATACCTTCGTGGACTTCCTCTAATGCATGTTGAGACTCTTCCCATTCTAAACCTCTAAGTAGTGTACCATCTAGACCTTATTTGTACAGATCGTGACCAATGATGACATATCGAGAGGCAGTACAGATAAGGTATCTCTTTTCATGGTGGTTGAAGGTATTGGGAATGATTTGGTCTTGGAGATAGGAAAATAGGTGTTTGTATCTGGATGAATCATGACCAACAATAGTGCAGATCATGCGGGTTTCAGGGGAATCATATGCAGGATATGATAATGCTTCCACCAGGAACTCATAACATAGCTCATGTTCAGGCTACTATAATAAAGTAGATAGCATTGTCATTGCATCGGCAACCTTATTCTTTGTTCTAGGAATTTGCTCAAATGTGATGGATAGGAAATATTTCTTTAGATCATCTACTATTCTCTTGTAAGGAATGAGATTTTCATCTTTAGTTTGGTACACATCATTGACTTGATGGATAACAAGTTGAGAGTCTCCATGAATGTGTAGCTCTGCTACTCTCCATTCAATCGCTATTTTCATACCATTCAAAAGAGCTTCATATTCTACAATATTGTTTGTGCAAGGGAACTTTAATCTGAATGCTTTAGGTATGGAGTACCCTTGAGGAGTTATAAATAATATGCCCACTCCTAATCCATTCTATGTATAGGAGCCATCAAAGAATAATTGCCATTCTCTAGAAGAAAGAGTCATGATAGAGGAATCTGGAAATTCCATTTGCATTAGTGTATCATCAATCATAGGTGCATCTACTAATTGATCATCAATAACCTATCCTTTGATAGCTTTTCTTTCCACATATTCAATGTCAAATTCACTTAAGAGCATGACCCATTTAGCCAATCTACCTGTGAGGGCAGCTTTGCTTAGTAGGTACTTGCGTGGATCAATTTTAGCTACCAAATGTGTGGTATGAGCTAACATATAATGTCTTAGTTTCTATGATGCAAAGATCATAGCTAGACAAGCTTTCTCAATCATTGAATAGTTCTTTTCATATGCAACCAATGTCCTACTGATATAGTATATAGCTCTTTCCTTTTTGTTCTCATCATGTTGTGCAAGCAATGCCCCCAGTGATGTATCTGTAGCGGAGACATATAAGATCAAAGGCTTCCCTAGAATGGGAGGCATCAAGATAGGAGGATTTGATAGATATTGTTTGATATGGTCAAAGTTCTTCTCACATTCTTCATTCCATGCAAAGGTCACACCTTTATGTAATGTTTTTGTAAAAGGCTGTGATATGTCTGCTAGTTGTGATATAAATCTTCTGATAGATTGGACTCTTCCTTGCAATGTCCTCATTTGATTAATATTCTTTGGAGGTTGCATTTCAATGATAGCCTTCACTTTAGCTAGATCAACTTCAATAGCCTTCTTTGAGACTATGTATCCTAAGAGCTTTCCCGAAGTGACACCAAAAGCACATTTCTTAGGATTTAGTCTGAGAGTAAATTTTTCCATTCTGTCTAGTATCTTGCTCAAGTCATCTAGATGTTCAGCACTAATCATAGATTTTGCTAAAGTATCATCAACATAATCCTCCATAGTCCTATGCATCATGTCATGAAAAATAGATGTCATGGCTCTTTGATATGTAGCACCAGCATTTTAAAGCCCAAATGGCATGACATTCCAATAGAAGGTGCCCCATGCACATGTGAAAGCATGTTTCTCTTGATCTTCTGGAGCAATTTTTATTTGATTATATCCAAAAAAACCATCCATTAAAGAATACATTTGAAAGCCCGCAGTCATGTCCACTATCATATCAATGTTAGGTAATGAAAAATCATCCTTAGGGCATGCTCTATTTACATCTCTAAAGTCTGTGCATACTCTGATTGATTTATCTGGTTTTGAAATAGGTACAATATTAGAGATCCACTCTGCATAGTCAATAACTCAGATGAATCCGGCTTTCAGGAGCTTCTCTAATTTAGCTTTTACCAAGAGTGCAACATGAGGATGCATCTTTCTCAATTTTTGCTTAATAGGTTTGACATTTGGAGCTATAGATAAATGATGCATTATAAGATTAGGATCCAACCCTGGCATATCTGAATATTTCCATGCAAAGTTGATCTTCTTCTTTGTTAGGAATGTTGTAAATTTTTTCTTCTCTTCTTTTGATAAAGATTGTGCTACATGAATCAACTGTGGTTCTTCTGTTGTTCCCAAGTTGATGGATTGAGTGGGCTGAATTAGAACTGGAGATCTGTCCTGTAAATGACTCGGAAGGACATCAAATATCTCATCCTTAGGCACCTCAGAGAGGTTTTCACCTTCAGATATGTTGGAAATATTCAGGAAGTAACCGAGTTACTGAGAGGGGAGGGGTGAATCAGTAACTCCAAATTTTCTTTTGATTTTAACATGTAATTTACTTTTTTTTTTAACCTTTGCATACAGAAAGCATGAAACTTAAAAACATTTACAATAATGACACATAGATTTGGTTACCCAAAAACCTTCCAAAAGAAAGTAAAACTGGGGTGGGGATGAAACCCACAAAGCTTTAATACTGCAGAATAAAGTTGGCCGGTTAAGGCTTACAATTTGATCACTTCTGATGATCTGCCCTGTTAGGAGCAATAAGGATTGCTAAATCCACCTTGTTAAAGGATTTACAAACATACAATGAAGTATGCACTCGGTAAAGAGATTTTACAAAGACTGTTAGGTCTGCCCGGTTAAAGGATTTAGTACTGATTCACCTGTTAGAATGAAACAGTAGATCTTTGCTTTGCAACTGGATTGCTGATTTGAGATTCGCTGATGTACTGATCACCTTCTGTGATGAATTTGTCTTTGCTGTACCTTATACTTCTGAAGCCTTCTGTAATTCGCTTATCTCTGCCTTTCTTTCTCTTTCACATATGTTTTATTCATTCATATTTTTCATTACGTCTTTTTATTTTTACAACATTGTTTATATACAAGTCTTAAACAATTAACTACAATTATAATTACACAGTCGGCTTGACAAGTAAACATAAGTGCTACTAAGTCGGCCCAAGTATGGTTACACGGTTCCTGCAAACTGACTCGGTGACTTTCTGATACTCGGCGTCCACTGCATTACTCAGCATTGTCATGCACTCGGTAGAAGTGAAGGCACGGTTCATACTGATCACTCGGTAGGTTTTGAACTCGGTAAGTACTGGTGACTCGGTAGACATGATGTTACTCGGTTTACACTGTCCTGTTCGGTTTGCTCGGTTTGCACTGTCTGCTCGGTTTGCACTGTCTGCTCAGTTTGCACTGTCTGCTCGGTTTGCACTGTCTGCTCGGTTTGTATCCAGAATGCAAATAAGTGTTGTCACTAGTGGCAATTCTGCTTAATGCCAACAATCTCCCCCTTTGGCATTAGTGACAAAAACACTTATTGGCCAAAATTAATATACACGAATCATGCTGAGTTTTATTTTTATTTTTCAAAATTTGTCTTTGTTATAGGGCTTTATACATTGTCTCCCCCTTTCAATGTGCTAACTGTTTCTTATACAAATCTATACAGTATACATATCTCTCCTTCTATACATATCTCTCCTTCTATACATATCTCCCCCTTTTTGACGATAATGGCAAAGGTGCATATACAAGTTATTTACAGAGAGAATCCAAAATTTGATAGGAAATCAGAATGGACCTTCATTATTAGTGCCAAGGTTCTGTCCCAACTTTCTTGCAGAATCTTACATGTTTGTATAGCAATTTGGACTTCTGCAGAGAGTTCAATCATGTGATCTGCTATAGAGAACTGATTGTCATGAATCAATGTTTTGGAATGTTCAATGTGCTTATACATTGTATTCATGATGGGAAGGATCATGTGTTGGATGTCTAGCAGTGTGGACCGGATCCTTGAGTCTTCTTTCAGTAGATCAGACTGCATATTAGATAGGTGTGAAATTTTCATGTGATGAGCAGAGCTTGAACTTGGTTCAAGTTGCAGCTTCTGTATGCTAATCTTCATATCCTCATCCATTTTATTCATTTTATCTTTAACATCCTTTGTGAACTCGGCAATATTGCACAGTTTGGCCAAAAGAGAGGTAGCATTCGAATAGATAGATTCTATGTTAGACAAAACTGAAGACAATTCCACTTGGTTAATAGCTATGTGCTGAGAAATGTGTTCAAGCACTTTATTGTTGAATCTCTTCTCGGCTCTTTCAACTAACTTTTCTGTCCCGGATGAGTCCTCATTGTATTTCTCAACTGCTTCTGCTAATTGTAACAAAACATGCTGGGAGGAGTCTACTTTAATGCCTAATGCATTAGACAAAATGTCCTTAGCATCCTTGATGATTTGATACTCCTTGTCTCTCTCCTCTTTAAGCTTCTTTTGTTTTGCTTTCCTTTGGAGGATCTCACCTATATTCTGCATTTGGTCCGCTGAGAGATTTGCAAAATCTAATGTAGGAATCTCTATCTCTTCATCTAGGTCTATATCCTCTACTATATTTTTACCCAAAAATTTTATACTCGGTAGAGCCTTAGGCTTATCTGTACTTAATGCTTTGGTAGTAGTGACAGTAGATAAAGTAGGGCTGGCTATAGATACTGGCATACTTTCTACTGGAGAACTTAAAATATTTACACTTGAAGATTCAAAAGCTGGAAAACTTACTGCTGGAAAACTTGATGGTGCAGGAGACTACAGCTCGGTAGAAGAAATGGTAGCTGCTTCTGATGTTGCTAGGGATGATTGGAAAAATGTGGAAGTTGTCACAACCATGCTTGAAGGTGTCTCCGGGCTGGATGTAGAGACTTTCAATGGAGAGGTAGGAAGGGATGCAATGACTTCTGCTGCTATCCTTACAGTATCATCTACCTCAGTGTCTTCTTCTTGTTCATCACTGTCATCTTCAATATCTTTTATTATTACAGTTTCAATGCTCGGTTGGTGAAGGTGGTATATGTTCTTCCATGTGGCATTTGCAGCCTTCACAACTGATTCAATATTGTTGATCAAAATCAAACAAGTATTGAATTTCAATGTCATCTTATTTTCATTTTCTTTTAATGCCTTCTTTACTTCATCATTATTCAAGCTCGGCATCAACTGTCTCAGGTTTTGATCAAATATGTCTATCACAGTTTGCCTTGCATTGCTCCATCTCATTTTTATTGGATTCAATAGAACTGCTGGAACCTGTGGGGCAATTTCTTCAGGAGAGTATTTCCACTGTCCCATCTTCTCAACAACAGCATCTTCTATTTCCTTCTGTTCTGCTTCCGATCTGGTTTCATATCTCAAGTATTTTATGTTACGTACTCCAGATCCTGATCCATCTCTAAAGAGTTTGAGCTTTTCTTGAAGGCTTAGAGGAGGCCTTTTGAATACTATATCTTTATCTGCCTTTTCTTCCTTATCTGCCTTGCCTCTTGTATTTCTCCTTGTAAACACAGCAGTGGGAGGCACAGGTGCCTTAGTGATGAAAACTTTTCCTTTCTTCTTTGCAGGTTCTAGTTCCTCTGTTTTCTCATCCTTTTCCTCTTCTTTTTGATCTATTTCTTCTTTGTCCTCAGTTATCATTTGCATTTTGGCTATCCTCTTTTTTCCTTTGTTTACCGCCTGTGGAAGCTTTATGCTTAGTTCAATTCTCACCTTAGCTTCATCATATGTTCCAAAATATGGAGCTTTGGGATTGACAGGCTGATTTAGAAGAGCTTCAATGATATTCTTGGTTTCATCAATATTTACCTCATAAGGAAGAGGTTTTACATATACAGTTCTTGGTTTAACTGCTTGAATATACACATTATCACAATCTACCATAAAACAGATGTCATCTTTGTAATCTTCCACCAACTTCTGTGGAATCCGGAATCTGTCATTCATTTTCTCTTTGAAAGACTCGAAATAATTATCCATGATGCTTTCAAAGTTTTCACCCATTTCTGAAATGTATTCATTTATTTCATAGAGGACTGGCACATCTTTTCTCCATACAACTTTTCCTTTAGAAGGGAAGAATTTCTGAACATAGAAGAATAAACAGACCAACAAGGATCCAAACTTACATGGATTGTTTTTGGAAGTTTTAATGCTTTCCATGTTTTTGTTAAACTGTTTCAACAATAAGTCTGCTAGGTCAAATGTCAAGTTATTCTTGACCACTTTGTATGCTAGGTCAATAGCTTCACAGGAGACATTGTTCTGTCGACTAGAACTGTAAATCTTATGGGCAATGATGTGTGTACCAAACTTCAGTTCAGCGTCGGTAATGCTGCTAACTTTCATGCCTCTACCGTCCCACTCGGCTAGGGTTTTCTTCTCTAGTTCCGTCCGACCTAGGGTTTTGGTAGTTTTAGCTTTGTTCAACATGGGAAGACCGGTGACTTGTTGAATCATTTTCTTTGTGATCTCAATAGGTTTCTCAAGCCAAATCTTGCCATCATGTACATGGCTGAGAATATATCTAACCCATTTATCTCAAAAGTTTCGAGGTAGATGTGCAATGTGAACTAAACCTTTATCTTCCAGATGTTTGTGCTCGGGTTTCAGAATACCATCCACACATAGTTCCTCACGCACAATGTCTAGTTCTAGGTTTCCCATTTCATGAATTGAACAGTTAAAATGATTGCGGATATCGTTAATAAGCAGTACCTTAGGAGGAATCTGAGATTGAGCTCCGTTCGGATCTAGGGCTGCTGCAATTGCGGGCACGATCTTAAAATCTGGTGCTTTCCACTCCCCTTGGACTAACATATCAGATCCTTTCTTCGCTGAAGTGCTGGATGATGCCATGGTAGCTCACAGAAAATTCCTTTCGCAAAAGTATTAAATCGCTGGGTTGCTCTTGAAATTTTCTGCTCCCAAAGTGCTAAAGATTCACGGTGAAGAATGAGTTCGATTACTTGCTTTTTGTTTACAACTCTGTCATTAATGCTCATTTCAAATTAGGGTATGAGTTCTGACAGACTGTCACCCACTAAGAATTAATTGCTCGGAAAAGATTTCGCAACTCGGTGAACTCGAGAATTCATAATGCTCCGACCTCGCTCGGTAAAGATAGGTACCGACCTTGCTCGGTGAAGACTGATACCGACCTCCCTGTGATCTCACTGCATCTTGCATGCTGATTTAGATCTTTCTTTTAATTTCGGTTCTGGAACTGCTTGAGATTGATCTATGAGAATACAGTTCCAGTGCTTCCTTGGAAATTTAGTTTGAGTCGGTAGAGCCATCCATTCCATTACTTGGAGTGGATTGCTCGGTAGCTTTAGGAATCCATTTTTGTCTCACCTGTTTCCTAACCTTAGTTGCTTCATTCTTCTTTCCTTCTTCAATTCCACTAGCATTCATGCAGTTTCTGGCTATGTGACCGAGTTTAGTGCATTTGAAACATCTTATGGTAGTATCTCTTTTCCTTAGATGATGTTTTGTGCAATTCATGCCAATGTGTCCATATTCTCCACAGTAATGACATCTACACCAGGTGTTGTAGTCCCATCCAAACATTGCTTTCACAATTTGTTCTGCTGGATTAAATGTCTTGGATCTGCACTCGGATGCCTTGTGACCTTGTTTGTTGCACTTGTGACAATTACCTCTGAATCTAGGTTTTTCCCTGCATTCATTTGCTTTGTGACCAGGTTGATTGCAGCTGTAACATTTTCCATTGAATTCTACTTTTTCATTGTTCCAACATTTATTTGAAGTATGTCCTATTTTACCATAATGATTACAAGTAGGTTTTTGATTTCTTTGAGTACCTTGCTTAGAGGATTCGCCTTCTCTTTGTATCCAAGTCCTGCTTTTCCTTTTTGCCTATGAAGATTTCGCTCATACAGCTGATTCAAGTCTTCTTGACTTTTCAGCATTCCTTCATTGATTTGTTTTTCAGCGTTTAGGTCATCCACCAATCTTAGATTGATTTCCTTTTCAGATCTTAGTTCTTCTCTTGTGTTTTCTATTTCTGATCTTAGATTTAGAATTTCTTCATTTGTATGAGAGATCTGATCAATTAGGTTTTCTAGCTGAAGGGTTTTGTTTTGGGCTTCAATGTTTCTTCTATCTAATTCATCTTTCAACTCATTTCTCTGTTCCAAGATCTCACAGAATCTTGTAGAGTGTAGCTCTTGTTCTCTTTTCAATTTTCTCACTTCTTCCTGTAGAGACCCATTCTTTTCTAGGAGTTCTTTGACAGCATTGTTTGCTTCATCTGAGTTATTTGAGGGAAGAAGATCTTCAATCTTTTCTTCAATGTAATTTTGATCATTCATCTGATTTGCAAGTTCCTTCCTTCTTCTTAGGGATTGGGAAAGATGTTCTTTTGCTTCTTTGAGTTTAGCTATGGCCATTTCCAGATCTAGCTTTTCATTTTCAATCACCTTGTTCAGTTTGAATACCTCCATTGTCCTGGATCTTTGCTCAAGCTAGTTAAGCTTTGTCTTGAGAACCAATGCTGCTCTGATACCAATTGTTGGAAATATTTAGGAAGTAACCGAGTTACTAAGAGGGGAGGGGTGAATCAGTAACTCCAAATTTTCTTTTGATTTTAACATGTAATTTAATTTTTTTTTTAACCTTTGCATACAGAAAGCATGAAACTTAAAAACATTTACAATAATGACACATAGATTTGGTTACCCAGAAACCTTCCAAAAGAAAGTAAAACTGGGGTGGGGATGAAACCCACAAAGCTTTAATACTGCAGAATAAAGTTGGCCGGTTAAGGCTTACAATTTGATCACTTCTGATGATCTGCCCTGTTAGGAGCAATAAGGATTGCTAAATCCACCTTGTTAAAGGATTTACAAACATACAATGAAGTATGCACTCGGTAAAGAGATTTTACAAAGACTGTTAGGTCTACCCGGTTAAAGGATTTAGTACTGATTCACCTGTTAGAATGAAACAGTAGATCTCTGCTTTGCAACTGGATTGCTGATTTGAGATTCGCTGATGTACTGATCACCTTCTGTGATGAATTTGTCTTTGCTGTACCTTATACTTCTGAAGCCTTCTGTAATTCGCTTATCTCTGCCTTTCTTTCTCTTTCACATATGTTTTATTCATTCATATTTTTCATTACGTCTTTTTATTTTTACAACATTGTTTATATACGAGTCTTAAACAATTAACTACAATTATAATTACACAGTCGGCTTGACAAGTAAACATAAGTGCTACTAAGTCGGCCCAAGTATGGTTACACGGTTCCTGCAAAATGACTCGGTGACTTTCTGATACTTGGCGTCCACTGCATTACTCGGCATCGTCATGCACTCAGTAGAAGTGAAGGCACGGTTCATACTGATCACTCGGTAGGTTTTGAACTCGGTAAGTACTGGTGACTCGGTAGACATGATGTTACTCGGTTTACACTGTCATGTTCGGTTTGCTCGGTTTCCACTGTCTGCTCGGTTTGCACTGTCTACTCGGTTTGCACTGTCTGCTCAATTTGCATTGTCTGCTTGGTTTGCACTGTCTGCTCGGTTTGCACTGTCTGCTCGGTTTGCACTGTCTGCTCGGTTTGCACTGTCTGCTAGGTTTGCACTGTCTGCTCGGTTTGCACTGTCTGCTCGGTTTGCACTGTCTGCTCGGTTTGCACTGTCTGCTCGGTTTGTACTGTCTGCTCGGTTTGCACTGTCTGCTCGGTTTGCACTGTCTGCTTGGTTTGTATCCAGAATGCAAATAAGTGTTGTCACTAGTGGCAATTCTGCTTAATGCCAACAAGATATGTCTTTTATTTTTACTTTTGTAGGTTTTGAGAATGCCACAAAGTGGTTTTCACCCTCATAACTCCTTTTCTTTTTCTTTTTATTCTTATTTTTCTGACTAAGATACTTGATGTCTGACTCCATCATGCTAACGCTCAGTTCACTGATGGAAGTCCTCATAGGCTCAATTGCATTGAGGTATCAAGCAAGGGCATAGTCATTCGGGAAGGTATAAATACCATGGCTCAGATTTGTGGAGGTTTTATCAAGAAGTTCAGGATGTTGGATAGTCAAAATGCGGAAAGATTGGGAGATAGTGTTTACAGATATGGATCTTTCATCATTGGTCCTAACCCGACGCTTGAGTTCAAAGGTGATATTACAACTTAAGGCATTCAATTTGTGAATAGGCTCAATGTCATTATGGGAGTCCAATTCAGCCATAGGTGGATCAGACTTGATAGGTTCATCATTTCTCTCTAGACTTACATTGGGTTTAGGTGCATATTGGTGAATAACATTAACATGTTTCTCTGTAATAAGCTCATCTTCTTTTGGAATGGCTCCCCATTCATAGTCATTAGATACTTCATCTATGCCTCTAGGAAATCTAAGAACATGAGTAAAGTTAGGATGAATACCCCAAGAAGGGTTACCCTCAAATTTTGATTTGAATTCATACTCATGAAAATCTATCTTAGAATAACTACCACCTTCCTCTTTGTCTATTTGATTGTCTTCGAGACTAGTTGGTTCTTGTGTTGCAACTATCTCTTGCTCTATAGTAGGTTCTTGTGTTTCTACTACATTGATTTTTTTTATTGGATCATCTTCAACTTCAAGGAGGTCTTTGATTTCCTTAGGCAAACAGTCATAAGGGATAAGTTATGAGTTGTTTGAATCACTATCTGATGGTTCAGTTTCTTCCTTCTTAAGAAGGGGTTCTCCTAGTGCGATCTACTCTATGACATGAGAACAATTACCTTTGAGGTGGAAGGGTTTCTTTTTTAAGCCTAAGCCAACAATATCTTTGTTTTCCCTACTAGTATGTGAAATAGGTGTTATAAGACCTTCTCCTCTGACTCCTAGAGGTCCTTTACTTGAATATCCCATTTTAGCTATTAATTTATCTCTTGGACCATATGCCTTAGAAGGGATTTGGATACTGTAGAGTCACTAGTTGGAACAACTTGAGATTCAGGTTCATCTTTGTATAGCCATGCAAGCATAGCTTCATCTTCTTCAAATTCTTGTTTGGATACTTGTTCTGCTACAAAATTCTTTTTATATGCCTCAAGAGGTTCTTTAGAGTCTAGTTTGGATTGTTTCAAAGATTGTCCATAAGACTTAGGTGAGATAGGTAGAGATGTCAAAGATAAGACTGGCTCTATAGTATATTCTCCCATACCATTTTCTTTGATATTGACCTCTTTTGCAAGATCTTCCATTTTAGATGTGGATGCTTCTTTTGTCGGCTCAATGGAAGATTCTCTGTTATTAGGCACAAGTTTATCTGCACTTTCCTTCAATGTAAGACAATGGTGCCTTTAGATCTTTCTTGTTCATCATAGGCTTTTATAGTTATTTTCTTTCTAGGATTAATAGCCAATTATGAAAATCCCACTTGTGTGACCAAGCTGTAAGAACAAATATTGAGGCTAGTGTCTCCATCTATCAGCACATGTTTGAATCTACGGTTTTGGATCAAGACTTCTATATGCAAGGGCTAGTTATGTGGGTGACTCAAGGAGTTGTCATCTTCCTCTGAAAAGGAGATATATTGTAGAGATGTAAGATGTCCAACCATAGTCTGGAACTTGTCTAAATCAAGGTCATCAGGAACATTAGATCCGAGCAAAGCTTTATCTAGAATGGCTCTATGAGCTGGAGATATTCAAAGCAACTCAAACATGGAGATTTTTGCATTAGTGTGTTGGAGTTGTTGAACAATGCTATAAGATGTTGGCCTCGTGTCTTTAGGATTGGAAGATTTAGAAGTGTACACACTAAAATGGTGCACTTCTATGAACCATTACATGCAAGGTTGCTCAAGAATGAGGCCTCACAAAGTGGCTCATAGCTCTCTATGTATGGAGTTGCAAGATTGAAAATTGCTCTCAGCTAGAGCTACAAGCTTGTGACCTTGCTAGTCAACCATACAATGAGAGATTCAAGTGAAGACAAGGGCAACAATGCCAATATCTCCAAGAATCCAAATATGCAATGCAATGCAAGCTATATGAGAATGAAATCTAAGCTATGAAAGGAAAGTACAATGCAACTAATCTATGAAAGAAATAGCAATGGATTACAATGCTTCCTATTTAGACTATGTGAGATTATTCTATTGCATAAAAGGAAATCTACACTAAGAATGCCATTATCATGCAACTAAGAAAGCAAATATGAACTAGATGATGAAATGAAGCAAGTCTTCAATGTCTTCAAACTCCAAATGCACCTAAAACCTACAGCATAACAATAGCATAAAACAAGTGGATGCAAATGAAGGAGAGAGCTCTCCTTTTATAAGAAATGAGGTGAAATGGACCATGGAGATTAAGAGGCAAAAAGTCTTAATCAGCGGTGGAGCTTGAAAGAGGAGCAATCCATGTGCACACATATCCTCCAATAGGAAAATAAGAGTTGACTTTATGTCCATATGAGACAAAAAGTGCTTTTCTCCTTTTTATAAAATATAAATTAATACTTTATTTGTGCAACTTAGGATAAGAGGAAAGTGGGGGCTTTTTATTTAATCAAAAGGGGAGGAAATATTCCTTTTAATCAAATAAAGACTTAGGATAAATGGTTAGCCCAAGGATAAAAATCCAATATATGATCGAAATTAAGATTTGATCAAGAAATTAATAATGTTGAAAATATTGATTATTGATAAAATTGATTCAGGGTTTATAAATTGAATAAATGGGGCCCAAAGTCTAGGTGACCATTTTAGGGTGCATACAAGAAGTAGCCTTCTGTTTGGAAGTAGAAGAAAGATTGAAGGGCATCTTAGGGACATTTGATGAATCTAGGATTTGTCCATTCAGATGTGCCCGAGATTGTGATCATGTAACTGCATTAGCTAAAGGATAATATCTATCTCTTCACACAATTGTGATGATATTGCAATGCTCAGAGAGACAAGGTTCAACCATATTGATAACAACATTATTTCTACGGTAAGCATAATTGACCTTTGCCCCCATATTAGGCTGAGAAGATGAAACTTCTTGACCATGTTTCAGAAATGGTTCTGTGAATGTTGTATGATCATTATTGCTCTTTTGATTGTCAATCATGATGTCTCCCTTATCAATTAGATCTTGAATAATATGTTTCAAGCGTAAGTAGTTATTAGTTTTATGACCTTTACCTCGATGGAAATCACATAATTCATTCTCCCTCCACCATTTTGGTTTAGGATCAGGATCAGATTGTTAGATCTCAGGTAAAGAGATGATGTTATTAGCTAGAAGAGTTCTCATAGCTGATTCCAAAGATTCTCCAAGAAGAGTGAACTTTCATTTATTATCAGCGGACCAAGATCTGTATTCTGGCTTCTTTTGAGATGGTTCAGACACCTTTTGCTCTAAGGCTTTGATTGCTTGGGTGCCAATAGTTAGATTGAAAGCTAGTACCTTTGATGGGGCACAGATAGTATCAACAACACCATCTATGACAATGCCTTTATTCTTGTTCCAGTTTTTGTTCTTGTCTTTAGAATTGGATCCTAATTCATACTTGTCCTTTTGAAGTGTGATTTCTCCTTTTTTCACAAGTACTTTTTCAATTTTGATCTCATTGTCTACCATTTTTTCAAAAGATGTATGATCTTGCATTTGTAAAGGGTAGTTGATCTCTGGGATAATATTATTGATGAAGATTTCCAGTTTCTCAGTTTCTAGAATAGGCCTAACATATAGAGAGAATTTCTTCCTCCATCTTTTGAGAAATGTCAAGAATGGTTCGCCTAGATATTGTTTGAGATTGCAGATATCGATCATGGTGACTGGATGTTGAATATTGTAGGAGAATTGCTGATAGAATAATTTGATCAACTCCTCAAAATTTTTGATAGTAGAAGGAAATCTAGAGAACCAATGAATGGCTGCTCCCCCCAGAGATCGAGGAAAGAGATGCATCAGATAGGTTGGTTCGTGCATGAACTCCATAGATTGTGTACAAAATTCTCTAACATGATCTTGGGGATCATAGTGTCCATCATACTTATCTTACTTAGGCATCTCCACTCTTTTTTGGAATGGTGGCATGTACAAGTCTTTGTCAAATGGAAAAGGACATAGGGCCTCCATGGAGAACTCCTTAGGTTCCTTTTCTTTCTCAAGGTTATTAAGTTTGACTTGCATGACATGCATCTATTTCATCATAGCTGTAAGTGGAGTTTCTTCCTCATGTGTAATGATATCTTCAACATTAAAGTTGGGAGGAAGTTTAGCTCCTTGATGAGCTAATTGTAAAAAGTATGCCTCTCTGTCTTCTTTCAAGAAATGCTTCATCATTCGTTTGAAGTTATCATCATTTTGGTATTAAGTAATTTCTTCAGGTGTGGGTTCCTGATCTGCACCATGTTGAGATTGAGCTCTTTGAGAGCCAAAGTTTGTCCCTACTTGAGACATGGTAGGAGTTCTCCCTAGGATAGATTGATGAGGAGTTTGTTGATTACCTCTATGAGTTGATGAAGGAGGAATGTAACCAGTTTTTAATCGAAGATTGCCAACACCGTCGTCTTCATAAAGACCAAAATTGTAGAGTTGCTCAAGAGTTGGAGCTTGGAGAGTATTCAAAGGTAAAGTATGAGATATTTCTCCAAATTTCTTGTGAGAGGAAGCTCTAGTTTCCACCATTAACCTTGGGTGAAGCAAAAGAATATGATGAAGACAACTGAAGAAGGATTTGATTCAAGAAGATCAAATTATGCAACCTTGTCAAGGTTTGATTGATTGAAGCTTGGATTACACATAAATGAAGGAGACTGTGCCCTGGATGTATGGGTAGATTCCCAAAAGATAGCAGACACAAGTTCACAACACTTAGCTGTTTTGATGATTGATTGAAGATTGATAGTTATGACAATGTTTTGACACAAGATGAAAAAGACTTGAATCGATTAAACAGAAGGCTAAATCAAATTCAAAAGGCCACTTTAGGAAAATGATTGGATTCTCAGTATTTGCTGTTCTATTTTTGACACAATGATTTGTTTGATAGATTCTGGAAATAGGCTGGAAAAGCCAGGTCTCTGATAGTTCTGACAACTTTCTGACAACTTTTTGAAAATTTTCAAATGACTTTCTACAGGCTCGTACGTCAGTGGGTATAGCATGAAATGACAATTGAAAAACTTGTACGACTATTGCAAAACTCGCACGACAGTTGATAGCAGGGTTTTTGACTGTTTGGAATTGACTGGCAACAAAACTCGTATGACAATGTACCTGATACCATACGACAATCTGGGGGTTCTGAAATGAAAATAGCCAAAAGTCATACGACTTTCTGACTTTACAAAATGACTGTTGACTCCAGAAAGGTGTTTGACATCAA
Organism: Chamaecyparis obtusa; assembly: GCA_027943335.1. NCBI lineage: Eukaryota > Viridiplantae > Streptophyta > Pinopsida > Cupressales > Cupressaceae > Chamaecyparis > Chamaecyparis obtusa. The sequence goes on along the minus strand of BSBK01006300.1, from coordinate 237,592 downwards.
ATTTTGCAATTTTTTAGATTTTTAGTTTCAGATTATTCACAAAATTGTCTATCCAGATTTGAAGATTGTAGCGGATTGATTCATTCTTAGTGACCAGATAGATAAACAAGCATGCAAAATAGAAAGCAAGTGATTCCAAGCACATTTGAAAACAATGAATAGGGGACAAAGTAACCCTGTGCATGAAAAATCAAGTGACTGAATTATGCTAATCCCTAGGAGTGCTAACAGTGTATGTTCCAAAATTTTTTGCAATAATGCACATATTCCTAAAAAAAAGAAAATTTTGGCCTCACTAGGGTTTTTAGTAATGGTCTGAATCTACAACTTTTGTGATCTCAAGAGGGTGAACTCCAATCCAGGTGCACTGGGGTTTTGACATTGTTTGAGAACTTAATCTTCAGGATCTGCTAGGGAGATCTGATAGCCCAACAAGAGACCACACCTGTGGAGATTTCTTCCATAAGGACATTTATATAGCGGTTGTCACTACCATAGAAAAAATGGCTATTACCACTTGAGGTTCCATCAACATGGTTGACCCAATTAAGGGAATGTCCACTACAGTTAACCCTCTCTAAAGGTGACTCACAAAATATACCACATGGAGATTGGTTCCAAATTCAAGGATCTGAGTTTCTGGTACTACCCAAAAAGGGAGTAGAGCATAATCCTCTAGCCTTTTCACTTTTAACCCAAACAAAGTAGATAGATTAATCTGACACGCTAAGACCAAGATTATCTCACAAAGATCTATGATGTAAACCACTCATGATCTATCAACTTCTTCGGAGAGAGAATGTATCAATCAGAAGCTAAAGATGCACAAATCTAGTAGAATGTGAGACTCTATCAGTATCCTCCCTACCTACAAGGGTTCCTTCATTGAGAAGAGTTTCACTGGAAACCCACTCTCTCAAGAGCCACGAATAGTGTTCATAGGGCCTATTTACTATGTGTAACAAAGATGCTGAAAAGAAAATCTGTGTTCATTTTTAATAGCCCAAAATGAAATTTATGATATGAAAGCAATAAAGGTCACACAAACTTGACACACAAGAGTTCTTTTTAATCCAAATCAAAATGTTATCAGCTAAGAAGATTACCTGAATTCCTCACAACGCGCTTAGTAGATTCTTACCTATTTTTAGCAATTCTTATGCTTTTCCCAATCAAAACCAGCAGAAACCAATCAGAAACAACAAATTTCAATTGTTAATGTTAGCTGTTAGCTAAATCAGGAAAACAAATTTGGAAAACTACCTAAAAAAGTGAAACAACAATTGAAACTTGGCACTAAAACTCATATGATAGTGGGTTACCTCCTAGATAATATTCCAGAAGCTTGTACGATAGTGGGTATCAGATCATACAACAATAGAGACTCCAAATGACACTGTGATCCTGATGGTACAATTCTTGATCAAATAAACTATCGTACGATAATGGGTATCTCCTGGTACGAGTTTCTGACAAAAATCATATGAAAATTGTATGGACAAAAATTAAAAATCGTAGCTTGGAACAGAAAATGGCAAGAAGATAGAAATTGATAAAAATTGAATGGAAACCCATTTCAGGGCCCCACGGTGGGTGCCAAAAATGTGTGTGTGAATTTTGTACCTATCTATAGACACAACACTTCAGTAGAACATTAGAGGTTAGCTTAAATTGAAATTGTGCAATAGAATTAAAACTAAACTAACCAGGTGATTTACTGCCTTCTAGTATATGTGAGTATGTATTCTCAGATTGGATCGAGATTAGTGACCTTGATGACACCTAAACAAAGGATTTGAATGCAAAATCTAGATATGAATTAGATGCAAATTAATCTATTTTTTTTTGGTTTTTCTATGCAATAATATGAGAAATCTGATATGAAATCTAATCTATATGAAAAACTGATATGCAATACAATTAGTCTAACAATGATATGCTAAAATATGAATGATCTCACAAAGTTGTTTGATCCGCAAAAGAAGCTCCAAATCTTCAGATACCAATTCGCCAGCATAAGTTTGCACAATTTTGAGATATGAGATTGAAGAGCTGAGCCTTGGTTTTATAGAAATCCAGGGCTTTGGGGATGCATGGAAAAAGCCATAAATCACTCAAACTCAGGTTGATTTTTGAGTTATCAAAGAATAAAAGATAATTAATTCACAAAATTATGCAAAAGCATGCAAAAACAGCTTTTTAACTCAAATTAGAGTTGAGTTTATTTTTAAAACAACTTGAATTGATTTTCTGATTTCAAGTTTAACTGCTTTTTGAATGTGCATAATAATTATGAATTAAATAAATAAATAAAGTGATTTATTTCCAACTTAACTGATTTTAAAAATAAAACAATTGATTTATGGGTTAATCAATTATTAAATCAAACTTTTATTTCAAAATAATATCATTAAATATGACAACTTTCTTTAATTAATTAAATAAAAATTTAATCAATTAATGATGGGAATTTTGATTTATTGTCAAATTTAAATAATAATAATTAGGAATAAATATAATTAAATTCAATTAAATACTTAAGTGGCAGTATTAAATCTAATTAATTAAATATTTAGAATATTCAATTAATCAAACTTTAGGATAAATAGGATTTATCGCCAAATAATCATTAAATCAAAGATAATTATTGATAAATAGGAATATTACTAGGAATATTCCCCGATGCAAAATTTAAGGATAATCAATTAGGATTCGATGATGTTTCGATGTGCCTTAGGTTAGGACTTTGATTTCGATTTCATTCGATATGTCGATATAGGAGGTTAATGAACTTATAGTCCATTTTGTGGGTATTATAGTATGTATGTGATGGATCACCAAACCAGATGGGAGGAGTACTTGCACTTAGTGGAGTTTTCCTATAATAATGGAAATCATTCATCTTTGGGTATGAAACCTTATCGAGCCTTGTATGGTAGGCCTTGCAGGACACCTTTGAGTTGGGATAGGATTGAGGATAGAGTGGTTGTGGGACCGCAGTTGGTCAGAGAGATGGAGCAATAGGTAGACTTGATCAGGTATCATCTTAGAGAGGCTTGGGATAAGTAGAAGAAGTATGTGGATGCGAAGAGGATTGATTGTGTCTATATGGTTGGTGACAGAGTCTTCTTGAGAGTGTGACTGCATAAGATCCCAATCCATTTTGGAAAGGGTTCTAAGCTCGCACCTCATTTTGTTGGACCTTTTGAGATTCTAGAGAGGATAGGCCCAGTTGCATATCAACTAGCTCTGCCACCTAGCCTGTCACGTATCCATGATGTATTTCATATTTATGTATTGAGAAAGTATATCTATGATGAGTCTCACATTATTGATTGGGATGCTTTACAGGTGGAGTTGGATGGGTAGCTAACGTTGGAGCCCACATGTATTTTGGCTCGCAGGACACTGGCCCTTTGAGGCCGAGAGCTGGACTAGGTTAGGGTCTAGTGGGATTGCTATGATGAGGTTACGACATCATGGGAGGATGCAACATAGATGAGAGCACAATATCCCCATCTTTTTGATGAATTCCAGGAGGAAGTTCATGCCTAGGGGGGAGGATGTGAGGGCTCACCCCACGCCATCATTTCATAGCAGTTTATGTTTCATCTTATGACTCATGTTGACACTTTATCTTATCATGTCAGACTATTTGGATAGCGAATATTATATTTTGATACTATGTGATGACCTATGATTATGTGATGATGATTTAGGACTTTACTTCCATGCTTGATTATTAGGCCCTAATTATAGTATTTGATGAATCTTTGATTTGAATATGATGCTTAATTTTATGTTTATGTTAGGAAAGCTTATGAGAAATGATCATGATTATTATGTTAGGTTAATTGATATATATCATTGTTTTTTTTATTTAATATGCTTTGAAATTAAGAAATGTTAGGTTGGAATTAATGTGAATTATCATGAGATGCAGTTGGAATTTTATGATGATATGAATGTGATTATTGAGATGTATTCTATATATATATATATATATATATATATATATATATATATATATATATATATATATATATATATATATATATATATATATATATATATATATATATATATGTTATTGACATTACATGAGCTACTAATATTTTGTCAAGTGTGCAGGTAAGACCATGGTTTATATCAAGGGAAATTAAAGATGGATACTTGTAAAATCTTGCTAAACCAAGGTTATCTCCAAGGGGAGAAATTAACCTCATTGCAATTTTATTTGTTGTAAAGTGATGCTTGGTTGTATTATTTGAATATGTTTATTATTTGTTTTAAATGTACATCCACTTGGCATGCCATGTGTATTGTGTGTTGGATTAGGAGAGATAGAGTACTGAGAGGGGAGGGGTGAATCAGTGCCCACAAAAACTTTAGCTCATAAACCTTTTAGATCTAAGACTGTAAACAGTAGTAACCTTGCATAATAACTTGTATTAAATGCATGTATCATTCATTCAACTTGTAAAATATAAACAACATGAAATCAACAATATAATCAACTCATAACACAAGTATTTTGGTAACGCATAAACCCTTGTTAGAAGGTAAAAATTGTGGTGGGGATGACACCCACAAATTCTTCACTACTGCAGATAGAAAAGGTTTTCTTGTTAGGGCTACAAGTTTTGATCACTTCTGGTGATCTTACCCTATTAGGAGTAACATGTTAGATCAGCTAGATCTACCTAGTGATAGGATTTAGTAACACTACTTGAGTGTGCACTCGGTTAAGAGATTTACAAAAGACTGTCAAGTCTACTATGTTAGGAGAATTTACCAAAACTCTATTACAATGATTAGAAAGAAATAGGTAACTATCTGCTAATGAAAACTCAACTTGTATGATATAGATCAATAAAGTACTGAATATATATCACCTTATACTGTGAAAATCTCTGCTTTGAACTGCTCAATTAGCCCTGCTCCAAGTCTTCTCAATCTGATTTCCTCTTAATAATGTTCTACTCTGTCAACTGATAATCTTGAAGGTTGGCTAATGCTTCAAGTGCTTCTTTGCTTCTTACATCAGTTCACACCAAAAATGATGTAAAAATACAAATATATAGCATACTGCTTTATGCTGCTTATACAAAATTAGGTTTCAATATCTTAAATAAAACCCTAAGATCCATGGTGTACAAAAATAATCTAGATCAAATCAATTACATAAGATCTTCATCACATTTAATGAATATCTCAACAATAAATTATCCTCGATCTTGGTAAAATGTTTTCTGATTCTATTGTAACCATTTTCATAGATAGATGTGCCATTTTGGATTCCTATGCCATTTCCTGTGATCCTCAGTAAACACTGTAAATACTACTTGGTAATTACACTGATGCTCGGTATTAGTGTCTGATGCTCGGTAGAACTGTCTGGTGCTCGGTATGAACACTTAACCATTTGGCTTGTATTGCTTATAGTTACCGACTGGGTTCATATAAGTAAGCGACTGATGTCTTTGAATTCCTTTGATACTAATGACAATCATTAATGCTCAATAGAGATAAAAATCTCCCCCTTTGGCATTAGTATCAAAACCTTAATGTATATAGACCTTATGTCTCAAAACTTATATCTCCGCCATATACATATATAAAAATTTCTAAGTACTCCCTATCGGTGCATGCTCCCAGTAATATGTAGTATACTTAGCATCTATTTACATATTTGGCATATACATTATTATCCCCCTTTTTGATATTAATGCCAAATACAAAAATGTATACTTACAACTTGTCAAAAATGTGCTGATGGGTTTTCTTCAATGATTCCAAGAGGTTTTCCCATTCCTCTTTCAAGTTGGTGAGAGCAAGGTGCTCAAGACCGACTTGTGCATGTATGTCAAAGATGTTATCCACCACAGAAATCTCTAGTGTTGCAACAAGTTTCTCCACTTTGACAATATGTTTCTCAAAATTTTTTAGGTAGGGTAGGAGCTCGGTTTGTAATTTAGTGACCTGATCACATACTCTCTCTTCTTGTTTCTTGAGATCTACTATCAACCACTTGAGTTCTTGAACTCTCAATATATGCTTTGAAATAGCTTGTGGCTTGATTGTAGCTAGTGGCCTTGATTTCATTTTCCAGCTCTTTGATCTTTTCACTGATCTCGGTAGTGAAGGTTTCCATAGTGCATAGCTTAAAAAAGATTTGACAAATTAATTTTGTAATACACTGAATTTCAGTTGTTACCTCTGATAGCTTAACCTTGTTAATTGCCACTTCATAGCTTATTCTCTCTGCAAGTTTATCTTGAATCTTTGATTCTGCCCTCTCTTCAATTCTCTTGTCAGCATTGACATCTGGGGAATTTATTCCTTTAGTGAGAGTAGAAAGTTGGTCCATAATTGAAGTATCTTCATCAATTTTTACTTCAGGTACTACCTATTGTAAGATATCCCAAACATTTTCTAATATCTCCTTGCTTTCGCTCTCTTGTCTCAACTTCTCCTGTGCTACCTTTCTTGTACATAACTCCCCATATTTTATTAGTTCCTTAGGGCTAAGGGTCCTTGGGTCACAATTGGGTATCACAATTACTTCATCTAGAGTGACCGACCCTTTTCCTTTACTTTTCTTCTTCTTCTTCTCTCGTTCCCGTGGTGAACTCTTGGCAATTAGAACAATAGCTTTTTCTTTTGCCCTCAGATTGTTCTGGCTAGTTGACACATTGTCTTCCTTTTTCTACTTTGCGGTAACCTATGTGTCAGTTGACTAAGATAGAGCCTCTGATGTTGTGTCAGGTGGGGTAGCTTCAGTTGCTTTGGGCTCTTCTTGTACCTGTGTTTCTATTTCAGTAGCCTCTTTTCCTTCAAGCTTGTTTGTCTCTGCAGGTGTCTCGATGCTTTGTTCCCCTATTTTGTCTTATGGTTGCTCAGGGTTGGAGCCATCAGGTTGTTCCTGAGATAAGATTTCTACAACTTCAAGAAGTATAGGAAGCTCACCTGATAGTGATGGAAATGCATACTTGGTAACTTGTGCTTCATCCTGTGTGTTATCTAGTGAATTATTCACATCATCATCTTCATCCCTATCATTAGGATCATCATTTGTGATGTCCTTAATGAGTATATCCATGTTATTTGTGTCCTTTATCTAAATCATTTCTAGATTTGGTGCATCTTATGAACTGTCCTTAATTGCTTGACCAATTTTTGTATCAATTACCTCAGTAAATGATGCAAGAGACTCTATTTTCTACTTAACTGTTCCATCATCAATGAATATAACTTTACCTTTGGAATTCTATCTCTTTTTATACAAATTTTGAAATGCAATTTTCTCATTTTGTTCTCTAACAACAAGAATTGAAGTCTAGATGAGTTGACCAGACTCATCAAGTTCTGCCAGATTCTCATCTAATACTAGCATAGCTCGGCCTTTTATTTTGAATCTTTGCACATAAGTATCCATAAGATCTTTAATCTCATCAAGAGATAGGTTCAGTGCTACCGATGCTAGAATTTGTTCCCTTCTTTTTCTCTTGGTTTCCAAGGCATATGACCACTTTTGATTTATTTGTTCCTCTAATGCCTTGGGCAGTGATCCTTCAAACTCTAATGGAGCCTGTTTAAAGTGAATCATCATCTAGATGATTGCTTCCTCAATTTTTTTTGGTCCTCATTTGAGATTTTGTCAAATTTCTTTAGCTCTGGATCAGAGAGATCTCCATTCTCATTTATATCTACAGCAACCTCATCTATAGATCCGTCCTTGTTACTGACAACTAAAAATTGATTGTTATTTTCTTCTTCATACTCAAGATCTTCCTTATTTCTTATTAACCTTCATCTTTTCTTTGGTGCTTTTGTTACTACCTTGGGTCCTTTCTTTACATATGTTTTTGCCGGTGTAGCAGCCTTTCATTTTGCTACCTTCACAACTTCCTTCTTTTGTGGTGGTGAAGCTGCAGTTGATGACCTTGTGTGTGCACCTGTTTGCATTGGCAACTTCCTCTTCTTTGAAGCTTGAGTGGGAGAAACCGATATAGGTTCTTGTTCTTCTTTGGACTTAGTTTCTTCACTATCATATGGTTTGTTAGCCAACATTAACTAACCTTCAGTTGCAGTTTCAATTGGTGACTCCTGAGATGAGTCAGATTCATTCCCAAACTTCTCAGATAAAAATTTCTTCATTTTCTTTGCTTTCCTTGTCATTTTACAGATGACCAAACCTATTTTAATTCTAGACTTAGCTTCTTCAAAGGTTCCAAACCTTTTGGCCTTTTTGTCCTTTGGTAATGCTAGCAGTGCTTTAATAGATTTCAAACTGAAATCATGATCCATTTTATAGCCCATAGGTGCTAGCCACTTTATTCTTGGTTCAACTACCTTAATCATAGTGTGGTCAGTGTTCACTAAGAAACAAATGTCCATCTCATATTTTTCAACCAATGAACTTGGTATTCTACTTCTTAAATTCATCTTTACTTTAAAATCTTCAAAGTAACTATTTATAACATTTTCAGCATTATCTCCCAGACCTTTCATGATATCAAAAATTTGTGAAGTGATCGGTGTGTCATCTATCTAGTTAGTGTGACCGATAGAGGGAAAGAATTTCTAGAGATAGAAGAATAAACATACAAGTAATGATCCAAACTTATAGGTATTGGACTTCTGTGTCCTAATTGTTTTCATGTTTTCTATAACTTGTCTCAGTAATAGCTCAACAAGGTCTATCTGATGACCCTTCTTTATCAATTTGTGAGCCATGTCGACTGCACTACAAGGTACACTATTTTCTCTTCTTGAATGAAATATCTTGTACCCAATAACATGCACTACAAACTTTACTTCGAGATCCACAATTGACGCAATTTTCAGTGCTCTACCGTCCCATGTTACGCTAGTATTTTTCTCAATCTTGGCTCGTGATGAGCTTCTGAATGCTTTGGCTTTATCGGTAGTAAGGTAACTAGTAACCCTGCTAATCATTCTTTTTGTAACCTTGATTGGTCTATCTAGCCAGAATGTTCCCTTGTGATAGCGGCTCAACACAACCCTAATCCACTCATTCTTAAAGTTCTTCGGGAAATTTGGGGCATTGGTAAGATCAAGTGTTTCAACAATTTTGTGCTCTGGTTTCAACTTATTTTCCTTATCACAAAGTGCTTGAAATGCCACATACATATCGAAATCACCTATTTCCCTAATTTTACAATGTATGTATGATCATATGTCTTTAGTTAACAAAACACTAGGTGGGATGCTTGAAAAAGTGTCTGCTGAATCCATTTTTGATGCTACTTTAGGGTGTAACTTATAATGAGGTTCCGTGTAGCTTGCTAACACTATTAAATTAACTTTTTCTTCCATAACTTTAGAAGAACTCGTAGTAGATGCCATTTCAACAAACTAGGTTTTTGGTAAGTATGAAGAATATGCTCGGTAGGGTTTCAACTTACTCAAAATGTATCAAAGAATAAGCTCAGTTCGATCTGCAAGTGCTTGAATTTTCTTGAAAGATTCTTGCTTGAACTCACTCTATGAAATTTTAGCTCTCCAAAATCAAAATGTGAAAATGAACTCTATCTTCCATGTATTTATAGACTTTTTGTGTTCCCGCTCAAAACTTTATCCAATAAATGCTTGACCTACTTTCTAGTTCATGACAACTATCAGCTCGGTGATAGCTACAATCTTTCATCAGCTCAGTTAACATAAGACTTCTTTTCTTGGTTGATACTATTATTCAGTTAACCTTGAATAATGATTACCAATGGGTAACCAATGCTCGGTCTAACTTTTACCAACTGTGTAACTTTGTTAGCTCAAAAGATATAAACCACAATGCATCTTTATTCATGCAGATTTGGTATGTGCACAAAATGTATAAGGAACTGTATGTAAAATGTGATCATTTTGAAATGTCAGTCGCATACATACCTATATCATCTTAAGTAGATGTATCGATGTCACCTAATCCAATGGATGAGGTTTCACCGATAGCATTACTATACTCAGCATTCTCATTAGATGCCTTTCTCCACATAGAGGTCCTGATTCTCATGATATCTACAATAGTGTTTCCACTCTCAAATACATGACCTTCTTCTAGTGCCTGGTCTCTATAGTCCTTTCTTAGATGACCGACCTTATGAAAATGCAAACATGCCATTCCAGTGCTTGTCCAGCTTCTTGATTGTCCAACCCATCTTTTTCTATTACAATTTGCTGCAATGTGCCCATATCTACCACATGCAATATAGTTATCCCATGTGTTGTAATCCCAAACATAAGAGTTACCTTGTCTCTTTGGTTGATAAGGATTGTGTTGTATTTTTTGCTTAGGAGTCCATACTTGCTTCATCTTACCCTTACACTCTCATGAAGTGTGCCAATGTTTATTACAAGTATAAAATAATTTCTCCATAGTAGAATTGTTAGCATTCTTGTTCACTTTAGCTCTACACTCATAAGATTGGTGTCCAAACTTTCCACAATAATAGCAATAACCATTAAACTTAGGAGTGACAAGAGGTTTACCTTGTGCTTTGCTTCTACACACATTAGAAGTATGTCTCAGTTTTCCACAGTGATAACAAGAAAACACTTTAGGTCTTTGAATTTGATTGTTGTTGGCTTGTTCATCTTGTTGTGATGACTCTCCTTCACCGGTATAGCCTAATCCAACTTTGCTTCCATATCTTCTTTGATTAACTAGAAAATCATCAATCTTCTTAGAATTATCCTCAGCCGATTTCTTCATTTCATTGTGCTACTGTTGAGTTTTCACTTCATTTCTCAACTTTTGATTTTCTTCTCTGAGTATTGCTACATCTTCAAGTCTTCTTGATAGTTCACTATTTACTCGGTTGACTTCTTGATTCACAACCATCATCTGATTAGATATTTAAAAATGGTGATCAGTGAGTGTTTGAATCTAACTCTCTTTTGCATGAAGTTGTTTAGTTATCTATCTTCGGTCTTCAATAGCTATATTCCTTTCTTGTTCAGCCTGTCTCACATTGTTAATTATTTCAACCATTCTAACCATCTGAGATTCTTGACCGATTTGCAGTGCTTTCACTTGTTCGGTTAAATGAAGGTTCTTTTTAGATAACTCAGAGACTATACTTCCAGATCCATCAGAGATACTTCCAGAACTAGATCCAATGTAATAAAATAGATCCTCAATCGCTCCTTCATGGTAACCGAATTCATTTTGCAGAATAGCTAGGTTCTTTCTTTCAACCAGTAATTTCTTTAGTCCATCCTTCGCTTGCTTATACTATTCAACAAACATCTACATTTGAATCTTCTAATTTTCTATAGTCTTATCTAACTTATACCTCTCCATGACTAGATCTTTACCCTTTAGTGGTTAAACTATCAAATAAGAGAACTGCACTCTGATACAAATTGTTGGATTAGGAGAGATAGGGTACTAAGAGGGGAGGGGTGAATCATTGCCCATAAAAACTTTAGCTCATAAACCTTTTAGATCTAAGATTGTAAACAGTAGCAACCTTCCATAATAACTTGTATCAAATGCATGTATCATTCATTCAACTTGTAAAAGATAAACAACATGAAATCAACATAATCAACTCATAACAAAAGTATTTTGGTAACGCAAAAACCCATGTTAGAAGGTAAAAATTGCGGTGGGGATGACACCCACAAATTCTTCACTACTACAGATAGAAAAGGTTTGCCTATTAGGGCTACAAGTTTTGATCACTTCTGGTGATCTTACCCTATTTGGAGTAACATGTTAGATCAGCTAGATCTACCTAATGATAGGATTTAGCAACACTACTTGAGTGTGCACTTGGTTAAGAGATTTACAAAAGACTGTCAAGTCTACTCTGTTAGGAGATTTTACCAAAAATCTATTACAATGATTAGAAAGCAATAGGTAACTATCTACTAACGACAACTCAACTTGTCTGATATAGATCAACAAAGTACTGAATATATATCACCTTATACTGTGAAAATCTCTACATTGAATTGCTCGGTTAGCCCTGCTCTAATTCTGCTCAATCTGATTTCCTCTTAATATTGTTCTTCTTTTTCAACTGATAATCTTGAAGGTTGGCTAATGCTTCAAGTGCTTCTTCACTCATACATCAGTTCACACCAAAAATAATGTAAAAATACAAATATATAGCATACTGCTTTATGCCGCTTATACAAAATTAGGTCTCAATATCTTAAAGAAAACCCTAAGATCTAAGGTGTACAAAAATAACCTAGATCAAATCAATTACATAAGATCTTCATCACATTTAATGAATATATCAACAATAAATTATCCTCGATCTTGAAAAAACATTTTTTGATTCTATTGTAACCATTTGCATAGATAGATGTGCCATTTTTGATTCCTATGCCATTTCCTGTGATCCTTAGTAAACACTGTAAATACTGCTTGGTAATTACACTAATGCTCGGTGTTTACTACTACTAGGTATCAGTGTCTGATGCTCGATAAAACTATTTGGTGCTCTATATGAAGACTTAATCGACTGGCTTCTATTGCTTACTGTTATCGACTGGGTTCATATAAGTAACTGACCGATGTCTTTGACTTCCTTTGATACTAATGACAATAATTAATTCTCAATAGAGATAACATTGTGATGTGCTGTACCCTTTTTGTGGTGTCAATTGACACATGTATTGTGAGTTGGCATGGCCAAATGCATTATGTGTGAGTGGTCTTCTATTTTTGGAGCCTCGAGTGGGAATCTTTTTCAAATTTTCGTGAGTCTTCTTTAGGTGGACTTTTGAGAGGCAAAAAGTGACCCTATAGGTTAGGGGAGGTTAATAATAGACTACCCCATAGGTGTACCTTGGGTTGGGGGTAAAATTTTGACCAATGAGATGTTGTTTGGCTATGTTTTCCCCATCAAAAGATGCCCTTTTGAAATGTGGAGAATTTGGGATGTGTGCCAAGTCCTCTCCCCATTTCAATTTTGAATTTTCCCTCTTGTGGAGAGAGAACCCTAGGTGAGTGTGTCCAATCACCTTTGAGGTTGGTTAGGGTTTTCCCTTTTAGGGGGTTGGAGGGAAAATTGGTAGGTTGATTTCTCACTCTCTAATTTTTGGAGACTTGTTGTGGACTTAGTAGGCTTTTGGTTTGGCTTAGCAAGGAAGGAGGCTTGTAGGAAGGAAGCTCTTCTCAACCCACTTTTCCATTAGCTTGGATTGAGGTTGGTGATCTTGAAGGATCTTGTTTTATTTTTGTATTATGCATATTTTGTTTTCTATGTGGTGGTGTGAGTTTTCAAAGCTTCATGTGTGTTTTAATGGCTTTTGAGTAAATGTCTATTTGCTGGTTTTCATTTTCATGTTGCATTTTTCTTTTGGGGTGTGCAAGGCCAAACTCACCCTTGGGAGGGAAGAGAGCCTTGATGGGTGAAGGGATAGAGTTGGGAATACCCATCTAGTGTAGAGTCCTTCCTCAAGGAGGAAGGGGATGAGGCATGGATGTATGGGCACCCATGTTGCCATTCTTGAAATTTCTATTTGGGGGTCATAAGAGTTTTGTTCTTGTGATAGATAATGAAGGGTTGATGGTTGTTGCTATGGCCTTGTGAAGGCATTATGTGTAGATTCTCAACCTTTTTGAAGGCATGCTATTTTTATGTAGAATGGCTTCTCCTATTTGGGTAGATTCTGTTAGAAAGTAGAGTCCACCAAGATAACTGAGAGGGGGGGAGGGGGGGTGAATCAGTTATCAGATAATTATAAATTTTATCATCTTCAACAACATTAAACCATATAAGCAATATAATTACCAACCATAGAAAGATATTCATACACAATAACATAATGACACAAGATATGTTGACTAGGGAACCTCTTGATCAAAGAGTAAACCCCGGTGGGAATGATGCCCAAAAAGGATTCACTAATATGAATATTCCTTACAAGAGGATGGACTCTGTTAGGAGTCTTATGAAATACATTCAGTAAATATGAATCCCTGTTAAAAGATTCTAACCCTGTTAAGAGTTATGGAAGACAGAAGGACCCACTGCCCAAACAGCTTCAAGGTAAGATAACTGAACACACTATCCAAATAATCTTTGCATTACTCAACAGAATAATATGTTACCTCTTCTCTGACTATGCCAAACCGCACTCAATATTACATCAGATCTCAATTTTAGATCTCTCTACTTTGCATGTCTTCCTTCACAAATTCGCTTTCATACTTAGCTCTTTTCTTCACTTCATACATATAGCATCACAACCGCTGCTACCATATCATAATTACACACTTTCATATTAAAACTACTTCACAACAAGGAAATACATTCCTTCCTTTATACCACACTCAAATAATTATAAATGAGTCGGCATACAATTACAAAATAAAAGTTTCCACATGCTACACCAAAATTACACAAAACTATCAGCTTCCAAATATAATAAATCTTCACTCATGCGACCTTGAAGTCTGTGCTATCATCCACATCACTATCAATGTGTCTCCAACTTCCCTTTAACTACGCAAAACTAGATTCCATCTCAATTAGGAGATATCATCCAATTTCCACAAACCGCTACTCAGGAACACTGCCTGAATACTGCTTCCACCAAAATGATCATAACTTCCATGAATCAATGAATTACTATCTGTGCTCTTAACCATACATATATGACATATCAAATAGTATAACCTTAACATCACATAGCTCCAACTGCAATAACCCACGTGCGCTAATCCAAACTCTATCTGCTTCTTTACAAGTCTTCGGTAAATCACTATGTTGACATCAATGACAATCATAGTCATGACTGCAACAACAACTGCCACAAAATGTTTTCCAAACATTTAGCATTCATTCCTAACAATCTCCCTCATTAGCATTGATGGCAACATAGATGAAAAACATCCAATGTTCCAAAAATCCAATACTGCAACACTACTTCTTCAAATCCTCTTCATCAATCAAATCTTGCTTCGTTATCCTATTCAGTTCTCTCCAACAAATGTCTCAAATTTTTTTTCATGCATATTTCTCCCCCATTGACATCAATTACAAAAATTCCATCATTATGTCAACAACAACTCAATGTCAAAAAACACTTTTCATAAAATACATTTACTAGAGTCCTCATGGCTCAGCTCAGATACACATACTCCCCCATAGAAGAAGTACCAACATCCAGTCCAGAAGAAAGATACGACTCATATACCACTGGATGGATGCCACCAACTACATCACTTCTCAAAAGTAGGTTGGGGCATAATCCTAAGCATACCTCTCAGATACTCAAATGTATCCTTAGGCAAAGGATTTGTGAATATATCTGCTATCTACTCCTTTGTACTTATGTACTCAAGTTTGACTTCTTTTTCAACAACTTTCTCTCTTACAACATGATACTTAATCTCTATATGCTTTGTCTTAGAATTTAATACAGGATTCTTAGACATACTAACTGTACTGGTGTTGTCACAATGTATAACAATAGGTTCAACAAATTTTATACCAATATCCTTCAACATTTGCTTCATCCAAATTATCTGGTTACAATTGTTTGCTGCTGCTACATATTCTGCTTTTGCTATGCTTTGCAAGATACAATTCTGCTTCCTACTTAGCCAAGAAATGAATCTTCCTCCAAGTAAAAATTCTCCACCACTAGTGCTTTTCTTATCATCAACACTGCCTCCCCAATCAACATCTGTATATGCACATAGGGTAAAATCATCAGATTTTTTATACCATAATCCATAGTCCATTGTGCCTCTTAAATATCTCAGTATCCTCTTTACTGCTACATAATGTGATTCTCTAGGTTCAGCTTGAAATCTTGCTACAATTCCAATTGAATGTGCTATATCAGGTCTTGTATGAGTCAAATACTGTAATCCTCCAATCATAGATCTATATTTCTTTTATTCTACTACAGGAGTCTCATTTGTGCTAGATAGCTTACGTTTGGTCACCATAGGTGTTCCAACTGGTTTAAAATCTTCCATTCCAAATCTTTTCAACAAGTCATTCAAGTACTTTGTCTAGCTTACAAAGATACCATCATTGTTTTGTGTTATTTGTAATCCCAAAAAGTATTTCATCTCACCAATCATAATCATTTCAAATTTAGTCTTCATTTCATCAGCAAATTTGTCACTAGCTTCATCTTCACCTCCAAAGATAATGTCATAAAAAAAAATAACTATAAATAACAAACCATTTTCAATTTCTTTTGTGTACAGATTGCTATTAGCTGTTCCTTTTATAAATCCCAACTTTAACAAATACTTATCTAGTCTTGTATACCAAGTTCTAGGTGCTTGTTTAAGTCCATATAAAGCTTTCTTCAATTTACATACCATGTCTCCTTCTTGAGTTAAAGGAAAACCTTAAGGCTGCTCAATGTAGACTTCTTCTTCCAATTCTCCATTTAGAAATGCTGACTTCACATCCATCTGATATACTTTGAATTTCTTGTAAGCTGCATATGCCAAAAACATTCTTACTACTTCAATTCTTGCAACAGGTACAAAAGTTTCTTCATAGTCAATTCCTTCTTGTTGTGAGTAACCCTTACATACCAATCTTGCTTTGTTTCTTACTACTTCTCCTTGTTCACTCATCTTGTTTTTGAATACCCATTTAGTTCCAATAACATTCTTGTCTTTAGGTCTAGGGACCAATTCCCATGTCTTATTTTTTTCAATCTGATCTAGTTCTTCTTTCATAGCATTAGTCCAACTTTCATCTTCACAAGCTTCATTAGTAGTCTTAGGTTCAATTTGAGAAATCAAACATAACTGTTCTTGTGCCTTATTTCTAGTCAGAACTCCTCTTTTGATATTCCTAATAATCTATTCAAAAGGATGATTCCTTAACAAACTCTTGCTAGGTGTCACTGTCGTAGATCTCTCTTTAGATGTAGGTTCTTCAATAACTTCACTATGGCTTTCATTCAACAAATCACTGTCAGTTTTATAAAACAATTCAGTAGTTCTAGTGTTAAGTTTAGGATGAGCTTCTTCATTAGATTCATAATCAAGCATTCTTTCCTGAATTTTGAACTTTTCATCAACTTTAACATTTGCGCTTTCAACAATAGTCTTAGTTCTTTTATTGAAACATCTATATGCTTTAATTTTTAAAGAATATCCAAGAAATATACCTTCATCACTTCTAGGATCAAACTTTCCAATATCATCATCTCTGTTTATATAACATTTGCTTCCAAAAATTCTAAAATACTTAACTGAGGGTGCATGTCCAAACCATAATTCATAAGGTGTCTTGTCTGTGTCTGCTCTGATTTGTACTTTGTTCATTGTATATACTGCTATGTTCACTACTTCTCTCAAGAATATCTTTACCAAATTATTTTCAAACAACATAGCTCTTGTTGCTTCAGTCACTGATCTGTTCCTTCTTTTTGCAATGCCATTTTGTTTAGGTGTTCTAAGGGCTGAATATTGTCTTTTAATGCCATTTTCTTCACAAAAGTTGTTAAACTCTCTAGAAGTAAATTCTCCACCTCTATTAGATCTTAAACATTTAATCTTCATTCCAGATTCATTCTCAACTTTATTCTTAACAATCTTAAACTTATCAAATGCTTCAGATTTTTCTTTAAGAAATGCAATCCACATCATTCTTGTAAAATCATCAACAAGAATCATAAAATACCTTTCTGCATAGAATCCTCTAGTCTTGGTAGGACCGCTCAAATTTGTATGAACAATCTCTAGCTTCTTTGTAGATGTAAACTTCTTACTAGGAAAAGAACTTCTCTTCTGTTTAGCCATTACACATTCTTTGCAAATCATGTTAGTAGGCTTCATAACTTTAGGTAAATCTCTTACTGCAAGTGTAGTACTTACTTTCACAATGTTATCAAAGTTTATATGACAAAAACCTCTATGCCATAACCAACTATCATCAATATTTGTAATCAAACATGTCATCTTAGTAGGATTCAACTGAAATACATTCCCTCTGGTTCTAGATCCAGTTCCAATCAGATTTCCATCTTTATCCTTTATCACACAAGTTTTCTCAGTAAACCAAACTTGATATCCCTTATCAACTAGCTATCCAACACTGAAAATAATATGTTTCAATCCATCCAAAAAATAAACATCATCAGTATTAGTCTTTCCATCAAGAGTAATAGATCCTATAGCTTTAATCAAACAAGGTGCATTTTTTCCAACTCTAACAACTCCATCATATTCATTCAACTTCATGAACTTTTTCATGTCTTCAGTCATATGATGTGAACAACCACTATCTATAATCCAATCAACTTTCTTTTCAACTTGAGAAACTAAGGCTTTTTCTTCCTTAACATCAGTTTCAAGATTTTCTTCTTTAATTGCTACAAATCCTATGTCATCATTATTTTTAGTATCACTTTCACTTAAAGTTATTTCTATACTAGCTTCAAGATCTTTATCAGTAGCATAATAACATTCCTTAGATCTTCTAGGTTTGAAATTGCTTCTATACTTTTTAACTCTCTTAGGACATTTAGATGCAAAATGACCATATTCTTGACAAGTCCAACATTTAAATATTTTGTTACCGTCTGGTTCTCTTTTCACAAGCAAGGCAATACCTTCTTCAATCTTCTTGTCTTCTTCATTTCTAGATCTACTGTTGCCAGCATAATCTCCACTCACACTGATGCTTCTTTACAAAGTAGGGTGAACACTAAGAGCACTGAATGTTGTCTCCATTATAGGTAAGTCTCCTGATAATCTCAGGCTCATTTCTACTGCTTCCAATCTTCCAAGAAGAGTTTCTCTTGTGAAGTTTTTTGTACAAGGTATCACTTGTTCAATCATCTGAGTTGTTCGCTTAAATACAGGAGTCAATGTCCTTAGAATTTTCCATATAACTTTATTCTCTATCTTTGTTCATCCACAAGATTTTATACCTATAATGATCTCTAACATTCTACCAATATAACTTCTAATAGATTCATCTTCCAATATTCTTATATCTTCAAATGCACATATCCAATTATGTAGTCTAACTATTTTTCCATGTTCATCACCTTCAAAAGTAGAGT
Source organism: Chamaecyparis obtusa (assembly GCA_027943335.1). Taxonomy (NCBI): domain Eukaryota; kingdom Viridiplantae; phylum Streptophyta; class Pinopsida; order Cupressales; family Cupressaceae; genus Chamaecyparis; species Chamaecyparis obtusa. Next base: position 218,557 of record BSBK01006300.1, on the reverse strand, counting down.
GTAAAACATTCTAAATTTCATGAGATTTTTTCAAATATTTTACCTGACTGTACTCATTATTTGAAAGTGCTGTCAAAAGTGCTTCTCTTGCAAGTATGTTACACATGAATAGATCTCTCTCTTCCGTAGTACATGTTTCAAGATTGTTCTCTTCAATGATAGCCTTATTATTCTTTGTAATCAACCAATAACCTGGTCCTAAACATAATAGGCATGTCTTCATCTTTTCTTTCTTGCTGTGAAAATTTACTCCATCAAACTTAGGGCTTTCTTTCCTAAAATTTGCAATGGATCTCCTTAAGTTGTTAAACTTCTTTTTCAAGGACCTGCTGCTCTGATACCAATTGTTAGAAAGTAAAGTCCACCAAGATAACTAAGAGGGGGGGGGGGGGGGTTGAATCATTTATTAGATAATTGTAAATTTTATCATCTTCAACAACATTAAACCATATAAGAAATATAATTACCAACCATAGAAATATATTCATACACAATAACACAATGACACAAGATATGTTGACTAGGGAACCTCTTGATCAAAGAGTAAATCCCGGTGGGAATGATGCCCACAAAAGATGCACTAATATGAATATTCCTTGTGAGAGGATGGACTCTATTAGGAGTCTTATGAAATACATTCAGTACATATGAATCCCTATTAGGAGATTTTGAATCCCTGTTAAAAGATTCTAACCCTGTTAAGAGTTATGGAAGATAGAAGGACCCACTGCTCAAACAACTTCAGGGTATCATTGAACACACTGTCCAAATAATCTTTGCATTACTCAATAGAATAATATGTTACCTCTTCTATGACTATGCCAAACTACACTCATTATTACATCAGATCTCAGTTTCAGATCTCTGTACTTCGCATGTCTTCCTTCACAAATTCACTTTCATACTTAGCTCTTTTGTTCACTTCATACATACAGCATCACAACCACTGCTACCATATCATAATTACACACTTTAATATTAAAAATACTTCACAATAAGGAAATACATTCCTTCCTTTATACCACACTCAAATAATTATAAATGAGTCGGCATACAATTACAAAATAAATTTTTTCACACGCTACACCAAAATTACAAAAAACTGTCAGCTTCCAAATACAATAAATCTTCACTCATGTGACCTCAAAGTCTACACTATCATCCACATCACTATCAATGTGTCTCCAACTTCCCTTTAACTGCACAAAACTAGATTCCATCCCGATTAGGAGATATCATCCGATTTCCACAAACCGCTACTCAAGAACATTGCCTGAATACTGCTTCCACCAAAATGATCATAACTTCCATGAATCAATGGATTATTGTCTATGCTCTTAACCATAGTTATATGACATATCAAAGAGTATAACCTCAACATCACATAGCTCCAACTACAATAACCCACGTGTGCTAATCCAAACTCTGTCTGCTTCTCTGCAAGTCTTCAGTAAATCACTGTGTTGACATCAATGACAATCATAGTCATGAATGTAACAACAACTGCTACAAAATGTCTACCAAAAATTTAGCATTCATTCCTAATAGATTCCACCTTCACCCCTTTTATGGGTCCAAGGTGACTCATTATGTGATTAACCATGGGAAGGAAATTTTGTGTTCTTGTTTACGTGCTAGTTTTTTGTGAATGTGCATTAAGTATGGTTGTAAACCCTATCCATATTTGTTTCCCCTAGCTTGAGGGTGGCCATGTAATGGCCTAGGTTGGGAGGTGAGCCTCCTTGGTCTTTTGGTTGTTATTTTTGCAAGTTTGTCAAATGAAGGCTTGCCGTTATTCATGGAGCTAAAATAGTTTAGGACTAGGTTCATTTACGTTATTTGAGTTTTGAATGGTTTCAATGCCTTATGAAAAGGTTTGTTAAAAAGGGCTATGTAAAATGCCTAGCATATGAGATGCTTGTAATAGTTTAGTAGGTCAGTTATTTTCCTTAATCTACTTGTATTATGAAGTAATAGAAAGAGATGTAATGCCTTTCTATACACTATACAAGTAATGTTAGGTGTTGTTTAGAAAGCTAGATGAAAGAAATGAAGGAAAAATAAATTTATCTCTCTAGTGTGAAAATCTCTATATTGTGTTCTTTATTTGCAAAAAAACAAATATAGTATATTTGTCTTTTCTCTTTAGAAGTAAATCTTATTTCATTGATAAATCAGATGCAAAAAAAAAATGTTACAAGTATATAGTGAATTAGCATGTTGCCTCTCTTGTACTTTGTAAGAAAGAAAGAAAACTCCTAAATATTCTTATGTAAAAAAAAGAGATATTCTCATTTCAAGCTTGTCTATATTACCTTTAGGTGGATATACTTTGTGTTTATGCATAGGAAAAGAAAGTGTATATATATATATATATATATATATATATATATATATATATATATATATATATATATATATATATATATATATATTGTATACACCTAAAAATAGCTTCATTAATTAATTAAATATTTATTATTTAATTAATAATTATTCCTTTATTTATTAAATGAATTATTTAATTTATTTAGTAAATTCACTATAGTCTATTCCTCTATCCTAAGTCTTCTAAATTAGTCTTATTAAAGTGATTTAATTAAATACACAATCACCTAAATATGACTAAGTTTTCTAATCCACCTCATCTACCTAGTCACCTGACACATCACTTTGGCTAAAATAAATAATAAATATTAATTATTTATTAGTAATTATCCTCACCCACACATGTCCTATTCTTAAGGGCTATGTGGCCTCATAGGACTTAGTCTCATGAAAGGTGGAAGATCCTAGGGCTAGGATTGACTTGGTTGAAGGAGTTGAGAGAAAGGGGGATGTAGTTGGAATGTGAGAGTAAGAATAGGGATGATGTTCCTCTCACATTGACATGGAGGAGAAGAAGGTGGAAGAGAAAGACACATGTCAAGTGTCTCACAAAGACCAAAGAGAGAAAGATGGAGAGACCTTTTCCTCAAGAGGACTCTTTGCACAAGTGTCCTATGAGTCACCTTTGACCCTTAGAGGTGGCTTGAGAAGCCCCTTAGGAATAGGGAATGTCTCTTGACTTGGTTGTTGAGAGGACATGTGGTCATGAGACCAAGTCCTATGAGGCCACATAGCCCTTAAGAATAGGACATGTGTGGGTGAGGATAATTACCAATAAATAATTAATAATAATTATTTATTTTAGCCAAAGTGATGTGTCAGGTGACTAGGTAGATGAGGTGGATTAGAAAACTTAGTCATATTTAGGTATTGTTTATTTAATTAAATCACTTTAATAAGACTAATTTAGAAGACTTAGGATAGAGATATAAACTATAGTGAATTTACTAAATAAATTGAATAATTCATTTAATAAATAGAGGAATAATTATTAATTAAATAATAAATATTTAATTAATTTATCAAGTCAATAGCAATTAAATAATAAATATTTAATTAATTAATGAAACCATTTTTAGGTGTATACATTTTGCCCCTCTTTGAAATAATGTGCTGGTCACATTGTTTCAAAGAAAAAAAATCAAGCATTTTTATTTTTGCCCAAGACAATGTCTAAAATGACCTAAGCATGCCCCCTCGAGAGATTGATTAACAAAAAAGATTATTTCATCATTTTTAAATTTTTTTTTTTTTAGATAATCAATCTCATGAAAGAAACAGGAGAAAAGATGGGTGAAAATGAGGTGAAATGGAATAAAAATGAGAAGTAGGGTCCCCACACCAAGCATATAGGGTCCATAGGCTATAAATAGGGCTAAGGGGTCCACAATAGGCTCATTGTGCGCACTTGTCTTGTGGAGATTAGAGTGCGAGAGAGAGAAGAGTAGAGCCGCTAGGATGCCATTTCCTCTATCAGATCATCAGTTTGAGAGAGTCAGACGCTTCCAGCGACCACCTGATTCAGGTGAGCTGGTAGGTGATTCGATCCTCCTTTGTGATTTCATGAGTTGATGCATGTTAGAGTAAAATTTTAGCATGTGTAGGGTAGATGGAATGGTAGATTAGATTAGAATTTTTTTTGTTTTTAGGCATTGTATGAATGCATAGTTTCAGCGCATCAATGCACAGGGAATAGAAATGTTTGCGCAAAAAATCTAGTTTCTTGCGCATGCATGGAGGTCAGCTGCGCATGCATTCTAAAGAAAAATAATGCTGCGCAAAGATGAATCAAAAGTGCACATGCGGACTTTCTATGCATTTGTGCAGAATTATTGTGCAAATGTGCAAGAAAATTGTGCAAGCATTAAAACCTGCGCAAACATGTTAAAAAGTTGCGCAAAGGTGAAGCAAGACTGCGCAAGTGTAAAAACCTGCGCAAATGAAGTAGAAAGTTGTGCATGCATGATTCAATGCTGCGCATATGTTTTAGATAGTAGAATTTGGGCAAATGATATAGTCATTTAGGTCAAACTTGATGTCGATAAGCCGATTGGATATGTCAGCGATTGATTTTGATCGATTTAATCAAGATAGGCAAAACATTGTAGCATGTTCGCTAGTTAACCAGTCTTGAACATAGATAATTGATATAATCATCTGTTTAAACACATGATAAAACATGTTTGAAATTGATATGATAGGATAGATAGATTGATAGATCAGTTTATCGAAATCTAATAGGTTGATTGTTGTTGACTTGAATAGAAGGATATTATAGATATTTTGATGTCACGGGAGAGATATCTTGTCACACAGAATCTAAGACCAACACTGTCAGAGATAGACAGGCTGCTGATCAGAGCATTGGGGTTGTATTACATGATCTACATGCTTGAGATTCAGGTGAATGTCAGCATGATGACAGCATTAGTAGAGCGATGGCACTCGGAGATGAGTACCTTCCATCTTCCGACAGGGGAGATGATAGTAACATTAGAGGATGTTTATCACATCCTCTATCTTCCCATCATAGGTGAGCTAGTTCAATACGATTGACACGATGGAGTCACAGAGTGCAGAGCCATTTTTGGTGATGATGATATAAAGGATGGAGAGATTAGCTGGGAGGACATGGTCGATTTATATGACCCGCTTCCAGTGGTTCTAGCAGGGGCGATTGGGGGATTTGTATGCCCTGATCAGAGGTCACATGAATTTGTAGTGGGATGGGGCCACACATTACGATGGATGATGGAGGGGACCCGATTTTCTTGGGGTGTTTGTATATTAGCACATCTTTATCATGATATGCATCAGGTGGTGTACCATGCGAGTGCATCTCTATTAGCAGGTGTGATACTGCTCCATGTTTGGGCATGGGAGCACATTGTAGTGATGCAACCAGTGGCCATTAGATTTCAATGCGCAGGGCAACCCTACATTCATTTATATTCCTCAGTTTTGTCACAGGCAAAACTAGGCCATTTAGAGTTTTGGCGGTATACATTTGATACTTTAGATACAATGACATGGAGACCATACATAGGTTGTGAGCCTTGGGATGATGAGCGGCAGCTAGGTTTTTTCTTTGAGTCACGGTGGCTGATAAGGAGGATGCCCTTTATTTTGGAGAGACAGTTGGTCAGCTGGGTTTTGCGCCAGTTTGGCAGAGTCAAGGGCATGCCATAGGGAGTGACAGAGCATGCTCATACACATCAGGAGAGATGAGACTGGGGACCCATGGCATCATTCGATACGGCTCGACATGAGTTTGTGTACATGCCATTTTAGGCATGGACCATGAGATAGATAGTGGTGGACCCTGGGATGACTGTAGATCTTGAGCAGTTCTTGAAAGATGTTCCTATACCACGGATTATAGATCCAATAGCTAGGCCTCCAGAGAGAGATCCTACAGAGAGACGATGAGGGAGACTCCAAGGGAGAGATAGACATGGACGAGGGAGACAAGGTGGTGGTAATGGAGGAGGAGATGGTGGATATGGTGGTGGAGATGGAGGGAGAGGGGATAGGGCAGGACCATGAATGAGAGGAGGTGGAGTGAGACAGAGGGGATTGATGCCTCCCTCAGCTAGACAGGGATGGAGATAGCCTCCAGCATAGCCAGCACAACCACCAATAGGAGCTCCATTACAGGTACTAGTCACTCAGGTACAGATACCAGTTGCCCTAGTATAGGGACTAGCTGCACAGGATGAGGTAGACATCTTATTGGCATAGGGTGGTGTTGTACAGGGTGGCCAAGTTCATGATGACATATAGGATGACCCAGATGATGAGATGGCAGATGTATAGGCACCAGAAGAGCAGGCAGACATGGATATCAAGGGACAAGATCCCTATTTTCAGAGAGATGCTATTGAGGAGGAGCTAGATATCGATACACTACTAGTCTGACTAGCAGTTACACAGGTGCAGGAAGACCGAGTTCTAGGTCTAGAGAGACAGATAGAGAGGATGGATAGATAGATAAGAGTATTGAGATAGGAGTGAGATGCAGTGCTTGAGAGACTCGAGGAGTCAAAGATGCTACTAGATGAGCTGCAGCGCACAGAGGAGTTGGGTCCTCATGGAGATAGCATCAGAGCCATGATACATGCTAAGAAGGAGATATCCTACTGGTGAGAGGCATACAGACAGGCGGTCCTGAGGGATCAGTGGATCGGGAGTTATAGGGAGAGTTCAGTGGCTATCAGGATGGTAGTTCATGACAGAGGGGCACCAGCTAGTGGAGAGGGTGTATCATCACGCCCTCCTAGAGCACCGATAGGTTCAAGAGATTAGGGTGGATCCTTAGCATCAGGGAGTTAGTAGCACAAGGCCACATTGCATCCTGTAGACAGCGACAGATAGAGTCTGGAGGCAATGGTTCATAGATGTTGAGAGAGCATTATATACACTGTTGTACCATTATGATTCATTGTATCATTATATTTTGACTTGATGGACACTGACTATGGACACATTGTTATTGATTTATATCATTGGACATTTGGACATTTTTGTTGTTTTATGGACTTTATATGATAGATGCTATATGATTGATTCTATATATAGAGTGATGCAGTTCTATCATGATTTTCTTTGATGATTTATATACATGTGTGTACTGACATATGCAGGATGTGATGATTTACTTTAATATGCATAGAATGTATGTCTTAGAATGCGAAATGATTTATATCCAATTTGATATTTTTGATGCTTAATGGTTAATAATCATATGATGGTGATATAAATGCATGTCTTAAATGAGTTTACTAATGCTATGTGATTATTAATGCAATGTTGTGATGAACAATGTGGATAATGGATAATAAATAAATGATGTAAAATGCATATAATGTATAATAAATAAATGATATATAATGTGTATAATGAATAATAAATGACAATGTAATACAAATGATATCTAATGTAATAAATGATAATGTACCTAAGATGATTGAATGTAATAACTGATAACATAATAAAAGAAAATGAGATGAAATGATAGCTATAATAAATGATCAAATTATATACAAATGAACACTCCTAATGAAGATAACATATGTCTCTAAATGATTAAGTGCAAAATGTTAAATGCAAAAAGTCATAATATTTTTGGTTGTCCAAATGTCCTCAACTTAAATAATAATGTATCTGACACAAGAAGAATAGATGAAGAGAAAAGATAACCTAAGAAGAAAGGTAACCTATAAATCTCTATAAAAGGAGCACTGATATGTAAGTCATGAACTATTTAAATGAAATGCAATATGAAATGAATGTATCTCCACAACTTTAGGTAACATCTTAGAACTTCATAATAACTAGAACTTGATTTTCATCATTGAGCTCGTTATGTTAAAAGAAAATGCAAGCATCATGGTATAATTAAACTAGGATGACTTGAGCACTTCTTGCATGGAGTTTAATATTGCAAACGTGACAAGCATCTAGGTATAATTGAACCGAGATGACCTGAGTTTCATTTGTGTAACAGACAAGGAATATTCCCTCCTCCATTGGGGAACAAATATTTGGAGTCGAGGTATGTGCTGGCGTATAACCATAAATAGCATATGTAGAACAACATGATTTGGATGTTGTCAATACTATTAAATGAATGAAGGCACTTATGTGCAGACACCCTAATTATTTGTTCCTTTGATTTCATGGGGAAATATTCCATAGACAACAACCAAAGAAAATACCATGCCCCATCATGGCTATCCTAATCAATGACTTTTTAGAGTTTTAAACTCATGTCAAAGATATCATGGAATAGCATAGGAAACATGATAACAATAAAATCCAGATATGAATACATAATTTACAAAAAATCATTCTAACATGCCTATCATGAATATACATTTCTTTTGCCAAAAAGATAGTGTAAGATATAGTGATTAGTTCAAGTGATGATGTATAGTCAAGATTTGATAGATAAAAAATCATGTTTTGAAGGATAGATTACAGATTCTGATTCATCATAAAGATATCATTGTGAAAGAAAATTTGATTTTGTTTTCTTTGTCTGGTGAAAATCACTCCATTGTGTCCTCTAAGAGTCATGACTATCATAGATCCAATTCCTGAACTAGGTCGAGGACATGTCCCCAGCTAGGTGATGGACTAACTTATTATGGATGATGAAAGACTCAACAAGACTAGGATGAAGACCATGACAAATGATCAAGCTATGATGGAATTTTATTATGGGTAGATACAATGGATGATGTATGAACTGGCCATTTTATTATGATATATACATGGTAGGTATGAGGACTGACTAGCCATTTTATTGTGGTCATATACAATGAATGGACACACTAAAAGAATCCTAATAGATAAAGGAGCTAACTTGATACACATGGTGCTTGTTTCCAAGTTTTCACCACATGCTTTTATTGGAATTTTCATTTGATTTTTTTGTATTTTTATGATTTTTTGTATTTACAAAATATATACATAGCCCTTGCATTGAGATTTCAAGGATAGAACTTCTTGAGATGGATGCTATTAAAAGGTTCATCCAAGGGATCTCCCTCAAGTGTTGACAACTGATAAGCCCCAGAACCATAGACTGTTGTAATCACAAAAGGACCTAACCAATTGGGTTCAAACTTTCCCTTCTTTTCATGGTACTGTTGATTCTTTGGATTTTCGTGAAGGACTAAGTCACCCAATTGAAAGTCTTTGATCTTTACCTTGCTATTATACTGATGAGACATACACTGCTGATAGACTTTCAAATGATCATAAGCTCTTTGATGACATTCATCCAGCAGTTCTAGTTCAGTCAACCGTGCAACTCTATAGTATTCATCAGGAATCAAATCTTTGAGAGTGACATGAAGTGAAGGCAACTCGACCTCGAGGGGTAGGACTACTTCAGATCCATAGACAAGGGAGTATGGGGTGGCTCTAGTGGGAGTACAGATGGAGGTACGGTAAGCCCATAAGGCTACATTTAGTTGGATATGCCAATCACAGCCAGCATCATTGATAGTCTTTTATAGGATTTTAACAATAGTTTTATTTGACACCTCAGCTTGGCCGTTCCCTTGGGGATAGTATATGGTAGAATAGTTATGGGTAATATGGAATTTTGTGCATAGTTCATCCATGTCCTAATTTTGAAACTATTTCCCATGATCAGTAATGAGATACATAGGTATACCATATCTACAAATGATATAATTTAAGATAAACATGGATATTTGTTTCCCTGTGGCAGTAATTAATGGAACGACCTCAATCCATTTAGTAAAGTATTCCATGGCAGTGAGAATCCATTTGTGACCATTGGAAGATGGAGGGTTGATAGCACCCATGAGGTCAAGCCCCCACCGACTGAATGACAAGGTAGTTGTAAAAGGATGTAACTCTTGTGCTGGAGCATGAATAAGGTTTCCATGTATTTGACATTTCTTACATGCTCTAGCAAAATGAAAGGAATCTGTTTCCATGGTAGGCCAATAATAACCCATACGCATGAGTTTCCTAGCCAAAAAGGGACCACTCAAATGTGTCCCACAAATACCCTCATGTACATCTCGCAAGGCAGTTTGAGCTTCATCATGCTCGAGACATTGAAGGAGAGTACCGTCAAGACCTCACTGATAAAGGGTATCAGATATTAGGACATAGCAGGAGGCTTGGCGGAGAAAAGTTCATTTTTGATTGCGAGATAGGTCAGGGGGTATGATGTCATTTTTCAAATAGGAATATATTTTTCCATAGGTGGGGGAATCGTGTCCAATTAGATGACATATAATACTTGTATCAGGATCATCATATGTAGGACAAGTCAGGGATTCCACCAAGAACTCAAAATGGACCTTGGTATCTTCTGTATCAAACAAAGAAGCAATCATTGCCATGGCATCGACAGCCTTGTTATCATGCCAAGGAATTTGCTCAAAAGTGATGACTAAGAAATATTGTTTGAAGTCATCAACCATACATTTATATGGTAATAACTTAACATCTTTAGTCTGATAATCATCATTAACCTAGTTTACAATCAACTGAGAATCCCCATAGACATTTATTTTAGTTACTTTCCATTGTAAAGCCATGTTTAACCCAATCAGCAAGGCTTCATATTCTGCTACATTGTTGGTGCAAGGAAAAAGCAACTTGTAAGATTTCAGAATGGTGTATCCTTGTGGTGTGACAAAAAGAATACCAGCTCCTGAACCCTATTGTGTATACAATCCATCAAAATATAGTTGCCAGGTTTGTGTAGATAAAGCCAAAATGTGTGCATCAGGAAACTCTGTATGTATAGGTTGGTCATCCATTAATGGAGCATCTGCTAGCTGATCTACTATCACTTGACCTTTAATAGCCTTCCTGTCTACATATTCAATATCAAATTCACTAAGTAGCATGACCCACTTAGCCAATCTGCTTGTCAGTGCTATTTTGCTTAATAGATACTTTAAAGGATCAATCTTTGCGATGAGCTAGATTGAGTGTGACAACATGTAATGTCACCTAGTTTTGAGAAGCATGGTATTTCATTTACACTTGCACAGTCTTGCTTCACCTTTGCGCAACTTTTTAACATGTTTGCACAGGTTTTCATGCTTGCACAATTTTCTTGCACATTTGTGCAATAATTCTGCACAAATGCGCAGAAAGTCCACATGCGCACTTTTGATTCATCTTTGCACAGCATTATTTTTCTTTTGAACGCATGCGTAGCTGACCTCCATGCATGCATAGGAAATCAAATTTTCTATGCAAACATTTTTATTTACTGCGCATTGATGCGCGAAAACTGCACATTCATACAACACCTAAAAACAAATTTTTTTTTCTAAATCTAATCTACCATTCCATCTACCCTACATATGCTAAATTCTACTCTAACATGCATCAAATCATGAAATCACAAAGGAGGATCAAATCACCTACTGGCTCACCCGAATCGGGTGGTTACTGGAAGTGTCTGACCCTCTCGAAGTGGTGATCTGACAACGGGAATGACATCCTAGGGGCTTTGCTCTTCTCTCTCACGCGCTCTAATTTGCACAAGACAAGTGTGCACAATGAGCCTATTATGGACCCCTTAGCCCTATTTATAGCCTGTAGACCCTATGTGCTTGGTGTGTCGACCCTACTTCTCATTTTTATTCCATTTCACCTCATTTTCACCCATATTTTCTCCTGTTTCTTTCATGAGATTGATTATCTAAAAAAATAAAAAATAACAATAAAAAATTAAATTTTTTTTTTTGTCAATCAATCTCTCGAGGGGGCATGCATAGGTCATCTAAGACATTGTCTGGGGCAGGGGCAAAAATTTATATAAAAAAAATAAAATAAAATAAGATGCTTGATTTTTCTTTGAAACAATGTGACCAGCACATTATTTCAAAGAGGGGCAAAATGTATACACCTAAAAATGGCTTCATTAATTAATTAAATATTTATTATTTAATTACTATTGAATTGATAAATTAATTAAATATTTATTATTTAATTAATAATTATTCCTCTATTTATTAAATGAATTATTCAATTTATTTAGTAGATTCACTATAGTCTATTCCTCTATCCTAAGTCTTCTAAATTAGTCTTAATAAAGTGATTTAATTAAATACACAATCACCTAAATATGACTAAGTCCCTAGTCCACCTCATCTACCTAGTCACCTGACACATCACTTTGGCTAAAATAAATAATAATTATTAATTATTTATTAGTAATTATCCTCATCCACACATGTCCTATTCTTAAGGGCTATGTGGCCTCATAGGACTTGGTCTCATGACCACATGTCCTCTCAACAACCAAGTCAAGAGACATTCCCTATTCCTAAGGGGCTTCTCAAGCCACCTCTAAGGGTCAAAGGTGACTCATGGGACACTTGTACAAAGAGTCCTCATGAGGAAAAGGTCTCTCCCTATTTCTCTCTTAAGTCTTTGAGAAACATTTGACATGTGTCTTTCCCTTCCACCTTGTTCTCCTCCATGTCAATGTGAGAGGAACATCATCCCTATTCTTCCTCTCACATTCCAACTACATCCCCCTTTCTCTCAACTCCTTCAACCAAGTCAATCCTAGCCCTAGGATCTTCCACCTTTCATTCTCAACCGTAGGATTGTGCCACCTAGGCCTAGATCCTCCAAAACTCTATAAAAGGAGCCACATTTCCCCTTTGTGAGATAATAGGTATTTTTGTAACAAGCATTCAAGCAATTAAGCATTCAAGCAATCAAGCATCCAAGCATTCTAAGAGCAATCAATCCATATTATCATCATTTCATTTGCATTCCATCCATTAGATTGCATAAGCTATTGTGCACTCATTTCATAAAACCTCCACACTTTGGTAGCATCTTGGGAGAAGGCTTCATTTGGAAATCTGAGAGCTCAACCTCTACAAGAAATCAAGGCTAGGAAGACAATGGAGACAAGCTACATGGTAGGTGAAGGTAAATAATTTAGTATCATCATTTTATAGTTACTTTGCATTCTTCATTGTGTTGCATTAGATTGATTTATTGGCTTTTAATAGTTAATTTATCATCTCTAGTTATTAGACATCTAATTTGCATACATACATACATACATACATACATATATATATATATATACATATATATATATATATATATATATACATATGTATATATATATATATATATATATATATATATATATATATATGTATATATATATATATATATATATATATATATATACATATGTATATATATATATATATGTGTGTATATATATATATATAAATAAATAAATATATATAATAAATATAAATAAATATATATATATATATATATATATTTCACTATATATATGTATTAATATATTTACATATAGAATATTATATATATAGTATATCTATGAAATACCTTCTTTTCTTTTTAATAAAGAAAACTTAAAAAAAAAAAAATTAGCCCTAAGTTTGGGCCCAACCCCCGCACACAGTGGCTAAGCCACTGCCGCAAGCAGCTAAGGCTGTGACAGACAGTAGCAATGACACTGCCACTAATGGTTAAGGTTGTGACGAATAGTGGCAGTGCCACTACCTCCAATGGTTAAGTCCTTTACGGTAGTGGCTTTGCCACTTCCGCCAGTGGCAATGGCCATTGTGAACAATGGTAAGACCACTACCGCCAGTGGCCATGGAGAGCTGCGTTTCCTAGCTGCCACTTCAGACATTTTAGTTTTAATTTATATTTATATTTTTTATTTTTTTTCTGTAACAAATGATTAGTAAAAAAAAATGTTATATAGAAGGGCAAAAGAAAGATAAAATAATCATAAAGCATAACCGGTAACTTGGATATTGAAGAAATATATAAATATTAAACTTTTGCTACACTAATAAAATAACCAATATAGTAAATAAGGAATGGACGTGAACATCAAAATGTAATAAGAAATCTACTGGCATGAAGAGCCTAAGGATTTTAAGCATTTTTTTTAACATCTCTGGACATATATAAATTAAGAATCGTAATGAGATTTTATCCTGTCTAGATGACACAGCGAATTGGTTCTGTGTTCTAAACAACGATTTTTAAATCTGAAATCAATGAGATTGCACAAGCTAAAGTTAACTAAGATTTATTTACTCCTTGTTGTGTAATAGAGAGAGGATCAATATCACACTAGGATCCAAATGTTAAACCAGAGATGCAAAAAAAAAACCAGAGATGCAAATATGAAATAGATTTCATTATACCTTGCTGATTATGCTTGTGTAGACAAGTCTTTTACCTTGATGAAAGTCTCTTGTGTTGTATACACTCAATTATATATGGGGGTATATACACACTTGTGTGTATGTACACCCATATATATTTGGGTGTATACTCATCCTTTCTTTTTCCTTTTTCCCAGCCATTGGCCCAACCCGCAAACCCAAAAATAATGAAATTAGGGTTTGGGGCCATGTTTTATTTTTGGCCCAAACCCTAATTTCAGATTAGGGTTAGGGTTGGCCTATGGAGCCATTTATCATTTTTAATTTGTATTTTGAAATTTCATTAAATTCTGAAAAGTTATTGACCATTTAATAATGTTGAATTTTTCCTTCTCCTTTAAAATTTGAATTTCTATTTATTATTTAGTTTTGCCCTTTGTATCTCAAGATTCCCTATTATTGGGATTTTGAAATGATTTTTGGACAATAATGCTATTTTAATTTATTTTTTGAAATTTTAATTTATGAGAGTTAAGTTATGGTCACTTCATTTATTTTATTAATCTATGGAGGTTTGAGATATGGATTTTATATTTTAGCATTTTAATATTATTGAACATCTATTATTATTTTACTTAAGGATTAATTGTTTTTTTTTAATAATTTAATGCCCTATTGCTTTCCTCTTGAATATTACTTTACTTATAGGGAGATTAATAATCTTATTATCCCTAGGTGGGACCTAGGTAAGATATTAACCCCTATTAAAATTTATTGAATTAATATATATATAACACTATTTAAATGTTAAAATCTCCTAATTGGGATAATATTTGATGAATTTTTAATATCAATCAATTTATTGATTAATCTAAGGGAATTATAATTTTTATTCTTTTATTTGAGCAATATTATAATTAAATAATTATAGTTTATTAACCTTAGTTTTGCGATAGGGTTATCACCATGTTCGCATTATAACCCCCTTATCATTTATTTGATTTTACTTTGATCCTAAATGATTCCCTGGTATTCGTTAGGGGCCATTAGGGATACAATTTATTTTATGGGGTTGACCATCTCCGAAGGAGCCCTAGATTTGATGACTCCATAGTTACCCTTAATTATTTGTCTTGTTTTGGACTTATAGACTTAAGATTTGATCCCCTCTTGTCCTTTTAATGTTTAACCCTAGTTAGGGTTTCACGAGAATAATGCACTTGACGAGAAAGGGATGTTGGTAAGCCAACGCATGCCATGATTCCCCTTGTGAGTCAAGCATGTTGATCGATGGTTTTACATTTCAATTTTTAGTGTACCTTAGCGTACAACCTAGTTGATGTTGTGCTTTAAAAAAATATTGTTGTGTGTGTTTTGCCCTAAATTTTGGGCATGACATAGTCGTCATCACTAAAATGTGCATTAGAATCATCATAAAGAGTATCTTCTTTATCAAGATTAATAGAATCTAAAATACAAATGAAATCATCATGTTTATCCTTTTCAATTGTTATTTTTATTAACTTACTTTAAAAGATCAAGCATGGGTTGATCGAAGGAAGGAAAAGGTTGAGAGGAATATGCAATGCGAGAAGCAAGGGCATGAGCCTTGGCCTTATCTTGATGGTTTTTCTGATGCTGACCAATATGTTGGTTATGAATGGTTTTACGTGATAAACTTGAAGGATTAGGTTCCATAATCATAGGTTCCAGGGAGGGAATGACTACATGTTGAGGAATAATAGGTGGATGAATAGGTGGGGTAGGTAAGATAGTTGTAAGTGTAGAATCCTTAGAAAGGCTAAGCTCAAGAATATTTTATACCTTGTATTGTTGATAGGATCGAAAGAGATGATCAAGACGGCTAAGCGGTTTTTGAGGGAGAGATGGCCAAAAGAAATATATATTAGCACAATCTTGAGGATGTGAAGGTTTGTAAAGGGAATGATTAATGGTGATAACTTCTCCTTTGTGGGGAAAATTTATGCACTTATGAATATGAGAGGCTATAGCTTGCATGGAGGAAAGCTATGAAATGCCAACCTTAACTTGAAATTGATCAGAAGTAGGAATGAAAACAAAGGTAGTATAAACAACCTTACTAGAAATAGTCACAGGAAGATTAATAGAATCTTGAGGGTGATAAAGAAAACCATTACAAGTTTGAATCCAAACACTAGATGTATCATAGGTATCCCTATGCAACCCTTTACTAAAAAGATGTTCTTCAGTGATAACATTCACAACAGAAGAGGGATCAATCAAAATACCACAGGAAGATAAATGAGAAACCCTAGCAGTAATGTAAAGAGGACAATTAGGTGCTTTAAACATATCAGAGTCATCAAAGGTGATACGAGATGAATTTTTAGGTGAAGGTTTATGTTGAGACTCAACATGATTAGCTTCTTCTACTTTATCATCATAACTAATGTTGGTAACCAGAAGGTTGATTAATGACATTTTTTAAATGTGAAGGCAATGGATTGGTGTAAATTTGCAAATTTTGGTTAGGAGGTGCTACAAAGTTATTCATACTATTAACCTCAACATCAACATATATAACATTGGGATCAATAAGGTCTTGGATAGCATTCTTCAAAGCATAACACTTTTGAGTATCATGACCAGGTTGACGATGGTATTGACAAAAATCATTTTAATCAAATGACTTAGGCATTGGTTTGCTAGTGTCAATAGGATAGATATGAAGAAGTTTAAGAATGTTAGCATTGATTAAATAACATCACTCTTATCTATAGTAACATGAGCCATTGGAGTAGAGCTCTCAAGCTGGCTCACTTGTAACTGATAGTAGTGAAGCACTGCGCAAAGATGTGAAAAGGAAGTATACTCAGTAAGGAGAATATTATCTATAATGTCCTTTTACAAATTATACATAAAAATATGTTGAATATCATGATCAAACACATGATAAGAAACTTGAGCATACAAATGTTTAAATCTACCAATAAAGTCACTAACTTTTTCTTTAACATTTTGCTTACAATACATTAAATTAGTCAAAGAAATCTAAGGACCAATGTTATTTTGAAATTGTTGAATGAAGGCATTAGCGAGCATTTGAAATGAATAAATAGAGTAAGGAGGTAAAGAGAAATACCATTACAAAGATTTATCCCTAAAAGTATGTGTGAACAACTTAGTCATGAGAAAAATCACTACATGTAGTTTGGAAAGTCCTAACATGAATCATAGGATCACCATTACCATTATAAGTCTCAAGATGAGGTATCTCCATATGTTGTGGGATAACAACACAAAGGATATGTAAGGAAAGGGAATTGGCAATATCACATGTAGAGATGTTGTACTTGGATTGATTGAATTGAGCTACGTGTTGTAAACTAGTGACAGTTTGAACTAAGCTACTAATGGTAGTATTAGAAGACCCAATAGTAGGAATAGACATATTGGATGTACTAGGAAAGTTTTAGGAAGCCAAAGGAAATGCAAGGATTTTGGTAGAGGATTAGAAGGAATGAGAAGAGGATTGGAATATGTGAAAGGGACAACATTGTATGAGGGCAATGAGGAAGGTATGAAGAAAGGAGGAACACTTGAAGGAAGTGAAGGATTTGAAAGACCAACCCTTAAAGTAGGAAAAAATTATGTAGAAGTTTTCATGAGAGGTGGCGTATAAGTAGGAATAATAGGAATGGTAGTAGAAATTAAGATAGAAGGTTCAATGGTTGTGGAAGGAGGAGTGTATCCTAACTCTTGAGAACATTTCATCAAAGGCTTAGAATTAGTATAAATAAGGTGTGAGATACCACATAAAATGGATATGTTATTGTCATCATTAGTAATAAGCTTCTTAATAGCCTCAATAGAGGCAACACTATCGGGATTTGGGTTCTCTTGCACAAGCCAATTTTCCAATTCATCAAACTCATGAGAGATTTTATCAACTTGGGAAGGATAAATTTTTAAGGTTTCATCTTCATCATGGGAGGAATGAGAAGAATTATGCTCCATTATGGGATTGAGATCTTGAGGGAAAATATTAGTATTATCATGGGTCCTAGGAAGGAAAGAGGAGTCATGGTCAAAGAGCCCATGAGTCTATAACTTCTCCTAATGGGAATGCTAGAGGTTGGAATTAGTGTAATAAAGCTCATAAAAGAGGAGATCAAAAAAGGAAAATCTAATGAGATCTAACACAATTATCAACATAACAAGAGAGATCTAACCACACAAGTATAGTTAAATCTAACTCCAAAATAAAAAAGTAGAGATGTGTCGGTTTCACCACAAGAAAGGAAACAATCAATTCAAAAAGGGAAAACAAGGGATCTAACTCCAAGAAAGAGGTATAGGACATTGAAGATAATGAAAAGGGAAATCTAACACGAAGATAAAAAGGAAGTTTTTTCACATTAGGTTCACCAAAATGTTTAAGTGAAAAATGGTGTCAATGAATTTTAGTAATTTAAACTATGCGAGATGAAATCATTAACTAACCACTTCCACACTAACATTCAAAATAAAAGAGAAAGAGGGTCTTCTAGGTGTAACTCTCAATATAACCTAAGCTATATTATCAAACCTTGAGAAGATAAAGAAATGCCAATGCTAAACCCAAATTATACTAAGGAAGTGTTAGGATTGAGTAATACTGAGAGGGGGGGTGAATCAGTATTACAAAACTTTAAATAAAACTTAAACCAATTGAAAATAAACCATATGAATGTTGAAATGAAAATAACATAAACACATAACACATAACTCATATCACCATTATTTGTTTCTGAGGAAACCTTGGCCAAGGGATAACCTCTGTGGGGATGGTACCCACAACTATGCACTAAAATATAATATCCTTGTTAGGAGATCTAGCCCTATTAGGAGCTGAGTTTTACATAGTAAATTTCCTTGTTAGAGGAATAGAAACCTTGTTAGAGGTATACAAAACCCTATTAAAGGTATAGTGAGCTTACAACTCTTACAATCAATAATTCAATTATAAAAAGTGTTCTCAAGAGTGAACAATACAAGCATCTGCTATGCTTTGATAGTTCTAGTTAAATCTCTCAATAGTCTCTATCAATCTCTGATCTTGCATGTGCTATTTACCATCACTGATATCTCAATCTTGCATCCATATCTCATACATATCTTATTCCTTTATCATTTTCACAAAATACTCTTTATTTATATGTATTCTATCATCCAGTCGGCTCTCAAATATAATACAAAACATAATAATTACTCATGAAAACAATAAATATTGTGTCATTGATCTTTTATTACCAAAGTGTCAGTAATATACAATCTTTATCTAACTTAGCACGTTACCATTCCATCTATCATTCCCTTAATCATCGTGACTGTTCATATATCTTGTTTCAATGTTCCTTTGTCTTTGCATACCTTCATATCACTGTAAATCAATACCAAAACATAGGTGACCTTAAATTAAGACCATACATATCCCAAAATATATATCCTCTAAGCTCGTAAGCCATCATATAGCATAAATTGTCTTCGCTGACCAAAATAATACTGTAGTACTCTATAAATCCAATTTTGTACTTAGTCATTTTCATGACTATCTCCAACACTCATACTTACTACATGCGATCACTATAACATATGTGTTGCCATAAATTACAACCCTCAAGTAATCCATAGTTCTCTAAAAATATTAGTTTCCAACAATCTATCCCTTTGGCATTGATGGCAACACTTAGTGAAAAATGACTGAGTGTCCAAAACACTAATTGTACTCTTCCTTCTTCTTTATACATATACATATTCTTTTTTTTAAATTAAAATTTTATTTTTCTTATTTTTCTTCTCTTCTTTTCTTTTCTTTTCATTTTCTCTTCTTCTCCCCCTTTAACATCAATGGCAAAGGTACTCACAAAACTTCAAAATTTGAGACATGTAGGACTTAGTGCTTACTCACTAGATTCAGAATATCTTGGAAGGAATCTTCCAAGGTCTTCACTTCATCATTCCATGACTTAATCAATAGGTCACTGACATGAATCAATCCATTTAGTGCATAGGATGTAGTCTCTTCTTCCTTTAGCTTAGTGGGTACAAAATTGATCATTGATTCACCAATTTTTTCCATCTCAGTTAGATGAGCTTCAAGAATTGATAGCTTAGGAGTGATTAAACTCTTTAGCAAACCAAATCTTTTCACTAATCTCCCTTTCTCTATATCCAAAACATTTACTTTATCCAAGATTTTGGATGTCTTCTTATCCATTTCTAATACAGTTTATGAGGAGGTCTCACAATTGTCCATCATTATGTCCAATGTAGCCATGTCCTTGGCTATTATGTCCTCAATGTTTTTGATGTGTTTAATAGGATTGGTGCAATAACTATACAATTTTATTCCTTGTGAAACACAAATTTTGGCCTTATTTGTAGTTGCTTTCAAAATACCCAAGTCCCATGAGATGGACTAGAAAACTTCCTTCAACTTCTTCTCTAGGTATCTCTTCTCTGCCTTTTCCTCTACGATCTTCACAAGTGACTCATAATGGTTGTCAAAGTTGTTTAGTGTCATGTTCAATTTCTATGCATCATCTTTTCCTTGAAATATAAGAGGTGTAGGGAGTATTTTATTCATAGTATCTACTACCCTAGCGATCACCTTAAGCTTCTTATCTCCTTTTTGTTTTGACCTCTCTTTTGCCTTAGCAAATGCCATGAAGGATAATCTCATTAACTCATCCTCATACATACTCTCCACATCAGTGCTCATAGGTTTAGCCATACTTGCCAACAATAAGGTGGGGGAAGTATCAGGTTCTTGTTTGATCTGAATTCTTATCTCTTCTCCTTTATCTATCCCTATCTCTTCTTCCTCTTGTTGTCCTTCCTTTTCCTATCCTTCTACCTTTTGTTCTTCTTCTTTCCAATTTTCTTCTTTCTATCCTTCTTCTTTTGTCGCCATACTATCCAAGTTCCCTTGAAAAATATCACTTTCATCAAGTGTGGTGTCAAGGGTCACAGGAACACCAACAACAAAGAAATCTAGTTTCTTGTCAACTTCTCTTCCTTCCATACGCTCTTTAGTTATCTTAGAGTTTTCTCCCATTCCTAGTGGTGTAGGCTTGGTAGCTTTGGGAGGTGAAGTCTTCTTAGGCATGTCGCTCATCAGTATTTTATCCAATTCCTTCTGTGTGTTCTCAATTACCTCATCATATTTCATCGCCATGATTTTCACAAGTCTGGCCTTAGTCCTTAGTAGGAATTTGAGTTCCTTGATTATTTTCTTCCTTTCCTATATAGAAACTATAGGCAACATATCTTCAATGCATTTTTTCCTTATTGTTTCATCCTCTAATTGTGCTAATTGTTTTCTAATTTCCAACTTCCCATACAAATCTTTTAGAATATTGCCTTCAATCTCCAATAAGTTCTTTTTGTAAAATAGTAAGTGTTCAATCACTATGTCTTCAATCATTGATTGATTTCCAGTATCATACCTTTCATAGTACCTATTTAGAGTCTTTAAGTTACCATTTTTATTACTCTTTTCTGTAATATTTTGATGTTCGATTTCTATAGGTTATGTGTTTTCTTTTGTTCTTCTTTCTCTTCTTTCTTCTCAATTACCTTATCCTCTTTTCTTTTTGCTTCTACTTCAACCTTTTTCTTTTTAGGATTGCTAGGTTTGTTTGATCTTGTAGATCTCCTAGGAGTGTCTGTAGGTACATCCTCTTGTACTATCTTTTTAGGGGTGATTGATAAATCAATTTTTTCAGAGGTAGGACTTACTATCTTTTCTGCTTCAGAAGGAGGAGGGTCTTCAATCCTCATGCTAGAAGATCCTTCTGTCATCTTAGTTCTTACTTGGTTTAGTTCTTCCTTTGTAATTCCAACCTTCACTTCCATTTCATCAACCATCTTTTCTATCTTCCTCTTCCTTGTTCCTTTGTCCTACTCTTCTCTAACCTTTTCTAACCTTTCTAGATAAGTTCCCCATCTTTCCTCGGATGTGCCAATTTATGATGCTAGCACATGCTCTATTTACATTACAAGTACCTTAGAACTAACCTCATATCCCATAGGGTAGCACCATTTCTTCCTAGGCTCAGGTTCTTCAAAGCATACACAATCGGTTTCAACCATGAAACAGATTATATCCTTGTATCTTTCAATTAGTTCCTCATGAATTCTGTACCTTTCCTTCATTTGCCTCTGCAAAATCTTGATCATAGAAAATAACTGTGTTAATATGATTTAGAACAACAAAGAGGGGGGGGTGAATCAGTTGTTCTCAAGTCCAGATGTATAAAACAAACTTCAAAAACTTTTCCTTAAATCAGATCTAACAACCAAAACCAACTTGGTCATCACTAATTCAATAATAGAAACATATAACATTGCAGTCCACTACCCAGTTGTATCTAACTTGTAAAACATAGAAATGTCTAAACCAAAACATTCACACAAGCATTGACACTAGGATTTATAGTGGAAACCCAATCTGGGAAAAACCACTTTGTAACATGCTACTATTATTTTCACTCTTCTAAAGTGAGCTCAGTTAAAAGCCAACCCTGTCAAAGGTTACAATACACACTGTTAGGTGTGACCTGGCTAAAGGATTTCAATCACTCTGTTAGAAGTGAGCCTTGTTATAGGACTTACATACATTCCATTAGAATGCAACCTTGTTCAAAAGATTTAAACATATGACTATTAGGTCAATCTCTGTTAAAAGGATTTTGATTGTTACAATGGTTAGAAAGTAGTAGTAGTATTGATCTAAAAAACATACAACTCACTTTGCAAATATCAAATCCAATTCCATACACAAATGCTGGTTTATTGACTTTGAAAATTTTCCATCTCCATCTCTAATTTTCTTGGAACTTTTCTTCAAGCAATCACCACACTTCTCCTTCAGCTTTTTTTGCTTATACAGTCAATAACATCTACTGATCTTCTAGCATCCTTTGTTCACCCATGCACCCACATACCTAATGCTTAGGTTCCCTTAATACTTCCTCAATTAGGTTAGCTCATCTTTTGCCGCTCAATCTCCTTCGTAGATCTTAGGGTTAGGTCAGATTCATTGAATCTACCCACTTTATGTTCTTCGACTCCTTTTCTAGAAACATCTCAAATCTCTTAAAGATTTACAATAAAATGTTTTTAGTGCATTTAATGCTTTCAAACAATCAATAAATAAAGTCAACATGTTTTACATAATCCAAGAATTCAATAATGTCGGCTCCAAATCTGAATTTTCTTCAAATATAAAAATATTGATGCTCGGTCAATACTGTGATCAACTACTCAGTCTTCATGTAGAAAGCTCGGTCATTACTAAAAATGTTTCCTCAGCTTATACTATCTTCCTCGGCAATTAACTAATGTTCGGTCGACACTAGGACTTTTCTTGGCATACACTGACTCGGTTGACACTAACATTACTCAACTTAAACATGATTTCTCCATTTTTGCTCAGTCAAGCCTACCAGTTTAGTCTTCAATCTTACTAAGATAAACAATACATTGTCTCATCATTGTACAACATAGTGAAGTACACTGTGTAATATCAAGATAACTCAACCTTTCCTTAGGTGCTATTGTTACCAACCTTGCCTATCCACTTACCAACACTCAAATAGATATAGTACTTTCCTAAGTAGCAATAGTCTTATTAGTTAAGATTTGACATCAATGACAACACAACAATTGCTTCAATTGTAGTTTCCAACAATCTCCCTCTTTGGCATTAATGGAAACACCATATGATATCACCTGAATAACACATGGATTACCAACTAATCCAAAAACTTATCTATCCATCAGAAAAAAAAAAATTGTAATATCCTTAGCTTCATTCTAATTCAAAATCTATAAGCCTCAGTTCTGTGACTATCAAAAATATCCATATCTCCCTCTATCCCGATCCTTCATTTCAGTTCACCATCTCCTTACTTTTCCTTTCAGTTTAATGTGTTATTATATCATCTCAGTTCATCTCCCTCTTTGACAAAAATGCCAAAGCAACAACTAAAATGTACATCCATCAGATGTAGATATTATCTATGCAGCTCAGTGTTTCTCCCTTTGTCATCTTGCTTATGACTTATTCCTTGTCTTTGCTCTTCTTCAAAACTCTAGGCCAATCCTAAAGTGTGACAACCTTCTGCATCAATCTGTCAAATATTCTATTGTAGCATATTTGATGCAGTGCTCCTAGCTTAACTAGGCAACCTCAGTTAGGGGAAGAGCCCCTAATTGACTTCTCAAATACTCATGTGCTTCTTTAGTTAAAGCTTTAGTGAATATGTCTGCTAATTGTTCCTTTGTATTCACATATTCCATTCAGACTTCTTTATCTTGTACCAATTCTCTCAAGTAGTGATACTTAATTTTATGTGCTTGGTCTTAGTATGCATCACTGGATTCTTAGAAATGTTGATAGCACTTGTGTTGTCACAGAAAATAACAACAGGTTCAATGATTTCTTCTTTCATGCCTACCAACAATTGTTTTATCCATACCAAATTTGAACAGTTTACTGCAACAACAACATATTCAGCTTCAACAATAGATTGGGAAATGCAATTTTTTTTCTTGCTCATCTAGGAGACTAATCTCTATCCAAGAAAGAAAGCTCCACCACTAGTACTCTTTCTGTCATCTACATTTCCTGCCCAATCAGCATTTGTATATACTCTTAGTTCATATCTTTCATCCTTCTTGTAATATAGCCCATAGTCAACAGTCCCTTTCAAGTATCTCATAATTCTTTTCACAACCATCATGTGTGTTTCCTTAGGATTGGCAGAGAATCTTGCCACAATCCCAACAACTAGTGCAATATCTGGTCTACTATGTACAACATACTGCAATTTTCCAATCATGGATCTGTACAAAGTCTGGTTCACTTTTGCAACATCTTCATTCTTAGATAACTTTTGTCCAGTAGCCATAGGAGTACTCACTGGTCTAGAATCTTCCATCCCAAAAGTTTTCAGTATTTCATTAACATACGTAGACTGTGTAATGAAAATTCCTTTCTTCATCTAACATACTTGTAAACCAACAAAGAATTTGATCTCACCAAACATTCTCATTTCAAATTTAGTTTGCATTTCATTTGAAAATATCTTACACAAAGAATCTTGTCCACCAAAAATAATATCATCCACAAATTTTTTTGCCAACAGGATACCTTTAGCTTCTTCATCTTTCATGTACAGATTGCTTGTGTCATTTGTCCTTGAAAATCCAATCTATATCAAGTAGTTATGCAATCTCTCATACCATGCTCTAGGAGCTTGTTTTAATCCATATAGTGCTTTGTTCAGTTTGCATACCATGTGTCTTCCATTTGGATCAATAAAACCTTTTGGGCTATTCTATGTAAACTTCTTCTTCTAGTATACCATTTAAGAATGTAGACTTGACATCCATTTGATAAACCTTGAAATCTTTATAAGAAGCATATGCAAGCAGAGTTCTTACTCCTTCCAATCTAGCTACAGGGGCAAATGTCTCCCCATAATCTATTCCTTCTTCTTGTGCGTAGCCTTTGCATACCAGCCTAGCTTTGTTCCTAGTTATTTCACCTTTTTCATTCAGCTTATTTCAGAACACCCACTTTTTTCCTATAACATTTTTGTTTTCAGGTCTCGGCACCAGAGTCCAAGTATCATTCTTCTCTATCTGGTCTATTTCTTCATTCATTTCTTGTATCCAGTCTTCATTTTCTAATGCCTCCCTAGTTGACTTAGGTTCAAATTCACACAGTAAATATGTTGGATCCTTTGTCTTACTTCTGGTCATAATTCCAGTATGTTTGTCTCCAATTATTTGTTCAGGCTTGTGATGTCTTCTTACATATTTTTCCAAAATAGGTTCAACTCTTCTCTCCTATATTTCATCAGGTTCCTCAACAAGATTTTCAGCTTCAGCTTCTGAATGCTCAACAACCTCTTCCTAATACTCGGCAACATTATCTTGTCGCTCGGCATATTCTTGTTATCTTTCGGCACTATTTTCTTGATGCTCGAAAACATCTTCCTGTCACTCGGCATTGCTTACCCAAGACTTAGCATCAGGTGCAAGTCTGTTACTTGCCTCTTCTTCTTCTTCAATATACACAAAAGATCTATAATCTTTTGGTTCTCTTTTTCTATCAACTTCATTTATTTCTACATACTCATCAACTTTGACATTCACACTTTCCACAATTTTTTTAGTGTTAGAGTTCAAACACTCATAAGCTTTAATTTTTGTGGAATACCCTAGGAATATGCCTTCATCACTTTTAGCATCAAACTTTCCATTCCTATTGTCTTTTAATATGTAGCACTTGCTTCCAAATATTCTAAAGTATTTAACACTCGGTGCATGCCCATACCATAATTCATAGGGTGTCAAATTTGCACCTTTCTTGATCTGTACCCGGTTAAGAGTGTAGACAGCTATACTTATAGCTTCTTTCAAGTATTTCTATGCCACATTCTTTTTAATCAACAATGTCCTTGCACAATCCAAGATAGATATATTTCTTCTCTCTGCTATACCATTCTGTGGAGGTGTTCTAGGTGTAGACATCTATCTTTTGATTCCTCTTTCATTGCAAAATAGATTGAATTCATTTGATGTAAATTCTCCACCTCACTCAGATCTAAGACATTTTAGGTTCCTACCTATCTCCTTCTCAACCTTAGCCAAATACCACTTAAATAATTGAGAAGCACCAAATTTTTCTTTTAGAAATATTACATGCATCATCCTGGTATGATCCTCAACAAACAAGATAAAGTATCTAGCAACACAGTAACTTTGTACACCCATAGGTCCACAAAGGTTAGTATGAACCAAATCTAAAATGTTATCAGAAGTAAAGGATTTGAGCTTAAAACTTGACTTTGTCATTTTTCCTAACTGGCATTCCTTGCACATCACATTCTCAGGTTTCTTCAATCTAGGTAGACCTCTTACTTTCTTCTTCTTACTTATTTCTACCAGATTATCAAAGTTAACATGACATAGCCTCTTATGCCATAACCAAATGTCATCAAGTTGTGCGACCATACATGCTTCTTCAGATAGGTCAAGATAGAACAAATTACCTCTAGTCTGTTCTCCACTTCCAATCAGTTCACTAGTAGCATCAAATATTTTATCTTTCTTGTGATGAAATTCCACTCGGTAACCAGTGTTGTTGAGATGAGAAATACTTAGAAAATTATAATTTAGACCTTCAACCCAATATGCATTTTCACAAGAGATCTTATCAGTTAGTTTAATCAAACCTTTTCCTCTAACAGGACATGGTGCATGATTACCAAATTTTACACTTTTACCTCTATACTGATGTAAGGTCTCAAACTTACTCTTGTCACCAGTCATGTGATGTGAACAACCACTGTCAATAATCCATTTTTCATTCTTGCTCACATAGGGGATCAATGTAGTTTTCTCATCCTCATTAGATTCATCTTTCATTGCAACATAGACTACCTCAATTTCAAAATCATCACTATCAGTGTTAGTTTCTTCTTCAGCAATGTAACAAGATTTCTTACCTTTTCCTTTGTAGTCTTTGTACCTTTGGTAGCTTTTGTCATCTCTTATGTCTTTGTGTTTTCTTTATCTTTCTTCATCTTTCTCATTCTTGTCAGGACATCTAGCAGCTATATGACCAACTTTATTACATGCAAAACATATAATAGGGAGTTTACGTTTATATTTTCCTTTTCCCCTTCACAGTCTTCTAGCCATAAGAGCTTCTAGATCTTCAAGTTCTTCATTAGAAGTGTCACTTTCACTTTCATTGATGCATCTTTCTTTTTCTTTCTTTGGCTTATTTAGAACTAATTGTGACTTAAAAGTAGATTCAACATTACCAATACTACCAATAGTGAAGTTATCATAGTTAGAGAGTTTAAAAGCAGTCAGCTTGCCAACCAAACTTTCCAAAGTAAGCACATTAGTAGAGTTACATCTTGATTCCTGAATAGCTGAGATCTTAATAGCATATATAGGATGCAGAGTTCTTAGTACTTTACCAATTATAGTTTCATCCTCAAAAGTCCCACTAGCTCCTCTAATAGCATTCACAACTTCTTTTATTCTACCACAATATTGTGCAATGTTCTCACCTTCTTGCATTCTCATTTCATCAAACTTACCTCTGAGACTCTCGGCCTTAGCTTTCAGTACATTTATGTCACCACCATAGATCTTAGCAAGAGTGTCCCACATCTCCTTAGCACTTGTGCAATCCTTAATGTCCTCAAATTCTAGATAGCTTAGGGTAGATGCAATTTCTAGCATTGCCTGATTATGTTCTTGCTTAGCTCTCATTTCTTCGGCAGTCAAAGGTGTGATAGGTGAGACATAGTCATTCTCAGTGTAGTATTTTGTAGAATCACCAATACCAGCCAGATGCAGCTTCATCAAGCTTTGCCATGCAGGGAAGTTTTTCTTATTCAACTTCGGTACCTCCTTCTTATACATCCTGATCATTTGCTTCAAGCCCCTTTAAACTTGATTTTTATAAACATCAATAATAAGCAACACAAATCTGATACCAATTGTTAATATGATTTAGAACAATAGAGAGGGGGGTGAATCAGTTGTTCTTAGGTCCAAATGTATAAAACAAACTTCAAAATTTTTTCCTTAAATCAGATCTAACAACCAAAACCAACTCGGTCATCATTGATTCAATAATAGAAACATATAACATTGCAGTCCACTACCCAGCTGTATCTAACTTGTAAAACACAGAAATGTTAAACCAAAATATTCACACAAGCATTGACACTAGGATTTATAGTGGAAACCCAATTTGGGAAAAACCACTTTGTAACATGCTACTATTATTTTCACTCTTCTAAAGTGAGCTCGGTTAAAAGCCAACCCTGTCAAAGGTTACAATACACACTGTTAGGTGTGACTCGGTTAAAGGATTTCAATCACTCTGTTAGAAGTGAGCCTTGTTATAGGACTTACATACATTCCATTAGAATGCAACCTTGTTCAAAGGATTTAAACATATGACTGTTAGGTCAACCTGTTAAAAGGATTTTGATTGTTACAATGGTTAGAAAGTAGCAGCAATATTGATCTAAAAAACATACAACTCACTTTGCAAATATCAAATCCAATTCCGTACACAAATGCTGGTTTACTAACTTTGAAACTTTTCCATCTCCATCTCTAATCTGCTCAGAACTTTTCTTCAAGCAATCACCACACTTCTCCTTCAACCTTTTCTGCTTATACAGTCAATAACATCTACTGATCTACCAACATCCTCTGTTCACCCATGCACCCACATACCTAATGCTTAGGTTCCCTTAATACTTCCTCAATTAGGTTAACTCATCTTTTGGTACTCAATCTTCTTCGTAGATCTTAGGGTTAGGTCAGATTCATTAAATCTACCTGCTTTATGTTCTTCGGCTCCTTTTCTAGAAACATCTCAAATCTCTTAAAGATTTACAATAAAATGTTTTTCAGTGCATTTAATGCTTTCAAAAAATTAATAAATAAAGTCAACACATTTTACATAATCCAAGAATTCAACAATGTTGGCTCCAAATCTAAATTCTCTTCAAATATAAAAATACTGATGCTTGGTCAATACTATGATCAACTACTTGGTCTTCATGTAGAAAGCTCGGTCATTACTAAAAATGTTTCCTTGGCTTATACTGTCTTCCTCGGCAATTAACTAATGTTCGGTCGACACTAGAATTTTGCTCGGCATACACTGACATGGTCGACACTAACATTACTCAGCTTAAACATGATTTCTCCATTTTTTCTTAGTTAAGTGTACCAGTTTAGTCTTCAATCTTACTAAGATAAAGAATACATTGTCTCATCATTGTACAACATAGTGAAGTACACTTTGTAATATCAAGATAACTCAACCTTTCCTTAGGTGCTATTGTTACCAACCTTGCCTATCCCCTTAGCAACACTCAAATAGATATAGTACTTTCCTATGTAGCAACAGTCTTATTAGTTAAGATTTGACATCAATGACAACAAAATAATTGCTTCAATTGCAGTTTCCAACAAACTCACCATCTACCCAATTTTTTTTCTGTCTTCGATAGCTCTCTAATATTTGTACACTAGTAGGTATGTTGTCCTTCCATTCTCTAGGGTGCATTCTGGGAAACTTGTGCTCAATGTGAATGTACATATTGAATAGTAGTAAAATGGATTCAACACTATTCAGATGTAAAAGGGAAAGTGGGGAAGATATGAGATCTATCCTCGAACCCAAATTCCCAATAAAGAGATCCAATTTGATCAACCAAGAGTTTAATACACAATCAAATCAATTTATGGAGAATATGGAAGAGAGAGAGGGTAGATCCAATATTTCCCTATGAATGAAATTTATGCTTGGAGTATGAAATAATTGAAATACAAATACTAACCTCAAATTAGGGCAGATCTAGACAATGTTAAATTCTGATGTCTGTGTGTACTTTCGGGCAATTTTGAAATTTGTTATGGACTGGAAATGCTGAGACAGAGAAAACCTAGAAATCTTTCTCCAAGATGAGCTCAGGTTGGGTTTGACCCTCATAAAAGGTCAAATACTACATTCTTTATTTGAAGTTTGATTTGAATTCTGTTCGCAGATCTCGAAAGTTTTCTGAAAAGAGTATCCAAATTCCCTCTCAGATCCAAAATTTTGTACCTGTACCTGCAAGAAAATGGGGATTTTTGTTGTATGGGGGGTTTGCCTTGGTCAAACCCCAATTTAGGAATTAACCTTGAAATTGAATTGAAATATAGTGTGCATAAACAAAGTAATTGAAACAAATCACCTCGCTTATGTTGAAGTCCTTGTAGAGGATTCGAATCCTCAAATCCATAAGTAGGAATGCTTCAATGGATGTAGGATGAATGTAGTTCATAAACAAAGTAATTGAAACAAATCACCTTGCTTATGTTGAAGTCCTTGTAGAGGATTCAAATCCTCAAATCCATAAGTAGGAATGCTTCAATGGATGTAGGATGAATGTAGGATGTCTCCAATCAATGACATTTGATCTTCAACACCAATCTTGACTTGATCTTTGCATATGAGAAGGCTTGAATCAATGTGGAAGGTGGATCATCAAAGGGGGCTCCAAAGAGATTGAATCCTTCAATAGCTAACAATGGATCTCCTTGATGGATGAATGCTTGAACACTTGAATGCTCTAAGACTTGCTTGAATACTTGAATTCACCTGCTTTCACTTGAGAGCTCACTCATGAAATTGCTTGAGATGTGATGTGAAATAATAGATGATAAAAATGAGAGAGGAAGACCTCCTTTTATAGTGAACTAGGGAACAATCCTCTAAAGGGGCCACCTTGGAGAATTAAATCCCAATTAGGTCCTAACCTTTAGAAAATATACCTAGATTAAATAAAATTAAATGATTTACCATCCCAAAACCTGAAATGATTAACCCAAAGGTGGGAAAATAAATATCCCGAAAGCCCAAATCCTAGAAATTCTAGATTCTGGAAATTTGAATGAGGGGGGAAAAATTGATGTTGGACCTACCCTAGTCAGGTTCGACCTCGATCCTAACCTAGTCAAGTTTGACCCTTATCTTGACCTAGCTAGGTTCGAGCTCGATCCTAACCTAGTCAGGATCAACCTCAAATTTGACCCTGGGCCTAGATTCAGTCAGAGCCAAGTCAGGAGGTCACGGGGATGCCCAGAAACCTAGAAATGATATTAGACATGGAAAGAATGTCAGGGTTAGACATAAAATCCTATGATGACTGTGATGAAATCTAGGAGGACCTATTTCTAAATCCTATGTAGAAAATAGAGCCATGGAAGAGGGGAATTAAGGAGAATCCTCGAGATCCTAACCCTAATTTCACCTAGAATGAAGAAATAAAGTGCCCGTAAGAAGTGGAAAGTGGTGAGAAAGCCAAATACATGAAAAGACCTGATCAAGGTGCTTAACATGACCTGAAACCACTTACTTGGAGGGCTAAATGCTCTTATCATGGAAGTGCTTCCATTTTAAGATGATACATTAAGCCCCCACTTTAGCAAGAGTATGGACTCGATGCAAACTCTTGGTAAAGGAGATCAGAATGAAAAGATAATCTTATTGTAATCCAAGGGACAAAGAGAAACCTTAAGCCCCTAGGGACTCAAGTCTTCATCAAATCCTAGATCATAATAAGAGAGACATCTCTAGAGAGAGAAAGAAGGTGTGATTAGCTCGCCCAATGAGAACTTATGTCCCCTTGCGAATGACATAGAGAAATGGTGCAACTGTAATGATTGAATTGAACCACCTAGTGAATGTGGCTACTCACTAGTCAACCCATCAAGGATTCATCCTTAGGAATATTCTATTCCATAAGAATAAAACCAAAAATAAAAAATAGAGATCTAGTCTTAAGGACACTTCTGACCTTAAGGGATCATAATATATGTGTATTTGAAACTGGAGGGATCAAGAGATCTTAAAATATAAATATGTGCTTTAAGGATTAGTTACTAATCCAAAAAGGGAAAAGAAGTATCTTGAAAAATATGTGTGTATTGAAAATTGTGTGTGTCCAACAGGTGAGCAGAGTGTATGCCCCCACGTTAAAGTCATTGCTGACACTTTAACAGGAGCAATGGCTTTAACAGAAACATAAACAACTCCATTGATTACATTTCCACATCGAGATGCCCCCAGATGAAGACAAATCAAGGGAAATATCATAGAAAAATACAGAGAACATGGAAGGGATCTACCTGTAAGGAAACTTAGGTGTGGAAACAACTTCCTACGCTAATATCTATAGGAGAGTATTGTGAAAATTCTTATAAATCCTTACAATTTCAGATTCGTTAACTACTTTAACAAAGATATTGCAACCACATACAATGTATACAAAAAATAGAGAATGAAACAATGATATACCCTGGGGAAAACCTTTTGGTAAAAAACCCCAGCACTCTAAAACCTGCACAATGTATTATCTTCAACACAAAGATTACAATACACTTGCAATGCAAGTTCTTTTAGGAAATGAGAGACAAAGCCAACAAGACTTAAATTTTGTTATATCTCTCCCATAGGAGCAGCATCATATATATAGACTCCTATGGACCCAAAAATAGGCACAACCACCAAGACCCCATGCACAAAGCCACATGTACATAGTTGTTACATGCAATCCCAAGAATAGGCATCCATCCCTAGAATAGACTATGATAGCTTGTCATAGAATCTACCAAAAATAACGGTCACAAGAGAAGTGTAAGAGAATCTATCATACCAACCTATTTTTGGCATATTCTCTTACACACACCAACCACTTCTTCTTGGGCGCCCAAATAGGCCCAAGTCATAAGATGCTCTTACACCTGTCATAGCACATTCCTTAAATAGTTCTTACGCGTCATAGGAATCCGTCATGACCATTTTAGTCATGATCTCCTTACGCACAAGATGCCGACACATCAAGTGGAGTGACACATCAACATGCCAACTAGACATGTACACTCACACTTAATTACATTATTTGCAAAAAATATATTTACAAAACAAATAATAAGAATAGCAATTATCCAAGGTTGAGACACCTTATTCCTAACATTCTCCCACTTGTTGAACACCTTGTAAGAGCAACATGAACATAACAGGAACTTTAACCGCTATAGGCCAAAAGGCCCATAGACTCCGAACACCATCTGAACTTCTTAGTGCCCACTAGTTTCATTAATGCATCTACAACATTCTTCATAGTATCTACCTTCTCCAAATTTACCTTTCCATCTTCCACCATATCTCTCACAAAGTGAAACTGCACATCAATGTGCTTCGTTCTGGCATGGAAACTTGGATTCTTTGCAAGGAAAATAGCGCTCTAACTATCACACCAAATAGTAATCTGTTCTGCATCAACACCAACATCAGAGCACAATCTTCTAAGCCAAATGGCTTCTTTACAAGCATGAGTAGCAGCAATGTACTCAGCTTCTGTAGTGGACAAAGAAACCACAGGTTATCGCTTACTCATCCAACTGATGGCACCACCAAACATAGTGAACACATAAGCACTGGTGGATCTCCTGCTATCAATATCGCCTACCCAATCTGAATCCAAAAACCCATGAATACAAACTAAATACAGAGATCCAGAAGAGTTACCATGATAACATATGGAGTAATCTGATGTACCCCTCAAATATCTGAGTACTCACTTAATTGCATCCCAATGTACCCGTCCAGGATTAGCCATAAACTAACTCAGGACTCCCACTTCTTGGGCAATGTCTGGTCTAGTACATACCATAGCATACATAAGACTTCCAACTGCATTGGCATAAGGTAGTCTACTCATGTCCTCCACCTCACTAGGAGATTTTGGACAATCATCTACAAATAACTTTGTTCCCATAGAAATAGGAACACATAGTGGTCTACAATCTGCCATGCTGAACCTGTCCAACACAGACTTCACATACTTACTCTAACTCAACCAAAGTTTTCTGTTAGACCTGTCTCTACTGATTTCCATACCCAAGATGTACCTAGCTGCCCCAAGATCTTTCATCTCAAACTGTGTTGACAACTAAGATTTAAAATTAGAAATCATACCCTTACCCTTCCCAAACAACAACATATCATCAACATATAATGCAACAATAAGAAGGCGATCATTTTCAACTCTGAAATAAACACAATGATCTGATTTTGATCTTACAAATCCAATTGACAACACAAAGGCATCAAACTTAAGGTACCACATCCTAGGAGATTGCTTCAAACCATATAGAGATTTCTTTAATCTACAAACTAAGGATTCTTTAACTTTAACAATGTAGTGCTCAGGTTGTGACATATAAATCTCTTCCTCCAAATCACCATGAAGGAAAGCTATCTTCACATCCATATGTTCTATCTCTAAATCATATGATGTAGCAAGAGATAATAGAAATCTAATGGATGTCAACTTTGCAACAAGAGAGAATATTTCACCATAATCTATTCCCTCTACCTGTGAATACCCCTTTGCAACCAATCTAGCTTTATACCTTTCAACACTACCATCTGCACAGAATTTCTTCTTGAACACCCATTTACAGCCAATAGATTTTCTCCCTTTAGGCAAAGGTACAAGGTTCCAAGTTTTGTTTTTCTCCAATGAAGCCATCTCATCATCCATAGCCTCAATCCAAGAACCTGCATCTTCCATGCCCAAAGCCTCTTTCACAGATCTAGGCTCATCAATGTTAGTAATCAAAGCAAAGGCACAACTGGAATCTAACATAGAATAACCAAACCTTTCTGGTTGCTTTCTTTCTCTCCTGGATCTCCTCAAGGGCTGAGGTTGAGGTTGTTCTTCCTCTTCTTCTGAACTATCAAAGCTGCTAGAGCTCTCCTCATCATTAGACCCAACATGGTCTCTTTGTTCACTCTTCTCAGGGGTAGAAGGCAACTGAACAACATCTTTTTCCTTTTCTTTTTCATCTGGTTGTAGCACAATAGGAGAAGATGTTAGCTCTCTGAAAATAACATTTCTACTATACAACACCTTACTAGTCACGGGATCCCAAAGCTTGTATCCTTTCACACCAGCACTGTATCCGATGAAAATACATTTAACGGCTTTGTTTTCCAACTTAGATCTTTTCTCCTTTGGAACATGTGCATAAGCTTCACAACCAAAAACATGAAGATGTCTAATTGAAGGCTTCTTACCAGACCACACCTCCATGGGTGTCTTACCAACAAGGGCTGATGTAGGAGATCTATTAACTAGATAGCAAGCAGTGGCCACAACTTCGGCCCAAAACCTTTATTCTAAACTAGCTCCACTAAGCATACTCCTAGCCTTCTCCATCAGTGTCCTGTTCATTCTCTCTGCAACTCTATTTTACTATGGGGTATAAGGAGTTGTCTTATGCCTCTCGATACCTTGTTCTTTACAGAATTGTTCAAACTCTGCTGAGCAAAACTCACCACCATTGTCAGTTCTCACACACTTAATCTTCTTACTAGTCTAATTCTCTACAAGAGCTTTAAATTCCTTGAACCGACTAAAGACTTGTCTCTTAATTTTAAGGAAATAAATCCACGTCCTTCTACTGTAATCATCTATGAAAGATACAAAAAATACAGACTTGGAGATTGAAGAAACTTTTACAGGACCAAATACATCAGAATGAATAAGATCCAAAACATCAGAAGATTTGTGAGAACTAGAGTAAAAATGAACATGATTTTGTTTACCATAGACACAGTGTTTGTAGAAGTCAAACTCGAGATTGCAATCATTTAACCAATAGCCATAGACTTCTTCACTGCTTGTTCAGATGGTGAGGATGAAGAACTATTACATAGAGGAATACATGCATCTAGCTAAAATAAGGTACCTCTCCTAGTACCCCTTGCAAGCACTATCGATCCTCTCATCATCTTGCATCCTTCTTTCAAAAAAACAACTTGCACACCTACATCATTCAGCATACTTAGAGATAATAGGTTTCATGCCAAACCTGGAATGTGCATAACTCTGTTGATTCCCTTTACTCATCCATCAGGAAATTTGATAGTGACCCTTCCGCGTCCAACTATCTTTAGGTGAGAATCATCACCCAAGTACACCTTTCCACCATCGAACTCTTCATATTTTGAGAACCAGTTTTGATGAGAGGTCATGTGAAAAGATGCACCCAAGTCAACCAACCACACGTCATCAGATGCATGGGCTGCCAAAGCTACGATGAATGCATCACCATCTTCTTGAGATCTTTCTGAAGCTGAATCTAAACCTTTCTTCTTCTTCTTTGACTCTTTGCAGTCTTTACAGAAGTGCCCAAATTTATCACAATTCCAACATTTTGCCTTGGACTTATTGGAAGTCTTTGACTTCCCACGGGATTTGGATCTACCCTTATTGTCATTTTTCTTCCCTCTTTCAGTGGATCTCCCACAAACAACAAGGGCTTCTTTTTTCAAAATGGAAGCCTTTCTCCGCATCTCCTCTGATAGTAGTGAAGACACCACATCATCCATTTTGAAGGTGACTAAAGTGCTTCCGAGAGCCATCACAAGATGGTCCCATGAATCCGGTAAAGAACACAAAAGTGTGTAGCAATGATCCTCCTCCTCTAACTTGACACCAGCTGATGTCAACTGTGCAGCCAATAGATTAAATGCATTTAAATGATCCGTTAAGGATCCACCTTCCTCCATTCATAGAGAGTACAACTTCTTCCTCAAGAACAACTTGTTCACTAGAGATTTGGCCTGATACATGGCTGCAAGTCTTTCCCACAAACTATTTGCGGTTTTCTCATCTAGAACATTTAGAAGGATTGCATCGGTTAAACAGATTCTTATGAGACCCTTAGCTTTACGGTCTTTGATATCCCAATCTTCTTGAGCTATAGTTGCTGGTCTTGTAGCATTTGAAGTCACTTCCCATAGGTCACAATCTTCCAACATGTCTTCCATCTTGAGTTTCCACAACTCGAAATTAGTGCCATTAAATTTCTCCACCTCCATTCTTCCATATGATGAACTCGCCATCTCAATCTGCAAATAAGATTCAAAATGCTTTGCACAAAACTCCCACTCAAACTTGAGATCAGCTCAAAAAACCCTACCCAATAACTAGGATCAAAAGTTGATCAAGCTCTGATACCACTTGTAAGGAAACTCAGGTGCAAAAATAGCTTCCTACGCTAATCTCTATAGGAGAGCATTGTGCAAATTCTTATAAATCCTTACAATTTTAGATTCGTTAACTACTTTAACAAAGATATTGCAACCACATACAATGCATACAAAAAAATAGAGAATGACACAATGATATACCCTGGGGAAAACCTTTCGATAAAAAACCCCAGCACTCCAAAACCTGCACAATGTATTATCTTCAACACAAAGATTACAATACACTTGCAATGCAAGTTCTTTCAAGAAATGAGAGACAAAGCCAACAAGACTTAAATTTTGTTACATCTCTCCCATAGGAGCAGCATCATATATATAGACTCCTCTGGACTCAAAAATAGGCACAACCACCAAGACCCCATGCACAAAGCCACATGTACACAGTTGTTACATACAATCCCAAGAATAGGCGTCCATCCCTAGAATAGACTATGATAGCTT
The DNA here is from genome assembly GCA_027943335.1 of Chamaecyparis obtusa. Classification (NCBI taxonomy): domain Eukaryota; kingdom Viridiplantae; phylum Streptophyta; class Pinopsida; order Cupressales; family Cupressaceae; genus Chamaecyparis; species Chamaecyparis obtusa. The sequence goes on along the minus strand of BSBK01006300.1, from coordinate 180,346 downwards.
GTCATAGAATCCGCTAAAAATAACGGTGACAAGAGAAGTGTAAGAGAATCTGTCATACCAACCTATTTTTGGCATATTCTCTTACACACACCAACCACTTCTTCTTGGGCGCCCAAATAGGCCCAAGTCATAAGATGCTCTTACACCTGTCATAGCACATTCCTTAAATAGTTCTTACGCATCATAGGAATCCATCATGACCGTTTCAGTCATGATCTCCTTATGCCCAAGATGCCGACACATCAAGTGGAGTGACACATCAACATGCCAATTAGACATGTACACTCACACTTAATTACATTATTTGCAAAAAATACATTTACAAAACAAATAATAAGAATAGGAATTATCCAAGGTTGAGACACCTTATTCCTAACACTACCTACCATGGGGTCAATATGATCATAAGATAATATATATATATATATATATATATAAAATATTATTGCAAATAAATTGACATCATTCCCCAAAGATAGAAGAACTACCATCACAAAGGAGGAAAGATCAGATAAGATATACAAAGGAGAATCTTTTCGGACCATGACATGGAGACCAAAAAGAATTAGTGCTACCATATCTCGAATCCAAGTAGATTACACAAGGAAACATGTACGAACAATAGCACAGTTACAACATAACATTGAACAATGCATAGAAGAATAGAGATACATATAGAAGAATTTGAACAACAGGCAAACACACAAAAAAGCTACCACGAAGGACAAGCCCATCAAGCATGCCACCTACTTTCCCCATCTCCTTGTATATCATTTAGGGAAGGTGGGTAACTCGCAAGAGGGACTATATCCAACATAGTAGGAATGATAGCTAGTTCCAAACAAGAATCCTCTTGAGAATCACTATGTTTGACACTAGGTGTAAGAGTCAATTGTGATGAAAGCATATTAGGTAAATCAATGTCAATGTCAATAGTTTCATATTTATCATTAACATCATCAGTATCATCAAGAGTATCTTCTTCATTTAAATTAATCAAAATAGGATCTAAGATATGAATAGAATCATCATAATCATGCATGTGAACATCATTATTAGTAACAATCTATTCTACCACATTATGCCTAGGTTTATCCGTAGAAGGTAAAGATCTTTGAGCTTTAGCATGAGCACGACACTTTTTATGACATTCATTAGTAGATCAGTTTCATTTTGATTTATTTGAAATAGGTTGAGAACTAGGAGTAATAGTCATAGGGTCCTTCATAGGTTCTTTAGGAAGATCAATAGGATTATTAACCATAGGAGAAACAATCACAGGATCTTTGATAGGTCCAGTAGAAGGAACTTGATTAACCGAGCTAAAAGTCATAGTTAAAGGAGGTATTGAGGGTGTAGGTAAAAGACCATGATTAAGATCCCTAGGAGGTGAACTTAATTCAAGAATTTTATGATGTTTATAAGCTTGATATGATCGAAAAAGATTATATGGTCGAGGAGGACATGAATTAGGTAATGAAGGCCAAAAGAAATCTAGAGCAGCACAATCTCTAGGCTTGGAAGATTGATATAGACTATGATTAATCATCTTCACTTCTTCATCATGAATGAACTTAAGACACTTATGGATAGGTGAAGCAACAACATGCATGGCAGATAACCAAAGATCAAGTCAAGATTGGTGTTGAAGATCAAATGCCATTGATTGGAGACAGCCTACATTCATCCTACATGTTAGAAAGTAAAGTCCACCAAGATAACTAAGAGGTGGGGGGGGGGGGGGGTGAATCAGTTATCAGATAATTATAACTTTTATCATCTTCAACAACATTAAACCATATAAGCAATATAATTACCAACCATAGAAAGATATTCATACACAATAACACAATGACACAAGATATGTTGACTAGGGAGCCTCTTGATCAAAGAGTAAACCCTAGTGGGAATGATGCCCACAAAAGATGCACTAATATGAATATTCCTTGTGAGAGGATGGACTCTGTTAGGAGTCTTATGAAATACATTCAGTACATATGAATCCCTGTTAGGAGATTTTGAATCTTTGTTAAAAGATTCTAACCTTGTTAATAGTTATGAAAGATAGAAGGATTGTAATGCCCCGCCAAGGAACCCAGAAGAACTTAACCTAAACATGCGACTAAGTTTGCAGAATATATTTTTTTTAAAGTTAACAATCAATAACATCAAAGTTTACAATGCAGAAGCAAAGAATAACAATACACAACTAACAAAGGTTACAACTCCAAAGGGTTCCTTGACGTAGATTACGAAAGAGTTAATTAATTAAAATAAGATAAAGATATGAATCCCAAGATTACAACTTAAAGATAATTACAACATCATATGCATGAATACATAAATACAAATGGTACCTTAGGGTAACCATAATAATAAGCATCCACTGCACATGTCTCAGGGTATGTGAATACAATAACTGAAAAGAAATACAACATGATATCTCTGAGTATCTGATACAATGATACAAGACCACAAGAAAAAGGAGAACAAGAAAGAACAACTACGACATGGATCATCTAGCCTCAGTGCACAAATGTCAAAATCTCAAATGGTAAAAGAACCACTACCACCCGACCTCGTGAACCTAAACGGTCCACTCCCACCGTGCTAAGGAGATAACATCAGATCCCACTCAGATAACAAACAACAACAACCAAGGAAGAGGTTCTAAAAGATTCTAACTCAAAGGTACAACAAGGTATAACAAACTCTACCAGAGGCAAACAGAACACGTAGGAAACCTAAGATGCATACAAGAAGTGTCATCACATAAGTCAACTCTAAGGTTATCCTGGTAGTCCCTTCAGACCCCGATGCCCTAGTGACTCTATGTGGATATAGTAACCTCTCATGTAGACAAGGTACTACCTATGCAATCTCCAGTCCATAAAGGTGGAAAGCATCATCTCAACTCCCATCCTAGACAATCTCAATCAAGAACTTAGGCATGGGCGAGGCACAAATATCTTATTAGGTTCATTTTAGATTCCCAATGTTTATTAATTATCACTTATTAAACCGCTTGTAATGGGATCTCTTGGTAGCCACTTCTGGGCTCTGACACCAATTCACAAGCCACTTCCTGATATACACTTAGAAGACCTACTCTAGGGTTTCACATGAACAATATGATCACTGAGTTAACACAACTCTTGAATCTCTACAAGTAGATTCAACATGCAAAACTAGAAACATCATAAAACAATTTCACCAACACAACATAATATGCATGGCAACCAAACATGACAGAAAGAATATCCAAAACCCGCCTCTGGATTATAACCCCAAAATATGACTACAACCCCTAAAATTCAATCCAAAACAAATTGAGATAATACTTTACAAACCAATTGCAAAATGACTAAAGATGCATCACAAAAATTCACACAGGAATATATACAAATCCATTAGACAAAGATCCTTTCCAACCTAACACTTAAATCAATTACAAGCAATCTAAAACATTACGAAAATGTCTAACTTCTCAAATACATCTAGTAATTTAAATATCCCAATAAATACATAATTTACCCAATTCAATTTAAAATCAAACTAAGTATATACATAATAGTCCAATTTAAATTACTAAAGTACAAATTAAAAACTCACAATATAACTTTATAAAAAAATCAACATTTAATAATATAAAAATCAACTTATAAATTAAACTAACTTAATAAAAGAATTAACATTTAATATTGAATATAATTAATTAATTACCAAATGAAATAATTTAAATAATAATTAAATAAAAATGAATTAACAAACATAAATAAAAAAACTAAACTAAATTAATAAAATATATTTAATAACAAAATAAAACTTAACATCATATTAAAACTTTGCATTTAAAATAAAATAATGAAAAGTAATGGGGGGGGGGGGGGGGGGGGTACCCGCGGGTACCCTGTCCCCTATCCCCTATGGCCGCCCTGTCACCTATGCCGATGAAAGTACCGATGGTACTACCGCATGACAGTCAAAGCCAGACTCGCATAACGGTGGTGGGGACTTATTAAAAGCCCCATAACAATTTAATAACCTTTTTCAAATTTAAACTTTTTCCAACATAAACTTTTTTCAAATGCCCTAATTTATAATCTATCAAATATTCAATATTTGATAATTATAAATAATTTTTACTTAAATAAGAAACAATAATAATACCAAAGCTGGTATTCTATAAATATAAACATATATATAAATATATATATATTTATACCATAATCATATAAAATCTCTTAACAAGAATACCAACTTCACAATTTAAACAAAGATTGAAAACTTAGTCAAATTGGGCTATTTAAAGCCTTCCCTACAGATCCCTCAGGATCATCAAATCGCAAAACAGATAGAGAATACTATACAAAATATATTGCAATAAACATATAAATTTTTTCATGCATTCAGATCCAACAAGCACAATGAAGGCACACCTTTCTTTTCTACAGAGATCTAAAAGGAATAACCATAACAATACAAAACCTACCTCAAATCACAATTAACCAGATTTGGTGATGACCAGAACGAAGAACACAAAATCCAAGCTTTCCAAAGAACTCTTCAAATCTATCCCAAAACTGTCTCCAAAATTCCTCCTTCAAAACCTGTGTCCCCGAATAATGGCCAAAACCCCTAACATTTAAAGAAGCTTCCTTTCACATGCAAAAATATAAATTCAACATCAAAAGGGCTTTGCATGAAGACGTACTTCAGTTCACAGTTCAGTCTCAATTGAACTAGAGTCCCCTTTCCTCTTTGACTTGAGTTGAAAACACATAATCAAACTTCAACTTGAATCCTTAATTCAATTTCAATCAATTATGAATGTGCAACATGATGCATTTAATTAATTAATAATTAAAACATCTAGTTAACATAAATAACACATGCCAAAATAACTTTCAATTTTAAAAATATATTTTAATTAAACAAAGGTTAAATTTCATGATTAAATATTTCAAAAATGAAGATATTTAATTAATTCACATTAATTAAATAATTCAACCACACTCAAATTAGCATAAAATTAATTCCCAATTAATTAATGCATCAACTATATAATTAAATAATAATTAAACCAAATAAATACATTTATTTAATTACCATTTAAATACTATGCCACAGCTACAAATAGCATGATCTAAAAATAGAATTCACATCAAACGCCAAAAACCAATGAAACATAAAGACCTAACAACACACATTCAAACTCAGGACATAGGTGTAAACTCTTGCCAATTGGATGAGTTTAGAAAGGTGAAAACACAGAATCTTGTCCCCTACTTTAGGACAATAATTGGCTTAGGTTAGGATTTGGAACTGAATATTATCTCCCCTCTTTTACCATTGAGATTAGCGATAGGGCACACTCATCCTGACAATTCAGGGAAGTCGATGCCCAGTACCTGCAAACCTACATAAGAGACAAGCATGTGCATATATATAGAAATATAATAGATAATGGCAGGGATCGGCCGATCGTGTGGATCTCGCAAGCAAGTAACTATGACTCCGTCCCTCAACCACATCAGGCACGTCAAACAGAAGTATAAAACAAACACATCAACCATACACATGCAAGTATGGGGTCAGGAAAATCACATGCATCAATAAATTCATAACATACAATCTATCATCCTAGATTAATTACAACATTTATAAAATCAGACTAGGGGTGAGGTACTACAAGGACCCACTGCCCAAACTGCTTTAGGGTAAGATCACTGAACACACTATCCAAATAATCTCTGCATTAATCAATAGAATAATATGTTACCTCTTCTCTGACTGTGCCAAACCACACTCACTATTACATTAGATCTCAATTTCAGATCTTTGTACTTCGCATGTCTTCCTTCACAAATTCACTTTCATACTTCGCTCTTTTCTTCACTTCATGCATACAACATCACAATCGCTGCTACCATATCATAATTACACACTTTCACATTACAACTACATGCTACTACTCAATAACAAGGAAATACATTCCTTCCTTTATACCACACTCAAATAATTACAAATGAGTCGGCATACATTTACAAAATAAAAGTTTCCACACGCTACACCAAAATTACATAAAACTGTCAGCTTCCAAATACAATAAATCTTCACTCGTGTGACCTCAAAGTCTGTGCTATCATCCACATCACTATCAATGTGTCTCCAACTTCCCTTTAACTACACAAAAAAAGATTCCATCTCGATTAGGAGATATCATCCGATTTCCACAAACCGCTACTTAGGAACACTGCCTAAATACTGTTTCCACCAAAATGATCATAACTTCCATGAATCAATAAATTACTATCTACGCTCTTAACCATAGACATATGACATATCAAAGAGTATAACCTCAACATCACATAGCTCCAACTACAATAACCCACGTGCGCTAATCCAAACTCTATTTGCTTCTCTGCAAGTCTTCGGTAAATCACTATGTTGACATCAATGACAATCATAGTCATGAATGCAACAACAACAGCTACAGAATGGCTGCCAAACACTTTAGCATTCATTCCAAACAATCTCCCCCATTGGCATTGATGGAAACATAGATGAAAAAATACAATGTTCCAAAAATCCAATACTGCAACACTACTTCTTCAAATCCTCTTCATCAATCAAATCTTGCTTCGTTATCATATTCAGTTCTGTCCAACAGATGTCTCATATTGTTTTTCATGCATACTTCTCCCCCATTGACATCAATAACAAAAATTCCATCACTATGTCAACAACAACTCAATGTCAAAAGACACTTTTCAGAAAATACATTTACTAGGGTCCTCATGACTCAGCTCATATACACATACTCCCCCATAGAGGAAGTACCAACATCCAGTCCATAAGAAAGATAAGGCTCATATACCACTGGAAGAATGCAACCAACTACATCACTTCTCAAAAGTAGGCTGGGGCATAACCCTAAGTATACCTCTTAGATACTCAAATGTATCCTTACGCAAAGGCTTTGTGAATATATCTACTATCTACTCCTTTGTACTTATGTACTCAAGTCTGACTTTTTTTTCAGCAACTTTCTCTCTTACAACATGATACTTAATCTCTATATGCTTTGTCTTAGAATGTAATACAAGATTCTTAGACATACTAACTGTACTGGTGTTATCACAATGTACAGCAATAGGTTTAACAAATTTTATTCTAATATCCTTCAGCATCTGCTTCATCCAAATTATTTGGTTACAATTGTTTGCTGCTGCTACATATTCTACTTCTGTTGTGCTTTGTGAGATACAATTCTACTTCTTGCTTAGCCAAGAAACTAATCTTCCTCCAAGGAAAAATGCTCCACCACTGGTGCTTTTCTTATCATCAAAACTACCTCCCCAATCAACATCTGTATATGCAGATAGGGTAAAATCATCATATTTTTCATACCATAATCCATAGTCCATTGTTCCTCTTAAATATCCTAGTATCCTCTTTATTGCTGCATAATGTGAATCTTTAGGTTCAGCTTCAAATCTTGCTACAATTCTAATTGAATGTGCTATATCAGGTCTTGTATGAGTCAAATACTGCAATCCTCCAATCATAGATATGTATTTCTTTTGTTCTACTAGAGGAGTCTCATCTATGCTAGATAACTTATGTCCAGTCACCATAGGTGTTCCAACTGGTTTACAATCCTCCATTCCAAATCTTTTCAACCAATCATACTCATTTCAACTTCAGTCTTCATTTCATCAGCAAATTTGTCACTAGCTTCATCTTCTCCTCCAAAGATAACGTCATCAACAAAAATAACTATAACTAACAAACCATTTTCAATTTCTTTTGTGTACAGATTGCTATCAGCTATTCCTTTTATAAATCTCAATTTTAACAAATACTTATCCAGTCTTGCATACCAAGTTCTAGGTGCTTGTTTAAGTCCATATAAAGCTTTCTTCAATTTACATACCATGTCTCCTTCTTGAGGTAAAGGAAAAACCCTCAAGCTGCTCAATGTAGACTTCTTCTTCGAATTCTCCATTCAGAAATGCTGACTTCACATCCATTTGATACACTTTGTATTTCTTGTAAGTTGCATATGCTAAAAACATTCTTACCGCTTCAATTCTTGCAATAGGTGCAACTTTCTTCATAGTCAATTCCTTCTTGTTGTGAGTAACCCTTACATACCAATCTTGCTTTGTTTCTTACTACTTCTCCTTGTTCATTCATCTTGTTTCTGAAAACCCATTTAGTTCCAATAACATTCTTGTCTTTAGGTCTAGGGACCAAGTCCCATGTCTTGTTCTTTTCAATCTGATCTAGTTCTTCTTTCATAGCATTAGTCCAACTTTCATCTTCACAAGCTTCATTAGTAGTCTTAGGTTCAATTTGAGAAATGAAACATAACTATTCTTGTGCCTTATTTTGAGGAAGAACTCCACTTTTGATGCTCCCAATAATCTATTCAAAAGGATTATTCCTTAACAAACTCTTGCTAGGTGTCACTGTCTCAAATCTCTCTTCAGATGTAGGTTCTTCAATAACTTCACTGTAGCTTTCATTCAACAAATCACTATCACTTTCATAAAACAATTCAGTAGTTCCAATATTAGGTTTAGGATGAGCTTCTTCATCAGATTCATAATCAAGCATTCTTTCCTAAATTTTGAACTTTTCATCAACTTTAACATTTGTGCTCTCAACAATAGTCTTAGTTATTTTATTGAAACATCTATATGCTTTTCTTTTCAAAGAATATACCTTCATCACTTCTAGGATCAAAATTTCCAATATCATCAGCTCTCTTTATATAACATTTGCTTCCAAAAATTCTAAAATAATTAATTGAGGGTGCATGTCCAAACCATAATTCATAAGGTGTCTTGTCTGTGTCTGCTCTGATTTGTACTCTATTCATTTGATATATTGTTGTGTTCACTACTTCTCTCCAGAATATCTTTACCAAATTATTTTCAAACAACATAGCTCTTGCTGCTTCAGTCACTAATCTATTCCTTCTTTCTATAATGCCATTTTGTTTAGGTGTTCTAGGGGCTGAATATTGTCTTTTAATGCCATTTTATTCACAAAAGTTGTTAAACTCTCTAGAAGTAAATTCTCCACCTCTATCAAATCTTAAACATTTAATCTTCATTCCAGATTCATTCTCAACTTTATTCTTAACAATCTTAAACTTATCAAATGCTTTAGATTTTTCTTTAAGAAATGCAATCCACATCATTCTTGTAAAATCATCAACAAGAATCATAAAATACCTTTCTCCATAGAATCCTCTAGTCATGGTAGGACCGCTCAAATCTGTATGAACAATCTCTAGCTTCTCTGTAGATGTAAACTTCTTACTAGGAAAAGAACTTCTCTTCTGTTTAGCCATTACACATTCTTTGCAAATCATGTTAGTAGGCTTCACAATTTTAGGTAAATCTCTTACTGCAAGTGTAGTACTTACTTTCATAATGTTATCAAAGTTTATATGACAAAACCTTCTATGCCATAACCAACTGTCATCAATTTTTGTAATCAAACATGTCATCTCAGTAGGATTCAATTGAAATACATTACCTCTGGTTCTAGATCCAGTTCCAATCAGATTTCCATCTTTATCCTTTATCACACAAGTTTTCTCAGTAAACCAAACTTGATATCCCTTATCAACTAGTTGTCCAACACTCAAAAGGTTATGTTTCAATCCATCCACAAAATAAACATCATCAGTATTAGTCTTTCCATCAAGAGTAATAGATCCTATGCCTTTAATCAAACAAGGTGCATTGTTTCCAACTCTAACAACTCCTCCATGATATTCATTCAACTTTATGGGCTTTTTTATGTCTCAAGTCATATGATTTGAACAACCACTATCTATAATCCAATTAGCTTTGTTTTCAACTTGAGAAACTAAGGCTTTTTCTTCCTTAACATCAGTTTCAGGATTTTCTTCTTTAATTGCTACAAATCCTATGTCATCATTATTTTTAGTATCACTTTCACTTAAAGTTCTTTCTATACTAGCTTCAAGATCTTGATCTTCAATCTTTTTGTCTTTTTCATTTCTAGATCTACTACTGCCATCATAATCCCTAGTCACAATGATGCTTCTTGACAAAGTAAGGTGAACACTAAGAGCACTGAATGCTATCTCCATTCTAGGTAAGTCTCCTGATAATCTTAGGTTCATTTCTGCTGCTTCCAATCTTCCAAGAAGAGTCTCTCTTGTAAAGTTTGTTGTACAAGGTATCACTTGTTCAATCATCTATGTTGTTTGCTTAAATACAGGAGTCAATGTGCTCAGAATTTTCCATATCACTTCATTCTCTGTCTTTGTTCCTCCATAAGATTTTATACTTGTAATGATCTCTGAAATTCTACCAATATAACTTCTAATAGATTCATCTTCCAACATTCTTATATCTTCAAATGCACATATCCAATTAAGTAATCTAAATCTTTTTTCATGTTTGTCACCTTTAAAAGTAGAGTGTAAAGCATTCCAAATTTCATGAGATTTTTTCAAATATTTTACCTGACTGTACTCATTCTTCGGAAGTGCTGTGAAAAGTGCTTCTCTTGCAAGTATGTTACACATGAATAGATTTCTCTCTTCCGCAGTACATGTTTCAAGATTGTCCTCTTCAATGATAGTCTTATTATTCTTTGTAATCAACCAATAACCAGATCCTAGACATAATAGGTGTGTCTTCATCTTTTCTTTCCAACTCTCAAAATTTACTCCATCAAACTTAGGGCTTTCTGTCCTGAAATTCACCATGGATCTCCTTAAGCTGTTAAACTTCTTTTTCAAGGACCTCTTGCTCTGATACCAATTGTTAGAAAGTAAAGTCCACCAAGATAACTAAGAGGGGTGGGGGGTGAATCATTTATTAGATAATTATAACTTTTATCATCTTCAATAAAATTAAACCATATAAGCAATATAATTACCAACCATAGAAAGATATTCATACACAATAACACAATGACACAATATATGTTGACTAGGGAACCTCTTGATCAAAGAGTAAACCCCGGTGGGAATGATGCCCACAAAAGATGCACTAATATGAATATTCCTTGTGAGAGGATGGACTCTGCTAGGAGTCTTATGAAATACATTTAGTACATAGAAATCTCTGTTAGGAGATTTTGAATCCCTGTTAAAAGATTCTAACCCTGTTAAGAGTTATTAAAGACAAAAGGACCCACTGCCCAAATAGCTTCAGGGTAAGATCACTTAACACACTGTCCAAATAATCTTTTCATTAATCAATAGAATAATATGTTACCTCTTCTCTAACTATGCTAAACCACACTCACTGTTACATCAGATCTCAATTTTAGATCTCTGTACTTCATATGTCTTCCTTCACAAATTCACTTTCATACTTAGCTCTTTTCTTCACTTCATGCATACAACATCACAACTGCTGCTACCATATCATAATTACACAATTTCACATTACAAATACATGCTACTACTCAAGAGAAAGGAAATAAATTCCTTCCTTTATACCACACTCAAATAATTACAAATGAGTCGGCATACAATTACAAAATAAAAGTTTCCACACGCTACACCAAAATTACATAAAATTGTCAGCTTCCAAATACAATAAATCTTCACTCATGTGACCTCAAAGTCTGTGCTATTAGCCACATCACTATCAATTTGTCTCCAACTTCCCTTTAACTATGCAAAACTAGATTCCATCCCGATTAGGAGATATCATCCGATTTCCACAAACCACTACTCAGGAACACTGCCTAAATACTGCTTCCACCAAAATGATCATAACTTCCATGAATAAATGAATTAATGTCTGCACTCTTAACCATAGACATATGACATATCAAAGAGTATAACCTCAACATCACATAGCTCTAACTACAATAACCCACGTGCGCTAATCCAAACTCTATCTGCTTCTCTGCAAGTCTTTAGTAAATCATTGTGTTGACATCAATGACAATCATAGTCATGAATGCAACAACAACTGCTACAGAATGGCTGCCAAACACTTTAGAATTTATTTCTAATAGTATTGTCATTGATGTGAAACCTTAATTGGTAATACTATTTCTATCTAAGAAAGTACTATATCTATTTGTTTATTGAGAAGGATTAGGGAAAGGATGATAACAATAGCACTGGCTTAGGAAAGGTTGAGTTATCTTGATACTTCGATGGGTACTTGATTATGTGGCATAATGATAAGATAATTTATTGTTTATCTAAGTTGGAAGCAAGACTAAATAAGTAAGCTTAACTAAGCATAAGTGAAGAAATCTAGTTTAAGCTGAGTGATGTTAGTGTCGACCGAGCCAATATATGCGAAGTAAATTTAGTGTTGACTGAACATCAGTTTATTGCTGAGGGAGATAGTATTAGTTGAGGAAATAGTTTCAAGTGGTGACTGGGATACACAGTGATGACTGAGGAGTTAAACATAGTAATTACCGAGCATCAGTAATTTACATTTGAGGAAGAATTTAGATTCCTAGCCGACATAGTTGAACTCTTGGATTATGTAAGTCATGTTGACTTTATTTATTGAATGTATGGAGAATTTAATGCATAGTAAACCATTTTATTGTGATTCAATAAAGAGATTAGAGATGTTTCTAGAAGGATGGATGAAGAACATAATGTTGGAAGGATTCGATGAATCTGACTTAACCCTAAGATCTACGGAGGAGATTAAGTGGAAAAAGATGGATCTACCTATCGAAGAGGTATTAAGGAAACCTAAGTGTGAGGTTGAAAGAGATGCTGGAGTTATTTTTATTGACTGAATAAGTAGAAAGGATGAAGAAGAAGGATTTGATCAGAGTTGTGATTTCTTGAAGGGATTTCTGAGCAGATCAGTGATGGAGATGAAAATGGAACTTAGTCAGTAAGCCAACATATGTATGTAAGAATTGGATCTATTATTTGTAGAGCGAGTTGTATGTTTTCATATCAAACACTACTATTACTTTCTAACCATTGTATTAGTTAAATCCTTTAATCAAGGTTGAACTAATATTCATTGTATAAATCCTTTGAACAAGGTTGCATTATAATGGAATGTACTTAAGTCCTCTAACAAGGCTCACTCCTAATAGGGTGGTTGAAATCCTTTAAGAGGGTCACACCTAGAAGTGTGTTTGTAAACCTTTGACAGGGTTGGATTTTCATAGAGCTCACTTCAGAAGAGTGAAAATATCAGTAACATGTTACAAACTGGTTTTTACCAAATTGGGTTTCCACTATAAATCCTGGTGTTAATACTTGTGTGAATGTTTTGGTTTGAACATTTCTATGTTTTGCAAGTTAAATACTGTTGGATAGTGGACTGCACTATTTTATGTTTCTAGTATACATTTAGTAATGAACGAGTAGCTATTGGTTGTTAGATCTGAGTTGTTGAAGCATTTGGAAGTTTAATTTATACATCTGGACCTGAGAACAACTGATTCACCCCCCCCTCTCTATTATTCTAAATCATATTAACAATTGGTATCAGAGCTTTTGGTGCTTACAGAGAACAAGTTTAAAGGTAATTGAAGTAAATGATCATGATGTATAAGAAGGAGGTACTAAAGCTGAATAAGGAGAACTACCCTGCATGACAGAGTTTGGTGAAACTGTATCTAGTTGGTATTGGTGACTCAATGAAGTATTATGTTGAACATAACAATGTTACACCTGTTGCACCTTTGACTGCCAAGGAGATGAGAGCTAAACATGAACACAACCAAGAAATGTTGGAGATTTCATCTGCCTTAAGCTATCCTAAATTTGAAGACATTAAAGATTGTACAAATGTAAAGAAAATGTGGGACACCCTTGCAAACATCTATGGTGGTGATATGAATGTACTAAGGGAAAAAGATGAAAGCCTAAGAGGTAAATTTGATGAAATGAAAATACAAGAAGGTGAGAATATTGCTCAATATTGTGGTAGGATAAAAGAGGTTGTAAATGCTATTAGAGGATCCAATGGAACTATTAAGGATGAGACTGTTATTGGAAAAGTATTGAGAACTTTGCGTCCTATTTATGCCATCAAAATTTCAGCAATTCAAGAATCTAGATGTAACCCTGGTAATACTCTAACACTGGAAAGTCTTGTTGGTAAGCTTAATGCTTTTGAGCTTTATAATTATGATAACTTCACTATTGCTAATGTTGAATCTGCATTTAAGTCACAAATAGTTCTGAATAAGTCTAAGAAAGAAAAAGAAAGATGCATCAGTGAGAGTGAAAGTGATAGTGACACATCTGATGATGAACTGGAGGATCTTGAAGCTCTTATGGCCAGAAGAATGAAAAGAGGAAAAGGCAAGTATAAAGGTAAACTCCCTATCATATGTTTCTTATGTAACAAAGTTGATCATATAGCTGCAAGATGTATTGACAGAGATGACAAGGATGAGGAAAGAGATAGAAAGCACAAAGACAAGAAAGAAAACAAAGGTAAGAAATCTTGCTCCATTATTGAAGATGAAACTGACACTGATAATGATGATTTTGAGATTGAAGTAGTCTATGTTGCTATGAAAGATGATTCTGATGAAGATGAGAAAAATGCACTTGTATCCTATGTGAACAAAAATGATAAATGGATTATTGATAGTGGTTTCTCCAACCACATGACTGGTGAAAAAGGTAAGTTTGATAATCTAGATCATTACAAAGGTAGAAGTGTAAAGTTCGGTAATGATGCACCATGTCCTGTAAAGGGTAAAGGATTAATTAAGCTAACTGATAAGATCACTTGTGAAAATTCTTATTAGGTTGAAGGTCTTAACTATAATTTGTTAAGTGTTGCACAACTTAAAAGAACTAGTTACCGAGTGGAATTCCATCACAAGAAGGATAAAATATTTGATGCCATTGGTGAACTGATTAGAAGTGGAGAACAGACAAGAGGTAATTTGTTCTATCAAGACCTATTTGAAGAGATATGGTTGATTGCACAACTTGATGATATATGGTTATGGCATAAGAGGCTATGTCATGTTAACTTTGACAATATGGTAGATATTAGTAAAAAGAAGAAAGTGAGAGGACTGCCGAGATTGAAGAAACCTGATAATGTAATGTGCAAACAATGTTAGTTGGATAAGATGAAAAAGTCTATTTTCAAGAGCAAGACTATTACTTTTGAAAATGTTTTAGATTTGGTTCATACAGACCTTTGTGGACCTATGGGTGTACAAAGCTATTGTGGTGCTAGATACTTTATTATATTTGTTGATGATTATACTAGGATGATGACTATAATGTTTTTAAAAGAAAAATCTAATGCATTTCAATTATTTAAGTGGTATTTGGCTAAGGTTGAAAAGGAGACAGGTAGGAACCTGAAGTGTCTGAGATCTGACCAAGGTGGAGAATTTATATCAAATGAGTTCAATATGTTCTGCAATGATAGAGGAATCAAGAGACAGATGTCTACACCTAGAACACCTCCAAAAAATGGTATAGCTGAGAGAAGGAACAGATCTATCTTGGATTGTGAAAGAACACTAATGATTGAAAAGAATGTTGCACAAAAGTACTGGAAAGAAGCTATAAGTACAACTGTTTATACCTTAAATCAAGTACAAATCAAAAAAGAGAAAAATGAACAGGAAAGAAAGACAAAACTAGAAGATTATAGATATTTTGTCTATATAGAAGAAGGAGAGGCAAGTGACACACTTGCACCTGATGCAGAGTCTCAGGTAAGCATTGTTGAGCATCAAGGAAATAATGTCGAGTGACAGGAAGAAAATGTTGAGCGACATGAGGATGCTACTGAGCATCAGGAAGAGGTTGCTAAGCAATTAGAGGCTGAAGCTGATAATCTTATTGATGAACCTAAAGAGCAAGGAGAAAAGAGAGAAGAACCTATTTTGGCACAATATGTAAGGAGACATCACAAGCTTGAACAAATCATTGGAGACGAAGAAACTGGAGTTTTGACCAGAAGTAAGTTAAGAGACCCTACATGTTTATTGTGTGAATTCAAGCCTAAGACAACAAGGGAGGCATTAGAAAATGAAGTCTGGATTCAAGCCATGAATGAAGAGATAGACCAAATAGAAAAGAATGATACCTAGACTCTGGTGCCGGGACCAGAAAACAAAAATATCATTGGAAAAAAATGGGTATTCAGAAACAAGCTTAATGAACATGGACAAATCAAAAGGAACAAATCAAGGATGGTATGCAAGGGCTATGCACAACAAGAAGGAATAGACTATGGGGAGACTTTTTCTCCTATAGCAAGATTAGAAGGAGTGAGAACTCTACTTGCATATGCTTCCTACAAAGATTTCAAGGTATACCAAATGGATGTCAAGTCTGCATTTTTTAATGGTATATTAGAAGAAGTGTACATTGGACAACCTAAAGGATTTGTTGATCCAAATAGGAGACACATGGTTTGCGAACTGAATAAAGCATTGTATGGATTGAAGCAAATCCCCAGAGCATGGTATGAGAGGTTGCACAATTACTTGATACAGATTGGATTCTCA
Source organism: Chamaecyparis obtusa (assembly GCA_027943335.1). NCBI lineage: Eukaryota > Viridiplantae > Streptophyta > Pinopsida > Cupressales > Cupressaceae > Chamaecyparis > Chamaecyparis obtusa. Next base: position 163,846 of record BSBK01006300.1, on the reverse strand, counting down.
AGGACAAATGACACCAGCAATCTATACATGAAAGATGAAGAAGGTAAAGGAATCTTGTTAGCTAAGATTTTTGTAGATGATATCATATTTGGTGGACAAGATGCCCCGTGTAAGAAATTTTCAAATGAGATGCAAACTGAATTTGCAATGTCAATGTTTGGGGAGATAAAATTCTTTGTTAGTTTGCAAGTATATCAGATGGAGAAATGTATTTTCATAACTCAGTCTAAATATGTCAAAGAAATACTAAAAACCTTTGGTATGGAGGACTCAAGGCCAGTAAGTACTCCCATGGCTTCTGGACAAAAATTGTCTAAAAATGATGATGCTACTGAAGTAAACCAAAACTTGTACAGGTCCATGATTGGAAAGCTGCAATATGTTGTTCACAGCCATCTAGATATTTCTCTAGCAGTTCAGATAGTGGAAAGATTCTCTACCAATCCTAAGGAAACACATATGATGGTTGTGAAGAGGATAATGAGATATTTGAAAGGGACTGTAGATTATAGACTATACTACAAGAAGCATGAAATATTTGAACTGAGAGTCTATACTGATGCAGGTTGGGAAAGAAATGTGGATGATAGAAAGAGTACTAGTAGTGGAGCTTTATTTCTTGGACAAGCAGGAAAAAAAATTGCATTTCCCAATCTACAGCTGAAGCCAAGTATGTAGTAGCTGCAGTGAATTATTCAAACCTGATATGGATTAAGCAATTATTGAAAGGCATGAAAGAGGAGATCACTGAACTAGTTGTCATATACCATGACAACACAAGTGCTATCAACATATCAAAGAACCTAATAATGCACACAAAGACCAAACATATTGCCATCAAGTATCATTACTCGAGGGAATTGGTACAAGATAAAGAGGTCAGAATGAAATATGTGAATACAAAGGAATAATTAGCAAACATATTCACTAAAGATTTACCTAAAGAAGCTCATGAGTATCTGAGAGGAAAATTAGGGGTTCTTCCCCTCACTGAGGCTACCTAGTCAAGCTAGGAGCACTACATCAAATGTGCTGCAAAGAGTATCTGACAAATTGATGCAAAAAAGGTCACACTTTAGGAGTAGCCTAGAGTTGTGAAAAGTACAAAAAAGCTAATCAGTCATAACTAAGATGATAGAGGGAGAAATATTGTTACTGAAATGACAAGATGACATCTACATCTGAAAGATGCAAGTTCTAGTTGCTTCTTTGGAATTATTTTCAAAGAGGGAGATGAGTAAGATGAAAACACATCAAGAGATTTCATGGAAGATCAAGTGAGAGGGAGAGATTCAGTGGAAGTTACTGTGTGGATAGTCAAGCAAGCAAGGCTAAGTGATTCAGAATCAAAATGAAGCTAAGGATATTACAAATGTTTCTGATGCACATACAAGTTTTGGATTGGTTTGTGAATCATGTATTATTCATATGGTGTTGCCATCAATGCCAAAGAGGGAGATTGTTGGAAACTACAATTGAAGTAATTGTTGTATTGTCATTGATGTCAAACCTTAAATGGTAAGACTATTTCTATCTAAGAAAGTACTATATCTATTTGTTTGTTGACAAGGATTAGGGTAAGGATGATAATAATATCACTTAACGAAAGGTTGAGTTATCTTGATACTTCAATGGGTACTTGATTATGTGGCACAATGATAAGATAATGTATTACTTATCTAAGTGGGAAGCAAGACTAAACAAGTAGGCTTAACCAAGAGGAAGTGAATAAATCTAGTTTAAGCTGAGTGATGTTAGTGTTGAGCAAGCCAGTATATGCCGAGTAAATTTAGTGTTGACCGAACATCAATTTATTGCCGAGGGAGACAATATTAGCCGAGGAAATAGTTTCAAGTGGTGATCAAGCTATGCAGTGATGCCCAAGGAGTTGAACACAGTATTCACCAGGCATTAGTAATTTACATTTGAGGAAGAATTCAGATTTCTAGCTGACTTAGTTAAATTCTTGGATTATGTAAATTGTGTTGACTTTATTTATTGAATGTATAGAGAATTTAGTGCATAGTAAACTATTTTATTGTGATTCAATAAAGAGATTAGAGATGTTTCTAGAAGGATGGATGAAGAACATAATGTTGGAAGGATTTGATGAATCTAACCTAACCCTAATATCTACGGAGGAGATTAAGTGACAAAAGATGGATCTACCTATCAAAGAGGTATTAAGGAAACCTAAGTGTGAGGTTGAAAGAGATGTTGGAGTTGTTGTTGTTATTGACTGAATAAGCAGAAAGGTTGAAGAAGAAGGATTTGATCAGAGTTGTGATTTCTTGAAGGGATTTCCGAGCAGATGGGTGATGGAGATGAAAATGGAACTCAGTTAGTAAGCTAGCATATGTATGTAATAATTGGATTTGTTATTTACAAAGTGAGTTGTATGTTTTAAGATCAAACACTACTGTTACTTTCTAACCATTGTATCAGTTAAATCCTTTAATCAAGGTTGAACTAACAATCATTGTATAAATCCTTTGAACAAGGTTTCATTCTAATGGAATGTAATTAAGTCCTCTAACAAGGTGCACTCCTAACAGGGTGGTTGAAATCCTTTAATAGGGTCACACCTAGTAGTCTGTTTGTAAACCTTTGACAAGGTTGGCTTTTCACAAAGCTCACTTTAGAAGAGTGAAAATATCAGTAACATGTTACAAAGTGGTTTTTACCAAATTGGGTTTCCACTATAAATCTTGGTGTTAATACTTGTGTGAATGTTTTGGTTTGAACATTTCTATGTTTTGCAAGTTAAATACTATTGGATAGTGGACTGCACTATTTTATGTTTTTGGTATACATTCAGTAATGACCGAGTAGCTATTGGTTGTTAGATATGAGTTGCTGATGTGTTTGAAAGTTTAATTTATACATCTGGACCTGAGAACAACTAATTCACCCCCTCTCTTTGTTGTTCTAAATCATATTAACACTATCTTTAGTCTTTAGGTCATGTATTTCTTCATGAGTGTTAGAACATTCTCCTTCATTGTATGCAATCCTAGTCATGTCACCTTTAGGTTTCTATCTCTCTCTCTATTCATCAATCGTATTACTGCTCATATGTAACTTCTCAATGTATAATTTAGCTTGAGTGAGTTCACCTTTAATGATCTGATTGCATTTCTTCAACTCCAGGCATTTATCCTTGTAGTGATCAAGTTCCATCTGCATTTCTCCCATCTATATCTTTTCTCCTTTGAGATCCTCTTCAACTTTGTATCTTGCATCTTTTTCATGTTGAATCTCCTTAATCATTAGAAGATTAATTTGTTCTTTTTCTTGCTCTAGATTTTTTACTTGGTCTGATGTATCATTTTCTGAATCCTCCTTGATCTTTTCCATAAGGTCTTATCTTTGATTTCTTGAAAGTTCAAGTTGTTCCTTTAGTTTCTTGATAAAGCCTTATGCTCTTCTTAATTTGAATTTCAATTCACCATTCTCAACCTTTTCTTTGTCTAGGTCATCAAGTGTTACTTCAAAGTTCTCTTGCAAACTTTATGAATCTATTTTGATATCCCTTAAGCTGTTATACTTTCTCTCCAAGGGCCAATAGCTCTGATACCAATTGTTAGGATTGAGTAATATTGAGAGGGGGGGTGAATTAGTATTACAACACTTTAAATCAAACTTAAACCAATTGAAAATAAACCATATGAATACTAAAATGAAAAGAACATAAACACATAACTCATAACACCATTATTTATTTTTGAGGAAACCCTGGACAAGGGAAAACCCCGGTAGGGATGGTACCCACAATTATGCACTAAAATATAATATCCCTGTTAGGAGTTCTAGCCCTGTTAGGAGTTGATTATTTAATATACATATCCTTGTTAGAGGAATAGAAACCCTGTTAGAGGTATACCAAACCTTGTTAAAGGTATAGTGAGCTTACATCTCTTACAATCAATAATTTAGTTACAGAAAGTGTTCTCAAGAGTGAACAATATAAGCATATGCTATGCTTTGATAGTTCTAGTTAAAGCTCTCAATAGTCTCTGTCAATCTTTGATCTTGCATCTGCTATTTACCATCACTGATATCTCAATCTCGCATCCATATCTCATACATATATTATTCCTTTATCTCTTTCACAAAACACTCTTTATTTATATCTATTTTGTCATCCAGTCAGCTCTCAAATACAATACAAAACATAATAATTACTCATGCAAATAATAAATACTAAGTCAACGGTCTTGTATTACCAAAGTGTTGGTAATATAAAATCTTTATCTTACTTAGCACGTTACCATCCCATCTATCATTCCCTTAATCATCATAGCTATTCATATGCCTTGTTTCACTATTCCTCTATCTTCGCATACCTTCATAGCACTGTAACTTTTTGATATCAACAAAAAAACACATGCGACCTTAACTAAAGACCATACATATCCCTCTTCCTCTAAGCTCGCAAGCCATCATAGAGAATATATTGTCTTCATTGACCAAAACAATACTATAGTACTTTGTAAATCCAATTTTGTACTTAGTCATTTTGATGACTGTGTCTCCAACACTCATACTTACTATATGTGATCACTATAGAATACATGTTTCCATAAATGACAACCCTCAAGTGGTCCATAGTGCTCTCAAAACATCACTTTCCAACAAGAAGTACACAAGGAAGTCCACTTTCATGCAATGTAAGATTTAATTAAGATTTGTGCAAATGTACTTGTAGAATTGAACTAATTAATTTAGCAAGATAAGAAATAGAGATCTAGGTGCTAAATGTAAGCAATCAACCCAATTAATATGTGAAAATAGATCTAAGTAAAGATATGAAATAGATAATGAAGTACTTACCTTGAAGTATGAAGAGGAATATGCTTTTCTTCTCTAAAAACTACTGTTCAGGACCTATAACTGAATTTATGAATGCGGATCTAAGATCACGGTTGAAAACCTAAAAAATGCTAAAAATCTCAAGCTACCAAGAATAGGTCAACCATGTCACCATTCTCCAAAAAATCTCAACCAATTCATCATGTTCCCGAGGAACTTTTCTGAAGTTATCTTATATTTGTTTGATAGATCTATGTCCGCAACTTCCAAATCTGTACCTGCAATTTTGATATCCTTCTCTTGCACATAGAAAACTAGGTTTTAGGGTTGGGGTGGATAAGGGATCTCCTTAGTTAAGCCCTAGATTGAGGAATCAACCTTGAATTGAAATATAAATGTGTAAATGAAACATGAAAAATGTAAATATTCACCTTTCTTGTAGAAACCCTTGTCAATAATGATTTTGCTGTGTTTGTATGTTGATCATGAACTTGTAATATAGGAAATCTCCACAGATGTTATGGATCTACCAAGATCACTTCATGGATCCATGGATGTATGTGTGCATAAAATTAAGAAGAATATGAATTCCTCAATGTAGATATCCTTCCTTGATGGCCATCAATATGCTAGATCTTGAAGAGGAAAGATGCTCACAAAGGATCCTTGAATCTTTGAAGATTTGAATGCATGAATGCATGAATGCTTGAATCATCAAATTTTCCTCTCTTTTTATTCTCCTTGATTTTCATGCTTTCTTGTGTGTCTCTTATTTTTATTTTATGCCCCCAAAATGAGGTGCCTATGCTTCCTTTTATACAAGTTTCCAAGCGAGAAAATAAAGCAAGCCGACGGGGTCACCACATTTTGAGAATTAAATCCCCGATACAACATCGGGCCTGAGGTTTACAATCCTTGATGAACAAGTTGAATTGGTTTACCTATTCTAGGGTTGGCCCACGGGGAGATAACCCTGAGATCTTAGATACTACATTTTTAAAAAGGGATAATATGGGACTAAACAGGAGAAAGAGGTGATTGAGCACGAATCCATCCATGGTCCAAAAAGTCAATAAAGGTCAGGAGATAAAAGGTCTTAAATGAGTAGTGCGCCCATTTTAAGATGGTACAATATGTATATGTGTATATGTGTGTCTATATATACATACATACATACATACATACATACACACACACACACATACATACATACATACATAATATATATATATATATATATATATATATATATATATATATATATATATATATATATATATATATATATATATATATATATATATATATATATATATATATGGCTTGATAGATCCCTTTGTAAACAAAAATGTAATGATGGATAGAGACCATGGATGAAACCCCATTAGTTTCCTAGAGGAAAATTTTCTCATGAGTTTCTATGAAGCATAATTTGTTTATAAAAATCAGATTTGTGTATCTCATGTGTTTGCAGGTTTGCAGAGATAGTTGGCAGCACTAATTATTATTGTCATGAGTACAATTTTCTCTACATTTTGGAGTCAATTTTGGTGTTTGTTGGTTTGATGTGTATGTTTAGTTGTGTTGTTGTAGGTGTTAAATTTTATGTTTTTTAGAATCATTTTGATTAACCCTAGGTGCTGAAAGATTCTTCTTTCTAGTGGATGCATATCAATGTTGGTAGTTTGTGACTAGTTATAGTTTTAAGAGTATTTTTTATTTAAAAAAAAAGGTTTTCCAAAATTGTTGTCGGTACTCTTGTTGGATTATTGTTGGATTAAACATATTCCTCATGTGGCAAGTGATTTTTAAAATGAGAGACATTATAGGGGTTATTTGTGTAAATTTCAATGCTCTCAGGTACATAGTTCATTCTAGAATTTCACAAATCTTGTGAACTTGTCAGGTTATTGTTGTCATGATAACATATTCCTCATGTCATAAGTGATTTTTAAAATGAGAGAGATTATAGGAGTTATTTGTGAAAATTTCAATGCTCTCGGGTGCATAATTCATTCTAGAATTTTACAAATCTTGTGGAAATCATCTTTATTTCATTTTTAAAAAATAGGTATTTATAATGATTGAATTTCTAATAGTGTTTATTTTTGTTGTTTAAAATTAGAATGTTTAAAATAATGGGATATTTTACAATTATTATTGATTGCACTTTCTCTAATAGGTTTCTAGAGATCCTTAGATGTTTCTACCCTTACATGAAGGAGTGGTATTGTGGCTTTCTCATTTTACTTGATGAAAAATAACTATTCATGGTTTGTTTTCCTTGTTAAACCTTTGAAGTTACATAGTAATTGCATAATCATCTTCCAATCTTAGTGCTTAATTCTAAATTTGAATATTTATCAAAAACATTGTAATGTTGTTATAGCAACTTATTCAAATAATGTTTGTAAAAGGGTTAAGAAATATTAACATTAATATATATTAGGGACATTAAAAATTAGTCCTTAGCTTATCTTTTAAGGGTTAGATCAATCCTTGGGGTGGTAATAAATTCTAGATGTGTGTGATTTTGTATCTCTTAGTCTTTTTAATAAATAATTTATGGATCCTTCAAAAAAATTATCTTTCAAAAATGTAAAGATAATATTTGGATTTGTGGCAATATAGCCTTGCACCTTGTTATATAAATTGAAGTTTTGTTACCAATAAAATATCTATTGTTTCCATTACACATTTGAGTATGTATTTTTTTATTTCTAGTAGATGTCACTAAGTTACTTGGTTTGAAAGTCTTTAGTTGACTATCAAACCTTTCCCTAAATCAATTAGTGGAGTATAATAAAGTTTAGCAATATTATTGATTTCTTAATATTAGCTTATGCTTTATATGACCTATTGTGGCACACATATCTACTAGACCTATTATTGACAATTTTGTCTTAAACAATTATTGGAAAATTTTTAGTTACAATATACAATATAGTGTAGTTATCGATTGAGGCTACAAAGATGTTGAAAAAGATACAATAGAGGATAAATGTTATTAAAGAGGATTACTAAAAGGGTTTTCCTAGTGAGATAACCCTAGTGGTTTAAAGGATGGGGAAGAAATAAGGAAGAGATTCAAGGGAAAGGTAAAGCATTAAATGTGCACACTAGAGAGGCAAAGTTATTGCAAGACATCTCAAGCATGGGAAGAGGTGTGTGGATGGAAATTCCAAGTTTTATTGAATCACTAAATCTAGAGAAAATGATTAATGTTATCATAAATATGGGGAATTATTTTGATTTTGAGTGTATTATAGGCTTAAAGAGCTTGAAGATTACCCAAACAAAGTTTAAAAGTAATGTTGTATTGTAGTAGAAGGAGTTTCAATTGAAAATAATAAAGGGAAAGAAGGAAAACACCACTTGTTAGGATATAATGGTTGCCAAGTTGAGGGGAGGTTTCCTATTGGAGTCTATTTATTAAATTTTTTAAAGAAGCCTTAAAGTAGCATGAAAATTTGTATAAAGGAGTTTTATAAATTCAAAATTAACTCTATACATTATGATCCAAACTATGAAAAGGTGGTGTAATACATCAATAACATATAAAATACTATACACGAGTATATGTCAAGGTTATACACCATGTATAGACATAATAGTATTCCTCAAAGGATGATGAGAATCTCAAAAGGAGATAGTGTTAGAAAGAAAAGTCCACCAACACAACTAAGAGGGGGGGTGAATCAGTTGTGAAATTAATTAACTTAAATTAAACTCTATCAAATCTTAAGATTGTAATCAATAAAAACAATTAAAAAAATAACCACAAGATAATAAACATACACAATAACATATAAGGACTCAATCATCTCTAATAAACATCCAATCTTCCCTTCTAACAAAATTCATAAACATTCATGCTAACAATCTCCCCCTTTGACATTGATGGAAACATAGATGAAAAACCATCTAGTCCCATCCTATCATTAATAATCTCCCATTAATATATTTCTTCCTCATGTTCCTGTACACACTCTCAAACTTAAATCTCCCCCATTCACTCAGCTCTTAATATTTTTCATGTATATCTCTCCCCCATTGACATCAATGATAAAGGTGTCAATACTTCAATTCTTGAAGTTCAATCATCTCCAATACAATCTACAAAAGTGTTTGAGTATCAAAAATTATTGTAGAAAAATAATGACTAAGAGTCATTAATGACTTAGATCTAGCAAAGATACTCCCCCATAGGAGAAGCATGATGCAAGATGGGGTTCAAGAGGGGCCAAATAATGGCACACCCTAATGATCCAAGCCTTCTTAATACATGCAGAAGCAAACAAACAACAACAATGAGAGAGAGAATGCCATATCTTTCATATATTTTCATCAAATAGAATGATACATGTCAGGTTGTAAGGCTTTCCCAGTTAAGGCTAGATATTACAATGAAATACATAAGTTGTCAAACATGTGAGGATCTGTCAAAATATCTACTTCTATCTTCTTCCCCAAACTCCTCTCAAAACTCCTCCTAAACTACAACCAAACAACTGCATTTATACAAGAGTCTACCAAACTGAGTCAGCCTTCAAATCCACAATAAATGGAAAGAATGGTCAGATCTAGGACCACACACCTCCCAATGATGGATTCCAACATTAAATCTATGACCCAACATAAATGCACAAATCGGCCACAACAGAAACTAGAACTAAACCTGTTGGTGAGCAAGATAACCGAGTAGTAGACAAGCAACACCAAGCGCCAGTGAAAATAATCGACCGCTCAAGAGATAATTGACCACACTTGGTAACCAAAGGAAACTAACCAACTACTGACCAACTTGGTCAAAGTAGGAACTGAGTAACACAGACAAACTCTAAATTGTTTTTGGTGACACAGGTTTGCCAAGGACCCGAGATGCTTCTGCATCAGACACCTGGGGTTATTTTGAAATGATTCTCTAAATCATTTGGTAGGTCTAGTCTGAGTTTCATCCAACTTAGACTATGAAATTCAATAATTTTATTCTATTGGTCTATTCTTCCACTTTACCAGATATTCTATATATTGTTTTCCCCTTGTACTTTTGCCAACTCTTTCCTTCAAAATCTATTCAATTTCTTCATTCTGCTTCTTAGGATATTCTGTCGGTACTGTCACTTCTTCATCAAGTTCATGATACTCATAGAAATCAAGAATGTTGAAAATCGGTGATATGTCCATGTCATTAGGTAACTCAATCTCATATGCATTTCCACTGTCAAATTTCTTCAAAATCTTGCAAGGTCCAAACTTATTCATTTTTAGTTTCCCATATGTTCCAACAAGAAATTGACCTTTCTTCAAATGGACCATCACTTCATCACCAACATCAAAATTTTTATGTCTCCTTGATCTATCAGCTCTATCTTTGTATTTCTCATTACTATCTTCCAGCTTTAGTTTCACATCTTCATGCAATGTCTTCATGTACTCAGCAAATTTCACTCCTTCAACACTTCTCTTATTTTCATCATCAATGTCTCTCAAATCAAATATACCTCTTGGTTGTGTGCCATTCACAATCTCAAAGGGTGTCTTTCCAGTACTCCTATTCACTGAATTATTGTATGCAAATTTTGCTTGTGCCAACACAGAATCCCAATTACTCGGTGTGTCTCCAACTAAGCATCTCAAAAGATTTCCCAAACTTCTATTCACAACTTCAGTCTGTCCATCGGTTTGTGGGTGAAATGTAGAACTATATTTCAACTCAGTGCCAAATTTCTTCCAAAGGGTCTTCCAAAAGTATCCAACAAATTTACTGTCTCGGTTAGAGATAATAATCCTTGATAATCCATGCAATCTGAAAATTTCCTTAAAGAAAAGATCTACTACATGTACTGCATCTGATGTCTTTCTACAAGGTATAAAATGTGCCATCTTAGAAAATCTATCCACAACAACAAATATAGAATCATTACCTCTTACTATCTTCGGTAAGCTAAGAAAAAATTCCATACTGATGTCAATCCAAGGTTTCTCAGGAACAACAATCGGTACATACAGTCTAGTATTCTGACTTACTCCTTTTGCAACTTGACAAATTCCATAACTTTTCACAAATTTCTGAACATCTTTATACAACTGCGGCCAAAAGTACTTCTCCTTAAGAAAATTCCATGTTTTATGAATACCAAAATGTCCAACCAAACCACTACTATGCTTCTCCTTTATCAGATTGAATCTCATTATTCCTCTTAGTATACACAACTAAATACCTTTAAACAACATACCTTCTTGAATAAAATATTCATCCCATTTAGTATCTTGTTGATCTTGAATAGGTGCTCTGCACTTTCTCCATGGCTTAGAAAAATCAAGGTCCAACTCATAAAATCTCTCATCTCATCAAAACCAAGAACTTCAATTTTCATCTTAGTCATCAAAGATCTTCTTCTACTTAGTGCATCAACAACTTGATTAGTGACTCCACTCTTATGCTTTATCACATATGTGTAACTCTGTAAATACTCAACTCATTTCATATGTCTCTGATTCAACTTATTCTGACTACCCAAATACTGTAAAGCCTTATGATCAGTATACAACACAAATTCACTCGGCATCAAATAATGTCTCCATTTCTTCAATTCTTGAACAATAGCATAGAATTCTTGATCATACACATAATATTTCCTTCTAGCATCATTCAACTTTTCACTAAAGAAAGCAACATGTTTACCTTCTTGACTCAACACAGCTCCAATTGCACTTCCACTTGCATCACATTCTACTTGAAATACTTTACTAAAATTAGGTAATGCCAAAATAGGTAATTCAGCAACCTTTTGCTTCAGAGTCTCAAAACTTTTATCAGCTCCATGTGTCCACTTGAATTCTCTTTTGTCTCGTCTCATAGTCTCAATCATAGCATTACAAATTGAACTGAAATTCCTTATGAACTTTCGGTAAAAACTTGCCAAACCATGAAATGATCTTACCTCACTAGTATTCACAGGTGTAGGCCAATTCAATATAGCTTCAACCTTTTCAAGATCCATCTTCAAACCATCATCTGAAACAACAAATCCCAAATACACAATCTCCTCTTTCATGAATGAACACTTTTTTAGATTTATTAGCAACTTTTCTTCTTTCAATCTCTGCAAAAAATTTCTAACATGCAACAAATGTTCTTCTCTGGTCTTACTGAATATCAGTATGTCATCAAGATATACAATCACAAACTTACCCAAGAATTTCTTCAAAAATTCATTCATCAACCTCATAAAAGTACTCGGTGCATTAGTTAAACCAAAGGGCATAACCAACCACTCATACAAAACTTCTTTTTTCTTGAAAGCAGTCTTCCATTCATCACCTTCTCTAATTCTGATATGATGATATCCACTTTTCAAATCAATTTTGGTGAAATACTTTGCTCCAGTCAAACTGTCCATTATGTCATCCATTCTCGGTATAGGAAACATATACTTCACTGTTATCTTATTGATTGCTCTGGAATCCGTACACATTCTCCATTCTCCATTCTTCTTAGGTGCCAATACAATAGGAACTGCACAAGGACTCAAACTTTCTCTCATCAAACCTTTCTCCAACAATTATTGAATATGTCGGTTCAAATCTTGATTCTCGGTAGGTGTTAACCGATGAGGTGCCTTATTCGGTAAACTAGCTCCAGGGATAAGATCCATGCAATGATCAATGCTTCTCTTCGGTGGAAAACCATCAGGTACATTATAAAAAATGATATTACTGTACTCGGTGAGCAACTTATCAATCTCCTCAGGAACAATATCCTCAATTTTCTTACTCGATTTGTTAGGAATCATAGAAAAACATACATCCTTCTTTTTCAAATCCTTAACAAAATTTCTTCCTTCCATCAAGGAAAATTTCACAGATGTGCAAATATTACTAATAGGTTCTTCTATCAAAGGTAACAAGATTTGTTTCTTTCCATCATCCACAATAGTATACTTATGCAATCTTCCATCATATATAGCATGTCTATCATATTGCCAAGGTCTACCCAACAAAATATGACAACAATCCATAGGCATGATATCACATAGCACCTTATCATAGTACTTTCCAATTTTAAAATTCACATAGCATTTTTGACTTACCAAGAGTGTGTGCTCATCTTTAATCCATGAAATTTGATAGGGCTTCAGATGTTCCATCCTTTTCAACTGCAATTTTTTTACCATCTCCTTAGATGCCAGATTCTCTGAGCTACCACTATCAATTATTACCTTCCAAACTTTATCAGAAACTCTACATCTAGTCTTGAACAAAATTTTCCTTACCAGATCTTCCTTTTTGCTTTCATTCCACAGTGCTCTCCTTACCATCAAGTTATTTTCTTTCTCAGGTTCATTCGGTGACTCTTCTTGCACCAAAGCATTTCTACTACTACCAACCTTCTTACTCACTTGTGTACATTCAAATGATCTATGTCCTTCTTCTCCACAATTGTAACAAGTTCCTCAGAAACTTCCTCTGCTATAACCACCTTAGTAGTTACTGCCTCTGCCTCTAGATGAACTTTCACCTTTCCACTTAGTCTTTCCTTTGTCCAAATTTGTCTTTTCTGGTTTAGATCTACCATTTTCACCATAGGATCTACCTCTTCCTCTAGGGAATCTACCACCTCAACCTTTTTGCCTTTGTTCATGTCTCTTGTTCAATTTCTCCTCAGCTTTCAAAGAAAATTGATAAGCCTCTTCATTGTTCTCGAGCTTGACCATGCTAATTTCCTCTTGGATGGAAACTCTCAAACCATTCAGGTATCTACCAATTCTTTTCACATCATCTTCATCATGTCTAGATCTGATATCTAATCTATAAAATTCTTCAGTATATTCATTTACCGATCTATCTTTCTGCCTTAGACTTTGCATTCTCCAAACTAGGTTAAATTGATAATCAGAAGGTAAGAACTTTCCTTTCAATTTATTCACCATTTTATTCCATACCTTGATTTTTTCTTTTCCCTTCCTTTTCCTATCTAGTTGCAGATGTTCCCACCATAAGGATGCATGACTTTTTAATTTTTTTCTTGCAATCTTCACCTTCTTGTCTTCAGGAATGTTTTCATACTCAAAATACTTTTCCATCTCGGTGATCCAGTCTACCAATTCATCAAAATCTAGCTTTCCACCATACTCAGGAGGATTGAAATGTCATGTATACTTCAGACTTGTCAAAGCCTTCAAAAATCTTTCTTCACCTTGGTCCATAATAGGTGCAGGTTCTGTATTCGCCTATTCTTCCTCAACTTCATTATCACTAACATCTTGAAGATGTCTGCCTCTTCTCTGGGTTGTCTCAATAGCTTCCAATCTAGAAGAAATTTGTCTTAACATTTTTGCCAATCCTAGATCTACATCTCACCTCCCATGAACCATCTTGACAACCCTTTGCAATTGCAGGTCAGATTGCAAACTGCTACCCCACAACAATCAACTAGGGCTTCAAGAGGAACCTATAAACCTAGATCCGCAGACCTAGATAGAGATCTCACCTTGCTCTGATACCACCTAACACAAGGAAGGGTTCAAGAGGGGCCAAAAAATGGCACACCCTAATGATCCAAGCCTTCTCAACACATGCGGAAGCAAACAAACAACAACAGTTAGAGAGAGAATGCCAGATCTTTCATATATTTTCATCAAATAGAATGATACATGCCGGGCTATAAGGCCTTCCCAGTTAGGGCCAGATATTACAATGAATTATAGAAGTCCTCAAACATGTGAGGATCTATCAAAATCTCTACTTTTATCTTCTTCCCCAAACTCCTCTCAAAACTCCTCCTAAACTACAACCAAACACCTACATTTATACAAGAGTCTACCGAATTGAGTCAGCCTTCATATCCATAATCAAAAGAAGGACTGATCAAATTTGGGACCACACACCTCCCAATAATGGATTCCAACATTAAATCTATGACCCAACATAAATGCACAAGTCAGCCACAATAGAAACTAGAACTAAACCCGTCGGTGAGCAAGATAACCGAGCAACAGACAAGCAACATCGAGCGCCAGTGAAAATAACCAACTGCTCAGGAGATAAATGACCACACTTGATAACCAAAGGAAATCAACCAACTACCGACCAACTTGGTCAAATTAGGAACCGAGCAACATAGAAAAACTCCAAATTATTTTTGGTGACACAGGATTGCCAAGGACCCGAGATGCTCCTGCATCAAAGCATCAAGCATCCAGTCTAGATAGGTATAGTGCTTTAATCATGCTAGATTGATGCATTCCTGCATCCATTACTCTAAAGAGGGTTGGGGAATAATCCCAAGCATACCTCTTAGATTCTCAAAAGTATCCTTAGCCAAAGGTTTTGTGAATATATCTGCTATCTACTCCTTTGTACTAACATACTCCGATCTGATTTCTAAATCTGCAACCTCCTCTCTCACAACATGATACGTTATTGCAATATGTTTCATCTTTGAATGTAATACTAAATTCTTTGACATGCTAACTGTACTTGTATTATCACAAAGTATGATAATAGGCTCAGTAAATTTAATGCCAATATCCATCAACGTCTGCTTCATCCAAGTGATTTGATTACAATTAGTTGCTGCTACAACATATTATGCTTCTTATCTACTCTATGAAATTTTGTTTCTTTCTCAACCAAGAGACCAATCTTCCTCCCAAGAATAATGATCCACCACTTGTACTCTTTTTGTTATCAACATTTCCTCCCCAATCTGCATTAGTGTATGCACATAATGTAAAATCATGTGATCTGTCATACCATAGCCCACATTCTAATGTACCCTTCAAGTATCTAAAAATCCTTTTTACTACTGCCACATGCATCTCTTTAAGGTCTGCTTGAAATATAGAAACAATCCCAACTACATTAGCTATATTAGGTCTTGTGTGAGTTAAGTATTGTATTCCTTGAATCATAGATTTGTATCTTGTTTGTGTTGCATTTAGTGATTCATCCTTGCTTGACAATTTACATCCAATTACCATAGGGGCTCCAACTAGTTTACAATTCTTCATTCCAAATTTTGTCAAAAATTCCTTAAGATATTTTATTTTTGATATAAAAATGCCATCCTTGTTTTGTGTAATTTGTAATCCCAAAAATTATTTCATCTCACCAATCATTCTCATTTCAAATTCATCTTTGATTTCATCTAAAAAATTTCTTACTTGCTTCATCATTACCTCCAAAGATAATATCATCAAAAAATACTTCAACAATCAGTAGTCCATCATCATTTTTTCTTAAGTACATATTACTATCTACATTACCTTTCTTGAATCCCAAAATGATCAAGTGTTTATCTAACCTTGCATACTAAGCTCTAGGAGCCTGCTTCAATCCATACAATGTATTTTTCAATTTGCAAACCATATCCTTGTCTTCCCTTAATGAAAAACCATCAGGTTGTTCAATGTAGACTTCCTCTTCAAGTTATCCATTAAGAAAATCTGATTTTACATCCATCTGATATACCTTGAAATTTTTACTACAAGCATATGCCAAAAACATTCTCATTTCTTCAAGTCTAACTACAGGTGCAAAGGTTTCTTAAAAATCAATACCTTCTTGCTATGAGTATCCTTTACATACCAATATTGCTTTATTTCTTATCACTTCACCTTGATCATTCATCTTAATCCTACAAACCCATTTTGTGTCAATAAAATTCTTGTCTTTAGGTCTAGGGACTAATTCCCAAGTCTTGTTCTTTCAAATCCACTCAAGTTCTTCTTTCATTACTTTCATCGAATGTTCAGCTTTGCATACTTAATCTATAGTCTTTGGTTCAACTTGAGATATTAAACATAGTTCTTCATTTAGCTTGTTCCTTTTCATAACTCCTTTATTTTCACTTCCAATGATTTAATTTGTGGGATGATTTCTTGTAGCATATTTAGGTGTTCTTGGTTCAGCTCTGACTTCTTCTCTAAGTATTGATTCAGGTTCAACTCTCGGTTGCAATCTAAACTCTTCAATCAGAAAATCATTGGAAATTTCATAAAATAACTCTTGTTCATCATTATGATTAATGTTAGTCCTTTATCTTTTATCTTCATCAAAATCATAATCAAGAATTCTCCCTTGAATCTTGAAATTTTCATCAACCTTCACATTAGAACTCTGAACAATAGTCCTCAATCTTTGATTAAAACATCTGTATGCTTTAATTTTCAATGAATAACCAAGAAAAATTCCTTCATCACTTCTAGCATCAAACCTTCCAATATCATCATCTCTTTTGATATAACATTTACTTCCAAATATTCTAAAGTATTTCATAGTAGGTGTATGTCCAAACCAAAGTTCATAAGATGTCTTACCAGTACCTTGTATAATCTAAACTCTATTCATTGTGTAAACTATGGTGTTCACTACTTCTCTCCAAAATATATGTGATACGTTACCTTCAAGCATCATAGCTCTAGATGCCTCATTGATTGATTTGTTCCTTCTTTCTGCTATACCATTCTGATGTGGTTTCCTAGGTGTTGAAAGTTGTCTCTTAATTCCATTGTCTTCATAAAATATATTAAACCCATTTGAAGTAAATTCTCCTCCTCTATCAGATCTCAAACATTTAATCTTTAAGCTAGATTCATTCTCAACTCTATTCTTCAATAACTTAAACTTCTCAAACACTTCATTTTTTTCTTTAAGAAATGAAACCCACTCTATTCATGTAAAATCATCAATAAAAATCATGAAATATCTTTCACCATAGAATCTTTTTTTCCTTGTAGATCTGCATAAGTCTATGTGCACAATCTCCAACTTGACTGATGTTTTAAACATTTTTCTCGAAAATGAATTCTTTCTCTATTTAGCCATAACACATTCCTTACAAACCATGTTAGTAGGCTTCACAATCTCAGGAAAGTCTCTAACTGCATTTGATGAGATAATCTTCATAATGTTATCAAAGTTGATATGACAAAATATCTTATGCCATAGCCAATTGTCATCCACTTTAACAATCAAACATGTCATTTCAGTAGGAGAAAATTGAAATACATTACCTTTTATCTTTATACCTGTTCCAATTAGTTTTCCATCATTGTATTTAATAAAAAAATTCTTCTCCATGAAATATAACCCACATCCTTTGTCCATAAGTTATCTAACACTAAAAAGATTATGTTTCAATCCATCAACAAAGTAGACATCTTCAGTGTTAGTTTTTCCATCAAGTGTAATAGATCCTTTTCCCTTAATTTGACATGGTGCATTATTTCACCCTCTAACTATTCCTCCATCATATCTATCAAGCTCAACAAATTTATCCACATCTCCAATCATATGATGAGAACATCCATTGTCAATAATCCAATCAAAATTTTTCTGTTCTACATGTGAAACTAAAGATTTTTCTTCTCTTACTTATTCTTCATCAGGATTTTCATCTTTAATAGAAACAAATCCTATTTCATCTTCATTTTCATCATCATTTTCATCATCATTTTCATCATCAATTTCTAAAAATTTTACATCTTTAAATGCAATTTCTCCTTCATCAACATAAAAATAATTTTTAGTCTTAGGTTTATAAGGTTTTCTATATATGATCTTATTTTCTGTCATAGGACATTTAGATGAAAAATGACCAAATTCTTTTCATGTCCAACAAGAAAAATATTTATTACCTTTAGGTTCTCTCCTTGCAATCAGTGCCATTGCACTATTTAGGTTTAGAAATACCACCCCAACTCAGGCATTAGGGCTTAACAGTATTCTATCCTAACAATGGAAACCTTCTCGAGTTGTGGGTGGACTCTGATTAAGGAGTCTCTAGATTCTAGGCCAGTTCCTATTTGATGTGGAATATCACCTCCTGATTAAAAACTTAGTGGGAAAAGGGAAAAGGAAAATTAAAGCTGAAATGTAAAATGGGGTGATACACCAAAAATGAAAATTAGACTTTTCTTGAAGGGTAAACCAATAACCCAAACTCATATACCAAAATCTTAACACTTTGAATCACTGATCAACATATAGGTTAAAAGACTTAACTACCAGGGTATAGACCACAAATAGCTTAATCTGTCAACAAACATACATATTCTTCAAGAGGTTCAAATTTTGTTTACTAAGAAGAGGAATAGGAAATCATTCACTTTTCCTAGCTACCAAAATGAATGAACACTTATGAAGAAAGATGAAAACATGGTTTGAATCAAAAATCAAAAGCATATGGAGAAATATGTCATCTGCTTTATTATCCTTCAAAAATATGACAAGTAGGTTACAAACAAGATCTCTAAGGCATCAAGGAACAATGTGCTCACTTTCAACCCTTTCTCCAAAATTTGCAACCCCTAAAACTTATAAGCAAAATCAGTTTTATATCTTCCCTCTACCTCAAATCTAAAAATTCAAGCCTCAATTAATTTCCCTAAAATGGCCAAAAATCATGCCAAAATCCAAGCCTAAATAACATGCTACCACTAAGACCCTAAATGTTGGTTCTTATTAAGGATATAAACCTCTTTACTATTTTAAACCAAACATTTAACTTATTTAATTTTAATAGAAATTCAAAATAAATAAGAATCTATACTACCAAAACCTAAACTTAGGGATAAACTCTTAAGTCTATGAAATGCAAAGTGAAATTGGCTCGACATGACCACTCTAACCACTTGCACTCTACGTGAAAAATGAGGCTGTGAGGTGGCACTGTGGTTTCTCGAGCTTCTACCAGGATGTGGACATATGCAATTATGGCATTCAATTCAATCTGCAGCGGATTCCAAATACTCAAAAACTATTTTTCATTCTTGAACTTAGCATTTATTTCAGTTTCTCTAAGAAGAATAGGGAAAAAACCCTAAATGTGAGCAAAAACTTTGCCAAAATTAGATTCTGGCTTGGCATGACTAGCATGAATCCAGTCTCTATGTATTGTATAACTTCTTGGCATCAACTCTGAATTGAAAGTTTGATAAATGGAGGCTCAAGTTTCTGTCTATGATCTAGAGATCACCTTGCATGATCTCGGTTTGTTCTCTAAGTTTCAACTTCAAGCTTTGAAGCTCATCATGACTTAAACTATGAAGAAAGACTCATAGGCTGTGAATGATGTTTTTGAGCTATGGCTCCTTTCTCGACTTGTAACTGGTGTTCGGCTGTAGGTTTGAGCTGGTTGTGAGACACAACCTCAAACTATGATCTCGGGTTGTGAATTGTCTTCATGATTTGTGGGCATTTCTTCATCTTAAATCATGGCTTGATTGTGAAGTTTCTTTGCTATGATCTCGGCTAGGACTTTGATGACTCATGCCCTGGCCTTCTTTAGCTCTTTGAGTCACGACTTTCAACTATGATTGGAAATTTGTTGAGCTTGACTGTGAATTGAACTTGGGTTTTGATCTAGACTCGAGCTCGATGTGATTTAATCTTTGGCTATGAGCTTTGAACTCATCTTGAGCTGTAACCAGTAAGCATGATTCTATTTCATCTTGTATTAACTCTTCATGAAGTTTATTTGTTTTCCATCCTTTGATGTGAGCTTTTATTCCATTGAAAGTGCATGATAGCCTCCATGATTTGTGGGTTCCACTTGAGTTTGAACTTGAGCCATGTGTAGTGAATCATGGCTTGAAATGGGGAAATACTCCAGTGGTCTCGACCCAGCTTGGGCTGGGGCTGGAAGATGTGGAACTGTAAACTTAGCTTGAAACATGGGCATCTTTCAGCCACAACTATAGACTTTGACATGGCCACTGGAACTTGATGTTAAGATTGGACTAACAGACATGAGCTATTCTACAAAAAACATGCAGATGAGTTCTATTGTACCCTCCATTTGCTTGAAATAAGGCTTTGTTGTTTATTGAACTTATACAGCTCAGTTTTGTACTCCTATTTGTAGCTTGAATACATTATTTTATTCTTTATTTTCTTATCTTTTGAAATACATGATAATGTTTTAAGAAAAACAATATATTTCCCCCAAGCTACTGTAAAAAATGATTTGATAGTATAAGAAATGAAAACCCACTTGATATTCAACCTATGGCTTCTCTTGCACTATCAGTTTGGTGAAAACTAAAAATCAATCAATCACTTTACCAGTCTTACACTATTGCTTACAACTCCATTGATAAACTAATAATCTTTATAGCTCAGCTATACTTGTACTGTAGTTTGGGAAAACTTGTAATACATTAGTCATTTTGTTCACAGATCGATAGACAAATGAACCTCAGGGCTCGACTATCTTGTATATATTTGTTTGCTGAAGAAACCAACATGCTCACTGTTTAAATGCTCTTGATTTCACAATCTCTGTTGTTACATTAGCATAGTACCATTCATCATATTTTCATTTCAATACGAATCAGCTAATAAAATGAACCATAAGGCTTCACTGTTGCAAAACACTGATCATGTTTTTAATCTTTTCAACACCAGTCATTTTATTCTACTTTCAACCAAGCCTAAGAATCATTGTATCCTTATGCATCAGTCATTTTATTCAAAAGTGCTTTGGCTAGACAAAAGAACAATCACTTTTGAAAACATTATTCTTTTGTAAGACTAATAACAGTGAACATCTTTAAGCATCACTGGTATAAACTACCATGCTTGAACATAGACTCTCCTTTGTTTGATGCTGAAAATAAATCTTTGACACAAGAAATGCAAAAAGATGAAAAAATGTTTCTTTATTGTCTAAGAAGTTCAAGCACAGGCTTGTGACATTCAAAGACATCAAAATGAAATTCAATGAAGTTTGAGCATGGGCTTGTGACATCCATTAAACACATATTGATAACATTTTTATGTCATTAAGCTCAATTCTGTAGCATTTCTCTTTTGTTAATAAAAAATAATAATGAATTCATTGAATTTGTATTTTGAAATCAGCAATACTATTGAACATGATACTTCAAAATATTTAATACCAGTGACTATGCAGTTGTATCTCGACAATTGAACTTGACTGTTTTGTAGCAATATGTCACTTTGTTGTAGCATCTTGCAAGGCATTTTGCACTGCATCTTCTTTCTCTGACTGTGATGTTAAAACCATTCAACTTTGAGCAGTGCAATATATTCTATTAAGCTCTTCAAAAACAACATTAGTGTAATCTTGTTAGGTTAGTGAACATAATAAATAATCAGCTCTTGAAAAATGCCAAAAATGATGTCACTTGTGAATCAAAATTCAGGTTATTGTGTTCACTAATCTAACAAGAACTTGCTATTTCTGAAAAAGGCTTCTCAGTTAGAAACACTAAGTCCCTTTCATTCAGATATCTGGCTTTTAAAAAGGACAACATACATCAGAATGACCATTAATAGTAAAAGGTTTCATGTTTTAAAACAAGTCCCTTTAATACTATCTTTCAGTTAGTGTGGATGCACATTTCCTTATTGCATTAAAATTACCAGATAGAAATGCAGCATAGAAAAAATTGATTTTAGTTGTATGTTGTTTTTGTTTCATGCATTTCTTAGATCCAATTGGATCTAATATCATTTTCTTTATCATGATGAAGGTGAAAAACCCTAAAGACCTAGTGAAGATGAAGACCTAGACCTGAAGATGTGGACCCTAACAAAAAACCAGCTAGCAATAAATAGACAAAAAGGCAATGCATGGGACCCCTACTCCATAATTCTATCATATTTTCTATTTTGAAAATGTACTCTTTGATTGACATGAAATATGAAATATGAAAGGACACTTGTATACTACATTCAGTTTGAATGCACAATGTAATGATCAGTTATGAACTTGAAATTTTGAAATGTGATCAATACTCAGAGTACAATAATGAAATTTGATAATGAATGTAATAATGAAATGTTAATCAACAATACCTGAAAGATAGTGCTAATTGGACCCTAAAAATGCAATCTTTTCGTATTTGTGTTTATTCTTCTGTATGTTGTAATTTTAGGTAACATGCATCATCAAACTTTCTTTCTTCTTCTTTCTTAGTTGCCCAATCTCTAGCATAATCTCCACTGGTACTTGCACTTCTTGTCAACATAGGTCTTTCCTTTTTTACGCTAAAAGCTCTTTCCATTCTAGGTGTTCTTTCCTTTTGTTTCAGCCATTGCTCATGTGCCTGCAACTTCCAAGTAGCAATTCTTTTGTAAAATCGGGTGTAATCATTTCTTCAATAATCTATACTTTACATTCAATAGCTGATGGTAGAGATTTCACTATCTTCCATATGACTTCAGTATATGATTTCCTTCCACTACAACTCTTAATTACTACAACAATCTCAGTAATCATGCTAAAGTAACCTCTTATAGTTTCATCTTCCTGCATCTTAGCACTTTAAAACATACTAATATAATTCTGAAATTTAGCTTTCTTCAAAGTTTCATTTGCTTCAAAAAGATTTTCCAATTTAATCCAAATCTCAATAGAAAGTCTTAGAGATTTTACCTCAGTATATTCTATATCCAGAAGAGATGATAAAATAGCCTCTCTAGAAATCATATTGAACATGTATTGGTTCTTTTCTTCATATGTACATGAATCAAGTTTGTCTTCTTCTAAAACAATCTTCTTCATCTTGATAGCCAACCAAAAGTCAGTTCCCATGCATAGAAAATGTGTCTTCATTCTTTCTTTCCAATTGTCAAAATTTACTCCATCAAACTTCAAACTTTCTTTCTTGAAAAATGTAGTAGCCATGGATCTCCTTAAGTTGTTAAACTTTTCTTTCAAGGACCTGATGCTCTAATACCAATTGTTAGAAAGAAAAGTTCATCAACACAACTAAGAGGGGGGGTGAATTAACTTAAATTCAACTCTATCAAATCTTAAGCTTGTAATCAATAACAAAAGATAATAAACATACACAATACCACCAGATATGTTAATTGAGGAAACCCTTGATTAGAGTGAAAACCCCTGTGGGAATGATACCCACAACATGATGTACTAATCTAAAAGTTCCTTGTGAAAGGATATACCTTTTTAGAATTTTGTTATAATGAAATCAATACATATGAGTCCCTGTTAGGAGACTTTGGATCCATGCTAAAAGATCCCAACCCTATGAGGAGTTGATGAGAACAACAACAAAGACCACTGAAACCACTATCCAAATTGCTTCAAGAGTGTCTTCACTAAACAATCTTTAGGATAAAACATCCAAGGGTGAACTAACTAAAACAACAAATCTCTTTATTTGTATAGTTCCTTTGAATTCCTTAACAAACCAACAACATCATCTTCTGCTCTGATCATAAAGATTTTTCATTTAAAGCTCGCACAACATTTCATGACCGCATGATATTTCTTTATCAAATAAACTTCCTTTCCTTTATACCAAGTCCTAATGATTAATGAGTCATCCAAAATACTTCATCAATTTACAATTAATAATATAGGACATCAATAATAATTTACACTACACATTACATTACATCTAAACACTTCCATAGAATTTTTGATCTGTAGTTGGCTCACAAAGAAGTAACACACTTCACATCATCCACAAGTCTTCATGGAATGAAAATTTGATTTTTCTATGTTTATCCAAGCATCCTAAATATGTCATCAACAACACATCAACCTCATTGAACTAGCTTCAACCTTGCCAAAATAATAAATCTTGAATAACTTTCATCAGTTCTTGGATACTCTCACTGTGAATAGTCTTCAGTAAACTTTGCATAACTTGAACATGATATTTGCATAACATTTTATGTGCTTACAACCACAACATCATACATGTTCCCAAATTCTAATAAATCTTCACAAAACTCAATTCATCAGCCTAAAACCTCACGAAACAATTCTATGTCTGTAACTTTGTTAACTCTATCGAAAAAGCATATATGTTGACATAAATGACAAACCCAATCATGAATGTAACATATAAGAACTCAATCATCTCAAATTAACATCCAATCTACCCTACTAACAACACTCATAAATATTCATGCTAACAAATAGAAGAATATTAGAGTGAAAGGGATAATGGATGACATAAAGATGGAGTGAGCAATTGGGAATCTAAATAAGATCAAGGAGGGGGAGATCTAAGTATCTTCCCTCAATCATGTAGTACAATTGAGATTTTAATCTGGAATAATAATTAAGGTGGAATCAAAACCCATTAAAATAATTTTATGGAGTTCACTTGTAATGTTGATGGTGAAGATATCAAATAATTAAATTTCATCAATCAAAATCTATTAGCAACATAAGAAAGGATGTGAGTACTCATCTTATAGAGGGTAAGACAGGTGAAAAATAATAGGATAATAAAATTATAGAGCCTTACTCTAGGAAGATACTCATGATGGCTGTGGGCCTTGGGGGGTATAATCGAAGCTACCTCGAGAGACTTGGGAACTAATATAGTGTATAAGATGGTTTTTCGTAGTGTGAAAGTTGAAGAGAAGTTCTTGATTGTAAGGTGTTCATCAATAGTAGAAGTATTGATAATATTATCATATTATATGTAAAAAACAAATTGAATTTAAGATATATGCCTCCAACTATATTGGTTCCCAAGTCTCTTGAAGTATCTTCAACAAACCTCCGCACACCCCCTCCCTAGTGGGTGGGGGTATTATTGAAGCTACCTAAAGAGACTTGGGAACCAATATAGTGTACACGATGGTTTTTCATAGTGTGAAAATTGAAGAGAATATTTTTCTTGTAAGGTGTTCATCAATAGTAGAAGTATTCATAATATTGTCATATAATATATGAAGAATAAATTGAACTTAAGATATATACCTCACCCTAATCCTTACAAGTTGTCCTGGTTCTATAGAAGACACCAATTTTATAAAAGAGTAGTGTCTAGTAAGTAGATTGGTACATACAAAGATGAAATACCATGGTAAATCATGTCAATGGATGTATATCATTTATTGATAGGAAGACCATCTTGGTGAGTTTAGGAAATCTATTCACAATGGAATCATGAACAATTTTAGGATTGTTAAGGATAGTAAGATGTATGTCTTGAACACTTAAAGAAATATAAGGCATATATAATATGAAGTGGAATCTAGGGTCATGTTGGTTTTAGGAATTCTTTCTTGAACACTTTACAAGAAAAAAATGTTAGGTTTGCATTGGTTGCAAAGACATTAATAGAAGACATATTAATGTACAAAGTAAGGAACCTAATGTAGAGTTTCTTATATCCACTTTTGATACTAGCTATAAAGCTCCTAAAACCAAAGATAGGTCATCTAATTGAATTTTTTTTTATGGATATTAGGATACATTTAATCATCAACCTAGGGAAATAGGCTTGAAATGGGTCAACATTATATATGCATCATGCCACCACTCAAGTTGTCATCTAATCTATTAATAAGTATTTTCAAGGAAAAACTCAATGAAATAAAAATTATGAATAGTAATGACCAATTCTAAGAAATGAATTAACTGAATTCCAAACAAGAATAATAAGTAATAATAGATAGAAAATATAAATCTATTTATGCCTAAGCTGATTTGAAATCACTCCAATACTAACCTATCGAAGAATTATTTAAGCTATAGGGACATCACACAATCTATCGGTAATGTTTAATAGACCCTAATTTATTATTTATAAAAAAAATTTATCTACTATAACAACATGAAATAAATTTTACAAGTAGTGGTTCCCATTGCACCAAAAGATCGACATGTTAATGCCCAATACAACCACTGAACTTATAGAAGACACAGGAGGTGATTAAGCCATGTCGCAAATCCTGAGGGGAGTGCTGAACATTTTTCCAACAATCTCCCCCTCAGTGTTACCCAAGGGGATTCGAACCTATGACCAAGCTCTGATAACACTTGTTACAAGTAGTGGTTGTTGTTGCACAAAAAGATAGACCCGTTCATGCCCGATACAACCACTAGACTTATAGAAGACATAGGAGGTGGTTAGGCCATGTTGTGAATCCTGAGGGAATCACTGACCATTTTTCCAACAAAAAAGACTAAGGATATTTACCTCAAGTTCCCCCCCAAGGAACAATCCAATTACAATGAACATAAGAATGTTGGAATTAGGAGAGATAGGTACTGAGAGGGGAGGGGTGAATCAGTGCCTTCAAAAACTTTACTTGTAAAACCTTTCAGATCTAAAACTATAAACAATGATAACCGACCAATATAACTTGAATCTAATTGCATGAATCATTTATCCACTTAACATAAGTAAGTAAACAACATGAAATCCATAACACAATCACATGACACAAGTATTTTGGTAACGCAAAAACCCTTGTTAGAAGGTAAAAACTGCGGTGGGGATGACACCCACAAATTCTTCACTACTGCAGATAGAAAAGGTTTGCCTGTTAGGGCTACAAGTTTTGATCACTTCTGGCGATCTCACCCTGTTAGGAGTGACATGTTAGATCGGCTAGATCTACCTACTTATAGAATTTTAGCAACACTAATGAAGTGTGCACTCGGTTAAGATATTTACATAAGACTGTTAAGTCTTCTCTATTAAGAGATTTTATCCAAAAACTCTATTACAATTGTCAGAAAGAAATAGGTATTTATTTGCTATTTGACACTCAATTGTTTGTTACAGATCTATATGATCTGATAAAATATCACCTTACTTGTGATGAATATCTGCTATGAACTATTCAGTAGCCTCTACTAATTCTACTCAAACTGAATTCTACTATGCTTGGTTCTGCTCTATTAACTGATAGACTTGAAGATAGGAAAATGCTTCAAGTGCTCCATGATTCATATATCAGCTCACACCAAAAATGATGCGAACACATAAATATATAGTGTTCTATTTTGTCGATTTAACACAATTAGGTTACAGACTATAATCATAACCCTAAGATCTATGGTGTACAATAATAACCTAGATCATCTATTAGAAAAGATGTACATTGTATTTAATGAATATCATTACATTAAATGTTCCTCGATCTTGGTAAAACATTTTACAAACCATTGTAACTATTTTCATAGAAGAATGTGCCATTCCTGATTACTATGCCATTTCCTGTGATCCTCGATTAACAATGTGTAAACTGATCGGTGTATACTGCGATGCTTGGTGTTTACTGTTTGTCAATGTCAGTGTCTGTTGGTACTCGATAAACTGTCTACTGCTCGGTGTATAGGCTTTACCAACTAGTCTGTTCTGCTTTATGTTACTGATTAGCTCATTGTAAGTAATCGACCGACATCTTTACACACCTTTGGTACTAATGACAACCTTAGAAGGCTCAATAGAGATAAAAATCTCCCCCTTTGGCATTAGTATCAAAACTTTGAATGTACAAAGACAAAAAATTATTATGTGACTTATATCTCCTTATATCTCCGCCATATACACATACACATCAAAAAATTTCTAAGTACTAAGTACTCCCCCTCGGTGCATGCTCTTGGTAATATAGTATACATAGCATCTATGTACATAATATTTGGCATAATAGCATCTAATACATTGTTTTCCCCCTTTTTGATAGTAATGCCAAATACAAAATTGAGGTAGTATACTCACAGCTTGTCAAAGATTGACTAATGGGTTTTCTTCAGTGACGCCAAGAGGTTTTCCCATTCCTCTTTCAAGTTGGTGAGAGCAATGTGCTCAAGACTGACTTGTGCATGCATGTCAAAGATGTTTTCTAACACTAAATTTTTTGGTGTTGCAACTAATAGCTCGACTTTGACAATATGTGCTTAAAAAAATTTCAGGTATAGAATGAGTTTAGTTTGCAACTCAGTAACCTGATCTATTAGGTGCGCTTCTTGTTTCTTCAAATCTGCTATCAATCACCAGAGTTCCTGAACTCAGTGAATATGCTTTAGGAAAGCATGTGGCTTGGTGATAGCTGCATTTTTACTCAACTGTATTTCTACTTCCAAACCTTTGATCTTTTCACTGACTTCAACAGTGAAGGTGTTTGTAGTAAAAAGCTTCAATAAATATTGAAAAATTATCTAGGTGATGGATTTTGTTTTAGTAATTACCTTAGATAATTTGACCTTAAGTAATGCCACTTCTTGGCTGATTTTCTCAGCTAATTTGTGTCGTATTCTAGATTCTGCCTTTTCTTCAATTCATTTATCTGCATCAGTGTCTGGGGCATTGATCTTCTTGGCAAGTGTAGCAAGTTGATCTATAATAGGCATATCCTCATCAATATGTATCTCAGGTACTACCTATTGGAGGATATCCCATACATCATTTAATACTTCTTTTCATTTGTGCTCTTGCTTTAGCTTCTCTTGCGCTGCCTTCCTTGAACATAAATCCCCATATTTACTCAAGTCCTCGGGGCTTAGGGTCCTTAGGTCACACTCAGGTATAATAATCACTGCATCTAGGGTGACCAACCCTTTTCCTTTCTTCTTCTTCTTTTGTGCTAGAGGAGATTTCTTCTCAATGATAGCAATAGATCTATCTCCAGTCTTCAGAGTGTCCTTCCCTATTAGCACTTGTTCTTCCTTCTTTTTCTCCTCGGTAGTGATGGTCTTAGTTGTTGTAGTAGGAGTCTCAGTTGTGGTGTTCAGTGGGATCACCTTTGTTGCCTTTGGTTCTTGTGTGTCCTTTGTTTCATCTATTTCCTTTGGTTTGGTGGAAGGTGCCTTTGTATGTGTAGGCTCATCTATCTCTACAGGTTTCTCTATGTTTTGATCCCCTGTGGTATCTTTTTTTTGCTTGGGATCTAAGCCATTGGGTTGTACTTGGGAAATAATTTCAGCTACTTCAGCAAGTATAGGAAGCTCACCCAGTAGTGATGTAAATAGACTGTCAGTGTCTAGTGCTTCATCTTTGTTTGGTTCAATATTTACATCTTCATCATCTTGGTCATCAGGATCACCATGTGTGATGTCTACAATGAGTACATCATCATCGGTTTTCTTTTCTAGTTGGATTTCAACTTTATCCAGTGCATCCCGTGAAACTTTTATTTCTTCCTTGTCCTTGGTTATATCAATTGCCTTGGTAACTGATATACCGGTACTTTTTGATTTCTTTGCTGGTCCTTCATCAATGTAAATACCTTTACCTTTAGAATTTTGTCTCTTCTTAGACATGTTCAAAAATGCTTGTTGCTCAGCTTTTTCTTCAGCTTTCAAAATTGATGTCCATATAGAATTAGTAGTGATATCCATATTTGCTACATTGTCATCCATGATCATTAAGGCCCTATTCTTGATCATAAAGTTTGCTTGGTATTTGGTCAAGTATTCACTAACTTGTCCAAAGCTTAAGTGTGTGGCTGCCCAAACTAGAGAGCATTCTCTCTTTCTCTTCTCAGTGTCTAATGCAACAGCCCATTTCTCAGTAATTATATCATCCAATTTATTCGGTAATGCACAGGCAAACTCCATTGGAACTTTCTTGAATTTTATCATCATTTGGATGATAGCCTCTTCAATTTTAGTTTGATCTTCTTTTGACATTTTTTCCAAATTTGTCTAGCAAGGGATCAATGAGGTCTCCATGTTCAATTATGTCCTCAATGACTTCATCTATTGTTTTGGCCTTGTTACTAACCACTTTGAATTGATTTACATCATCCTTTGTCTCTGTATCCTCTAGATCTTCCTTATTTCTTATGTATTTCTTCCTTTTCTTTGGTGCCTTAGCTACAGCCTTGTTCTTTCTCTTAATGTATTTCTTTGTCGGTGTAGCTGCTCTTCTTTTTGTTACTTTTACTGCTTCTTCCTTCTTGGTAGGTGGTGCTGCTGTTGACGAATGTGTCTTCATACCTTCATGTATAGGTGACTGCTTCTTTGTAGGAATTTGAGGTGGAGGAAGCTGTGTAGGATCTACTTCTTTGTCAGACTCGGTCTCCTTACTATCATATGGTTTGTCGGCTAACTGTAGCTAACCTTCGGTTGCCTGTTCAACTAGTATCCCTTAAGATGTTTCAAACTTATCTCCATATTTAGCATTGAGATCTTTCTTCATCTTCTTTACCTTTCTAGTTATTTTACCGATCTCAATATTTGTAGATATTCTAGATTTGGCTTCTTCATATACTCCGAACCTAGTGGCTATGGGATCCTTTGGTACTACAAGCAATGCATTAATAGATTTTAGTGTGAAATCATGGTTTATTTCATATCCCATCGGTGCCAACCATTTTATCCTAGGCTCAACTACTTTTATCAAGGTATAATCAGTGTTGACCACAAAACATATGTCATCTTCAAATTTCTAAACTAATTCCCTCAGAATTTTGCTTCTCATATGCATTTTAGATTGAAATTCAGTGAAGTATGCATTAAACTCTAGATTCAACTTATCTCCTAACTTGTTCATCATTTCACCAATTTTTTTTGTTATCGGTACATCCGGTATCCAATTTACTTTACTGGTGCCAGGCACATACTTTTGTAAATAGAGGAAAATGCATGCAAGTAGAGATCTGTACTTACATGTGTTAGATTTCTTTTTCCTTATGGTCTTCATATTCTCTTGAAGTTGATGAAATAATACCTTAGCAAGATCAGCTTGGTGACCTTTCACTACAATTTTGTGCACCATATCTACTGTATTGTAGGGTACACTATTGAGTCTGCTCGATTGAAATAGGTTGTACTCGATCACATGTGCTACAAATTTTATTACTAGGTCCTTGATTGTTGAAATCTTCAATGCTTGACCATCCCATTGTGCTCTAGTGTATTTCTCAACATCTAGTCATGAAGAACTTAAAAAAGCCTTAGCTTTGTCAGTTGTAGGGAGCCTAGTAACCCTACTGATTATTTTCTTGTTGACCTCAATTGGTTTATCCAGCTAGAACTTATCATCATGATATCTGCTCAAAATGATTCTAATCCAATCTGAGTTGAATGATTGTGGCAAGTGTGTAAAATATGATAAACCTGATTCGTCAATCTTCTTGTAGTCTAATTTCATTTTTCCATTGGGGCCACAGAGTGGTTGATATGCTACAATAGTTTCAAAGTCTCCAACTTCTCTGATTTTATAGTGAATATAAGACCTTACATCTTCTGTCAGTAAAACCCTTTCTGGTATGCTCGAAAATGTGCCCATTATATATGTCTATGTTGCAACCTTAGGATGTGGCTTAAACTTTGGTTCGACAAAATTTTACCTAATGATTAGATTAACTTCCTCTTCAACACTTTGAGTTTTTCTTGCAGATGATGTCGATGCCATAGATTAATTCTAGGGTTTCGGCAAGCAACATGATAGGAAGTGTTTGATCACAAATGAACTTACTCGGTATCATGAAGAGTGATGTCGGTTCGATCTAGTGTAGTCTTGAAACCTTCAAAAAATCTTTTATCTCAAACTCTACTCTTTGAATTCTCCACTCTTCAAAATCACATTGTAGAAATGAACTCTGTTCCCGTATATTTATAGACTGACGGTGTTCCCACTCAAACTTTTATGTAATAAATGCTCCATCTAACTTTTGGTATGAAACAACTGTTAGCTTGGTGACTACTAAAACTTTCATCTACTTAGTTAACATAGGCTTTCTTCATCGGTTGATACATATGCTCAGTTAACCTTAGATAGTGATTATCGACGGGTAACCAACTCTCGGTCTCTCTTTTACTGACTGTATAACATTGTTAGCTCATGACAACTAAACCATAGTGCATCTTTATTCATGCTAATTTGGTATAAGAACATTATGCATAAGGAAATGTATGTAAAATGTGATCTTTTAAAATATCAGTTCCATACATACCTATTTCACTTTAAGTGGAGGTACCAATGTCACCCAATCTAGTGGACAAGGTTTCACTGACAACATTACTTGACTTAGCATTCTCATTAGATGCCTTCTTCCACATAGTGTTCCTTAACTTCGTGATATCAACAATAGTATATCCACTTTCAAATATA
Organism: Chamaecyparis obtusa; assembly: GCA_027943335.1. Classification (NCBI taxonomy): domain Eukaryota; kingdom Viridiplantae; phylum Streptophyta; class Pinopsida; order Cupressales; family Cupressaceae; genus Chamaecyparis; species Chamaecyparis obtusa. Next base: position 131,213 of record BSBK01006300.1, on the reverse strand, counting down.
TGGTTTTCATCTGGTGCTTGGTCTTTGCACTTCTTGCTTAAATGCAGTTCTTTCTTAAATGACTGACCTTATGGCAGTGCAGACAAGCCATCCCAGAGTTTGTCCAGTTTCTTGATTGTCCAATCCGACTCTTTCTATAATAGTTTTCTGCAATGTGTCCATATCTACCACATACAACACAGTTAGTCCATGTATTATAATCCCAAAAATAAGAGTTACCTTGTCTCTTCGGTTGATATGGTATGCATTGTGGTTTCTCCTTAGGTGTCCAGACTTGCTTCATTTTTGCCTTGCAGTCTCATGCAGTGTGTCCATGCTTGTTACAAGTATAGCATATTTTTTTCATAGTGGTATTATTAGAAAGATCATTTTTCTTAGCTCTACACTCATAAGCAGGATGTCCAAACTTACCATAGTAATAATAATATCCATTAAACTCAAGGGTAACAAGAGGTTTACCTTGTGCTTTGCTTTTACACACATTAGATGTATGTCCTCATTTGCCACAATGATAAAATGCCAACACTTTAGGTTTCTAATTTTGTTTGATGTTGATTTTTTCATCTTGTTGTGATGATTCTCCTTCACTGGTGTAGCCTATACCAGCTTTGTTTCCAAATCTTCTCCAATTAGTTAAAAAGTCATCAATCTTCTTGGAGCTGTTCCCAGCAAGTTTCTTCATTTCATTTTACTACTATTGATTTTTCACTTCATTTCTTAGCTTCTCATTTTCTTCTCCAAGTCTTTCAACATCTTCTAGTTTTCTTGACAATTTTGCATTCACTCGGTTTACCTCTTGATTCATAGTCATCACTTGATTAGTTACTTGGAAATGTTGGTCAGTGAGTCTTTGTATCTCACTTTCTTTAGTTTGAAGTTGTTCACTCATCTTTCTTCAATCATCAATTGCCAGGTTTCTTTCTTGCTCGAATTTTTTTTCTTTGTTCATTGTTTCTACCATTCTCACCATCTGAGATTCTTGACCGATTTGTAGTGCTTTCACTTGATCAGTGATTATGCTTTCAAATCCATCAGAGATGCTTCCAGAACTGGATCCAATATGCTCGAATATGTCATCAATAGGTTCTTCATGGTAACCAATCTCATTCTATAGTCTAGCTAGGTTCTTGCTTTCATCCAGTAATTTCTTCAGTCCTTCCTTGGCTTGCTTATACTATTCCACAAATATTTGCATTTGTATCTTCTGATTCTCAATAGTCTTGTCAAGCTTGTATCTCTCCATGACTTAGATCTTTACCCTTCAGTGGTTAAATTGTTCAATAAGAGAGCTGTGCTCTAATACCAATTATTGGAATTAGGAGAGATAGGTACTGAGAGGGGAGGGGTGAATTAGTGCCTTCAAAAAATTTACTTGTAAAACCTTTTAGATCTAAAACTATAAACAGTGATAACCGACCAATATAACTTGAATCTAATTGCATGAATCATTTATCCACTTAACATAAGTAAGGAAACAACATGAAATCCATAACACAATCACATGAGACAATTTTGGTAACACAGAAACCCTTGTTAGAAGGTAAAAACTACGGTGGGGATGACACCCACAAATTCTTCACTACTGCAGATAGAAAAGGTTTGCCTGTTAGGGCTACAAGTTTTGATCACTTCTGGTGATCTCACCCTGTTAGGAGTGACATGTTAGATTGGCTAGATCTACCTAGTTATAGGATTTTAGCAACACTAATGAAGTGTGCACTTGGTTAAGAGATTTACATAAGATTGTTAAGTCTACTCTATTAAGAGATTTTATCCAAAAACTCTATTACAATTGTCAGAAAGCAATAGGTATTTATCTGCTATTTGACACTCAATTGTCTATTACAGATTTATACACTCTGATAAAATATCACCTTACTTGTGATGAATATCTGCTCTGAACTACTCAGTAGCCTCTACTAATTTTGCTCAAACTAAATTCTACTGTGCTTGGTTATGCTCTATTAACTGATAGACTTAAAGATAAGCAAATGCTTCAAGTGCTCCGTGATTCATATATCAGCTCACACCAAAAATGATGCAAACACATAAATATATAGTGTTATATTTTGCCGCTTTAACACAATTAGGTTACATACTATAATCATAACCCTAAGATCAATGGTGTACAATAATAACCTAGATCATCTATTACAAAAGATATACATTGTATTTAATGAATATCATTACATTAAATGTTCCTCGATCTTGGTAAAACATTTTACAAACCATTGTAACTATTTGCATAGAAGAATGTGCCATTCCTGATTACTATGCCATTTCTTGTGATCCTCGGTTAACACTATGTAAACTGATCGGTGTATACTACGATGCTCAGTGTTATGTGTGTGAATTTTGTACCTAGCTGTGGACACAACACTTCAGTAAAACATTAGAGGTTAGCAAAAATTGAAATAGTGCAAGTAATCAAAAACTAAACTAACCAAGTGATTTATTACCTTCTAGTAAATGCGAGTATGTATTTTCAGATTGGACTGAGATCAGTGACCTTGACGACACCTAAATGAAGGATTTGAATGCAAAATCTAGATATGAATTAGATGAAAATTAATCTTCTTTTTTTTTTGTTTTTCTATGCAATAAGATGAGAAATCTGATATGAATCTATTCTATATGAAAAACTGATATGCAATACAATTAATCTAACAATGATATGCTAAAATATGAATGAGCTCACAAAGTTGTTTGATTTGCAAAAGAAGCTCCAAATCTTCAGATACCAATTTGCCAGCATAAGTTTGCACAATTATGAGATATGAGATTGAAGAGCTGAGCCTTGGTTTTATAGAAATCTAGGGCTTTGGGGATGCATGGAAAAAACCATAAATCACTCAAATAAACTCAGGTTGATTTTTGAGTTATCCAAGAATAAAAGATAATTAATTCACAAAATCATGCAAAAATAGCTTTTTAACTCAAATCAGAGTTGAGTTTATTTTTAAAACAACTTGAATTGATTTTCTGATTTCAAGTTCAACTGCTTTTTGAATGTGCATAATAATTATGAATTAAATAAATAAATAAAGTGATTTATTTCCAACTTAACTAATTTTGAAAATAAAATAATTGCTTTATGGGTTAATCAATTATTAAATCAAACTTTTATTCCAAAATAATATCACTAAATATGACAACTTGCTTTAATTAATTAAATAAGGATTTAATCAATTAATGATAGGAATTTTGATTTATTGTCAAATTTAAATAATAATAATTAGGAATAAATATAATTAAATTCAATTAAATAATTAAGTGGCAGAATTAAATCTAATTAATTAAATATTGAGAATATTTCATTAATCAAACTTTAGGATAAATAGGATTTATCGCCAAATAATCATTAAATCAGAGATAATTAAGATAATTAGGAATATGGAATATTCTCTGATGCAAAATTTAGGATAATCAATTAGGATTCGATGATGTGCCGATGTGCCTTAGGTTAGGACTTCGATGTCAATTTCATTTGATATGTCGATATAGGAGGTTAATGAACCTATAGCCCATTTTTGGGGTATTACATTTTGCCCCTCTTTGAATTGTTGTGCGAAGCGCAATGGTTCAAAGACAGTCTCTGTATGATGTTGAAACTGATGTTTGAAATTGATATTGATATGAAGCAAAAACTGATTGAAATTGTTATGAAGATAATAGGTCTTGAATAACCAAAGATAATGTTAACTATAACAGCAAATAAACCAATGATTGCGAAAAAGTGTCAAAACGCTTGATTCCAAACCTTATGATTGCGAAGAAGTGAGTGATCAATTCTAGACCCGATTGTCGATAAGAATCACATTGGTATCACATCTGAACCCTTCAGTTTCCTAAGAACCAAGGAAATAACACAATTGAACCGATAGTTGCAAAAACTGATACAATTTACAAGATTAAGAGAATACTAGATTGATATGGATCTCGATGAATCTGATATGCCCCGAGTGATGATTGATTTTCCCCGAGCGATGAGGTCTTTTGATGAATCAGCAACTAGATGTGGTTGTTGTCTTGATTACTGAGGAAAGATATGATTCTAGTTTAGATTACAGACTTTGAATGATATGTAATACCATGCCCCCTTCGGGATGAAAATTGAAATTTGACAAAAAAAGTCAACGTTATGGTGTAGAAGCATGTTAATTGATTTGAGAAGTGGTTGTATACATTGGAGAATGCATTCTGCATCGTTGAGAGGTCTAGAAGACCAAGTTTGACTAGGTTAAACCATGAGTTGACCATAGTTTATCAAGTTGAAATTTTGATAGTTTGATGTAAGATAATTAGTTAAGTTGAATACTAGATTTCTATGATGATTGAAGGTTGATTATGCAAGCAGTAGACCGTCCTGGGTCCAAAAATTTTAAATCATGATTTTGACATAGTAAATGATCTCAAATTTTAATTTTGATCTTGAAAATGGATTCAGAACATCGAAATTAGCCAGGGGTGCAATTTTCGTGAAAAATGGAGCACTTTTGAAAATTAGGTCAAAAGCTATATAAAGGCCGGAAGGGTCATTTTCAATACATTTCAACCTTTTGACTTTAGAAACTTTGTAGTGCTCCTCTAATTCATATTCGGTAAGGAACTAAAAAGGTAAGTAAACCTTTCATCACTTATAGTAAATTGTTAGTTGATGTTTCTAGATGTAAATATGCATAGACGTAAATATATAAATAATATATGTGGTTGTATGACTTTCATAAATATATAGTTTAAAATGTTGTGAATTACAAACAATGTAATTTCATTTATGTAATATTTCACTTTACAAATCTAAAAGAAATATAATAAATATTTTTAAATTAAATATGTTATTGATAAAAAAGATCTTTATTATTTTTCTATGTAGTTAAAAATAAATAAATACATATATATAATTTTAAATAGTTTTTACATATTTTAAATATTTTGATTATAAAATAAAAGCTTTATTTATTTTATTATATTCTTTTATCAAAAAGATTATAAGAACATTATTATACAAATGAATTTTACAATAAAATAAATAAATAAAATAAAGAAAAGAAAACTAAGCTATCATTATAAAAATAAAAATAAATAAATAACTAGGTTAAGGAATCTTATTCCTTAGTAAAGAATCTTAACTATAACTTAAGATAATCCTACGTATGAGGAATTAAATAGATAAGACTAAAAGTATAGTTTGTTAATTAATTTGAAGATCTCTCAATAACCTTTTTGACAAAAAGATTAATCAAATTTATTCATAGGAAGAAATCTGTTGGTTATGGAACCGTTTCAGTTTTCTGAAAACAACTATATCAAATGGAAGAAATAAACACAGGAGGGGGGGGGGGGTGATATAGAGGACAGGAGACAAGTTTAGAGGAAAGCCATCGATATTATGTGTTAATGAAGTGTAATATTAATATAATTTCAAATTTCGTGATGTCTTTTGCTTTATATCTCTTGCTGTTCGAAATCAAGAATCTCCTATTAATGTTTAGTAGAAATTGATTGGAGAACTCATCATTAATGGAGTACTGTCATATGTTTTGGTTTCCTTTATAAAGAAAGGAAACCGATAGGTTGAAATGCACTACAAGTGAATGGAATTTCAGATATTGATAAGCATATGGATTTTTTTTCACATGAGTAAATTTAGAATTTGGGTTGTGACTGTGATGTGAGGATTGAATAAAACTTTTGCCTCTAATTTGTTGTTTTATGACAGTCAATTTCAGTCTCGGTACAGAGACCGTAACTTTAAATTTAACCGTTGGATCTTTACGATTTTGAAATATGTTTGACAAAACCTAGTTTGGAATAAATTCACCGGCGTGATCGGGAAAATATAGTCTGGTTGGAAAGTTATAAAGGACTGAGTACAGCTCTATACAGAATGAATGTTACAGATTTCCAGCAGAGCTATTTGCATTCAGTGCCATGGGATGATCGGGTAAAGCTTGGCAAGAAGGTAAGATTGGATCCAATTAGTAATATTAACTATTTATGTAATGTTCCATTTATTTCAATTATAGTTAAGAACTATAGGATACTAGTTTGCCAATTTAGGTATAATATTATCGGATAAAATAAATAGATATTCAAATATTATTAGTTGTAAAAATCAATTCTTTTAGGTGTAAAAGATAGGCTATTGACATTCTTTCATATTCTTTTTTTAGATACATTATTATTATTTACAATAAATAGAAGTAGTTATTATTGTAATATATAAATAGAAACAAGAAATGTGTGATTACTCTTCGAATGTTAATTGTTAAAAATAAAATAAAATAAATACAATTAGATATATAAGTAAATCTCCTAAGTTGTTGACAAATTTGTATAATTATTAAGGATATAGTGGACGCTAGAAGGTTAGATGTATGTCTAGAGATACGTGTGTGTGTGTGTGTGTGTGTGTGTGTGTAAGAGTTTGTGTAATGGTCTCCAATGGACAACCCTTTATGATTAGGAACTAGATGACAAAATGGTCTCCAATGTCCTTGAGCCAAGGGTTCCTTGGTGGGGCATTACAAACTTGTGGAGCCCTCTGAGCAAAATGGCAGACAAAGCGGCAGAACCAAAGGTACCTATGAGTTCACATCGATTTGAGCGCAGCCAACAACACCAAAGACCTCGGCAGTACGAACATCCGGTAGGTGGACCTTTGTGCTTTGCTAAAATGTCAATTTTTCCATGTTTTATAGGATTTTTAGCAATTTTTCGTATGTTTTTCCATTTTTTAATTTTGCATGCACAGAAACTTGAATGACTCCCCAGCGGGACTCGTACAACTTTTCAACTGTAGATAGATTGTCATTTGATAAGCCCCCATGACTCGTATCAGAGGGACCCATGAGTCGTATGACATTTCATCGGGTCCCTCATAACTCGTACAATGAGGGATTCATTGTTGTACTACTATGGTTTGTCATTTGGTATGATGTGGAAAGTCGTACGACTTTTCATGCCAGTCTGAAATGTCGTATGGAAAATAGTGAGCTTAAAACTCAATAGTAGGTCAAGTTTTTGAATTTTCTGATTCTGTAGTCTGATTCCTGACCTGTTAACCTACCTTCTGAAATACTGAACTGCCCCATTTCTACCCTTGTAACCTATTCTATGATCAAATTACTGATAGGATTCCCTGTTTCTGTGTTGTGTAGGTTGTATATCCAGATGTACATGTGCAAATCTCGTATCCTGCTACGCAGAGACTGTGTGTCATTGCCAGACCCTATGAGGGTCCACCTTGCTTCTTGTGGATTCGAGCACTTGATACATTTACCCGAGATCAGGGTAAATCATGGACTTTTGACTGTGCTGATTGAGAGGTTCCACTCAGAGACTCAGACATTCCACTTGCCAATGGGGGAGATCACTGTTACCCCTAAGGATGTGTACCCGATACTGTGCATTCCGTTCCATGTAGGCCGATGACCAGAGTATGTGAGTTTGGGGAACTCAGGTGTTTTAGCTTTCAAACATCTCTTCGGAGATGTTACCCAGATGACGGCCTCCATTTCTTGGGAGACCTTAGTTCAAAGATATGGATAGACACACTGGCTGGAGTGCATCATTGTCGGGATGATTGGTGGTATTATCATGTCTGACCATCAGCATAATGGTCTTTTGATGGGCTGGGCCCCTATGGTAGCACGGTTTATGGCCACTCCCTCTGAGTTGGCATGGGGTCAGTGTCTATTAGCACACATGTTCTCTGAGATGCACAAGGTGGTGTATCAGGAGAGAACATCTTTTGCTGTAGGAGCTTTAGTTCTATAGATATGGGCTTGGGAGCACATCCCAGTGTTGAGACCTGTATGTACTTTATAGAGGCAGCCTCAGGAGCCTGTCATCTATACTTATGCTAGATATGTTATATAGGGATAGATGGGCCACACTAAGTATTGGAGGCTATGCCTCGATGATATGACATTTGTGCACTAGAGACCATATGTAGCCATTGAGCCTTGGCCTACTACTCGAGAGCAGTTTAGTTACTTCTTCTAGAGCCATGTACCGATTGGGAGGTCATCCTCCACTATAGAGAGATTTCTTATTACCAGGGTCTGGTAGCAGTACGGACGTATTCAGGATGCCCTAGAGGATTATGCCACTTATGCATGGATAGGTCATGAGATTGGATTGGGATGGACATAGAGGCTCTCTTATGCTTTGTGTTCTCAGGAGTATAGTGCTATTGTCAGTCAGGACTGGGAGTACAAACCAGATGTACTAGATGCTGGTGTTACAGATGGATTCATCTCATGGCTTGTTGACCACCCCATTCATAGATTTTTTGATCCGACTGAGATGATACCCTCAATGGAGGAGGTGATGGATGTGACAGGTGCTTTGATGGGAAAGGGTCCCAGACTGACATAGGCTCCCATTATTCACTGCACACCTCTGAGACCCAGAGCGATGGCTCCACCCCAGAGAGATGGCTCCACCCCAGAGACCATCAAGATAGATGAGGCCCACTCGTCCCACTAGTTCTATAGCAGGGAGATCTTCTAGTTCTCATAGATAGACTAGAGGAGAGGGTGGTACATTAGGTGGAGTTGGTTTAGCAGATGAGGTACTAGCAGCCGAGCAGTTGGTAGGTGGTGGTGTGGACTTCACAAAGGGGGATACTGGTTTTGATTTAGGTGCTGAGGTTAGATGCCGTAAGGCACAGAGGGAAGAGACTACTGAGAAAGTTTCCCCAGATATTGAGATGCCAGATGTTGATCCCACTGCTCCTCCTACTTCACATGACACTATCAAATAGCTTAGTGCATAGGTCAGGGACCTGAAGGTACGTAGTGCTCGATGGGAGGAGTGATATATAGAGGTAGATAGATAGTGGACTGAGCTGCATGTGAAGGTACATAGATTGCAGGTAGAGGTGATTCATTAGACCTCACGGGTAGCTTACTATGTGTCCACATATTATACAGTTGTTCTTGCTGCACAGTGAGTTCCCTCCTACTCACAGTACATGATGGCATTAGAGGGAGCCAGAGCACCTAGAGCAGAGGCAGTACTGAATGCACCACCTCCTCCTCTACCAGGTGCAGAGGATCAGGCTAAGAGTTGATCGATCTATGATATGTTTTGACATTTTTGATCTTTTGATTTTGATATACTGTTCTAATTTTGATAGCTCAACTGAGCTCATTCTTTTGTATATTGTGCCAGTAGTGCACCCCTAACTAGTTCAAGATTTTTGATATATATGAGATCGATATTTTGGTTGTGACTTCATTTGTACTTGTCATGTTTTGATTTATGATGATATCATGTGATGCATATGCTATGAGTAGAGTAGGATGTATGTATGGATATATGCAATGCAATGATGTCTTTCAAATGTATGGATGTTATGCAAATGTATTTGATTATGGAAAGATGTATGTATGGTTTATGCTTATGCACATGGATGAATTGTAATGCAACAAATGATTATGATATGTATATGCAACAATTCACATGATATGTTTTGCAAGTATTGATGAAGACAAGTACTCAGTCTTATGTCAAAAGGATGTTTAACCCAGGAGGATAACTGCTTGCGATTCAATGAAGAGACCTTAGAGTTAGGTTTCAGCTCTTGTTAGATTTGAAGAGATATTTGAAGAATTGTTTAAGCATTGAAGTTTTTTTAATCAACCATTGTGAGATCATGAAAACATGCAAAAATGCAAAGAGACATGCAGTATGAAATGCAACCTAAGACCTAGGACCTAGTCACTGATCATGTGTCGGTCATTCTCATCATTGAATTTTTAGGTAACCGGATAAATCAATACAATGCCCACTAGTTATGAAACCATAGACATGTGAATATCGATTTGTATATGCAAGAATCAATACAACACCCACTGGTTAGGCAACCATGGACATATGAATATTGATTTTATTTTTGGAATGTCAGATTAGATATAAGCATCAAGGCACAAATGCCAGGATGACCTGAATATCTTGTCCATTTTGATATAGCAATTTGTATAAGCATCATAACATAAATGTCATGATGACCTGAATACGCCTTGCATTACAAACACATCAAACAGTCAAGAGATCATTCTAAATCCAATGTGAATTACCCACAATGACCCTTTATCATTCACATCCTTACGTAAGATCACAGTTCACAGTAGGAGAAAGAACTCACCCCAAAAAAAGACAATAGTTAGATCAAACTGCCTTGAATTTTTTGGGTATCAATGGTCAAGGTATGCATGGCCATCTAATTCGAGATAGAGGCTCTTATAGTTGGACACCATTTCAATCCAAAATTTCCAAAGTTGTTAGATCTTCACATACAAGAAAAAGACAAAGAAAAGATTATGCCCCTAGTCATCACTCTCTAAATCCTGTAAAGGACATCATTGAAGAGTTCGAAGGGACACAATATGCAAAAATCTCAATGCGAATCAATAAGCATACAAGGAGATAAAAACATGTGAAGCATAGATTGTTTTCAGTTTGTGTTTGATTGCGTTGTAGATGCAAAATCCTTTCTAGAGACAAGACTGACTGATTGACTGGAATGAAGCTTCAAAGGACTCCGACTGGATATGAGACATCTCATATACATTGGAGCCATAGGATATGACATTGATTGCCCCCAAGTTTGAACATTGATAGGATACAGACGCTCGAGCTGATAGGTGCACATACCAACTTATTGAAAATAGGAATGTAGAAACAAACTGGGAGATATGTACAAACTAAAGCAATACTGAAAGTTGGGAAAGACCAAGATTGTGCTGATAGATGGAGTGTTTTGAAACAAGTGGCGCTCATTTGCTGGGTTTTCACCATCTTGGTAGAGATTCTATTTTTGCTACCAGGGTGCCTATTTTCAGGTTTTCACCAAGGCACTTTTTTTTTTCCTCATTTTTTTGTATTTTTTATTTTTTCAATTTTTTTTTTGTATTTTTGATATTTTTTACCTTTTTTGTGAATCATCAAGGTGCCTATTGCTAGGTTCATTTTTTCAGGACTTTTTCTAATTTTTATAATTTTTTTAGGACATTTTACCATAGATTGAATGCCTTAGGCATAGAATTTCTTCAGATGGAGAACGTTGATTAGTTCTTAGAGCTGTTCTCCTTCAGTCATTGAGATTTGATAGGCACCAGAGCCAAAAGTAGCAGTGATTACAAAGAGACCCAACCATTTGGGTTCAAACTTCCCCTTGCGTTCTCGATGTGATTGATTTTAGGATTCTCTCTCAAGACTAGATCACCAACCTAAAATTCTCTATGTTTGACTTTCTTGTTGTAACCTCTAGACATTCTCTTCTGATATAATCTAAGATGATCATATGTTGCTTGTCTGCACTCATCTAGTAGTTCAAGTTCTTGCAACCTAGACACTCTGTAGTCATCATCAGTTACTAGACCATGCATTCTGATTCTTAGTGATGAGATTTCAACCTCAATAGGTAGTACCGCTTCAGACCCATAAACTAAAGTGAAAGGTGTAGCCCCAGTAGGTGTTCTGATACTTGTTCTATAGGCCCAGAGAGTTGGATTGATCATGAGATGCCAATCTCTTCCTATTTTATTAACTGTTCGGTGCAAGATTTTTAATAGATTCTTGTTAGAAGCCTCTGCTTGTCCATTTCCTTGAGGATAGTAGATAGATGACCAATGTTGTGTAATCTAGAATTTAGCACATAGATCATCTAGATCTTTGTTCTTGAATTGTCCACCGTTATCTATGATTATGGAATGAGGTATCCCATATTTGCATATGATATAGTTCAATATGAACATAGATATTTGCTTTCCAGTTGCTTGTGTCAAAGGGACTGCTACTACCCATTTTGTAAAATAATCTATAGCTGTGATTATATGGGTATGTCCATTAGAAGAATGAGGATGTATAGCTCCTATAAGATCAAATGCCCATTGGTGAAAAGGCCATTGTGTAGTGAAGGGAATTAGATCTCTCCCTGGAGCATGAATTAAGTTGCCATGCACTTGGCACTTTTGACAATTTTTAGCAAACTTGACAGACTCTTTCTCCATTTCAGGCCAATAGTACCCAGCCCTAATAAGTTTTCAAGCTAGTGTTAAACCATTCAAGTGTGACCCAAAAATACCATCATGGACTTCCTATAATGCACATTGAGACACTTCTCATTCTAAACATCTAAGTAGCATACCATCTAGACATCATTTGTATAGATCATGACCAATGATGACATATCAGGAGGCATTATAGATAAGGTATCTCTTTTCATGGCGGTTGAAGGTATCAGGAATGATTTGGTCTTGGAGATAGGAAAATAGGCTTTTGTATCTGGATGAATCATGACCAACAATAGTGCAAATTATGCGGGTTTCAAGGGAATCATATGCAGGATAAGATAGTGCTTCCACTAGGAACTTGTAGCGTATCTCATGTTCAAGCTGCTGTAATAAAGTAGATAGCATTGCCATTGCATCGGCAACCTTATTCTCTATTCTAGGAATTTTCTCAAATGTGATAGATAGGAAATACTTCTTTAGATCATCTACCATTCTCTTGTAAGGAATGAGCTTTTCATCTTTAGTTTGGTACACATCATTGACTTGATGGATAAAAAGTTGAGAGTCTCCATGAATGTGTAGCTCTGTTACTCTCCATTCAATCACTATTTTCATACCATTCAAAAGGGCTTCATATTCTGCAATATTGTTTGTACAAGGGAACTTTAATCTGAATGCTTTAGGTATGTAGTATCCTTGAGGAGTTATGAAAAATATGCCTGCACCTGACCCATTCTATGTGTAGGAGCCATCAAAGAATAATTGTCATTCTCTAGAAGAAAGAGTCATGATAGAGGAATCTAGAAATTCCATTTGCATTGGTGTATCATCAATCATAGGTGCATCCGCTAATTGATCAGCAAAAACCTATCCTTTGATAGCTTTTCTTTCCACATATTCAATGTGAAATTCACTTAAGAGCATGACCCATTTAGCCAATCTACCTACGAGGGAAGCTTTGCTTAGTAGGTACTTGAGTGGATCAATTTTAGCTACCAAATGTGTGGTATGAGCTAACATGTAATGTCTTAGTTTCTGTGATGCAAAGATCATAGCTAGACAAGCTTTCTCAATCATTGAATAGTTCTTCTCATATGCAACCAATGTTCTACTGATATAGTATATAGCTCTTTCCTTTTTGTTCTCATCATGTTGTGCAAGCAATGCCCCCAGTGATGTATCTGTAGTGAAGACATATAAGATCAATGCCCTCCCATGAATAGGAGGCATCAAAATAGGAGGATTTGATAGATATTCCTTGATATGGTTAAAGTTGTTCTCACACTCTTCATTCCATGCAAAGGTCACACCTTTATGTAACATTTTTGTAAAAGGCTGTGATATGTCTGCTAGCTATGATATGAATCTTCTAATAGATTGAACTCTTCCTTGCAATGTCCTCATTTGACTAATATTCTTTGGAGGTTGCATTTCCATGATAGCCTTCACTTTAGCTGGATCAACTTCAATGCCCCTCTTTGAAACTATGTATCCTAAGAGCTTTCCAGAAGTGACACCAAAAGAACATTTCTTAGGATTTAGTCTAAGACTAAATTTTTCCATTCTGTCTAGTATCTTGCTCAAGTCATCTAGATGTTCAGCTCTAATCATAGATTTTTCTAAAGTATCATCAACATAATCCTCCATAGTCCTAAGCATCATGTCATAAAAAATATAAGTCATAGCTCTCTGATATGTAGCACCAGCATTCTTAAGCCCAAATGGCATGACATTCCAATAGAAGGTGCCCCATGCACATGTGAAAGTAGTTTTCTCTTGATCTTCTGAAGCAATTTTTATTTGATTATATCTAGAAAAACCATCCATTAAAGAATACATCTCAAATCCCGCCGTTATGTCCACTATCATATCAATATTAGCTAATGGAAAATCATCCTTAGGGCATGCTCTGTTTACATCTCTAAAGTCTGTGCATACTCTTATTGATTTGTCTGGTTTAGAAATAGGTACAATATTAGAGATCCATTCTACATAATCAATAACTCAGATGAATTTGGCTTTTAGGAGCTTCTCTAATTCAGCTTTTACCAAGAGTGCAACATGAGGATACATCTTTCTTAACTTTTTCTTAACAGGTTTGACATTTGGAGCTATAGATAAATGATGCATTATAAGATTAGGATCCAACCTTGGCATATTTGAATATTTCCATGCAAAGTTGATATTCTTCTCTATTAGGAATGTTGTAAATTTTTTCTTCTCTTCTTTTGATAAATATTGTGCTACATGAATCAACTGTGGTTCTTCTGTTGTTCCCAAATTGATAGATTGAGTGGGCTCAATTAGAACTGGAGATCTGTCCTATAAATGACTCAGAAGGACATCAAATATCTCATTCGTAGGTGCCTCAAAGAGGTTTCCACCTTCGGATATGTCTTTTATTTTTACTTTTGTAGGTTCTGAGACTGCCACAAAGTGGTTTTCACCCTCAGAACTCCTTTTCTTTTTATTCTTATTCTTATTTTTCTAACTAAGATACTTGATGTCTGACTCTGTCATGCTAACGCTGGGTTCACTGATGGAAGTAATCATAGGCTCAATTGCATTGAGGTAGAAAGAAAGGGCATAGTCATTCGGAAAGGTATAAATAGCATGGCTCAGATTTGTGGAGGTTTGATCAAGAAGTTCAAGATGTTGGATAGTCAAAATGGGGAAAGATTGGGAGATAGTGTTTACGGATATGGATCTTTCATCATTGGTCCTAACCTGATGCTCAAGTTCAAAGGTTATATTACAACTTAAGACATTCAATTCATGAATAGGCTCAGTGTCATTATGGGAGTCCAATTCAGCCATAGGTGGATCAGACTCGATAGGTTCATAATTTCTCTCTAGACTTACGTTGGGTTCAGGTGCATATTGGTGAATAACATCAACATGTTTCTCTGTAATAAGCTCATCTTCTTCGAGAATGGCTCTCCATTCATAGTCATTATATTCTTCATCTATGCCTCTAGGAAATCTAAGAACATGAGTAAAGTCAGGATGAATACCCCAAGAAGGGTTACCCTCAGATTCTGATTTGAATTCATACTCATGGGAGTCTGTCTTAGAATAACTACCACCTTCTTGTTTTTTATTGTCTTTGAGATTAGCTGGTTCTTGTGTTGCAACTATCTCTTAATTGATAGTAGGTTCTTGTGTTTCTACTACATTAATTATTTTGATTGGATCATTTTCGGCTTCAAGGAGATCTTTGATTTCTTTAGGCAAATGCTCATAGGGAATAAGTTCTGAGCTATCTGAATCACTATCTGATGGTTCAGTTTCTTCCTTCTTAAGAAGGGGTTCACCTGGTGTGATCTACTCTATGACATGGGAACAATTACCTTTGAGGTGGAAGGGTTTCTTTTTAAAGGCTAAGCCAACAGTATCTTTATTTGCCCTACCAGTATGTGAAATAGGTGTTATAATACCTTCTCCTTTGAATCCTAGAGGTCCTTTACCTAAATATCCCATCTTAGCTATTAATTTATCTCCTAGACCATATGCCTTAGAAGGGATTTTGGATACTTTAGAGTCACTAATTGGAACAACTTAAGATTCAAGTTCATCATTATATAGCCATGCAAGCATAGCTTCATCTTCTTCAAATTCTTGTTTGGAGACTTGTTCTACCACAAAATTCTTTTTATATGCCTCAAGGGGTTCTTTAGAGTCTGGTTTGGATTATTTCAAAGATTGTCTATAAGACTTAGGTGAGATAGGTAGAGATGTCAAATATAAGAATGGCTCTATAGTATATTCTCCCATACCATTTTCTTTGACATTGACCTCTTTTGCAAGATCTTCCATTTTAGATGTGGATGCTTCTTTTGTTGGCTCAATGGAAGATTCTCTGTTATTAGGCACAAGTTTATCCGCACTCTCCTTCAATGTATTGCAAGTGGTGGATATGTCTACTGGAATAGTGACCTCTACTCCTTCATAAGGAAATTTCAAGCATTGGTGGAATTTAGAAGGAATAGCCTTCATCTCATGTATCCATGGTCTCCCTAGAAGAATGTTGTAAGCCAAAGGGAGATCAAGAACTTGACATATAGTATATTTGATAACTGGACCTGCTCTAATAGGTAAGACAATGGTGCCTTTAGAAGATCTTTCTTCTTCATCATAGGATTTTATAGTTATTTTCTTTCTAGGATCAATAGCCAATTCTAAAAATCCCAATTGTGTGACCAAGCTGTAAGAACAAATATTTAGGCCAGCGCCTCCATCTATCAACACACGTTTGACTCTATGGTTCTGGATCAAGACTTCTATATGCAAGGGCTGGTTATGTGGGTGACTCAAGGAGTTGTCATCTTCCTCTAAAAAGGATATATACTGTAGAGACGTAAGATGTCCAACCATAGTCTAGAACCTGTCTAAATCAAGGTCGTCAGGAACATTGGATCCGAGCAAAGCTTTGTCTAGGATGGCTCTATGAGCTAGAGATATTAGAAGGAGCTCAAACATGGAGATTTTTGCATTAGTGTGTTGGAGTTGTTGAACAATGCTATAAGATGTTGGCCTCATGTCTTTAGGATTGGAAGATTTAGAAGTAGCCTTCTGTTCGGAAGCAGAAGAAAGATTGAAGGGCATCTTAGGGACATTTGATGAATCTAGGATTTGTCCGTTCAGATATGCTTGAGCTTGTGATCATGTAACTGAATTAGCTAAAGGATGATCTCTATCTCTTCACACAATTGTGATGACATTGCAATGTTTAGAGAGACAAGGTTCAACCATATTGATAACAACATTATTTATAGGGTAAGCATAATTGACCTTTGCCCCCATATTAGGCTGAGAAGATGAAACTTCTTGACCATGTTTCAGAAATGGTTCTGTGAATGTTGTATGATCATTATTGCTCTTATGATTGTCAATTGTGATATCTCCCTTATCAATTAGATCTTGAATAGTATGTTTCAAGCGTAAGCAGTTATTAGTTTTGTGGCATATAGAGAGATTTTCTTCCTCCATCTCTTGAGAAATGTCAGGAATGGTTCTCCTGGATATTGTTTGAGATTGCAGATATTGATCATGGTGACTGGATGTTGAACATTGTAGGAGTATTGCTGATAGAACAATTTGATCAACTCCTCAAAAGTTTTGATAGTAGAAGGCAATCTAGAGAACCAATGAATGGCTGCTCCCCCCAAAGATCGAGGAAAGAGATGCATCAGATAGGTTGGTTCATGCATAAACTCCATAGATTATGTACAGAATTCTCTAACATGATCTTGGGGATCAGAGTGTCCATCATACTTATCATACTTAGGCATCTCCACTCTTTTTGGAAATGCTAGCATGTACAAGTCTTTATCAAATGGAAAAGGACATAGGGCCTCCATGGAGAACTCCTTGGGTTCCTTTTCTTTCTCAAGGTTATTAAGTTTGACTTGCATGGCATGCATCTATTTCATCATAGCTGTGAGTGGAATTTATTCCTCATGTGTAATGATATCTTCAACATTAAAGTTGGGAGGAAGTTTAGCTCCTTGATGAGATAATTGTAAAAAGTATGCCTCTCTATCTTCTTTCAAGAAATGCTTCATCATCCGTTTGAAATTATCATCATTTTGATATTGAGCAATTTCTTCAGGTGTGGGTTCCTAATCTACACCATGTTGAGATTGAGCTCTTTGAGAGCCAAAGTTTGTCCCTACTTGAGACATGGTAGGAGTTCTCCCTGGGATAGATTGATGAGGAGTTTGTTGATTACCTCTGTGAGTTGATGAAGGAGGAATGTAACTAGTTTTTAATCGAAGATTTCCAAGACCGTCGTCTTTGTAGAGACAAAAATTGTAGAGTTGCTCAAGAGTTGGACTTTGGATATGAGTTAAAGCTAAAGTCTGAGATATTTTCCCAAATTTCTTGTGAGAGGAAGCTCTAGTTTCCACCATTAACCTTGGGTGAAACAAAGAATATGATGAAGACAACTGAAGAAGGATATGATTCAAGAAGATCAAATGACACAACCTTGTCAAGGTTTGATTGATTGAAGCTTAGATTAGATGTAGATGAAGGAGACTGTGCCCTGGATGTATGGGTAGATTCCCAAAAGATAGCGGACACAAGTTTACAACACTTAGCCATTTTGATGATGGATTGAAGATTGATAGTTATGACAAGGTTTTGACACAAGATGATAAAGACTCAAATCAATTAAACAAAAGGCTAAATCAAATTCAAAAGGCCACTTTAAGAAAATGATTGGATTCTCAGTATTTGCTTCTCTATTCCTGACACAATGATTTGTTTGACAGATTCTGGAAATAGGCTAGAAAAGTTGGGTCTCTGATAGTTTTGACAACTTTTTGAGATTTCTCAAACAACTTTCTACAGGCTCGTACGACAGTGGGTATAGCATGAAATGACAATTGAAAAACTCGTATGACTGTTAATAGCGGGGTTTTTGATTTTTTGGAATTGACTGGCGATAGAACTCGTACGATAATGTACCTGATATCATACGACAATCTAGGGGTTTTGAAATGACAATAGCCAAAAGTCGTACGACTTTCTGACTTTACAAAATGACTATTGACTCCAGAAAGGTGTTTGACATCAGATTTTGCAATTTTTCAGATTTTTAGTTTCAAATTGTTCACAAAATTGCCTGTCCAGATTTGAAGATTGTAGCAGATTGATTCATTCTTAGTAACCAGATAGATAAACAAGCATGCAAAATAGCAAGCAAGTGATTTCAAGTACATCTGAAAACAATGAATAGGGGACAAAGCAACCCCACGCATGAACAATCAAATGACTAAATTGTGCTAATCCCTAGGAGTGCTAATAGTGTATGTTCCAAAAAGTTTTGCAATAATGCACATATTCCTAGAAAAATGAAAATTTTGGCCTCACTAGGGTTTTTAGTAATGGTATAACTCTGCAACTTTTGTGATCTCAAGAGGGTGAAATCCAATCCAGGCACACTAGGGTTTTGACATAGTTTGAGAATTTAATCAATGAAGAGCTACTAGGGAGATCTGACATCCCAACAAGAGACCACACCTATGGAGATTTCTTCCACAAGGATATTTATATAGCGGTTGTCACTACCACGATGAAAATGGCTATTACTGCTTGAGGTTCTGTCAACATGGTTGACCCAATTAAGGGAATGTCCACTACGGTTAACCCTCTCTAAAGGTGACTCACAAAATATACCACATGGAGTCTGGTTCCAGATTCAAGAATCTGAGTTTCTGGTACTACCCAAAAAGGGAGTAGAGCATAATCCTCTAGCCTTTTCACTTTTAACCCAAACAAAGTAGACAGATTAATCTGACACACTAAGACCAAGATTATCTCACAAAGATCTATGATGTCAACCACTGATGATCTATCAACCTCTCCGAAGAGAGAATGTATCAATCAGAAGCTGAAGATGCACAAATCTAGTAGAACATGAGACTCCCTCAATATCCTCCCTACCTACAAGGGTTCCTTTGTTGAGAATATTTTTGATGGAAACCCACTCTCTGAAGAGCCATGAATAGTGTTCATAGGGCCTATTTACTATGTGTAACAAAGATGCTGAAAAGCAAATCTATGTTCATTTTTAATAGCCCAAAATGAAATATGTGATATGAAAGTAATAAAGGTCAGACAAGCTTGACACACAAGAGTTCTTTTTAATCCAAATAGAAATGTTATCAGCTGAGAAGATTACCTGAATTCCTCGCAATGCGCTTAGTAGATTATTACCTATTTTTAGCAATTCTTACGCTTCTCCCAATCAAAACCAGTAGAAATCAATCAGAAACAACAAATTTTGATCGTTAATGTTAGCTGTTAATCCAAATTAGAAAAACAAATCTAGAAAACTGCCTGAAAAAGTGAAACGACAATCAAAACCTGGCACTAAAACTTGTACGACAGTGGGTCACCTCCCAGATGACAGTTCAGAATTTCATACGACAATGGGTATCAAACCATACAACAATAGAGCCTCTAAAGGACAATGTGATCCTGATGGTATGATTCTCGATCAAATCAACTGTCGTACGATAGTGGGTATCTCTTGGTATGAGTTTCTGACAAAACTCGTACGAAAATTGTACGGACAAAAATAAAAAATCACAGCTTGGAACAGAAAATGATAAGAAGATGATCAAAATTGATAGAAATTGAATGGAAACCCATTTCAGGGCCCCATGGTGGGCGCCAGAAATGTGTGTGTAAATTTTGTACCTAGTTGTGGACACAACACTTCAGTAAAACATTAGAGGTTAGCAAAAATTGAAATCATGCAAGTAATTGAAAACTAAACTAACCAGGTGATTTACTGCCTTCCAGTAGATGTAAGTATGTATTCTCAGATTGGACTGAGATCAGTGACCTTGACAACACCTAAATGAAGGATTTGAATGCAAAATCTAGATATGAATTAGATGCAAATTAATCTTTTTTTTTTGGTTTTTCTATGCAATAAGATGAGAAATCTAATATGAATCTATTCTATATGAAAAATTGATATACAATACAATTAATCTAACAATGATATGCTAAAATATGAATGATCTCACAAAGTTGTTTGATTTGCAAAAGAAGCTCCAAATCTTCAGATACCAATTTGCCAACATAAGTTTGCACAATTATGAGATATGAGATTGAAGAGCCGAGCCTTGGTTTTATAGAAATCTAGGGCTTTGGGGATGCATGGAAAAAGCCATAAATCACTCAGATAAACTCAGGTTGATTTTGAGTTATCCAAGAATAAAAGATAATTAATTCACAAAATCATGCAAAAACATGCAAAAATAGCTTTTTAACTCAAATCAGAGTTGAGTTTATTTTTAAAACAACTTGAATTGATTTTCTGATTTCAAGTTCAACTGCTTTTTGAATGTGCATAATAATTATGAATTAAATAAATAAATAAAGTGATTTATTTCCAACTTAACTGATTTTGAAAATAAAACAATTGATTTATGGGTTAATCAATTATTAAATCAAACTTTTATTCCAAAATAATATCATTAAATATGACAACTTGCTTTAATTAATTAAATAAGGATTTAATCAATTAATGATAGGAATTTTGATTTATTGTCAAATTTAAATAATAATAATTAGGAATAAATATAATTAAATTCAATTAAATAATTAAGTGGTAGAATTAAATCTAATTAATTAAATATTGAGAATATTTCATTAATCAAACTTTAGGATAAATAGGATTTATCGCCAAATAATCATTAAATCAAAGATAATTAAGATAATTAGGAATATGGAATATTCCCCGATGCAAAATTTAGGATAATCAATTAGGATTCGATGATGTGCCGATGTGCCTTAGGTTAGGACTTCGATGTCAATTTCATTTGATATGTCGATATAGGAGGTTAATGAACCTATAGCCCATTTTTGGGGTATTACAGGTGTTTACTGTCTATCGGTGTTGGTGTCTGCTGGTACTCGGTAAACTGTTTGCTGCTCGGTGTATAGGCTTTACCAACTAGTCTGTTCTACTTTATGTTACCAATTAGCTCATTGTAAGTAACCAACCGATATCTTTACACACCTTTGGTACTAATGACAACCTTAGAAGGCTCAATAGAGATAACAAAGAAAAGAACTAGATCAAAGCTTCAAATATTCATGTATGGATACCATCTCAAGTACATGAAGCTACTATCTATAGAGATACCTAACAACTGAATTCGTCAACTACCTACAAATGGCTTCTTAAATATAGAGAAGGATATTTATCGAATCATAAAGATCTAAAAACCACAAAAGAGTCCTACTGGGACTATACAAATACAACAATTATAAAACATAACTACCCATTTCTTATAAGATAACATAGATATTAAATAGCTCATTGTAAATAATGAACTACTCTTTGAAAATTTCTCAATCATCCTTTATCCTCTAATATCTCAACAATGTAGTTTCATTCCATTTGACCTATTCAAAATTGTTCTACCTTATAGATGCATAAATTGTGATAGTCTTCATCTATAGAAAGTAATCCAATTGTGTAATATTCAAGTGCTACAATAGATTGTTAGTACACAAAAACCTATATTTAACACATTTTCATACTAGTCAAGTCTTAGGGTATCATAAACATACTAGGCATATAAATGTATTTAACAAAGTCTATAGAAATCATATAAAAAGATCATTAAAAAATCCCATCATTCCCCCCAAACTAATTTCCCTTCTTGTCCCAACTCAGGGCTAACTAAACGATTCCTAAGAAAAGCTAGTTCCATAAAATCAGCATGTGAAGTGATCCCAAGATTTGGTGTAAGGGCATTCCAGAAGTATCCATTAGATCTTCTTATACACCTCCACCTTGGATCTTCCTTTTTAGAATTATACTCATCTTCTCTCCAATTTTGTATGAGCCACAAGCAACAATAGAGGGTGAAATAGAAATGGGAGCTAGGTGAGCTCTTGCTGATCAACTAGCTACATATAGATTCTAATGCACCAAATTGTTGCATGATAGTTAAATAGGGAATAGGAATCCTTCATTTTAAGGTTATCAATAATCTCTTGGCATCTTTGTGAATTGAAATCTAAACATTTCTTCTAGTGTGTCATGCCCAAAAATTAAGGCAAAACACAACAATTTTTTATAAAAAGCATAAAACATCAACTAGGTTACACACTAAGGAACACTCAACTTGAAAAAGAAACACATTGACCAACACTTATCAACTCACAAGGGGAATCATGGCATGCATTGGCTTTCCAAAATCCCTTGTTCGTCAAACTGCTTTAGTCAAATGAAATCCTAACTAGGTTTATTCATAAAATAATAAAAGGGAATAACCCAAGGTACTAATCCAAATTTAGAAAATATGAAAAGTCAACAATTAGGTCAACAAATCCTAGGGGTTCAATTTGAAGAAGTACAATGAAATGAAACCAAATCGTAACCCTAATGGTCCCTAACGGATACTAGATTACCACATAGGATCAAAATGCAAAAATTCAATTAAGGGGTAAAAGATAAAATATGATCGTGTTAATAACCCTAATACATTATTTAGGGTTAACAAATTAATTCAAATTAAAATATAATAATAATCAATTAAATTGGAATTAAATTAATATAACCTTTAATCAAGATATATATTTACCCCAAGTTCAATAATCAATTATAATAATCAAATTAAGGGATTAAAAATATTTAAAATTATAATTATTAAATAAAAATATTATTACTAGGGTGATATAATTTACCTAGGCCCCTCCTAGAAATTATAAATTATTTATCCCCCTAATAGTCCAAATATTAAAAGAAATTAATAAAAGTCATTAAAATAATAATCATCAAATAATTCTCCCAAAACTTTAATAAAATATTAAAAAGTTTAAATAATAATTAAATATATTAATTCAAAAATCTCGAATCTCAAACCTCAAAATAATAATAAAATATTATAAAGGCCCATTAAATAATTTCCTAATATTTTAAAATTTGAAATAAATCAAATAGACATTTAAAGACCCAAATATTTTAAAATCCAATAAAGTAAATCATGAGGAATCTTGAAAATCTAATGGCTAAATAAAATAATATTTAATAATCAAAATTTCAAAAAGAGACATGAAAAGATCAACTGCCATTAAATACTGATAACTAGTAATTAAATTGATTAACTAGAATTAAATATAATTTCAAATTAAAATTTAAAAACCCTAATTTC